>JACSZZ010000003.1:2400000-3000000 GCA_018467035.1 Scorias spongiosa | reverse complement strand
CTGCAACTTGTTTCCAATTTTCCTTTTTGGCGTCGAAGTTTTCCAAGTGGCGTGCTAATGTGGGTTGATGCCTGAATGCCTGATGTCCAGGCCATGCTCCAGACTCAAACTCAGCCGTTCCAAGACGGGACGAGGCGAGAGAGACGACACGGGATCAACAAGGCGCACATTATGGAATTTCCCACGTACCGTACAAAGGTATGGAAGATTGAGCACTTGTTATGACATGATGCATTCCTGTCCGTTGGCCAACTAACGATCAATCATCGGAAGGTTCTTTTCTGGATCTTTCGTCATTGTCTTCTTGCGTCCTCAAGTCACAGTCATCCACTCTACCGTTGCTGCTGCTGCTGCTGCTGCTGCTACTGCAAAACTATTGCCCCACGCAGGGCAGCCTCGCATGAGGCATTGTGTAGAGTAGTATTGTACTATTGTTTCTCATGCCGCAATGTGATACTGTACGTCTGATAAACACGTAGAATCGGGTGAGTGTCTGGCTCTTGTGCCCTTTCCAAATCCAATACTGATCAGCAGAAGACCCACGAGCTAGACGAGTTGACTGTACTGTAGAAGGTACCTTGCATGGGCAGACGACGATCTTTCTTCGTTACAGCACGAGGTGGCAAGGCCTTAACTGGTCAAGTCAATCAATCAGAGATCGCTGTCTATTGTACCGTTTTCGTCAACGCCGTTTGGAATGTACAGTAACGCATCAACACGGCCATTTCCAAGCTGCATCATCGATGAGAGCCGCCTACAGCCGCCTACAGCCCTACCCATGCCATGCCTCTGGGACGATTGCCTCCTCCCACAGTCAATTGTAAGATTTGATCTCCTTTTCTTTACAGTAAAAGAGTGAATCCTTACAACGATCCTATTACATCCTACTAGATCTGTTCCAATAATACATCGAATCCCACAGCAGGGTAGATAGCATCGCAGAATTCTTAGGCGAGGAAAGTGAGATCGTCGCGCCTTACGGTATTACCACACAGTGCGTTCAAGCATGTATAGTATTGCCTTTTGCACTTGCAAAGTCGACAGGCATTTGACAAGCTAGGAGACAGTAGAGGCTCACCCATCTGCTGGGAGTTCGATGGCGTCGGTGCTTCTGCTTCGTCGGTTCTGACTGAAAACCCTCGAACGCACGCGGATGGAGAGCGCGGTAGTGTTGGTATAGTGCAGTCATCGAAGCCGAAGTTCCGGGTACGGGCTCGACTGCCGGACGGCGTTGTAAAGGTCCGATGGTGAGGTACTGGCCAGGGCAAGACAAGAGCAGGGAAAGAATAGGGGCTGCCCTCACCAACTTGGAAGTCAAGCAAAACCGATAAGGCCCAAACCCACACGCTCACCCCAGCACAAACCCCATCGGCATCGTCGACTCAGATATTTAAGCCCACAGCCGCTAGCATTCCCCAACGGAGACCGAAACCTGTCGATCATACAATCAGAATCGAGTCGCTGTGGATCCCGCTCCCATCACCAACCGCGCCGTCACGGGCCCTTCTTACACAGCAGCGCCATGCCTCCTACGGAATCGTAGTGGTCATGATGCTAGTGGGATGAGATTCCCACCAGCTGTCGCACCTTCGTTCGCGCCCCTTCGCTTCGACAAAACGGCTCGGTCGCATCAGCTCCAATGCTTATCGCTCAGCTGCCTACTGTATGTACAGGACAGCACTTTGACAGTATCTGTGCTACCGCTCCGGACTATGTGCAGATACACGATATGCCCTGCTCCACCGTGGCATTCTAGACTAAACCACTTCTGCCTACGCCACTACATGCAACGCCACGGACTTCGAATTCGGTAGGTGAGGTGATCGTGGAATCATCAAAAATATCTGAGGCTGCTCGGTCTCTAGTCGATGACCGTGGCCGTCCCGTCTGCGTCCAGCCTTTCAGCGGTGCTATGATTCATCAATACGTCTGCCTCGTTCAACCAAGCCGCCCACGGAGTGGGTTCGAAAGGATCCCTCCTGATCATCATAGCCATCATCACATCTGTAGGTTTGGGCAGGTAGGCAGGCCCTCCCGCCCAATGCTGCAGCAGGTTCCAGCTCCAGTCCCACTCAACGAAGTGCCACAACAATAATTCAAGGGCCCCCCAGTGGCCAGAAAACCCAACAGCGGTAATCTGACGATAATCATGCATTTGGAGGGATCTGATCTGAACCTTGTGCTGCCAGCCGAGTCTCCTCGTTGGCCGTATCGCTTCTGAACTGCCCTTCCACCTGAGACTCATTGGTGATACGTACCTGACCGAGGAGATACCTCTGGTCTTAAAGGGTAACAAGTACTGTACTGTAGAGTTGGAACGGCCGGAAAGCCAAAACGACACGAGGAATCGTGGCCTGCCGGCTCCTCATACTGGGCAGTCTCGTAACGTCGTCGTAACTGACTGACGTATGCCGTTCGAGGGCCCCAATGTGCATCCCTTTGCTGGTGGGTCGGTCAGGGCAGGACTTGGACCGGATTGGACTGGACTTGACAGGACATCGCTGAGACAGGCAGAGAGAGAGGGTGGTGCTTCTCTTCTGCCATACCATGCCATGCCATGCCACGCTCACCTTACGTCTCACACACTCTCTCTCACACACACACCCCCCCAGAACTGCCTGTCTCGCCGTCTATCACCTCCAGAGATGCAACCTTCATACACGCTCACACCTACTAGGTGGTGAAGTGTCCCCCTCCCGGCGTATTCCCTTCATCCACATGTCTTACACTAGCAAGACACCATGATGATCCTCGTCCTCCCTATGGTCTCAATGCAGACTGTGTCTTATACTCGTGGCTACTACGCTGGTGTTTGATATGTCAACTGTCGCACTATCTGTTGCCTCAACCCACCCACATACATACATACTTACAAACCCGCATCCTCTCAGACAAAGGCTGTGCCGTGATGATGTTCCCTCCTAAACCCAACGTATCATAAGTCTCTTGTCTCTGCTCGCCTGCATGCACGCCTGAGTTTGTTCGATCCCTTTGCGACCTCATCTCCGCTATTGTTGTCGCCGTCGAGGTCGACTTCATCCGTTTCCAAGTCGACGTCGCCAAATCATTATCGTTATCATTCTATTCTTCCATCCGCGCTGGTCGCGTAAATAAGAAGAAAACTTATACTTTGCCATCAAGCCATGGCTTGGGCATCTCGCTTACCCATGCTTGCTGCTGCATTACTATGGCTCACATTCCTTCTTGGCACATCCAGAGCCGCATCTGCAGATGACTGGAAGAAGAGGACAATTTACCAGGTGAGAGACTTTCCCAGTTCTACGGTAGAAATGATCGTCGTGTTTCTGTAGATGTGCGGTCTTATTCTGCAAAGCTCCACATGTGCTCACCAATCTGTCCCAGGTGTTGACCGACCGCTTTGCATACCCCAATGGCAGCGAGCCCGACGCGTCATGTGACGCGGGCTTGGGCCTGTACTGTGGCGGCTCATGGAACGGGATCAGAGACAAGCTCGACTACATCCAGGACATGGGCTTCGATGCCATCTGGATCAGTCCCATCGTTGAGCAATTACCACAGCGGACTGCTGATGGCGAGGCCTACACTGCCTATTGGCAGCAAAACCTGTACAAGCTCAACGACAACTTCGGCACCCAGCAAGATCTTGAGGATCTCGTCACTGAGGTGCATCTTCGTGGGATGTACTTGATGCTCGACATCGTCGTCAACCACATGGGTTATGCCGGTCCCGGATGGTGGGTTGACTACTCGGTCTTGTATCCTTTCAACGAGTCAAAGTACTACCACGAATACTGTCCTATCTCGGAACCGCAAAATCAAACTAACCTCGAGACTTGCTGGTTGGGAGACTGGATTGTCAGCTTGGTAGATCTCGACACCACTCGACAGGATGTTCAGGATATGTTTGGCACTTGGATTGAACAGATCGTTGCCAACTACTCCATCGATGGTCTACGCATCGACACCTCAATCAACGTTCAGCCGGACTTCTTCCCTGAGTTTGTGAAGTCAGCTGGGGTTTTCGCCACCGGGGAGGCATTGAACGGTGACAACTCTATCAGTTGCCAGTGGGAATCCGCAATCGGCTCCATTCTGAACTACCCGATTTACTTCCCACTCATTCGAGCTTTTGGAGATCCTGAGGGCAGCATCTACGACTTGGCAGACACAATCCAGACCACTAAGCAGAACTGTCTGGATCCAACCGCGATGGGCACGTTCAGCGAGAACCACGATCAGCCTAGGTTTACTGAATTCACCAACGACACGGCGCAAGCGAAGAACGTGATTACCTTCACCCTCATGGCAGATGGAATTCCAATCATCTACCAGGGCCAGGAGCAGCATATGGCCGGAGGCGTGACCCCTTACCTGAACCGTGCACCCTTGTGGCAAGCGCCCAACGGATACGACACCAGCGCAGAACTGTACCTGTTCATCCAGCGTCTCAACACCCTCCGCCACCACGTCCTGGCCACCAGCGACAACTACCTCGAATACAACACCTGGCCCATCTGGCAAGACCTTCACAGCTTGGCGCTTCGCAAGGGCTTCAATGGCAGCCAGGTGATCACCGTATTGAACAACAACGGCGAGACCTGCGACGACTTCAACCTGCCCGTGCCAAATCACGGCTTTCCAGCCGGCGTGCAGCTGACCGAAGTCTTGACCTGCACGAACCTGACCGTCAACGGCACCGGCTACATCAATCTGCCCATGGGCCAGGGCTTGCCCAAGGTGCTCTACCCGACCGACCTGCTTTACGGATCTGAGCTCTGCGACATTCCGGATCACTCGCCCGATGGCTCGACCGATGGCATCACCGTCATTCCTATCTCCTACACCACCACCATCAGTGGCAAGGCCACTGTCGTCGCTACCGTCACTAGCTCTCCCATCCCCATCACCTCACTGCCTGGCGCCACCACCTTCCAAACGACCACAAATACCGCTCCACCGTCATCTTCATCCCATGGCGCCTCGTCGTACGACTCTGTGCCTGCGAGTGCATTGTCTATCATGCCAGCCATTGTCGGCATGCTGCAGCTGTTTGCCTAGATCGACGATCAACCCGTTTTGAAATCCAGCCAGGTAAAGCTGGCACGTGAGGAATCTCTATCCGACTTGGTGGCCGACTTTCTCCTACCATGTTTGAAGAGATGTCTTTCGGATTTTTCGCAAGATGAAGCATGCATTGCATCACGTCGTGCTGCGTTGCCCTGCATTGCGTTGTGGTTGCATTTCCACTGTTGATAAAAACGAAGAGTTTTGCTTTTTTGAGTTATCCTGGTGAGGGGTCGAATCACCTTATATCCTCTTACGTATGTCCAATTCTTCTTTGACTCCATTTGGTGGGGATCAGCAGAATTGGACCATCTGTTTTCAGGCGTTGCATTGGTGCCTCACGAAGTCACGACCATAGATTCCATAGATATACAGCTTCACATAGACTTGCGTTCCTAGCGCTAGGCCGCATACTTTCATTACGATCATCAAGATCTCCGCCGCGGCAATCCCCAGTTCTTCATATCCACTAATCTACTGCGCCACACGTGAGCTCCAGCTACCGTTATACGTGTAGAAACCATGGATGTGAACGTCGTTGTGGTCGTACTCCCAGCACCTACCGTACCCTGTCCAGCCGGTCTATGACCCTGCTGTGGCGTGGATCACTAGTGGCAGACCTCAATTTCTCCATGTGCCACTGGATACCACAGTGTTTGCGCCACCAGGCGGGAAATCGGTTCTCTCTATCGCAAACCTTGTCTGTGACACACGAAACGCGGCTGGAAAGCTGGAAGGAGACGGGAGCAGAGATAGATCCAGCAAGCAGTCGCACAGCAGACGCAACTATCCGCACAATCAGCAGCACTAGAACTCCATGGGAATTTCAAAGTCGCGGACGGGACACGGGAGGAAGGGAACAGAGGGGGGGAGGGAAAGAACGGTGCCATCTCCCGACCTAGCGGATATCACATATCCCTGACTACCAACGAGAGATCTTGCTATCAACGTCTCTATACGTTATGTTGCGTTGCGTTGGGTTGCGTTTCGTTCTGGTGCGACCGAAGGTTGGAAAGGAATGTTCCCTCTTCGCATCTTGGAGAACCCTCGTTACCCTTGTTCTGAGGGAATTGGGAGACGTGCCGTTATCCGTTCCCACCTTGCTCGCCGCCTTTCATTGACCTTGCGCATTCCCTCAACCCGCTGATCTACAGCTATGGAGACGTTTCAGGCGCGTCGAAGGTGCAGCAGCGAGGCTACTAGGAGGCCGGATTGCAGGTGACACCGCATCTAGCAAAAATCGACAGGCAGATGCTGCGCGATGTGGAGGAGACTGTCTCACTCTGGTGCTTTCCCTGCGGGTTTTCCGGAACCGGAACGATATCTTCGAGTTCCAGAGTAGGAAACGCTTCTTGCAGTTTGGCGAGTAGTAAATGCGATATGCTTCGAATGGTGAACGATGTGCGGATCTACGTTGGTCGGCATGTGTGACGGTTCAGTACCTGCATGCATACAGGCATGCTACATTGGTGGTGTCAGGATCATCGTCCACAGGCCACATTACAGCGATGTGCACTGCACAGCTAGAGGGCTGCATGGTGATAAGGCTCCGTGGACGGCTAGCGATGCAACGACGAATGCATTGCAGTAGGGCCAGTAGTGGGACTGGCAGGCAGAAGACCGATGTGCATTGCGTTGGCGGATGCGACAGAGCGGGGTTGGCTTTGAGACTGGAACAAAAAAAAACATACATTGAGGGAAATAATTAGGGTTCGGGTTTGGGTTGGAGATCAACATACCTCGTCAACCTCGTCCTCTATTTCAGACTTGATCAGGTATCGTCGTCTGCAGGTTCTTTGGGCGGCATTTTCTGGTTGCATACCCTTCGACAGACTTTGTGCCCTGCGTGTACTGTGCAGTATGTGTTGCCATGTTTTGCGAACCAGGAAGGCATGCTCGGCGGCTGCAGGCGAAGTGGAGCCATCTAGCTAGGTATCATTCTCGACCCAGCGCGTATTTACCTTTTGACTAGATATCTCACCACATTGCGAAACAGGGTGTTGCACTGGTGCCGAGCCCAGCACCACGACTGTAGAGGATAGTCGCCCAGACAAGCCGCAACAAGTTGATGTGGTTGAGCTGGCCGACCAGCCCGACAAAACTATGCTGAGTGACCAACAAAGCGTCGAGCCGACTATCTCGCATGCTTTGCTTCACAGCACGAAGCCTTCGTGCATACAGCGGTAGGCAGGTAGACGAAGCACGCACGATTCGTGTCCGGATCGAGCGCACTGAAGTCTAGACCCGAAGATGTGTAACGGCGGCCTCGTCGATCTAATCGTCACCTCTGATCACCGCATGAGCAGAGTCAACATGCAAAGGCTGTGGTCAAGATGCACGTGAATTGTCAAGAGCTACGATGACACCGCATTCGCCGTGCTGCTGGTTGACAAGCATAGCCACGTCCACTGTGCTGTCACGAGGGCGGATGTACATACCGCATGGGACGCACCTGCGGTGTAGATATCACTACCGACCAGCATTGAGGACCCGTCAACGCTGGCACGGTCAGCGAGGTGCCAGTAGGAGCACCAGACCATGCGTCAAGACCCTTTCAATATCGAATTCCCAATCATCGTTCACCTTTGTGCATTTTCCCATCCACATCCACATCAACAACGCTCCACCGCCATACGGACTTGTGTTGCATCGCCAATGGGTGGCCAATCCGCCAATCCAACAGTCCACTCTCCAAAAGGCATGCAGCTAGGCATAATTCAGGGCGCGATGGGGACGGGTCGTTCTCGCGTGTCCGTTATGGACGAAGATCGACATTCGTGAGCAATGCATGCCGTAGGACTGGACCAGTTGGGTCAGCAGACCACTCGAAGCAGGAGGCTTCTGTATCAAAGGCGGCCGTTATCACCCGCATTGCCACTCACGGTCTAGACATTGAAGCGTCGTCGAAGTAGAGTGAACTTGCCTGACGCATGCATGCACAGAGACGGTTACCAGCAGGTACGTTGACAGGCAAGCAGACAGGCAATACGTTACCGCATCATGCCATACAATGGATACCTCACTGTGCCCCACTGTCTCCACATAGACACCAACGGATATCTACATGCCAGGCGGAGTTCCATGAACAATGTTGTTGACATACGCCCAGCTGCCCAACAAGGGATTGTATCTAAGACAAAACTACCCGACTGATAGTGTCGCATGCGAGATTTCGGGTGATTTCGACGAGTGAACATTCTTGGAGAAGCGCTTGCTTACTGCATCGTTGAGGTGAAGCTAGGAAATCTATAACTCACTAGAATATACATTGTCCTCGAAGACCTTGCTGAATATGCAGTATTGTACATGACGCAGGTGCATGTGCGAGGGCAAAGAAGAGCATGATCGGACCTGGCCCTTTACATAGTGAGCTGGACATTGCTTGCCACGGATTACTCAAAGTTGGAGGATAAGGGCTGTTTGCTGCTACCGTGACCTGGCCGACAAAGGGAGGTTGGATGGAAGACAAGGAATACACGGATCTAAATGAGGTAAAACCTGTTGGATTGGTAGTATGTCAGTCGCATAGGGTATATCAATCTTTCAATTAGAGAAGCCCATTCATTTCGATTGGTAGTTAAGATACGACAGTACTGCTGGTATATATGACAGCCCCTCCAAACGCAAAACAAGTAAAGGTCGCTGGAACGCTCAAAAGAAATTCGTCATCTGGTCGTAAAGCGTAAAGTACAATAGATGAAGCCGATCAAAACCCCTTCATCTGGTGGCGCCTAGGCCGGCTCCATTGAGGAACTTCGCAGCATCTTCTGCACTGTAACCGAAGAAAACTGGTCCATGAAAGACAATATTAGGCTCTCGCTTCTCGGGCAACACATCATCAGATGCCCGAGGGTGAACCTTTTGGGTCTCCTTCAAGTCTGGGTTGGCAGCTTTCAGAGGCACGTCATGGTGCGACGGAAGAAGATTCTCAGGAGCCTTCTGAGTTTCTTCCACGGTCGGCTTTGCTGGAGTCTCCTTGTCGAAACCAAAGGGACATTTGCCCTTCGACTTGGCTTCGGCCGTGTCACATGGCTCATCCACCGCGGCTCCATTGGCGGCGCGAGCTGGAGATTCTGGACCGTTCTGAACCTGGATGTCGTCCAAACTATGCCTTCTCTCGAGATATTCAAGAGGTACGTTGTATCCCCACGGCCGGCTCGGTGATTCACCAACACGAACATCACGTAGTTGACGGTCAAAATGAGGTTGTCGTTCTTCTTCTTCTTCGAACTCCCCTCCAGGAGGTGCTGCTGCTTGACCATCGACACTGCGGGCCCACTGCTCGATCTTCTCCTTGTCATCATCACTCTGAACATCTTCCACCCCTTCTTCCTCAGCGTCTAGAGGTTCTTCAGGAAGCATAGGTTGATGTTTCTGTCCCAGTCCCTGAATCATTGAAACCAAGTTGCCATATTTGGCGTCCAGCTCTCTTATGGATTCTTCGTTGCTTTGGTATCTCTTGACACATATCTCATGAGACCGCGGCAGTTGGTGTTTATGATTCTCGAAGTAAGTCGCAACTTCCTCAGGTGAATGTTGATTCAAGAACCGAATCGGACACACACCAGCTTCTGCTGCTTTCGCTTCAGCATCACTGTGATCAATGGTGGGTGGTGTGATTTCAACAGCATTAGAGTGCTCAGACAGGCCACACAACTCTGCTTTGATGGGATCAGGTAATGCGCTGGTTCGCCTGCTTTGTCGTCGTTTGGCAAGACTTTCTTGGCCATTGACATGACTGGTTAAAGAGACAGATGCGCTGTGGTTTCCACTTGCGCTCAGAGTCCCAGTGCTATTCCGTTGATTGTATCTCGAGACAATACTAGCGGCATGACTACTCAACTTTTTGTTGGCCATACTGGAGAAAGGGCATCCCAATGTACTGGAAACACCTTGCACTGTGAAATCCCGCTCCAACGGTGATTCAGATATGGATGGCATCATGGGACATAACAAGATCTCAGGTTTGTCTGCAGAAGGTCCTGACCATATCTTGACACCGTTGGCAGCAGTACGCTCGCGAAGTTTCTCTGAAGCGCTCTTACCAAGCTGTATAGATCCCAAAACACTGACAGTGGTATGTTTACTGAGCGCTTCATCCAAGCTCGATAGATCGCTCGGCTCAGTCGCTGAATCAATTGTGGCTGAAGAAAGGCTCAAAGGTGGTGTTGATGTGCGAGCATCGCCAGCTGGGTTTGCAGATTTCTCATACTGGTGACACAGGGTTAGCAATCCGCAGTGGAGAAAACCATTTAAAGCCAAAAGAGGAATCGTTTTTCAACATTCAGAGTCAATTTGAGTATCCGTCAGGGCCATGTGGCTACAGATCTAGAGCTAATTGAATTATTCTCATCATGAAAGGAAAGGGGAGATATGTCAAACGGTTTGAGAGGGGGGTAAGGTATAACCAACCTGATGTTTGATAGTCTGCAGCCTCTGCTCCAGTATTTCATTCTGTCTAGCAAGCTTCCGATATTCGTACTGCAAGCTTTCAAACCCAGCGGTGAGCTGATCCACCAGCGTATTCGCGCCTTGAGCAGCCATCTTCGAATACCAGGTGTGCTTGCAGGAGATTTGTAGTCAAGGCACCGGCGAAGTGCAAATTACAAAGCTAGCATGTCCTCCAGTGCTTGCGCCGTCGTATGTCAGGCAGGCTGGATATGAACGAGACGGACCACCAAAATCAAATAATCTTGAAGAAGAAGAAGAAGGAAGAATAGACAAAAAAAAAAGCAAATTACAGATAGGTAGGTATGTAGAGAGGTGATGTGGAAACTGAAGCAGGAGATGGGTTCTAAAGGCTTGTGACGCGTGGAGGAAGAAAGAGGAGAAAGAGAGAACGGGGGAGGCTCGGGCAGAAGAGAGATGATCTGATAAGACAGCTGCACTGGTCTTGGCATTGCGCTCCGGCAACGGTAGCGTGATCGGAGGTCGCCATCCATGGATTCAAGGTTTGCTGTTCACCAGTCGATGATTAGCCTCTTCTACACTGGATTTGAATCAGAATCAGTGGTGCGACTGACCTCTCAGAGATAGACGTTAGATCAACTGAATTCTGCTTTATACTCAATCAACGCTGTCATGTGTAGTCGCGAGCATCTTGAGGCGTTGATTACGTTGGACACTATCCAAATCCACATAGTCACGTGATATGACGATGGCCTGACTAAGCTCCGTAGACCGCGGCATCTCGGCCACAATTGGCACACGTAACGTTAGGCAGAGCCGGAGGTGTTTGTAGGTAGGTGGTAGGTCTATACTGTACTGCACTGCACTTCCTTGTACATGTAGGTAGCTAATGTGGCAGTGACCATGGAGACGGCATTGTGCATTAGGTAGCCTTTGAGTCTCAGCAGCATATTGACTGCGTAATCTACCACAGACGTATTTGCCTTGCTGCAATGCTGGGGCGTTTATCCATTCCTTGAAATCCTCAACCGCAGTACCCTCGCTTGCTGTATATCCGCTCTCAGGCCAACACCAGACCCTCGTAGCAGGGCAACAAGCACAACAGACAATGCCGACACCAAAAAGCTCCCTGCCCGGCTGGGCCCTGTCGCTACCGCCGGTAGAATGGGCGGTACAACAGCTCCGCGACCTTGTCATAGGCAGCCTGAAATGCGGGCCAATCCCCCAACACGTCGCGTTCGTGATGGACGGCAACCGACGCTTCGCTCGGACGAATGGGATGGAGACGATAGAAGGGCACAGCAAGGGCTTCGAGGCCCTGGCGCGCATCCTCGAGGTGTGCTACAAGACTGGGGTCAAGTGCGTGACGGTGTACGCGTTCAGCATTGAGAACTTTAAACGCAGCCAGTTCGAGGTGGACGCGTTGATGGAGATGGCCAAGACAAAGCTCGTGCAGATGAGCCAGCACGGTGAGCTCCTCGAGCGGTACGGTGCTTCGGTAAAGATCCTCGGCGACAGGAGCCTGGTTAGGGAAGATGTCAGGTTGGAGATGGAGAGGGCGGTGGAGATGACCAAAGGCAACGGCGATGCTGTGCTCAATGTCTGTTTCCCATACACCAGCAGGGATGAGATCACCTACGCCATTCGCGGCACTGTTAAGGACTTCTCCCAGCTACCTGCTGATCGTCGCCCGGGTGTGAAGAGGCCTTTTAGTGAGAGCCACATCCAGCGGAACATCCGCAATAGGCAGCTGGCTGCTGTGCTGGAGGAGGAACCTCTTGATCGTAGTGCGTATAGTGATCGCCATGCTACCGCCGGCGCCAGCGATGCAGATTCCACTGATCTCTCGTCTGCCGACTTCAACGATACCGCCTCGTCGAACCTAAACACCGCCAGTACAAACACCTCTACGTCTCCCTCACCAGACCTCCTACCTGCTCTGAGTCCGAGCTTTGGTAACGACCGCTCGCATACGATATCCACACTTCCCGACCCAGAGACGATCACCTCACAAACTTTGACAAATCACATGTATACCAATGAAGCACCACCTCTCGACCTTCTAGTCCGTACCAGCGGTGTCAAACGACTCTCGGATTTCATGCTTTGGCAGTGCCATGAGGATACAGATCTCAGATTTCTGGACTGTCTCTGGCCGCAGTTTGATCTCTGGCAGTTCCTGCCTGTTCTCATCGAATGGCAGTGGCGGGAAAGAAGGAGGTTACGGTCCGAAGAGGGGAGGAATCC
The DNA here is from genome assembly GCA_018467035.1 of Scorias spongiosa. Classification (NCBI taxonomy): domain Eukaryota; kingdom Fungi; phylum Ascomycota; class Dothideomycetes; order Capnodiales; family Readerielliopsidaceae; genus Scorias; species Scorias spongiosa. Next base: position 2,987,298 of record JACSZZ010000003.1, on the reverse strand, counting down.
TGGGGAAAGGATGAAAGCCTTGTAACAATATCACACATCTTGAATATCCTCGACAGCAGGCGTTTTACGTTGATGGTTCTAAGGATTGCACGCTCGAATCATGTCACCTACTATAGATGCGCTAATGCAAAAGTCGCGACTTCCTAGTCATTCTAAAGCCTCACCTGTCTATGCACTGCACTGGCTTGCGTCAAACTCGTCGAGTAAAAAGTTTTTCGCTTAGGACACTCGATTGGCCATAATAGTGCAAGTACACGATCGTATATTCAATTTACTTGACTTTGCACTCCGTGGGACAAGCAACCAGAGCAGTGGGCAAGACTAGACCAGTCTTGCGGAGATACCACTTCGGTATCGTTTCCGTCCCTTAAAATCAACCCCTCTTACGCTTTCCCCCCATCTGAGGATATACGACGCTCAACGGCAAGGTATCTCCTTGAGTGAAATCGGGTGAGTGCTGCATGTCGGCGAAGGCTTTCTTCATCCGATTGATGTCACTTCTCTGAGTCGACGACTGAGTCTGGACCGTTTGCTCCGCGTCCATAGCAGGCGTGACCGACACAGTCGACGCCGTGTCTTCACCGTTCCTCTCCATCTCTACGTCGTCATATCCAGTCGTCTGAGGCGTTGACGGCGCCCCAGGCTGGGAGATATATGTCATCTGCACCTCGAAGCTTTGAGAATCTAAAGAGAGTGTACCCAAACCAACAGTTCCCTTCCCTGAGTCGACTTCATTTGGGAAGGGGGGCGAATCAATGGGATCGGGCTCGAAATCTTCAAACCTGAATCTGGAAGAGCTCTTGCCTTGGGTGTACAGTTGAGCAGAGACAAGAACGTTTGAAGGTAGTGGAGGCAGAGTTTTGCAAAAGCTCTGGATATCTCTCACGATGGTACCGACCGTACGAAGAGAGTCGATGTCGTTTGCCGCCCAGAAAGAGCCTTTACCCAACCGATACGCCTCTATACATTGCGACTCGTCATTGGAGGTGTGAATGCGGATCTCTATCGCGTCGAGTTTTTGGGCTTCGATCAACTCGGCAGCAGTTTGCTTTGAGCAAGTCAGTGACGGTAGCAGTACGCAATTCTTAGTGACACTCTTGCTTACCATCCATGCCAGGAATGCTCTGACGGTAATGCTCTGCACAAACACCAGTATAGGGAACCTAGCCTCCTGTAGGCCATCGCTGTTGCCTTTGAGGTCTCTATCTCTTCGATTGGATGTTCGATTTGGAACATCATCTACGATAACTTCCGTGAAAGACTCACCGTCGAAGAGGCCGCTTTTTGATTGTTGTTCAGTCAGTGTCGTATTTTGCTGGTATCACGAGGAGTGGTTGCACTCACCGCTGCCAGGCAAATGTGCTGAAGATGAGCGAGACTGTGGTGCTGATATTGTTGCTGTCGAAGGAATCCGTATTCTCCCCGCTCGCAGCCGATGCTCTATGATTGGCACGCGTGGTGACCATCGTGGGCTTCAGTGCTACGGGTTCCAGATGTAAAAAGAAAGGGATGTACACAATTGCGAACCTAGATTATCTGCGTGGGAGATGTGAGACTGTGCGAAAGTGCGAAACCCGGTGTGTTTCCTGACACAGGCTGGGTAGGAGTCGCAATAGTGAAGACGAAAGATGAATGAGTTCGAAGGTGTTGTCAAGCATGAGGCAAAAATGCCACTGTTCAGGCAGCTATTCGATCAATACCAATTTTGGAAGGCGCATCCTGATGAAACCCTCCTGTCTTGGTATTAACCTTAGTTCACGAACTATATTGCGACATTGTGCTTCCCATTGCTCACGTACCTCACCTATCTCATCTACCTCATCTATTCTTATATCGATGTCCTGGCGAGAGGGGAGACTCTGACTTCATTACATTGAATGTTATGTCAGTTTCGCCTCCAAATGGGGAACATGTTCAGAAACAGTGACGATGCAAGACTCATAGCCTATCACTCGTATACTCGGTCCCGCAACTGACGAATCAGTGAATATATTGTTGCAAGATCGATATTCGTGAAAAGGCTTCTGGACCCTCATTTCACTCCTTTTGGTTACTTTACCATTCCAATGACGAAGATCACAACTGCACACCTGGGCAGCTTCAGAATTGTACGCGCTCGGAAAAATCATATCTTGGGGTCGACTCTTTGATCATGTCTTGAGAGCATCGATTGCCATTGTGATCTGCAGACCAGGTACTTCTCTCGTTCAATATATAGTGGAAGAAGAATTTCGGAAGGAATAGTTGATCGAGACAGCCAAGGCATCTGATGATATGTGGAAAATTGGCTCACGATGGCTGAAATATCGTCGACTCCGCTTCATATATATCTGGCTAGCCGCAGACGATGCATCATAACCGGACGGAAAGGAATTTATTGTACAAACCTGTAAAACGTTCCTAGCGGCCGTGGCTCTGCTGAGAGGCTGACAAGATGTCTTCGTGCATCACAGGGCAACGAAATTGACGATGGGGGGTTTTGTTATGCTGGAGCACACAGCGAAATCGCTCTTTCCCTTTCTGTTGCTCCTGGCCCATGGCTCCTTCCTAGTTGTACCGTTAAGAGTCTTGGCAAACATGTGAATCTTGATTTCTACCTCAAGTGAGGAGAAGCCCAGACCAGGTTACTGCTTCTCGTAGTACATCACTTTCTTGCCTATCCTATCCAATTCGATCGCCTCACAAGCCTATACGTTTACAACAGGATCATCTATTGAGAAATTTGGCAAGCGAAGTCAGTCACAACGGTCTGAACAGTCTCAACAACAATGAGCCACGTTTGCTATTCACCCACTTTCATTGCTTGCTGACTTTGAGCTAACAAAATGGCAGAGTAAGCCGGCCCATCAGTGGCCAGGAGGCCACCAGAAACGCAACAGCAATGCGGAGACACCTGGCCGTGAACTCACATCCAATGGTCAGGAGGACTCACTCACAGTCAACGCACCAGCCAAGAAATACTTCTTCAAGTTGATGAACGCTGAGCTTGGCAAGACTGCTGCAGCCGTGACCGAGATGGGCCCCCCAACCGAAGAGCGCTGGACGCAGAAGTTCAGCGTCGAAGCTTTTCACAGAGTCATGGGCTCGGATCGTGTCGAGCTGAAGGAACGTTACAAGGGAGCCTTGTTTGTTCTCGCCAACATAAACCCACAGTCCTTCGTCTTGCCACAGGGTGTAAGTGATAGTTTCCGAGAGCTGAAGACGTGAGAATCGGTGAGCTGACTCTTTGTGATGCAGAGCACTGTCATCTGCATCAAGACTGATAATGAACACAATTTCACCTGGAGTGTCTGCAACGGCAAATGGGGCAATAACAGAAAGGTCAACGACCGTATCCAGCAGGTGTGGGACAGCAAGCGTAAGACCGATCATGTCTACTTCCTGTTCTCCGTCAACGGCACCTCGCAGTATTGCGGCTTGGCCGAGATGGTCGGTCCAGTCGATCGCGATGCTGAACTTGACGGTTGGAAGAACCCTCGTGATGCCTCGCCAGCCGAGGGGTTTGTCTCCAACCATGAGCCTGCCAAAGTCGATTCGTGCTAATAATCTGTCAGGTCCACGCCGGTCAACTTTATCTATGTGAAGAATGTGCGTTTCCCTCACTTCAAGCATATCGAGCTCCCGCGTAAGGGTCAGTCCATTGCCAATATGTGGTGTGGCATGCATTTCCCGCGCGAAGTGGCTCGTCAGGTGATCAAGGTGTATGTGGAACACCCTCACTGCGAGAACTATCTCGTCGACATCATACCGTTGACGCGTGCTCGACGTGCATCAGATGAGCGAGATGAAACTGGCGCCGCTCAGCCTGTCAAATCAACTGATCCCAGCATTGATCATGATGTCAAAGAGCCCGTGTCTGCTCTTCAGGAAACTCAAGACAGTACAAGCCGCACTAACCAGGTGACGGGTCGTTCGCTTCCAAATGCCCAGGGCCCAGCTAGCAAGCGTGTCATCCTAGCTACTTACGACGAAGATGGCAATCTTCGTCCCTACGAATCGAATGGAGACGTTACATGTGGCTATTACCCTGTTGCGGGTTGTGCTCAAAAGCTAGGTGGCAACCCTTATCAAGCAGTGTCCTACCCTTACGGAGGAATTGGAGCTGTTAATGGATACAGTCGTCCATCATTCGAAGTCGGCCATGCAGCCTTTGCACCATATCAATCCGCTGGGATGTATTCGTCCAGGTCGTATCAGCCTCCGTCTTCAGTCACAGCCAAGTATGGCTACCACCCTGAGTACAACGGCAACTACCATCACACTTACGGCAGCGACGTTGATAGTGATGAGAGCACCGCCTAGCAGGCGGCTCCAGCTCACCCGTCCGATTATTTCCTTACTGGACTTTCTTCACCGGCAGACACTCGTCGCTGGTTTGCATCCACACAGCCAGCTGGCCGTAGCATTACTTCTCCAAGTCCTTACAGCGAGCCTTGCAAGTCAACCCCCAGAGCCAAGCTCCAAGATTATGCAAGTGGACTTATTCATCAGTTTATACCACAGAAAGGACAGCCCACCCCAATCGGAGGAACTTTGCCATGCTCTGCTGTTGGTGTGCGAGGTAACATGGACAGAACCTCACCTGCTTCGCAACTCCAGAGTGTGAACGGTGGTCAGGAGCAGTTCCACTCCAGCGTTACAGCGTCACAGCGTGGCAACGCCAAGCGTAGCAGCGACTCTCGAACTTCGCTCGACGAGCGCGTCAAGGCTGATATCCTAGAGGTGCTCGAAAGTCCACCGACCGAGGCGCGCTACCCTGTAGGTGCAGCTTTCTCGCCGGTCAGTCCTCCGACGGCATCGATGCAGGACATGGCGCAGACGCTGCAGGATTTTGTCTTCATCAACACCAAGGCAGGCGGAAGCCCTCAGTTTGATGACGATCCTGCATCTCCAGCACCAAGCATCTTGAGCCAGTAGTAATCACCACAACCTGACAGGCTTTTGTGCTTGCAACCGCTCATTCTGTCAGTTCGGTGGTGGATGGCAACATTACCATTTACCAAAATTTGGACAGACTTGCCGACGCTTCGTCGATATCAAGTGCAATTGCAAAGTTGAATGTGGAAATGAATGTGTACGGCTTAGGAATGGGACAGCTGTAGATTTGCAGTCATGGCTAGGATAACCCAGTCTATGCGAATTGGGGATGTCGTCGCACGGCGACATTGAATGGATAGGTAGGACATAGCCGCTGGGACTTGAGTGCAAATCGCGAGTAGATAAAACCATGAATGTGACGCTGTCCTAAAGACATCACGTGAGGGACTGTTTCAATCAAGTGACGTCCAGAGGTACCTTGCCACACTACAAAGCCAAGCCCATCTAGAGTCTCGACGGGGTTATCATTGCAGCTACCTTCAAAAAGTACAGATGCAGCCACGTACTTTGTAATCGAAGGGGGCAAATTCCGCGTCGGCTGCCGAGGCAAAAAAAAGAAAGATCAATGAAAGGATAGACGAATGGCGTTAAGATGGCACAGCAAGACGCCCAGGCATATTTCAGAACAAGAAAGAAAATCCCATGAAATTTCGGCAAAACCCTGTCACTGATCCTTTCTCCCTATCAGCCACACAGTGACGGACCAAACAACGGGCACAGTGCCTGGAGGGTGGCAAAACCTGTGTGTCCTGGGACATTGTGAGTATCGTCTTGTCCCATTTATCCACAATGTGTGATGAGATGTGATGAAATGTCGCATGCCCACCAGACATTCTGATCAGGCCGCGGTTATCAGTCAAGTCATCGCAGCATTTGGCCCCGAGCAAGGATGCCGTATGGCACCGTAACGTGAATATTCAGAACCAAGAAAGAGAGCAGTTGGTAGGTAGACGAATTCTCGCACTGTAACAGCGAATTTGAAGCCATTCGTTGCCTGCTAGTGAACACAGGTTTGGCTGTAGATTTCAACGCAGTCGTAATGGTGGAAGGAATCGTAGCATTTTGATATGTTTGCCTCAGGTTGGCAAGTTGGATGAGCAGCTCCGCCTTTCTGCCTCAGGTTGACATCTCGACCTGTAACTGTTCCTATTCTCGGCTCTACCACGACCGACATCATGTTCGCGTTACTACCGTTGTGATCTTCACCTGTGGTAACAGCTACTGCCAGCACAACATCGACCACGGCGGCGTCTACCCAGTTTCAAGCAGCACATCCAACCTCTTCCATTGCTGCATCCGACTCCATACCGTCGTCCGTTCGCTTGACTGGCAGCCGCTTGCTCGCCCGCCCGCCCGCTGACCCTCTCTTCGCCTTCCACACTCGTCAACCTGCCCTGGCCCGACCTGACCTGCCCAACAAGGGTCCACCAACTCTCCTACACATAGCTTCTCCACCTACCTGCTCAGCAGCAACGAACATAATCCTACTACGGAGCCGTGTCCTGAGCGTGTCCGTATTTACGCACCAAAAGAGCTTTGCCGTAACGCACGTGTGGGAGCAGATACTCGTCCAAGCCAACACCCCAGATAAACCTTGGAACGTAAGAGGCAGGGCGATTTCGGCTGCGGCAAACTGGATACGGATCGAAGCCACAATCACAACGATCGCCTCCTTTCTCAGCTCTCCTTCTGCCTTGGATCCGCCGCGATCTTCGTCAACCATCCGGCCTTCCCATCGTCTGGCTCTGGACAGTGCAGCCACGAGCGACACCAGGCCGAGCATCACTTCTTGAGAGATTCTCCTCCCCCACACATGGGAGAAGCAGGCGATGGATAGAGAGGCCTTCGGTCTTGGTCTGCGAACTCAAGCCCCTACCTCTATCCCTAAGAGTAGTACCCTTTCGACCGCACCGGCATCACCTGGAGATACCATGGCTACGGCAGATCTTGCTCCTCCTCCTCCTGCGAATCAGGCAGATACCTCCATTTCCACGACCACTTCTGCACATCCAGTACCACCACAGCATTCAAGCATGGCGCAAATATCTTTCGGTCCTGCTACCCAGCAGACTGTAGTTACCACGACCACTACAACCACCGTCACGCTTCCTCCTCTCATAATCAGTCCGCCCATAAACCTATACGACAGGGATCCAAAGCAATACCCTTTGGCATTTTCCCCCACCCCTAGCTCAATCAGAAAGTTCTGTTTCGATACCCATGGGAATGCCACCACTTTTCAAGAGGTTGAGGACCCAGAAGAGACTTCTCGTAGATTCTATGAGATACAGGCTCAAATAAAGAGACGAAATGGTGCCATTACAGATGAAGAGAAACAGCACGAGATCTACGGCAGTGCAGAACAACGGCTATCCTCAGCCTATACAGGCAACAGGGTACACAGCATTCGTGCTTCTAATGCACCTAAGCGCACTGCAGCTCCACCGTCCATAGCAGAGGCAGCAGAGTTAGCAGGCTTACAGAGGAGGACCAAGAAACCCAGAAGTCAACTTCATAGAACTGGTGCAGAGCTTGAGGAAGCACCATTTGTGGCCCAGAAGGTTTCTTTCAGTGGACTCAGTGAAGCGAGTAACCCAAGTCCTGTCACGCCGTTGACGGATGCCGGAAATACTGGCTCGACATCTTCTAAAGCCAGTTCCAGCAAACGCGGACCTTCCAGGAAGAGAAGCCCCACAAGAGCCCAACAGTCACGTCTCAAACAGCAACTCAGCGATGACGAGGAAGACGTCCACATGGATGGCGGTGAATCTCAAGAGGAGGGAGAAGCGTCGCTTGATTTCGATGGCAAAACAGACAGGTTACAGTCTCCAGGGGAGACTGTGCCACTTGGTGCTGGTGTCGTCACAACGCCACCTATCGGTGATGAGGAGGCCCTGCCACAACACAGCACCCAGGTCACACGTCGTCCACGACTTCCGAGTATCTTAACAAATTCTCAGCAAGATGCTAGCCTCCCGAGCCCAAGCCTCTCACCAATTACCGCCGCTGCTAACCTCGCCACACGTAATCAGAACGCGTTCGACGCCTCATTCGCTAGGCACATTGAGGTTGAGAATGCAAGCTCCAGCTCTAGATTGGAGCTGGCCGATAACGAAAAGACACAGAGCGGGTCAACATCTTTTGACTCAACTGGTTCTGGATCTACAGGCAATGCACCGCAGTTCTGCTTCACGCACGGTGCACCTCAGCCTCGACAGGCTGACAAGTCACAGGGACCTACAGTCATGGACATCCCCACCATTGTAAACGCCTTCGATTGCATGCCAGAAGCTATGCAGACTTATGTCATGTATCAACTCTTACGTCGAAGTGCAAAGCCGACTTTGCAGATGGTTGCGAATGTTGTCAATCCAGCACTCAAATGTGACCCCTTCAACATACTACCTGCAGAGCTTGGCCTTAACATTACTCGATTCCTTGATGCCCAGAGCATGTGCCGAGCTGCGCAGGTCTCAAAGCGGTGGCGTAGACTCATAAACTCAGATGAGAGGGCTTGGAAAGATTTGCTCGATCAAGATGAGATTGTTCTACCACAAGATGAAATTGCAAAAGCTGTCAGAGAAGGATGGGGCTGGCAGCTTCCAGGAGAGGATGGTTTCGAACAGGATCTGAGCAAAACTTCCAAGTCTCCTGAATCAGAACCTGCTACCGTTAGTGATGATGACGATGCATCTTCGACGATAGTAACCAGAACAAGCTCTAAACGTAAAGCCCTCGCAAAGGTGGTCAATGGCAAGAAACAGAAGCGACGCACGTTACCATCCAGCTCCTCTGTTTGGAGACCCGAGAGGACATCATTGACCTCTAACACGTCTCATTGGAAAGGTCTTTACCGGAACGCTCAAGGTCCGATTGGCATCGCTAATGCTGCCGCCATAGCAGTGCCACACCCTTCAGTGGGATTGCCCAGTCTGAGAAACATGCATCTCTTTAAGTCATTATATCAGCGTCATTACCTAATCAGAAAGGCTTGGATGTCGGAGAACAGCAGGCCACAGCATCTCGCTTTCAGAGCGCATCATAGGCATGTGGTTACTTGTTTGCTTTTTGATTCTGAAAAGATCCTCACGGGTTCTGATGATACCAAGATCAACGTGTACGACACCAAAACGGGTGCCTTACGTAATCGCCTGGAAGGTCATGAAGGTGGTGTGTGGGCGTTGCAATATGAAGGCAACACGCTCGTCTCGGGCTCTACAGATCGAAGCGTTCGAGTGTGGGATATCAACAGTGGAAGATGCTTGCAAACCTTCCAAGGACACACCTCCACTGTTCGATGCCTTGTCATTCTCAAGCCTGTCCAGGTGGATACCGCACCCGATGGTTCTCCTATTATGATGCCACAAGAACCATTGATAATAACAGGCTCACGCGATAGCACTCTCAGAGTTTGGAAGCTACCTCAACCTGGCGACAGAAACATATATCAAACAGCGCCTCCTATGAACGATCGAGACAACCCCTATTACCTCCGTACTCTCTCTGGACACCACAATTCCGTGCGAGCCATTGCCGCGTATGGTGATACCTTGGTGTCTGGGTCTTACGATTGTACCGTGAGGGTCTGGAAAATCTCAACTGGCGATCTTGTACATAGACTCCAGGGACACACCCAAAAGGTGTACTCCGTCGTTCTCGACTACCCTAGGAAGCGTTGCATTTCGGGTTCGATGGATAACCTTGTGAAAGTCTGGGATCTGAATACGGGTTCCTGCTTGTTCAATCTGGAAGGACACACCAGTCTTGTTGGCCTTCTGGACCTTTCGAATGACAGGCTGGTCTCGGCTGCTGCTGACAGTACACTGCGCATCTGGGATCCAGAGAGTGGCACTTGCAAAGCGACCTTGTCTGCGCACACCGGTGCGATCACTTGCTTCCAGCATGATGGACATAAGGTGATCTCCGGCAGTGACAGAACCCTAAAGATGTGGAATGTCCGTAATGGCGAATGTGTTCGTGATCTTCTCACCGACCTGAGTGGCGTTTGGCAGGTGCGTTTTGATGAGCGACGTTGTGTCGCTGCAGTGCAGCGTAACAATCTTACGTACATCGAGGTGAGTTTTAATGAATGTGTCATCTACTTGGTACATCGCACTGACGAGACTTTTTTAGGTTCTTGATTTTGGAGCATGGCGTGATGGTGTCCCTGCTGAGAAGCTTGGCCGCCGTACAGTAGTGAACTTCCGCGGCCAGGAGATGGAAGACGTAGAAGCCGTTGTAGAAGTCAATGCTGGCGATGCGGCAGCTTGATTGACGGCACCACTCCTTGCCGCCCATTCGAAGACGGATATGCTCCGATTCTCACCTACGAAACACTGATCTTCTGCAGCAGAAGCATAACCCAACTTGAAACGACTTATATCATGACTTATACGAACAACTATATACGGGGAAGGGCGTCGGGCGGAGTAAAGTAATGTGGATTATGGGATTTCGATTCGATGCTGCTCTGCTTCTAACGCTTCTCCTACGGGGGCGGTGCGATTTTTCGAGAGCGATAGGTTTCACTTGCATGTAAATCGTTCTAGCATATTAAGTCGAAGCGATAGCCAGGAAACACTTGCATTTCACGGTTGCCAATTTTGATCTACCCTTCTGCATCTCCGAGCCGTCATATGCTCAAGTTTTGATGGGATGCTATCACAACTCGTCTTGAAGCGACACCTTTTCGATCCAGTGCATGATCATGAGGTGCACTTTATCATATCATACATGCCGTACCATTGCTCAATAATCCGCTCTATCTTGGTGTATGTATATCGTTCCATGCGTCTCCTCTATCATCTTCTTCCTTTGGCTCTTCCTTGACAGCCCATCAAACACGTGTCTCGTCGAATATCGTTACTGTCGTGATTATGTTGAGTTCGCCCAGCAGCCGATTTTTGGTCCTGAAAGAAGCCTCCCACGATAGCCCTCCAGGCGTATGAATATCTTAACTATAGAGTCGTGTGACCACGACGCACCACTCCCTTCTTACGAAAATCTGGTATCCAATTAATAACACATGATCGCTTCTCCGTGGAGAACACTCGATGGATGTGCCCGACAAAGTTGCCTGGGCCCACCTCAACCCTCCTCGACAGTCCTGTTGTTCCTCTTCCTCCAGGCATGGATTCCCGCATTGAACTCCGCACGGGAGACGCCATCGCGAACGAGCTGCATGACGACGCCGAGGGGTTCGACGTTGCGATTGCGGGACTCGTCGTCGAAGAACAGCATCTCCTCGTAGGCGAGCGAGCTGCGGCGGTGCAGCTTGGCGAAATGGGTCGTCTTGCTGCCCGGGTAGATTTCGAGGTAGTCGAACATGGACAGGGCCTTTCGGTTGTGCACCTCTCCCCCCTTGCCGGCCTTGCCAGCGGGAACACCGTCGTTGCTGTCGCCGTCGCTGACGTCGTCGGCACAGGGCACGACCAGATAGGACAGCATCTCTCTCGCGAGCTCGGGGGCGGAGGTGCGGCTGGCCACGCCGACGCGGATGCCGCGCGCGCGCAGAGCAGCGAGGACGCCGGGGACCTCAGAGTAGAAGGCGTAGCTGCCGCCGTAGGCGTCACGCACGCTGCGGCCCCCAGGCACCCTGCGCAGTGGCGGCGACACGTGCGTGTCGACCCAGAACGGCCACAGTGTGTAGTCTAGGTCGAACACGACCATCTTCGGCAGCGGAAGACCGTCCTCGAGGGTTGCCGGCGCAGGCTCGGGCACGCTCGTGCTTATCGTTGAGCTGGAGGCTCTCACGCCGTCATCCTCTACGCTGGCGCTGGAAAGCAACGAGGCCTTATTGCGGCGCGTCATGCTTGGGGATAAAATCAGGAAAGACAGCAGAGGTAGGAGGACCGCAAGGACGAATTGGGTTGGTGTTAGACGATGGCGAATTTTTGCGGTGATGTTATGGGTGATGTTTTTTGTGGATGTGTTGCTGTTGTCTGTAGGTGTGGCGAAGGTGATTTATCGTATGTTGAAATATCGGTTTCTATAGCGTCTATATTGCTTAGAAAAGAAAATCCAGAACGAGTGTTGCCTGTACTATTGACCAACGGCTAAAAGAAGCGAAGTGAGTTTCTGAGTTTTGAAACTGTTAAACGCTACGTCACCGATAACGATACCAGGATACCGACTTAGGTAGGTACAACTTGGTATACCTCGGTACGTTTCCCAAAGGAAGAAACTACATTCAACGATACTCGAGATCTCTATGGATGTTTTATGACTGTATCAGTACTAAACACGAGTCATGGTATTTCCCACCGCTCATCATACTGCGAAGATAAATTGACAGCTTTGCTTTCAGTATTTTCCAGCCTAAATCTGCGCAACGCATCGACGAGCCAATTGAGAGACTTTGTATGGTGAAACGTCGTTTAATACTTATAAACAGGCAACGGTACGATCACGTGCTACACATGAACAGTTATATAAGTCTATAGTTTGATCGATGTTGTGCAAAGTATACACCACTTCCGAATACTGATGCCTGAGAGACAACGTAGGCACCCTTGATCTATAATGAACAACGATATCGCTGTGGATGCATATCCGCAAGGCACGAAGTCAAGTGACGGTAGTGGACCTACAAGAATCTATATAGATAATCAGAATGTGTTCGATCATCACGAATTCGATGAGGAGAGTGAAAGGAGTGAGATCAGTGGACGAGGTTTTCTAGGCCTGTCACAGAATGGCGTATCGGCTCATGAATTTTTAATCGGAGCCCAGTGCCGTTTCATCATGCAATGGGTGTATAAAATGAGATGTGAATCACACGTACCTAATATGGACGAAGCCAAGTACGAGTCGACATACCTGCTTTGAATGTCTTTACAATCTATCGCGGTCAGTCTCCAGTACATTGAAAGTTGACGAGATAGAACAGGTGTTTTCGAAAGGTGTCAGACATGACAGTCTCGTCTTCGCCACCGGTCAAGGCGCTTGGACATATGCTTGTCTTATTGAAATGTCGATTCGTCCTTCACCAAGGAAGTCTCGGAACATGGAGACGTACCGAATATCGAGCCGGTACAGCAGAGACATGTATTTAATCTGCAGTCTCGGTCCATCTGGACAAGAAACATATTCTGGTCTATGAAAATAGTCAGTCAAAGATCTTCCAAAGATTTTCGTTCAATAACTGAATAGATGTTAAGGTGATCAGTAAAGCCGCAGACTTATCAGCATAGACCCGAAGGGCTCAGCCGGTAATTCCATTTGTAAAGTGCATTCATCAGGAGAAAGAAATCAAGGACAAAATTGCCGACCTACCTCAATGTCAAGTAAGGCAGAGATTGCCCGGATGGTTAATAGGCTGTGACCTGAGCGTGGTGCTGACCTGTGACTGAATTATTAGCACCGGCGTAATAAGTCTTTGTGGACAAAGATATAACATGGTGAGCGCTATTCAGTTTGGCATGAATGGTTAAATAAAAAATGGTTGTCGGCATCGGCAAAACCGGATGAGACTCGTCATCAAGTATTCATCATAGCATGAGGGACAGGAGGTGTAGGGTGCAGAGCTTACCTGAAGCACATGCTCTATAGGTGCGCTGTGGAGCAAGATGCTGCCATACTTTTGCCCATGACAAGGATGGACAAGTCGTTGGCAAAGTGGACCTCCAATGTTGGGTAGTCACATTGCTAAGTGGACAGTAGATACTGGTTCCAGTGTTGAAGGAATAGTGAATGACAAATTATGCCCCGATTCCTCCCACTCAAGGGGGAAGAAAACAACACCACATCTGAACATCAACAGGTCAGTCCATATCCTTTGAGCAACATCGAGCAGCAAGCGATATCGTTTCAGGACAGAAAGCCCATGGCGATCAGACTGACGTAGCAATTAACAGTTTCATGCCTCGATTGAGGTCAAAGACTCTAGTTTGTTTGCGGTTTTTGCAGTTTCATCAGGAAGCCTCGGGTCGGCAGGATGTTGGGGCTCGAACATACCTTACGCAGTAGACTCTACCACTGATGCTATTGATATGGTGTTGATTGAGATTTCCAGACCTCTATGAGTTTGTAGTAAACAGGAAGAGAATACCACACGTCTCACGACGAGGTGAAGAAGAAGCGGAAAGCGAAAAAGATGCGGCAGGCGGAGGTGCACGTTGGAGGACGGCACTTCCCGTTGGCCAAGGCTTTGCTCTCCACTCTCTGTCGCTTCCCGTTGGCTTGACGACGATGACTTTCTACACAATGTTGATCTGGTGCGATACGATAATTGTCGTTGTAGAGGGAGATTTCGTTCGAGTCATTTCCATAGTATCTACATACCTAATCATATCATCTACACTTGGTTCTTGGTTTGACCTTTAATGCTGTCTGTCGAGCAAGTGCTACATACATTCCCCCCTCTACAAACTACGCCAGATACGCGCCAAAGCGGTGTCAAAGATTACCAAACGCTCTACGGAGACGTAAGAGATCTAGCCATTGTAGTATATCTTCGTGCTTTGCATTATGCAGCGAGTGGCGATTTCTGCTTAACGTTGAGATTGACCCGAACGGTGGGCACCTTGGGTTTAGGCGGCTGCTTCAGAGCTTTGGCGGCGTGTTCACGATAGGGCTTGAGGGCCGGATTTCTAGAGACTATATCCTGTATGGCGGCACTGGCGAAGGTGGAGAGGCTGGCAAGATGTTTCAAGACGAGCAGCTTCATCTCATCGGATGAGGGGTCCGATTTTGCGCCAGCTTTCCCGCTACCACTGCTAACACCAGTGGCAGCGGCGGTAAGCTCTGCATGCGCTGCGTGCAGCACCCGATCGACTTCATGACCTCGTTGCTTGCGCACGAGGTCAATCTCGCGGAAAAGCCTCTCAACGGTGGCCGGGCCTTCAGGTACGGCAGTTGAATAGGCGAGGCTGGTACGCCGCAGCATATCCAACGCCTCTTCCGTGCTATAGGTGCCGGCCCTGAGGCTGGCTATGATTTCCTCAGTGAGGTTATCGACACATAGCTTCGCCGCCCTCGCAGCCATGATGGCAGCTGGCGCGCCCGCGAGGTCGTGCCAGATGCTGGATCCCATCAGGATGGCGGCGCCTGCAGCACATCCCACTAGGCCACCCGACACCATAGCAGGCACCGTCATAGCCACGGTCGCGGCCGAGCTGTTCGTACCAGGAGAGACAAGATTGTTTCGTCTGGGAGGTGTCGTCGTCTTTGGTAGATGTGGTGAGGCTGTTGAGGTACTCGGCTTCTTGACTCTATGAGCTTCATCTTTTGAAGGAGGGCTCGAAAGCTTCTGAGGCGGCCTTTTAGCTTGTGCTGATGGTTCCTTCCCTTGTGAAGTGGTCGGTGTAGTGTCTGCATTGCTGTATGATGGCTCACGTGTAGCAGCCTTTCGTCGAGCTGGGTTCTTCCTACTACGAGTAGTTTTCTTTGGCTCCGATTGTGATGTTGGAATTGGGGCACGGGGCACTGTTTGAGATGTAGCTGCCGCCATTGTAGCAAATGGTAGGTTATTCCCTTATCGTTAGACTTGGACTTCAAACAACTGTCGCACCAGGACTTAGAAGCCACAGCAGAGCTTCAGAAATACGATCCGGACGATGATACTCCTATTCCAAGGCCTCGCCCAGGCCAGCCATCAACGGGACTGAGGCAGCAATCAGACACCTCGCCACCCTGGCCAGCAGGACTCGGAGACGGCTGTGCAGGATGCGCTGGTGAAGCCGCTTGTCGTGAAACGTACCGTGGGTTTGGACAACGATGAAGTACAGTAACGGCCCAAATACAAAGACGAGCGCACCTTTGCGGTTGGGTCTTCTGCACTGGTCGGACGAGGATACAGTAGGCAGGCGAGTGTACTCGAGAGTTTGAGCGAAAGAGACAGCAACGTTCCCCATGCAATGCAAGCAAGGGAGGCGGGGTTGGCCCAGGCCAGGTTATCGGTATCGTAAGCTCTTATCACATCAGAGCGACGATCATTGAACCTTATTCAACACCACGATAATGTGGCCATTGGCGGAACAAGGACACTTGACAAACGGACGGCAACAACGATTGAGAAAGTTAGATATCTCCTATATTGATATAATACATCAGAAGGTGGCATCTAGAGGTACAGAAGAAAGAGGCTATAATCTAGAACTACGACTTCTTAGCGAACAGATCTCTCCAAAATTGCTTGAAGCCGTAGCCTTTAGCTTTGATATCCTCATCATGCACAAAACCCTTTTTCATATCGAACCTTTCCATGACGCCACCCTTTCTATGCCCGACAACCTCAGGACCTTTTGCTTTAGGAGCGAGGGCACGTTCGCGGATGGCGGCTGCGACGGTGGGTGCGACGTCGGCGAAACAGCTGTTGAGCTCGCGCTCGAGGTTGAAGTAAGGCTTCTTGGCCAGATCCGGTGCCATGAGATTATATGTACGCGTGAGGGAGTTGAGATTGTCAATCGCGAGGCGGTGATAGGACCGTTCCGTTGTCTCCCACTGCGGATCGCGGAAGGGTGGCACGGAGGGACGCCGAAGGGGAGAGTCGCTGGCCAGGTCATCAGATAGTGTGATGTTGGAGCTCTGTTCGCTCGAAGTCATGACGATCTTGTCTTTGGTCTTCTCAATCAGGAATCCACCATTGTCGTCCAGCGTCTCCTCGAGAATTTCAATCTCTTGTGATGCCGCGTCCACATCACCACCACCAGTTGCAGCGACGGGATCGTTCGGCTTGAGCTGGCCAGCCAGCGTAATCTGGCTGAGCTGACCATCCTCATCGACGGTATTGAATTTTTCCTCTTTCCGTCTGACTGGGTTGCGTAAGGCCTCGGCCAGTGCGTAGTCTTCGGCGACGCGCATGTGGCTGTCAAGGCCACCGCCCTTGGAAGCGATAGTCCTAGCGACGTGCCTCCTCCAGTTGAGCCTGAGCTGAGAACGGAATCTTGTAGCTGTACTGACGAGCTCCTGTTGTTTCTCAATCCATGGCGGCACGATATCCTGCCTCTGGATCATCTTGTTCATGAAATACTCTGTCGTATCCAAGAAAGGATTCGAAGCGTTGTAATCCCTTTCCATCGCCTTTCCCCTACCTTTGATGTTTTTGAATTGACCACGAGCGATTGCGTTCTCAATCCTCTCGTTGGCCAAGCTGGCCAGGCCTTGTATGGAAGCCGGAACGGAGCGGGCATCTGACTGGAAGCGCTGCTTCAACTCCTCTCTAAACCTTGCCTTTTCCTCATCTGATACGCTCTGATCCTTCAGAATGGCATACTGGTTGGTCTTATCTTTCGCGCTTGCCAACCGAGTACCCTGCGCAGCCGAGGCGGTCTTGGAGGCTGCCTTCTGACCCGAATCAATCCTCCTCGGTGGCCCCAGGGTGCCTGGTAGCCTGGCGGGTGCGCGCGAGGGCTTGTACTTGTCATTGAGCATCCTGAGGCTGGCGTCTGCGATGGATTCGTCGCCAGACCAAGGAGTCGACGCGGCGATATCGGCAGAGCCACGGCCGACATGCGAGGGCAGTTCGACCTGGCTGAAGGCGGACGCATTCTCCGACCTGAAAGATGCTCCTGCGATCTTCTCTTCCAGCCGCCGCTTCAATTCTTCGTCGAAGCCGGCCTCCTGTATGGCTCTCCTGGCGCTGCGACCGCCAGACTCGAGTGCTTCATCGCTCAGCTGCTCGAACCTGCGCGCCAGAGCAGATTGTTCGTGCTCCTGCTCCTCCTCGACCTTGCCCGGTGAGTCTTTCTTCACATCCGAACCCGAATCGGCCGTGGCACCCGATCGGTTGCGTAGCTGCCTGGCATAGACATTCTGCCTTGCTCGCAGATGGCGGAAGCAGGGCTTGATCGACGGGCGAACGGATCCTCGCATCCAGAAGGGAGAGACTGTTGAGGAAATTGGATCTCAGAATCAAATGTCAAGTGATGAGCGATCTTAGCTGTCCCATTGCCCATGGATGGTCCAGTCTAGCATTGCATCTTGGGACTGATCTTCCTGCACCTAGTTGTCTTGATGGACATGCTGAGATGGGTGTCATACATTACCTAAGATCTGACTATGAGCTGTATGGTAGCTTGATACCTAGCTACCACCGGTAGGCAAATCTACATAGGTAGCCATACTGGAACGAGCATTTCCTGACATGAATGCACCTTCTATTGTTTTTACATATCACCGAGAGTCGTGTACTATGAGGGTGAAGAGTGAAAACATTTGACTGACTCTATTGAACCCGCATGAAAGATGGCATCTGGTTGATTCTGCTTTTTGAAATATATAGGTAATTATTGCTGGCAAAATTCAGAAGCTTCCGGCCTTTGTAAGACGGAGCTTCAGTCAGGGTGGTTGGCGCAATGGTTAGCGCGTTGGTTTTCGGTCCGTCCACACACCAAAGGTTGGGGGTTCGAATCCCCTGCTGCTCGACTTTTTGCCCCTTTTTCGTCTAATATAACATCTTTTTGCTTTCACCCTACTACCTACGTAGGATCGATTTGCAATCACGATGGGAGAACAGAACAGATGCTGCTGAGCTACGAGCGACGGAAAAGTCAACAGTCTGCTGAGGATCGAAGCGAAGACACGGTCTGACAGACTTTTTTTTTTTTGCTCGACCTTCTGCGTATAATAAGACAAGCGAGCTGCGGGCGATTGACAGATAACGTCGGCTGATTAAATTGTGAAAACGAAAGAGGCACATGGGGGGGAAACCCTCACGATGCGATCTGGAGGAACGGCCCCCCACCCACGTTCGTTCCCGCTGCAGTATACGGTATCCGCCACTCGAGGAGCGCTGCTGCCCTATCGTTGATCGAGTGTGTGCCCTTTGGGTGGTGACATTTGTTTTGCCTCCCGAGGTCCTGCGAGAGAAATGTGGTCTGATGCGAGCGGAACAGAGCGGGGAATCCCAGTTGACTGGTAAAATGCACGGGTGGGCAATCAGTGGGACGATGAAGCATGGTTGGTTTCGAGATTGTTTATATAGAGATTCTGGAAATCACAGTCTCCTCGAACCGAAAGGTCTCTGTCCTCCTCAAATATCCTGATCCAATCTTTTCGAATGGCAACCCAACGTGCAGCGAGATATTATGGGAAGGGCGACGTGCGGATAGAGCAGATCCCCATCGCGCCTCTAAGTCGAGGCCATGTCAGGATAGAGCCGGCTTATGTGGGAATCTGTGGGACGGATCTATCGGTAGGCCTTCTTTCACTGAACCTACTACTGTAAATCAGGATAACGTAGACATTGCTGACGTGTTGTACAGGAATATATAGCGGGACCAACGTGCGTCGATATCGACACGAAAATCAACATGAACAACATTCACAGCTGACCGCCCTTGCGTGCATTCCAGGTTCGGTCCGACACATCCTCACCCTGTCACTGGCGAGACCCTTCCGATAGGCATGGGCCATGAGTTCTCAGGGACGGTGAAAGAGTTGGGGGAAGGTGTGCAAGGCCTTTCGGTTGGGCAGAAAGTGGCAATACAGCCGACCATCTGGTGTGGCGAATGCGGAGCCTGCCGTGGTGGTGCCGAGAACGTGTGCGCAAATGGGGGATTCATCGGCCTGTCGGGCGGCGGAGGGGGACTGAGTGAGAGCGTTGTGGTTCCGGCCGTGGCGTGCGTGTCGGTCCCGCAAGATATCGACCTGGACATAGCTGCATTGGTAGAGCCGCTGGCTGTGGCATGGCATGCCGTCGATGCATCGCCACTTGCGCAGACACCTGGAGCTCAATGCCTGATCTTAGGAGGAGGACCAATCGGGTTGGGAGTGATTCAGGTCCTGTTGGCCAGAGGTGTCAAAAAGGTCATTGTCAGTGAGATTGCCCCATGGAGACAGCATCTGGCGAGACACTTCGGCGCGCACCATGTCTTGGATCCTGTCGCTTTCGATATTGTCGCAGTAACTCGAGAGCTGTGTGGTGGCTTGCAGGGTCCAGATATTGTGTTCGACTGTGCTGGGGTACCGGCATCAATCAAAATGGCTTGTGAGACTGTAAAGCCTCGTGGGACGATTGTCAATGTCGCCGTCTGGAAGGGTGAGGTTCCTTTCAATCCAAATCTGCTTGTGATGAAGGAAGCCAAATACGTGTCTGTGCTCGCATATCAGCGCAAAGACTTCGAAGGTGTGGTCGATGCGATCGAAGCAGGGCTTATCAAGCCAGAAAAAATGATATCAGGTATGATTGGCCTGGACAGATTGGTGGAGGATGGAATCCAAGCGTTGATCAAGGACAAGAGCAAACACGTCAAGATCTTGGTGGACATGAAGAAGTAGGTGTTGTACATGTATAGGAACCATTCCTCAATTGTACATCGAATATTACTCTCGGTTGATCGAAGACATGACGGCCTTTTTCCACTGTCCTGTAACAGATAATACCCTCTCAAGCTGGAGGCAAGAAATTTGCATAAAGACCAGCCTGGATCAGGGAATAAACAATCATAGTCCTGATGATCCAAGAAAGAGAACGGCGTCCAGCGTCTCCCAATATGCTCCATCTAGAACCGACGATAAGACGATTCGTAGTAGACTGATGCAATGCTACAGCTAGTAGGAAGTACCATAAGGGGTAACCTGAAGAGATTCGATTGATGATCTGCACATGGAAGCTGAAAAAAGCCAGCACTGCCAGAAGCAGCTGTGGAACTGCAAGACGGGTGATGGTAGCGACAAAGATACGCCTCGCTGTCTCAGCTTGCCGTTGTCCTGTAGATGGTCGAGTATCCTTCCAAGCGATGCTATCGAGTATAGCATCACTTTCGAACAAAGCCGAGATAGATGTGTTTATCAAGAGAATGAGCATGGGTGCGGCCAAGAGGAACAGCGGAAGGTTGCTCATGGTCCAGTAGCGTAAGAAGCCGACATTCCAATATTCCCGCTGAACAAAGGTATAGATGCTAGGTGGGATGTCGTAGCACCAAGGTCTGCCATTGCTGCTTCCACAGAACTCTCGGTAAGCAACATACTGAGGTAAGGTAAAGCCTACGGCAATGAGTGAACCAGCCAAAACGATACTTGCAATCCTGATCAGGTCTGGTGGACTTGTAAGGCTCTGGGGTAGTCTAGGGAGATATTGCACCAAGTCCAGCAGGAAAATGAGTCCAGAAAAGAGGGCGTTGCTCCTGACCAGGGCAGACAGCGCGAAACATAGACCGGAAATGACAGTCCAAAAGGCATCGATCATAGCGGCATCAGGGATAGTCGAATACCTCGCTTGCAGGGCCCAGACGTATGCGAGCAAGCCAATGAAATTCAGCGCAGCAAACGAACTCTCCCCATAAGGTGCACAGAGAAATACACCGGCAGGTGAGAGGATATGAAAGAGAGCCGCATTAGATGCCAGGGTTAGCTTGATGGGTGCAAGCGAGGGAACAACCTCATAGATGAAGCAATACAAGGCGATGACAGACAGAAAGTGGGCGGTATTGGACAACAAAACACCAGCGATCGCATGTCTTACAATAGGAGGGAGACTCGATGGCAATGGCAAAACTGAAACCATACTTAGCTTGATCATCAGTCTCAGGTGTGGTATATAATCGAATCTACGCACCTGTGGCGATCAGAGAAGTTGTCTTGGAAACGGCCCAACTGAAGGCCCACTCTTGCTCATATAGGTGACCTCTTTCTGAGCTTGACGTGAAATATATAGCATCCCATCTAGTCAACTTGACAGCAATGTGGTTGGTCAATGTAGCTATCCAGCCAGTAGGACTTGCAGAACCTGCAGACTGGCCAAAGAGTAAGGCGGTGGAAGTGTCATAATCCGCAAGAGGACTGGCACATATCACGATGAACAGGACCAGCTTCCATTGGACGAATATGATCAGAAGACGTGATAGACTCGCAGAGTAGGACTGAGCGGTGGTGTCAGCCTTGCCTCTTGGACCAGCAGGCTGACCCTGTCTGGTAGGGGAGAGATATGTGCTCAAGATATCCATGGCGAGGTGGAGACAAGAACTGGTATCTAGAGTTTTGAAGGGGTGAGTATCAAGGGACTCAATGCGATGCGATGCAATGCTATGCAATGCAATGCAATGGTTATACTAGCCCAGCTAAGACCACCGCATTGATGATTGGACGAGATGCTGTACGCCGCCTGGAAACAACCTCATCGACATAGACGACACGCTCAAATGGAGGAACGCAGCGTTGGATAGTATTTACAGGCTTCAGAGATTGAGCGAAGTGCAAATGGATGAGTGGATGGGCTGATAGGTGGTGAATATAGGAGGTGAAGTCGATATAGAGAGCCTCACGGTATTACATGGTGGAAACCTAGATGTCAATAACACGGGTCGTCCCGAGGCGCGAGCACTTTGCGATTGGGATATTCATGCCTGAGGCCGCCATCATTTGCGATAGTACCACCGTAGTACGAGATGTCGGCTATGGCATAATAAGGTATCCATATCCATGGATTTATATACCTAAACTACCCAAGACACCTAGGTAGACATATAATAACAAGTACGAGTACCTAGGTATAATGCAAGTGCTTTAGGTATTACCTCCTAGTTATCCTTTAGTATACCCTCAGCAAGCGAAGATGTGAATACCGGCCGGAACCATCACCACTTCCTGAGCCATATTGCGTCTTGACTGTGGTGCAGTGCAGTGCAGTGTAGGGCTTGCGTCTCGCATGTTCCGTGGCATCCGAATACACGCATGTACGAACGAATGGACCACTAGAAGTGTCAAAGCACCACGGTCTCCCCTGTCTCTTGCTCGTGAACCACCAGTCGCATAACGAACAGTGCAGTCCGGCCGTAAGAGCCTCATAGCGACGGCAAGCGAGCCAAGCCCAACCATACCTCGGTCCAGACCAGTACGCTGTAATCCTGTATTGTAATACTCTCGTAACCGGCCTATATTAGCAGACCTACCGTATCTAGGTACAGCCCACAGCAACGCAGCAACGCAGCAACGCAGCAATGCAAAACGGGGGACGGGGAAGTTTCCAGCATCCGAAGTCCGAGAGACCGGAAGGCGGCAGAGCGGGCCACGGCTTGGCAAACGATCTACTGGGTGCAAACGGATCTGATTTGGCCGCCTTCGGCTTAGACTGGCTTCTAGCGCAGCTGGAATTGTGGGGACTCGAAACGCCAAGCCATGTGAATGGCACAACCGAGCCACGATGCAGCCTTATGGTTTTGCCGTGTGCTGTATGCGTGTGTCTACGGTAGATAGATGGGTGGTGTGGTGTGGTGTAGTGAAGTGCAGTATACCTAAGTGTAGGTAGTGCACAGCTCTGGTTATGCCGGGTTTTGCTGACCAGTAGAAGGAGAGAAAGAAGTTCCGAACATCCGGCTCTTGTTCAGCCTCGGTTTCAGCCTCGGGTTCGGTCAACCTCAGGCAGGAAGATTGATCTTCTGTGGCTGCATCTGCTTCCCCTTCCCCAAATTGCCTCACATAATGAAAACACCTCAACTTACGATAAACAGCAACAATGACGATGACTGGGATTAAATATCACCTCCCATGTCCATTCCATTCGGGCACTGGAAGCTGGGTTGACCCGAGCCGATGCTGATGCTATTCCGTACGGCACAATGTGCTGCCTGGGGTGGAGTTACCAGGATGGATGTCTTCCTTTCGTCAATGCCGTCGTCGTCATTGCGTCGTACTGTACCTCTTGTTGATATTGACCTTTCCGTTGCCATAGCATACCCGTTGTCTATATCGCATCACCGACCCAGTCCAGGTATCTCCAACGCCTGGGTCAGGAAAGACATGGATACAGTAAAGAAAGACATAAAGATACATTGCAATCTCAGTCCCTGCTCTTGCATTGCCTCGCCTCGCCTCACCTTGTCTTGCCTTGCCTTGCCTTGCCTTGCCTTTCCTTGCCTCATCTTGCCTTGTCGACAGTACCTCTGCGGTATACATCCAGTACGCTGCCGCAAACAGCCACCCGCCACCCTGTCAATCATCGTCCCATCGGTCTGCATCATTTGACCACCTTGGCTTACCTAGCTGGGCTTACACATCAACAGCCTGCGCTCGCTAGAGCATCCGCCCAATCCGCCGATCCCATCCTGAACCCTTTTCCACTCGGCCGACTAGGTGAAAATCGTCCATCTCTACCTGATCCACCATCCTAGTGAGGAGGTCTCAAGTCGGCTGTGCTGCGTGCGTTGTGCTGTGCTCTGTGCTGTGCTCTGTTTGGCCGGGTTCGTATTTCTGTACCGGTGGTACCTCCTACGAACGGTACAATAGAGAAGGCAGAGGAAAAGGAAGAAAAGGAACGATTTACTGTCCGGTCCGGACTCGTTTGGTCTGGTCTGGTCTGGTCTGATTCGATCTGCTAAAATAATCCTCCACAATCCATCAGACGGAAACCGGCGGGTGGTGGAGGGGGACATCATCGACGACATCCTCCCATACTGAACTGAACTGAACTGAACTGAACCGAACCGACCCTTCTTTCATCCTGGTGGTGGCTGGCCATACTACCATCACCACCACCACTACAACCACCACCGATCCATCCCTCTTTTCCGCCCCTTCTCACTAAAATATTCCCTCCTCCTACTCCTCCTCTCCTCCTTGCGCCCTTTGGGCTATCGTTGCGCCTGTCTTGTACCGTGCTGTGCACCGTGCACTGCTGTATAGCTGAAACGGATCCCATTCTGCTGCGCCTGTCGAGAAGGGTCCCCGGCAATTCAGTCGTTGCGTACCGAATGCGAGTGTTGGCTGGTCCATACCGCTACTGTTCTTGCTACTGCTACTGCTGCTACCTTGCTGCTGCACTACTACTACTACTACTACCACTACTACTACCACTACTACTGACTGTCACTGCCACGCCCACGCACATTGTTGCTCATTCCTTGTTCTACTGCTGAAACCTACGAACGACCACAGCAACAACAACAAACACTTTACTGGCTTGACTTCGCTGTGTAACCCACACTGCACCTGTGTTGGCACACTACACATTCCATGTCTATCCGGTGCTAGCATTGCCAGAACATGGCCACCACGACCGTATCTGCATCTCCACCTCCAACAGCATCGTCACCACAATCGCCACTGCCCTCGCAGCAGCCCACCTCGGCAGTAGGTGGTCTGTTACGATGGACACCAACGCTACCGACCAATGTGATCGGCATGCTGAACCCCTTCGGTGGCGGCGGTTCCAGCGATGCTGGCGATCCTGAGAAGAAACCAACCGAAGAGGTGAGAGAGAGAAGGAGACCAATGCTGGCCACCGTGTTGCCTGCCTCGGCATCATCCGAGAACCCTCCCTCACCCAGTAGAAGTGTCATGTTCGCCGAACCAGAAACCCGCTCGGCTAGCGAGGTCGGGTCGATCCACAGCAGTACAGCCTCGAATAATGGCAGGAAGAAGCGTAAGAGTATCAACAATAAACCGAAGACCTGCTTTAGCATCTGCCATCCACCGCCTGCCTCACATACCCGTCAAAAGCTCCATCGTCGTCCACGTTCGCTCCTACAGCTACACAAGCTCACCAACTCTGCACGACCCGTCCCGGCCTTCGAGGTCATCCCGTCAGCCAACTTCTCCGTACGCCTCACTCGCGCCATCACTCGTGTGTTCAAGGCGAAACATAGCTTATGTCCGAATGATCTGGTCATCCTCAAGGCCGAGCGGTATGGAGGAGCCGAGGATGAGGAACAGGAAGCCTGCGACATCATCGCGTTAGTCTGCAAAGGGAGAAAAGAAGATGGGGTTGAGGTTAGGAAGTCGAAGATCTGTTTCCACGACGGCACCGAATGGGACGCTTACCCTGCCATCAAAGGAGGGTATGAGTTCTCCACCACCGACCAACACGGCTTAGATTTGACTGTGAGATGGGTACCGAAGAAGATCAGCCGAGAGGATGCGAAGGCGAAACCAAAGTTCAACTTCAGTACCATCTCGCCCAATAGCAGGATCCACCCGGTCATTGCGACCCTTACCAAGACCCGTCTGGATATCAATGACGTCTATAAGATGCCACATCCGATGGCAGCGACGATGTTGAGCACACGTCTATCGGATACTGGCCTCTCGGAAAGAATGGAAGATGACGACGAAGAAGGGTCAGAACAGATGTCAAACGAGCTGTGTGAGACCGACGACCGCCTGCGCGAGCTCATCACCGTCAGCGGGATTTGGGTCGCATTCAAAGAGGGGTGGTCGCCAACTTTCAAATTCGACGATGATGCGCGTCTCTCAGGCATACTACGATCGCCCAGCCTACGCGATCCAGGCTCGAGACGTAGTCTCACCAACGGCAACAATCCCATGGGCTCACCGACCGTCTCACCTCCAGCCTCACCGGGCTTGACGGCGATCGACAAGAGAGGTTCGATCCGCAGCATTGGCTCTGGCATTGCACGACGCAGCAGCCTTCTCGGAGGAGGACGAGCGAGTCGGATGTCAATGTCGTCGCTACACAGCAACGACGATGGAAACCAGCCGCAACAAAATCCAAACCTTCGCCAGGAAACCCTCACCACCAAGCCGCAGCGCAGCGGCACCATCACCGGCCGACAGAGGGGCGACTCTACCAGCACCGTGTTGATCCACCGGGCGACCGACAACCGGCGCAAGAAGCACAACAACGCCCAGCCGGCCTGGCGACCAGACCTGTTATTCGCGCCATCACACCCAAGCGTGTTGAACGAGACGAGCCACGAAGACCTATCGTCATCCGACGGCGGCGCCAGTGCTGCCGCCGTGCAGGCCACGGCCAGCGCAAGGACATCCACCGCGAAGGATGTCAAACCGCTCGCGACTCCCAGCATTCGCGTCGATGACCATGATGATGAGGATGAGACCGAAGACGGGGGCGAGGACGAAGATAGCGCCGACGAGACCGAGGGATCACGACAAGGACGACCACTGTCTCGAGGCCAGGATTCGGACTTTGAAAAGCGCGAGAGCACTGCCACGACCGACACCAAAACCAGCAACACCAGCGCTTTCCCACCCACCACCACCGCCGTCCGCTCGAAGTCATTCCGCAGAGGGAAGACAGAACCGCCAGCATCAGCGTCGACGCTCAAACCTGCGCCTCCGATACCCGACAGATCGAGGAGCAGGAAGGGTCTGCGCAGGCTGTTGTGCTTTGGTAAGGATTAGCCGTGGAAGTGGGAAGGTGTCTGGCAGGGCAGCGTGCTGTCGAGGAGGGGAAACGCGCGCTTTACGACTCCATGGCTATAGGTAGCTGTGGAAGCTCGAGCCCATCCGCCGCAGGAGTCTTCCGAATGAAGAGGACGAACCTGTACTGTACATACTGTAGCCCATTAAACTAGCGTAGATACCCCCTCCAAGTTCCGCCGACTTTTGCTGCGCTTCACGGCTATCTACAGCATCTGCCTTGATCTCTATCAATTCACATTGTCTGTGTGAACCCGTCCCTCCACCACCTTCTGCCTGTCATGAAGAAGCTCGTCCTCAGCTATGCTTCCCCACTCCACACCGTTTGTTTTTGAAGCACGACTTTGATGGATGTGGCCCCTTGCATTCTACTATCTTCGTCGGACGAGGGGAAGATGTAATAACAACAGAGGCATGACTATATATACAGGTATCTGTGCCCAGGTAGCCAAACATCATATCCCTGCCACAAGTATTTTCAATTTACGTATATGGAGGATGGGTATCTTGCCCAAGTACAGTATGTCCCCTTCGTTCAACGCACGCACTCGCTCCGAATCGTCTTGCTTCGAAGACTGTGAGAAGACGTCGAGCCGAGCTCGATCTCCCTTCCGTGCAAGTTGTTATTTAGTCGCACAGCGGGTAGACAGCCTCACACTGGATCGTAGAGTCGACCGAGCTTTGCGTGAGGGTTGTAAGGATATGCTTTTCTACTGATGTCTGTAAATTCAGAGACCCGCATCTCCATGCCTACTGACTACCTGACTTTCTAGATTATGTCTGGAAGGTTAAAAATGGCCGTGTGTGTGACATGCCATTCTCAGGCTGTGCCCGATTTGAGTGCTCGTAGTAACTTGTATGTTCCTCTGGCATTGACAAGATTGCTATGCAGATGTGGAAGCTGAAGAGAACTAAAGGAAAGAAGAAATCGTGTTTTATATCATGTCTTTCTCGTCTAAACCGTTCCGAATCATCGTCATTCATCCCCTCGGAAAGGAAGAGAGATAGGTCTCAAATCTCTCTTTCCCTCCCCGTCCCATTTTAATCCGCCACTCACAAAATGGTGCCGAAACCAAAAGTGGTCTTGATGCTCCGGACGTAGTAATCGGCCCAGTTACGACGAGTGGCGTCCTCCTCACCAACTGGAACCCCTTCCCAGTCGACGGCCATGATGGTCACAGCGTCGACATCGTTCTGCTCGAACTTGATGCTGAGAGTGGAGTAGTGGCCAGCTGGCCACTGTGCGAGACGCCAACGCTGACCGATTGCGGTGGGGCGGTCGAGGACGGTATACTCGCCAGAAACGTTGCCGCCGAAGATCTCGAACTTGCCACCTGGACGCGCTCCCTCAAACAGACGTGGAGGCGCACGAGTGAAGGCAGCAATGCGCTGCGGATCGGTAAAGGTCTCGTACAGCTGTTCGGCCGTTGTGCGGAACTCCTGTCGATCCGATAGAGAGGTGACGTTGACCTTTGGTCCGTCGACACCGCCTGCTGTCGTCGTGGATGTGCTGGTCGACGTCTCATCTGCTTTGGTCACTCGTGAGTGCGAGAGAACCTTAGCTGGCGTGAAATTGGCCTTGTAACCAGGCGCGTGCTGAATATCCTTGCCATGTTCAGCGATCAAGGCGGGTGCAAGCTTTTGAAGTCTAGTGCGTAGCTGCGGCAGGATCTCCTTACGGACAAGGTCCTTAACAGGTTGGGCCTCTGAAGATTCAGAGTAGACTGCTATCTCGAACTGCGAAATGGACGGCACGTTAGTCGCTGGTTGACGCAAGAAAAATAGAATAATTCATTGGATTTGGTGTAGAGTGCAGAGGGTGACGTACGACATACTCGTCCTCCTCAGTATCATGTGCAACCTCAGGGATGGTGATTGTCCCACTGATATCCTTGTGTGCCTGCTTCTTCGACTTGATGCCAGCATCATCCTCGACCTCCTCTTCGATCGGAACCTTGCCAGTATATTCTAATTGAAGCCTCAGGT
Organism: Scorias spongiosa; assembly: GCA_018467035.1. Classification (NCBI taxonomy): domain Eukaryota; kingdom Fungi; phylum Ascomycota; class Dothideomycetes; order Capnodiales; family Readerielliopsidaceae; genus Scorias; species Scorias spongiosa. Next base: position 2,958,378 of record JACSZZ010000003.1, on the reverse strand, counting down.
CGAACAGAGTGATGACCTTGCCTTTTCTCTGGGAAACATCTACGTCGCCGCTCATATCGAGCAGTTTGCTAATTTCTGCACTGACTCCACCCTGCTCAGCCTTCACACCAACAAGGTCTGTTGTGAGGTATTCTTTTGCCCATGGTGATACGTCCTTATTCACCCAATGCCAGTTGTTTGGGTTGTGAAGAGCCATCTTGCTGGGGTACTACAGCAGCTATTTTTAAACGGTTTCAACCAACGTTGGGGAAATCTGTGAGGCACACAAGTCAGTCTTGCTGTCTCCTGTACCGAACTCCTGGTTGCATGTTCGCATGGAATGTTGGTTGATCAGAGACGAGATATAATCTCGCAAAAGCTATTCAGCATAAAAAAGAGTACAAGTCTTTCTCAGACTGGTGCCAGCTGGTATTCTCATCACGTCAAAGGGTAAGAAAGATAAATCAACATACCTAGAGTCTACGTGTTATATCGGTGGGTAGGGCAGAATGGTGATGAGCACCAGAGCGAGGGCGTGAAACATGTTGAAGAAGTATCTGTCGAGATGGAAGTAGAGAACGGAAAGTCGTAGAAGGAAAGTTGATGGTTAGTCTCACCAAGTCTGCGGGCCCTTAGTAATACCCGATTCGGCTGGTGGGGTGTAGCTTAGGGCCTGAGGCATCGAAATGCAGGAACACCTACTACACATTGACTGACCTCGGCTTCGGAGATGGAATTGTTTGCCTACTCACTGGCGTCTTCCATTTGACATTAAACCGTCAAACACAGGCGTAGATGGCGACTCGTCCCTCAGCAGGACGCCACACCTCCTCCAATGCTATCGCAGCGCCCAAACCTCCCTCCACCATCCACCCTTCTGCTGTAATAGCAGAGAAGGCACAACTGACCGGGACCTACCCAGTCGAGATTGGCGAGAACACAGTCCTACACCCGTATGCAAGAATCAGGGCCGAGGGCGGTCCGGTGAGGATAGGAAAGGACGTGACGGTGTCAGAGACTGCGATTGTAGGGTTAACAGCCGATAGCAATGCTGCTGCTGCCACTGTTGCTGAAGAGGTGGTAGTGGAGGAAGGCGTGAGTATCGAGACGGGTGCAGAAGTCATGGCCAGCCGGGTGGGTGCCCACAGCATAATAGAGGTGAATGCACGGATTGGCAGAGGTGCGATGATAGGCAGAGTAAGGACCGTCAATCAATCCAAAGTGTCATGGAAAGCATGGGGAGTTTTCTCGATGGCTGATGGTCAGAGGTTAGTACTGCAAAATCACCCCCTTGAGTGTTGTCGCCCCTGGTGATATCATCCCGGACTACACTGTCCTCTTCGGTGAGAGCCAAAGGCGCATCGATAAGACCCTCTCTTCGAACCAATCTGTTCGAGATTCACGCCAGAAGGGCCATGCCATGGAGATTGAACTCCTTGCTAGGTTGATACCCAATGCGGCAGAGAAGTGGAGGTGACACATGGGCGATTGGATGGACCTACAGGAAAGGGAACATCAGAACAACATCGGATGCCGAAGGTAGAAGGCAGAAGCTTAAAGACAATAGCGAGCGAAGAACCGGCTTCACGACATAGGTGTAGAATGCCTGTATACTTGCTGCTAGGACAAATTGCATCAACTCGTCGAGCAATGGCACAAAGCTGCATCATAATTGATATGTCCGCTATTGTTCGGCAAGCTACCTAAGCCAAAGGTAGGCTCTTCGTAGAGCCATATTCAACCGATAGCAATTGTAATCAGTGGTCCAACAGACACACTGTATGGGGTTGAATACTAGGAACTGAAACACAGCGCCTTTGGCCGCACTGCAAATTCCCTACGATGTGGATAAGAAATGCTCCATCCTGATCCTTACCTCTCCTTTAGCAAGAGCAAAATTGTTTGGTTGGTAGGCCAAGACTTGAACATCGATGATAGTGTTGTCGTTTTGTAGCATCTGCCCCTACACATTGGACATGCCATGTCGATCACTCACTCACAGTCTGGCATAGGTACTTCTGTGGACATGACATTTGACACGTACAATGCCCGTGCCTCATTCCTTTTGTAGGGGCCGTAGCTGTATCTATGTACCGTTTTTGCTGCCAACGCGCGCGTCACGTTGCCGTCCTTCTGGTTGTTCCTGTCCCTCAAAAAACAGAATACACTTATACTACGATACGTAACTCTACGCTACACATGACGAGTACCTGTATCAAGCACAGATAGTCAGTACTGGGACCGTATACGTACTGTCTGTCCTTTTACGTGGTTCGAGTACAAATTGGTATGAACATTGCTGTACACCATATTGACAGGCCAATTGGAGCAAAAGCTATACAAAAACCTTCAACGAGCGAAACACTACAGGATTGTAACGACAAGTCAACACCGAGGTCGCGTATCTACTGGTGGTATGTAGGGAAATAACCTCAACACAGCCGTCCATGTTGAAATGTGTGCAGGATGCTGGGTATTGTGCAAGGGATCCGGCATTTTGGTTGCAATGCAAGGGACAGCATGAATTGCAGGTCATAATAAACAAAGCCGCAGCGGCCGCCAGAGAAGACAACAGAACGGTGTAGTGCAACTGGCATTCAATCTGCCATGACAACGCACGTAATCATACAGAGCCCAATGCTGTTGCTGTTCCTGCTGCTGTTCCTGCTGCTGCTGCTGCTGCTGCTGCTGTTGTTAACTTACTGTAATTGCAAGGAAGAGCGGTCTGAATAAACGGTCTATCTACTGTGCTCAGGAACAGGCTGAGATGGAGCGAGGCGGTATATTGTGCTGTACGGTGGGCCGGACTGCAGAGTGCAGGGGAGAGCTACTGTTCGTTCACCGCAGTCTAGGGGACCCTCAAGTCTCCCCATCTCCTGCATGCCAGACTCTTTATGGGGAAGTCGACTCGTGGTAATGCGCTTGTCAGGTCGTTCTAGCGTAGCACAACGTCCTGGATTCCATCTGATGAGTAGGGGAGATTGGAATGGATGGAAGGCGGTAGCGGCCATGGTAAACAGCAAGCTCGGTGGATCGCCTCGTGTTGTCTGTCACAAACCATAGCCAGCCAGATGTAGCTCCAGCTCCAGCTCCAGCTATAGCTATAGCTCTTGATCGACTAGTGAGTAACAGAGTTCAATGCCTCTCAGTTACGACCATTCCAAGACTCGTCCAACAGTGTGAGCATTAGTGGTGGGTTGTCCATCCTAGGACTAGGTATCACGTACAGCGTCGATGCAGGATATTACCTAAAGCGCGGGAGCGGGAGGTCTCGCAGCGGGCCGTAGCCGCTGCAGCAGCGCACCCAAGCCAATCAAGCTAGCACAAGCGCTGCATTTCTGACTTCGGCCAAATTTCGTTACAAACCGGGACTTGAAATGCTGTACTGAACATCGAATGCGAGCTCATATGCGCAGATCTAGCCACGGCTGGGTACATCGCAGTCTACAGCAGGACGGTTGAATTGTTGATTTCCACTAGTCGACTTGCGGCCTAGAGATTCCCGCTTCCGGAGAGTCGTATTGCGCTTATGGCGTCAGCTGGTGAGACCTCATTCGACAGGAGACGAGACGAAAGGGAGACCTGGCCGGTTTGCGCGCGCCTCTCTCTCTTCGAAGGTTGCGCTGTATACTATACCCAACGCAACGCAGATGACAGAAGTCGAGATGAAGGAAGGCAAGGCAATACGGTGACGGTGCAACGACCGGACTAGGCACGTCAAAGGAAACCACCAAGCGGCAGCGAAGAAAATTCTCCTCGGGTCAAGCCGGGGAGCATTGACATGGGGATGGGCGAGGATGGCTAACCCGCCTCGCCTGCACTGGCCGCAACTCGCGCAGTTGGGGGGAATGAACTCAGCTCAGGTGCAGAGCCCCTGAAATCAACCCTTCCTTGGCAGCCCTTAGGCTCCGTCCGGTTCGACGGATGTGATGTATGGTGGTATGGCAATGGGGGTGTTCAAGACTTCCTGGACTGGACCGAACTGGACTGCATTGGACTTGCGACGGAGAGGTCGAAAAGATCCGGATGCAATACCGTCTTTCAGTGGTCGAAAAGGGGGGGCGGGCATCTCACCCTTATACACAGTACCGCCATACGTCCTGTGCTAGTCCATACCGTCTTGTACCGAAATGCCCCGGTCATTTTCGGACGGGTGGGTCATGTCATGGGGTGGGATTGGGATGGGAATATGCCTACAGCTCTCAATCTGTCTGACCATCAGCATGGGCCAACGAGATGCCCGTCGGAGGGCCCCCAATCAAGATCCCATCCTCAGCAAGATAGTGGAGCACTCCCGAACCCCCTAGCTACCCGGACGCTCCTCTCCTTAGGTTCGAGCGGCCATTGGCAGAAGGAATTTTCCTGGAGTAGCCGACCTGACCTGACCTGACCTTCTTGCTACCTTACCTCACTCTCTCTCCTTCTCTCCCATCAACAGCTCATTGTTGCCATTGTCAAAAACCACTCCACCCCATCAAATCCATCTCCTCTCCCATCAACAACATCCTCCAATCCATCACAATGTCTGCCTCTCTCCGTATGGCCGCGCCAAAGATGGCCTCTGTTGCCTCTCAGACCACCGTCAGGGCTGCTCGCCCAGCCTTCCAGGCTCAGAAGTTCAGCCGTGCTTTCTCGGGTATGTTGAGTATAGCTCCAGGAAACTGGGGAGAGCTCCCTGTCAAACTTCACAATATCTTCATCCTCCCCCCATTGAGATGAAATCCAATGGCGATGGATGCGGAACACGTCGTCTACTCTAGAATCGATGGAAACGTCCAGGTCTGACCATGTCTTCGTGAAGCTGTCTCCCGCAACACCGCCTTCAACACCATGAAGCGCTCCTCCAACATGATGGCCGCCCGCTCCACCATTGGCAAGCAGGCCAGCCGTGCCTACTCCTCTGAGATGGCCAACGCCCTCGTCCAGGTCTCCCAGAACCTTGGTATGGGTCAGGCTGCCATCGGTCTCGGTGGTGCCGGTATCGGTATCGGTCTCGTTTTCTCTGCCCTCCTGACCGCCGTCGCCCGCAACCCATCCCTCCGTGGCCAGCTCTTCTCCTACGCCATTCTTGGTTTCGCCTTCGTTGAGGCCATTGGTCTTTTCGACCTCATGGTTGTAAGTATCGCAGTTTACCTCCTTTCGGATGCGTCCATCTGTCTCTCGGATCGCTCGGATGCTCATACTCTCTTCCCAGGCCATGATGTGCAAGTACGTCTAAGCTATTACTCGGCAACAATAAAGCCGGCCGACTTCCTCCGCGATTTCGCACCTTCAGCAATTCAGGAGTCGGAAGCACTGTATGAATATGTTGGAGAAGCAGCGATAGAAGTTAGAAAAGATGCAGGAATAATTGGGTATCCCGCTCGGCTCCCAACCCATCGGCCTGGCCAGTACTGTAAATACATCAATAACAAAGTCAATCGACGAGCTGATTGGCAACCGTTTCCTTTGTGGCGCCACAACACCAGAATTGTCGAATATCGTCTCATGAACCGTGTTACCGCTCGAGAGCTGTACACTTCGAAGGTAAGCATCGTGCAGAACTGGCGAGAGTGTTGTCAATAATGCGAGGAGTTCAAGTGAGGAGTTGTGCTACCAGCAAACCAATCCCCTGTGTACCGAGGCTATACACACGTGGTACGTCGCTACTCGCAACCTCAGGTCCCTACCTACCGATGTCTTCCATTTGAAGTCGCGCGACATCGTGACTCCTACAGCGGTTAATCACGTGGCTTGAATATGGTCGCCATTGGTCTAATAAGATCGCGAATAAAGCTGCTGGAAAGAACGAGCGTACACTGAGCAATGGCGGTCGCTCCGCGAATGTAGCAGGCACTGTTATTGCGCTATCGCACGGGCATTGGGGTAGTGAGATGACGTGCTGCAGTCAAACTACGTCAATAGGTAAATGATATGGGAGTGCTGTTGGTAATGGGAAACAAACTGTTGGAGCTGCGAATTGGACGATAGGCAGGTTGTATTACTCTCGAATTCGCGACATCATCATTCATAAGGTTCACCACCAGACTAATAAGCCTCCACCGGCACCGCTCCTAGGTTCAGCTTCGGCTCCACAATGGAAGGCACATCCTGGAACTCCACCCAAGTGCTCATCTTCCTCCTGACATGGTCACCGTAAGCCACTGCTTGGCCATCGCCATCGATGCTTTCGACGATGCAGGCTTCACCGGGCTCGAAGAAGAACGGGACGCTAAAACGACCCATGCCCTCGCCATTACCCGGGTTTCCAGCTGTGGTGCGTACGCGGTGCATAGTGGCGACGAGCCTGCCGCCACTGGCCTGGCTCAGCAGGTCGCCGATGTTGACCACGATCGAGCCTGGGATGTATGGCGCGGCAATCCACTCGCCAGACCCGTTGAGCACCTCGAGCCCGCCCGTCTTGTCTTGGTGCAGCAGCGTCATGATGCCACTGTCCGTGTGTGGAGTGCAGCACAGCCTCACCTCGTCCGCTTGCTGTCCATCACCCTGCTGGCTTGTTGGGTCGACGGGCTGTGGTGGGTAGTGTAGCAGGCGCAACGTTGACACGGAATTCGGCAGGTATGAATTGAAAAGGTCGGCGGGCTTGTCCAATGCGACAGCGAGCAACGAGAGGAGTTGCGCGGATAGATCCTGCAGCTCGTCGTGGAGTTTCTGCAACCGTGCCCTGCCTTGCTGAAAAGAGGACTCTGTCGGCCAAACATTGCTCTCGTTCAGATCGAACTTCGCATTCTGTGCGCGTGTCCGTCCAGCAGGAGCCTGGGTTGGTCCGACCTCGAATCCCTCCTTCAGGTTGTCCTTCTGACCAGGCTGTGTTGGGAAATAGCCTCTGTAGGTGTTCTTGTTGCTGGGGACGAATGTCTGCTTGGCCAGTCTCATCTTCTCGTCCTCTGGTATTCTGAAGAAATCACCTGCAAGCTTGAACACATCGTCATGGCCGAAAGACAGTGGTGGGTTGGTCAAGTATGCAAACCCAGTCGTTGCGAAGACATCGCAGATCTGATTGCTCAGCTTCTTGAGCTCGTCTGGTGTGACATCGGCTGACTTGAGAGGCGAGAGATCTACAATTGGTAGGGACGAGAAAGAGGCAGTCATCTCTACGGTTGATGTTCCAAGGTTCCTGTTTGTTTCTGCAATGTTTTAGATGGTTCCAAGGTCGGACAGATTCTCCTACTCCTTGGTAAATTGTGGAAATACATAAAGATCTATATACAACAGAGATCTTACAATGCAGCATGGGTACTACAATCGACATGCAGCCTGATATGTTGGCCAGAGATATAGGTGGAGTCTCCAACAACCGAGATCCATTTCAACCCCTCCATCAATCGCCACGACTTCAGCTAGCAAAATGACCGTATCTTGTCTCATCACTGACGGGCCAATGATGATTAGTCTGAGATAACATCAAAGTTGCACCCCCAGGGAAGCATATCCACTTTGAGCAAGTGGGCACACGACCTGACTGGCGTCCATCGAGCTGCGTGTACATCGTACCCTACAGGATACGATTTGATTGCTAAGGATCTCTCGATGGTCTTTTCACTGTGAGGAGTTCCTCGAAATTAGAAACATCGTTCTCCGCTGACCCAGAGCCTGTGTGTCTGTTTGGAAAGTGTCGTTCGTGCTCTGTTGCACTTGCCTAACTCGTATATACCTATGCATCACAGCTACCAGCTTTAAGACAGTTCGGGGTGGATTCCTGTCCAGCCGGATATATGGTCACGTGACGGAAATGACCGTTAATCACTCGTTTATGTGACATCAGCTTCTGGCACAGCCCCATCTGTCGGCATGTTATCATATGAATATGGACGACACTACGATTTTCAGACTGCAAACATAATGACATGCTCTCTCCGTACTAGGAAGACTCTCAATTTCTGGAAGTAGATCTATGGAATACACCAAGCAATCTTGTCACTCGACAACATGTCAGTCGGTAGAATCACAGCATCGGTCGTGTTGGACGAGCCGGGCAGGATTTACAGTGGCAACGAGACGGTGACGGGACGAGTAAATGTGACATATCATGCCGGCCACACGAAAACTGGCTCTGCTGCCGAACTGTTCGGACCATTGACCTTGACGATTGTGTTCCATGGGCGGACCAAGACGAAAATCTGGAAGTCCAACGGGCAGAACACGACGATCTACAGAGGAAGAGCGCTGTTGTTCTCGCAAGAGACTGTCATCTTCAATGATGCATTCCGATCGCAATCCGGCGAGACAACCAGATTCCCGTTCAGTCTGCAGTTTCCCGCTACTGTGATGGCGCCGGCGCAGGCGACAGGGCACTGGGATTCTGGTTCTCGTTACAACACAGATCTGGCCCAACCCCTACCGCCCAGCTTCATCAACAACTACAGAGGATTCGCACACCATTTCGAGTCCTTCGTCGAGTATCGCATTGGCGTGGTAGCCAGGATGCCAACCATCGACGTGTCGGTGTCGACCGCGGACAAGTATCACGAGCCGATCGTGCAGTACGAACAGCCGCGCTCGCAAACCCCACTGGACGGGGTCGCTGGCGGCAACAGCAGCATACTGCCCTTCCGCGGCAAGTTCTCCGTCAGCAACGAGCTGCTGCTGCCAGAAGCCGACCGACCCAGCGGGTTCAGGCAGCGAGCGAAATTTGCCTTGAGCTCGGAAAGCTACCCAGTGTACGGGTTCGACTGGGACTGCGAGGTGCCGTCGCGATGGCATATGGGCCGGGCGGCGCGGTGTGCGGTGCGCATCCGCCCTTGGTCCGACGCACACAACACGGCGGTGGTGGTGCCGGCAGTGCGCCTGGCCGGGTTCGAGGCGGAGATGTACAGTGCGACGGAGGTGCGCGCCGAGAAGACGCTGTTCCATAGCCCGACCTCAAGCGGCGAGCAGCCCGTCGCCCAGTGGGTGGTCGACGTGTCGCGCTCCCAGCCCTTCTCCAAGGCCAACGACTGGACGATGTACCTCACCATCGGCCCGTTGCAGCCCGGCGCTCGTCGCTCCAGCTCCTTCCGCACATTCAACATCTGCCAGTCCTACTCCCTCGCTCTCGCTGTCACCTTCACCGTTGCCGGCAAGAAGGATCGTACCAGGAGGCGCTTCCCCATACTCGTCCTGCCCCCACTGATAGACCCGTCGGCAGGCGTTGCCGCCGCAGCTTCGTCATCGTCATCGTCAGCACCGCCGCCTGGCTTGCCAGACTTGGACCAGGAACTGCCCACATACGAAAGACCTCCTGGCTACGACGAGGCCGTGGAGGACGCTCCTATACCAGCATCGAAGGAAGGCAAAGTTTCCGAGATCTCTTAATTGACATCAGGCGATAGGTATGTGGGCTCGAATAAAGACATGAACGTTATTGATCCTTGTTACATTTGTATATATGTTCTTACAGTTAGGACGATGACCGAAGCACGCTTTCTGTCAGCCCATAATTCAGTTGTCTGAAACATTTATAAGGGGTAGTTGCCGAAGTCATCTAAATACCCTACAATCTTGGCTCAACAGAGTACGGGAGTGGGGAAAGAGCATGTCATTCTTGATGAAATCATTGGAAATCCATAGCTTTTCATTCATCACTGTCGACGTTTGCGCGTGAAATAGCTCGTCTATCATACATACAGCGTTAAAAAGAAGCCCAGCACGTAGTCTGAAAAAGGAGGAATAAATCCGATCCCTTTTTGTTAAAAGATTCGTAGCCCCTGACTGTGCTATCCATCAATCCTATAGGAGGAGTTGTTCCAAGCCATCTTATCCCTGTTGCAATAAAACCCGCCATGACGAAGCACGGGTAGGTGCTCTAGTCTGAGGACTAAATCCGATAGACTGCTCCCTTGGGTCGAAAAGCATTTGCAACGAAAGTAAGTCTGTCATATGGATGGAAGAGGTCGTAGAAAGCACTGTCATTGGCTATCGTATGAACATGTCGTGGGTGAGGTGCCATTGATGAACATTCTTCAATCTCAAGGCCGCTGACTGGAAACGTCAAGGTTGGTTGGAAGGGGGTATCGTGAAAGTCATGCCGCCATAGATGAGGTTAAAAAGGAAAAGAAAGAAGGATGAGGAAAGAGGGAGGATGTGAAAATCGTCCAGAACCCGAGCCGTGTGTAGTGGCGGACCGCAACGGTCGAACGCCTGTACTCATAGGTTGGCTCGAATGGGTAGGCCACGGTACGGTAGGAAACGAGTTGGTCGAGACGGTTTGACCTTCTAGGCCTTCTGTTCAGAGCCCTCGCCAGCGGGGTTGACGTTCTCTGCGCCGTTTGTCTGCGCAGCCTCAGGCGCGGCCTCACCACCTTGGGTCTTGACGTACTCATCGTAAACGTTCATGGCCTCCTCGACCTTGGCACGCAGAGCATCATCGTTGTTGGTCAGGTCAAGCAGCTCGTTGTTGTCCATCTCCAGAAGCATACCGGTGATCTTTCCGGCCAATTCAGGCTGTTGGGCGTGAATCTTGGGGTAAAGGGCCTCGCCAAGAAGTTGCTTCTGCTGAGCAGGAGGAGCAGCGTTCAAGGCGTTCAGGTCGATACCTGCGCCTGGGCCACGGTTTGGCGCACGTCCACGCTGCTCGTCTGGGCCACCACGAGGTCCAGCACCAGGTGGCCCACGGTTGTTACCACCTGGGAAACCACCGCGTCCAGCACCTTGCTGAAGGCCGAAGGGTGGAACACCCTGAGGCATGATTGGAACGCCTGGGATTGGCTGTCCACGGCCACCACCACGGCCACCGAGAGCGGCCTGCTGAGCCTGAGCGGCTTGAACCATTTGCATGTAAGTCTGTGGGTTTTGCTGCATCGCGGCTGGGTTGTACATCTGGGGAGGGATGCCGTAGGGCATCTGTGGGATCTGAGGCATTCCACCAGCACCGCGGCCGCCTTGCTGAGGCAGACCGCCAAATGGACCACGCTGGCCAGGGATACCACCAAGGAAAGGCACTGGCTGGCCACGACCACCAGGTGGCATCATCAGTGGCTGGCCATTAGGACCCAGGAAGACTGGGGGCTGGCCAAGGAACTGAGGCATGCCACCAGCAGTAGCCTGCTGCTGCATACGAGACTGGTTGCGGGCCTGGATGCTGGCCTCAAGCTGGCTCTTGCGGACCTCCTTGCGTTGAGCGAGAGCAACGTAAAGAGGCTTGCCGTGAACCATCTTCTGGTTCAACTCACTGACAGCCTTAGTAGCCTCATCAGGGTTAGAGAAGCAGACGAAACCGAAACCCTTGCTCTTACCAAGAACCTTCTTCTCACCACCGATTGTGACGGTGTCGAGCTTCTTGGTCAGGTCCTCAACAGAGTCGGTCTTCTCCTCTCCCTCCTTCTCAGTCTTCTCCTCCTTCTCGTCGCTGTTCTCTGCCTCCTTCTTCTCACCCTCCTCTTCCTTGCTGGAGGCCTCCTGCTCGGGATCGAGAGGAGAAGTGTCACGCATGACCTTGGCAGAAGTGATTGCACCGTATGGCTCAAACACCTTGCGAAGTTCCTCATCGTCAACGTTGTCTGCGAGGTTCTTGACGTAAAGGTTCACGCCCTGGTACTTGGCGTTCTTCTCCTGGCGAGCAGCTTCATATTGCCTCTTAAGCTCCTCCTCACGCTCGTGCTTCTTCTGGGCACGACCGACATAGAGCTTGTTGCCACGGAATTCAGACTCGTGAAGCTCTCCGACGGCCTTGGCAGCATCCTCGTGCTTGACGTAGTTCACGAAACCGAAACCACGGCTCTTGCCGTCTTGATCGTGTGCGAGGGAAGAGGAGGTGACATCACCGTACTTCTCGAACAAGGCGCGGAATTCATCATCAGTGACCTCCAAATCGATGTTCTTGACGTAAACGTTGGTGTAGTTTGCCTTCATCTCCTCGAACTTGCTCATACGGTCCTTCTTTGGAATGTGGTGTCCAACAAAGACCTTCTTCTCGTTCAGAAGCATGCCGTTGACGCTCTTGATGGCGCTGTTGGCAGCTTCAGCAGTCTCGTAGTGAACGAATCCGTAACCCTTGCTATTACCCTGCTCGTCCTGGGCAACCTTGCAGCTGAGGATGTTACCGAAAGCGGCAAAGGTGTCGTGGAGAGCCTTGTTGTCAATAGCTGAGTCGAGGTTCTTGATGAAGACATTGCCCTGACCGGTCTTGCGAAGAGCAGGGTCACGCTGAGACCACATGATGCGGCACGGCTTGCCCTTGATCAAAGTGTAGTTCAGCTCTTCCAAGGCGCGCTCACCATCGGCAGCGTTGTTGTAGTTGACGTAAGCATAGCCTAGGGAGCGACGAGTGATGGCGTCACGGCAGACACGGATGGATGCGACCTGGCCGATGGAGGAGAAGAGCTCGAAAAGCATGGCCTCAGTCACAGATGGGTCGAGCTCACCGACATACAGCGAGGCCGAGTTTGGGTGGGCGGTGGAAGGCGCAGCAGACACTGGGGTCTGGGCATCGGTGTACTCGCCAGCGGGCACATTGGTGTTGACCGAAGAGCCATTTGGGGCCTCGGCGGATGGGGAGGTCGCCTGAGGGGCGGGAGAAGTGGAGTTCTGCACGTCAGACATGTTGACTGTGTAAGGCGCACTGCGAATGGTCAGACTTTGCTCTCAGCGACAGCGACGCGCGTGAAGATTCGAGCTTCCGTGCTGAACGATAAAACGGGAGAAGCAGTTTGTGATTGTGGGGTTCTTTGTGTAGGTTGTTGCCCAAGTGAAGAATCGTATGAACTAACACCAGCTGCAACAGACCGACTTGGATGTGATTGTAGGAAGCTCGCCGAAGAAGCAAGTGTCGTTGTCCAGAAGCCGGAAGGAAGGTAATCGCTGACACTCACGTTATCTCTCGCGGGTTCTCGACAGACGGGTAGTAGTAGTTGTTGTTGTTGTTGGGGATGTCTGGCGAAAAAGCCTTCAAAGGATCAGACCTTAGAAGGGACGGGATTTTCTTTTCTTTAAGTGAGGGAACTTTGCAGATGGCAACTTTGTGAGTAAACACAAAGCAGAGGGTTTTTTTTCTGGAGGAGATTTAGGGAGGAGTGAGAGCACAGCAGCGGAAGAGACCAAGTATGATTTTCTGGATGAGTTGTGGTAGAGAAAGAAGAAAAGAGGGAGGAAGAGGAAGACGAGAAGTGGTGGTGATTGTGATGGTGCTGGTGGTGGAGGCCAAAATGTATACCTGAGGCGTCAACCGCGCTGCTGAATATGTGAGTGCGCTGCTGTAGTGGGTGAAAGCGCAAGTGGATGTGTGTGTGTGTGTGTGTGTGGTTGGTGCCTGAGGTTTTCCATCCGTTTCCTCTGTTTCTTTCCCTCTTCTCCCTCTGTTTTTTCTCTCTCTCTTTCCTCTTTTGCGCCTGACAACTTTTTCTGCTTAGGCTGTAAGCGGCTTAGTTCAACGAGCTTCCCCTTCCGCTCCCGCTACCGCTCCCGCTTCGGGCCACCCTTCCCTTCCTCCCGAGGTGCTTTCTGTTATCTTATCTTCACTGACATCATCTGCTGACCCTACCTAATCTCCGGCTTGGTGGTGGTAATCCAATGTCTGGTCTGGCTGGTCCCACACTGTGTGATGTGCACTGCATTGGCGGAGCATAGGTTAAACAATACAACAGGGAGGCATGATCGATATGTGTATAGATAGATAGATAGATAGATAGATAGATATGTTTTTCAACACCCACTACCGATCAGTTCAAATTGTTTGGTTGGAGCGACATCTATCCTCAAAACAGGTGCGAACTTATCCATCTAACCCTCCAACCCATCGTCCCAACCTCCTCTCACTTCCAACCACTCCTTCACCCTACCCTTGCATTCCAGCAGGACAGACCCGAGCGCCTCACGCCACTGCCTCTCCACCTCGCCGACTTTGTCCTTGAGGTCATTCGTCAGCCGATCCTCCTCATCATGCCTGGCCTTCTTCATCCTGTCCTTGAGCTCCCGATCGTACGGCTCCTTGGCTGCTCTCTCCAGCTCAATCACCCTCAGGCTTGCCTTGGTGACGGCGGTGCGTACCTCGTGGAGAAGGCATAACAGGTTTGTCTGTGATTCGATAAACTGATATGTCGACTTCTCCGCGTGTGAGAGAACGGTGTAGAGGTACTGCAGCGGGTGTTCAACGTACGCTGGGTTCTCATCCAGCTCCTGTGGTGGGATGAAGATCGATAGGCTCGACATGTCCTGCTGTGGAATCTGCTGGATCACCTGCAGAAGGGCTGGCGCTATGTCCCAGAAGGCAGACAGTTGGTCCTCCACGCCGCTGCTGACGTTTTGTTCCATGATCTTCTGCAACTCTCCAAGTCGCCGTGACGAGTCTTGCGCGAACTTTATGTGCCGGTCTTGCCCATCTTTCTTGAAGAACGCCGTGATCTCGTCAATTTTGCTTTCGTCGTGGCTGAGATGGTAAGGTGCAAGCACTACTTCGGAATACTTCTCGCTGCGTTGCGTGTGTAGGTCATACATTTCCTTGTGGAGGTTCTCCCGAGACTCGAATAACCACTTTAGTAGTGTCAATTTCTCAAGCCTCTCAGGCTTCTCATCCCCTTCTTCCTGAGCCTGGTCTGGGCTCGAGGTTTCATTGTGGCTTAGAAGATCGACGGTCAGCCGCTTGATGCAGTCATTGGCTCCAGCAATACGTTCGGTCAATAAAGTATTCAATGGATGTGCGAAAAGCGTCTCAAATGTCTCGAACTCAGATTGAGCCTTAGCCTTGGTACGCTGGCCCTCGTCGGCCTCGAAATCAGCTTCCGCTCTGGCAGCGTCTGCAAAGCTGATCTTGCCGCTCACGATGTTCTGCTGAATTATGGCTCGCTGCTGCATTCGACGTTCCTGTGCTCTGTCTTCTTGACGCGATGCGCTGACAGTTGCTTCCTCTCGGTAACGCTCCTTGATCTGTTCGATGCTGTCCAGGTCGGCGACACCTCGGTATTCGGCCCTGAGCTCAGCAAGCAGCGGGTGACTGTTACTAACGGCGGGATGATGTCGAGGGTAGGGTGGGGGCAGGGTGACCAATCGCGAAACATCCAACGGCCCAAATTTGGGCGTTGAAGCATTTTGCGGCCGCGGATGTGCTGAAGGCGTTGGCATTGGTGTCTCAAAGTCGTCATGCCACCCTACCTTTTCTGGTGGATACTCATCTGGGCCGTAAGCAGCGCTCGGGAAAGTCTGAAAGCTGGCGCCAGGCGTTGGCGTGCTTCGTGTTCCCGCGGGAGAAGGCTGTGGTGCATCCATTAGAGCAGCCGGGTTGACACCCATATACTTTGTCTCCCTTCGAGACTTCTCAATCCTGTCCGGTCGGCCGATAGAGCCAGTATCGCTTTCCCACCACCTGCTCTGGGTACGTCCTCGGGAACTGCCGCCGTCATGGCCGCTGCTTTGTGCCATACTAGGTATTGGAGAGAGAGATGGCTTGAAAGCCTTGTCCCATTGACGCGACTCAGACCGCTCGGCCACGTCTGCAATATCCCCTATTGACCCGCTATCCGTCCCGGGTGTCATGCCGCCCATTGAACTTGGGGAACTGGGAATATTTCCATGTACCGGTGTTGGCTGACCTTCTTGCGTCCAGGACGAGTGTTTAGGGTCTGCAGAAGGTAGGGATGCGCTTGGAGTGACCGCTCGTTTATTCGATCTAGCGTATGATCGCCACATATCTCTTGTCAAGTCACCAATATCTGCCGCCATGGCATTGTAGGCTGCAAAGTATCTGTCGCGTCGAACCCTCGATTCATGAACCATGAAGTTTGCGAACAGCTCCAGTCTCTCCTCGTCAGACCTTGCCATCACTTCCTGCTCAATAAACTGTCGATAGCGCTCTAGTGCTTGAAGCGCGAAGGTGTCGAGTTTGACAGACAATTTTGATGGCCCGACTGAAGGTGCTCGTTGTGCCGATGGTGCCGGACTTTCACTCACGGGAGCACCATTATCATCATTTTGCGACTGCAGTATAGCTGAGATTTGGCGATCGCTTGTAGCACTCCCTGGAGGCTGTGTTACACGTCTTTGCGATGCGTCAACGCTCCCATTCCTTACGGCCGGTGTGTATGGAGGCGTGAGAATATGGCTGGACCCTGCTGAGTTTCCTGTTGCTTCATTCAGATTCGTAAATCGTGGGCTCGCTTTCGGCGGCCCTCGGGGACTGGGCGAGTCGAAGCCTGACGCAGTTCGCATATGCTCACGTCTTCGGCTGATCGACCCACTGACAGTGTCCCTGAGGATGAGGTCGCTCGGCCTGGATTCCTCGCTGCTAGGCTGTGATATACTGTCCCGCCATTCCTTGTTTGCTCGACTTCGAGACCTCCTTTCGCGGATACCCTGAGCACTTTGGTCTCTCTGAGCAGGACGCCGAGTGAGCGAGGTTTCATTACGTGACCCAGTCTCGATTCGTAACGGTTGGTAATTTGGGTTACCGCTCGGTCCAGCGATGGTTTCAGTTAGCTGAGTTTGTACTTGCGGCATGACATCGCCCTCAACCCAGTCTGCAGGTGTAGGAGGGACGGCACCAAGTGTGGGCGCCTGTGCTCTTACACGAACGGTGGTATCTGTCCTTTGGCTTGAGTCTGACCCTGCCGGCCTCGGCGCTGCCATTCCAGGAGGTCGATTGAGACTTTGCGATCTTGCACCAGCTGGAGGTGGGCCAGGAGGTGGAGGTGGAAGAGGCATTCCGGGTTGCCAGTGATGGTCAGGGGAAGCCCTCTCTGATGGAGGAGCAGGCGATGCAGTCGATGCATGCGGGATATGACCGGTCGAAGCTGCTCGCCTTGCTGCCGGAGGGAGCAAACTTGGAGATTGTGACGGTGGACCTGCCAGAGGCATATCGTTCGACACGGGACGGTTACGTCCTGTAAGATTCGCGAGTCGACTTGCGAGGCCAGATGAAGACCTCTCTCGATGCCGTGAACTAGTGCCTGGTGGTGGAGGAAAGCTGGGTGATTCACCTCTGAAAGCCGCAGGTGGGACAATGCCTGGGCTTGCAATTGGCGTAGGTGAAGAAGAGAAGCCAGCAACGTCCATGATTGTGGACGATCTCATCCCAAGGTTGTGTGTTGGATTTTCTGGAGAGTACGGTGGTGGTGGCGAAGGCATGGCAGCTGGATACAGGTAATTAATTGGAAGTCCTTTATGTTTCACAATTAAACCATTTCACGGCTATTGTGCGTGACAGACCAGGGAAGTGAACATGTTCATTTCTTTTTGCAACGTTAGGAAATCAATCATCATACCTTCCATTCCAGTAATGTCACGAGTGTCATGCGGCAGAGCGCCAGGCCGTTGGAACGCTACACGAGAGCCTGCAACAGGGCCTCTCTGGGTCCATTGTTGAGGATTATACGGCACACTCATGTTGGGCGATGGCGAAAGATGGCCGCCGTGTGAGGGAGAGAGCAAGACGGCCGAGTTCCTCGGATTCAAAGTGGAAGGCGTGTGGGGTGAGAAAGGGTGAGCAGAAGCTGGGTGTGCAGAAGCCGGAGTATGACCACCACTGCTGCTGCTGCTGCCGCCGCCGCCGCCGGCCTGTGTCCTCAGGAAGTTCGTCGTCAACGAAGGAGGAGCAGGAGGGCCACCACCACCACCACCTAAGTGGAGTTGAAAGGACTGAGGATATCCAGCTGGGACGTGGCTGGGGCTTGAGCCTGGCGAAGGTGGGGGTGGAGGGTAGTTGAATTGCTGGTTCATGATCCCGACTGTACAACGGAATCCTCGTCGGCAGCCTGAGGGACAAATACGGGCGGACTGCTGGCGCCAGAGGCGCGTTCCTAGCCCTCGTGGTGGATGTGAATGTGGATGTTCCAGAAGAGACGGTAGAGTGTGATAGGCGTTGACATTGGGCGGCTGACCCTGCCGTTAGAGCTGATGGCACGCAGAGGTGTGATGAGAAGGAGGAGGAAACGGCAGAAGCAGCGGCGATACCACCGCTTGAGAACCAGTGATAGGTTCAGTCGGACAAGAAGATCAGCACCAACACCTCTTGCAGAGACAGTGGTGGACAAACGAGAGGAGCGAATTGAAACGTAGGGGCAGGCTGTCACCGCGTGTGTCGCAGCTATTTTTGGAGGCACTTCCCTGCCCTACTCATGCTTGAGTTGTGGACATCCATGCCAGACCATGCATAGTGAAGCTGAATCAGGCCAGACGGCACCAAGCGATGGATCACAAACGAAGAATCGAGGTGACGGTGGCCGCATTAGCGACTGCGGGAGTTGGAGCAAAGAGAAAGAGGTGTGTCTCAGGCTCGCGAAGGTGTGTCACGTGATTGAGCCAGATATGCCAAACAGAGCCGTCCGGCGCTTAATGCAAAGCCTGGATTCGATGGTAGTCTCCGCCCGTTCGGAGCTGTCCCAGAAGCGGTTAGATCACGGTGCGGTCCGATACTCTAATTACACTCTGCCTCCTGCCTTATGGCAACTATGTCTCCATGGCCTATAGTGGCCCTCGTTAACCTTGTCAGGCTGTCGAATGGGAGTTCATGGGTTTATTGTCATGTGGATGGCCAACAATTGCGATGCAAAGCGAGATCCGTCATGAAGCAGAAAGAAGAACAAAATGATAATATATACATGAGCTTGCTAGCAACTCTCCCCCATTACATCTAGCCAGTTGCTTGGCTACTCGCCCTTCAGCTTGTCCTGGGTGACACTCCAGGCCATCTCCAGAAGATCCTGCTCTTCCTTCAGATGGCTCGATTTCAAGCCCGTAGCGACGGATGCTGATGGGTTTCTGCCTGCGTACATGACGTGCCTTCTGTTGTGGTGCTCCGTGTTGTTGAGGAGGGTCTCGATTCTTGGCTGGGTGAAAGACCATGCACCGGCGTTGAGAGGCTCCTCTTGTGCCCACACAATTGTCTTTGCGTTGGGGTATGAGTCGAGGTTCTCCTTCAGTAGTGCCCATGGGAATGGGTTCAACTGCTCGATACGGGTGATAGCGGTGTTCTTCAGATTGTGCTCCTTGCGGTATTTGAACAACGCTGCGAACACCTGGCCGGAGCACAGAATGACGCGGTCGATCTCCTCGTGAGGTGCGATCTGGAAGTCAGCGAAGCCACCCTCCTTGTGGCTAGGATCAGGGATGATCCACTGGTAGTGTGAGTCGGTGCTGAGCTCATCAATGCTGCTCCTTGCCCATGGGTGTCTCAGCAAGCTCTTGCTGAAGAATGACACTAAAGGCTTACGGAATTGGCGGTTCATCTGCCTCCTCAGCGCATGGAAGGTGTTGCTAGGTGTGGTTGGTACCATGATCTGCATGTTACAGTCCTGGTGTTGACGCTCCAGCTTCTCAGGCTCAGGGAAGATACGGGGATCCTCGTTACACAGCTGCAGGAAACGCTCCATGCGACCTGAAGAGTGCTCAGGACCTTGACCATCGTAACCATGAGGCAGGTTGACAACCAGACCGGACCTCTGCAGCCATTTCACCTCACCAGATGCGATGAACTGATCAATGATGCATTGAGCGTTGTTGGCGAAGTCACCAAACTGAGCTTCCCATACTACAAGAGCGTTTGGGCTTGACAACGAGTATCCATACTCAAAGCCGAGAGTTCCAAACTCGCTCAAGGAAGAGTTGGAGATGACAAAGCTACCCTGGTCCTTGCTGACGTGCTGCAGTGGGGTGTAGGTCTCCTCACTATCCTGGTCGTGAAGGACCGCGTGTCTTTGTGAGAAAGTTCCTCTCTCGACGTCTTGACCGGAGACACGGACGTGGTGTCCCTCCAGACACAGAGAGCCAAACGCAAGAGCCTCGGCTGTACTCATGTCGATGTTCTTACCTTCGGTGACAGACTTGGCACGGTTGGCTAGAATACGTTTGAGGTTCTTGTGGACGTTGAAGCCTTCCGGAACAGCTCCTCCAATAGTCTCACCAATGTGCTTGAGCGTCTTCTCCTCCACGCCAGTTGGCAAGTGAGGAAGGACCTCTGTAGCAAGCTCCTTCGGTGACTTGAAACCGTTCCAAGCTGAGGTCAACCATTCCTTAGCAGTGGGTTGGTAATCCTTGGATCTAGAGAAAGACTCCTCCAGCATGCCCCATACCCATGACTTGTGCTCGTCGATGTCTTCCTTTGTGAAAGTCTTGTCTGCCTGGAGCTTTTCAACGTACTTGTCAATTGTAGGCTTCTGTTCTGAAATACGCTTATACATAAGCGGCTGAGTGAAAGATGGCTGATCAGTCTCGTTGTGGCCCTGTCTACGGTAGCAGACCAGGTCAATTACGACATCCTTCTTGAATTCAGCACGCCAGTCGGCGGCCAGCTGGCAGACGAAGTTGACGGCCTCAGGGTCATCACCGTTCACATGGAAGATTGGGGCGTCCACAAACTTAGCGAGGTCGGTACAGTATGGAGTAGAACGGGCAAAGCGAGGGTCAGTCGTGAAACCAATCTGGTTGTTGACCACTATGTGGACAGTGCCACCAGTGTGGTACTTGGGCAGAGCAGCGAAGCCCATGGTCTCGTAGACAACACCCTGAGCAGCAAAGGCGGCATCGCCATGGAGCAAGACACCCATGGCAGAGCTTGCTTCCTTCTCATCACCATTGTAGTGCAGAATGGCACGAGTCTTACCAAGCACGACTGGGTCTTCGGCCTCCAAGTGAGAGGGGTTGGCCACGAGGGAGAGCTGTACGCGCTTTCCTGAAGGGGTAGGACGTTCAAAGTTCATTCCCAGATGGTACTTGACATCACCAGAACCCTCGTCAGATGGTTCGGCAGATCCGCCGAATTCGGAGAAGATCGATTCGTTAGGCTTGCGAACGACGTTGGACAGTACATTCAGACGGCCTCTGTGAGGCATACCGATGACGATATCCTTGACTCCATAGTCGACAGAACGGTCAATTAGGGCCTTCATACCCGGAATGAGAGATTCGCCACCTTCCAGACCAAAGCGCTTGTCGTTAGGGTACTTAGTGGCAAGGAAAGCTTCGAAAGAGGAAGACCAGATCATTCTGTCTAGAATACGACGCTTCTCATCCACCGAATACTTGTATGGCTGGGGAACCTCAACCCTCTGCCTCAACCAATCGCACTGTTCCCTGTCAGGAATGTGGATGTATTCAACACCGTAAGGGCCACAATAGAGTCTCTCGCAGGCATCGATGATCTCTCTCAAGGTCATCTTATCACGCTTGTCAGTCTTGAATCTGGGCAAGATACCAGGGCCCAAAGAGAACTCTTGGTCCATATCAGCCTCGGTGAAGTTGTATGTCTTCCAGTCAAGCTCTTTGGGATTGCTGAATCCTATTTGTGCAGCTTGGTTCCGAATACCAAGAGGGTCAATGCGAGCCTTGTGGTGACCACGAGCCTGATAAGCGCGCACGAGAAGTTGAACTTTCAAGTGGTTCGTGACATCCGTACCTTCACCTGTGCCAGCAGCAGAGCTAGGAGCCGCGAAGGTGGGAGGTGGAACGCCTCCGGTGACGAGAGTCGGAGGTGGAGTGAAGGCTCTGCTCACCGGCATATCGCCATTCTCCATGTTCTTGAAGTAGACCTGCCAACTAACGTGGACACTTGAGGGGTCTCGCTTCCACTGCATGTACATCTCATCGACGTAGTTGGCGGTATTTCCCTGCAGGAAGCTGTCGGATGGGTCGACGCCCTTGTCGGTTTCCTCGGCAGCGACAGCATATTGACGGTGCTGACCGGTGAACTTGTTCCAGGCAGTCACACCTAGTTCCCTCCTCTTTGCGATCAGGCCGGTTGATGTTGGGGCCCTGAAAGTGGTAATCGCGCGGGCATGAGAGGGGGCGGCCAATGCAGCAGGAGTGAGGCGCCTGGACTGCTGGCGGAGCTGGGATCGTAACATCTTGGCAGAGCTCATTCGCAGTAGTGTGCTGTAGAACGAGCTGCGCTAAAGTTTGGTCATGAGAGCGCAAGAGTTGATGCGCTTGAAAGCAGAAGGGTGCTGATGCAAATGGGGATGCTGGAAAGAAGTTGGCAAGAAAGAAGTAGAGTTAAGGTATAGGTCATGACAGCTGCAGAATGGAGAATGCAGCCCGTCCACGCGGGAATAGCCGGCAGTGCTTAGCCGTAGCTGTGAGCGTGCTCCGGCTTTGAACTGCGAATGGCATCTCAGGTATGATGTAAAGCAATCAGTGCTTCAAAGCAACCTTAACGCTGTTTGCCCTTCTGAATGGCTGTGAATTGCCTACCAATAGCAAATACAGCTAGGTCTCCAATGTGATTCAGAGCCTACCTACATACAACGAAGCACCGATTCCACAACACAAGTCCACATACGAGTATTGGACCAAATACCAGACAAGGGCACCTCAATCCACTTGTCAACAGAAGAGACTGATGATTCGAGTGGCGATCTTCGGAATACTGTAAGGATGGCTCTGACTAAAAACGAGTTGGCAGTAGTCTTCCGACAGGAAGACATTATATGACCGCATTGTGCGGCAACAGTGTTTTCAAACACCAATGGATAATCTGAATCAAAAGCGCATCTGACGGCTTCGCTGCAGACTCTGTGGTACAACGTAAATAACGTGGTGGTTCACACGTGTGAGACCCGAAGTATGACTATTGTTGCTCGATGTAGCACTTATCAAACGGTCTCCCTTCCGACATCCCTTGACTGTCACACTTGCGCCGTTGGCCCAATACGGACGCTCAAGAGAAAAGAACTTACTGTAGCTGCGTCTCTCTAGGCCCAGACGAATTCTGACCGTCGGTTGAGATGCGCTTATCCTAAACGTCAACGCCCAAGTGATGGCGTTTGCCGCCTGATAAAAGAGTAGAAACCGCGGGAAGCATTGCTTTTAGATGCAAAGTACGAATGAAATGTTCTCAGAATTTTTCAATACTGTGACAATCCCAAATAATATGCACAGCTGTCATTTGGACGATTGAAATAATATTGGCAGCCACTAACTTGATTCAGTACTTACTTACCAAGGCAAAGAACTTGCGTGGCATCAAGGGGGGCCGCTATTGCTGGTGTCGACATCATGTTTGGTTGACTGACAAGGCCAAAGGTATTTGATCAGCTTGCCAGATGAATCCAGAAATCAACTAGACAGGCAGCTCATAGCTTCTCCGATTTCAACATTAAAACTTCCAACGACCGTCTAGTCGTTGCAGTATCCAATCTCGCCATCTTCTTGAGGACCTCGTTAAAGATATCGAGCTCTTGGCGCTACGAGTCCACAGTGTCGGCTTCGAGCTTCCTTGAAGCGATCTTGGTGATTAACTGAGTAACAGTCCTTCCGGCAACACATTCCGAAGGATGCGACATTTATCATAACATCGGCATATATTATCACTCGATAAGAACGCATTTGTAAGTGTGTGCTCTAGAGGAGGATAGTCTCATCGCAACCATGCTCTGTCGCATAGTGGTTCGACATGTCACGAATTGACGAATGTGATGTTTGTGTAGACGATGCTTGTATGCTTGTATGGTGGCCGACGATCTGACTTCGATCGGAAACGATGCAATAATGCCCCAAAACAGGGAATTGACATGTCGCTGGAGAGCGGACTGTTCAGCCAGGACCAACTTCAATGCCGGTACGTGGTCTTGCTTTGTTCAGACCCTCGAGCAGGACGCACGCCTTGCACACAGCTTGCGATGAAAGATAACCACAGCGCTGACATTGACCAAGCTTTTGCTTCAGAAGCGCAGGTTGCTTTGATTGTGTTTCTCTTTTATCGCCTTGTTTTGGTCGGATCGTGATCACATTCGCGGCCGCATCAGTAACAGATCTCCCAGTAGACGAATGTTTGGCTTGGTCAGAGGCGCCATTTGATGAATTAGCAGATGAGATCTTGATCTCAGTCTCATTATGTTCTGCAGCTTCACTTTGCTGGAGTAGCTTTTCCATTTCCGCCATCTCGCCTCCACTTTCTCTCCCGTTTGTGCTTCCGCAGCCGCCCTTTCCATCGTCTTCATCCGCGATTGCCTGAGATGGCTGATTCTTCACCTTCCCAGAGCACGATCCTGTACTGTCCGCGTTATTGTCTGGGACGAGCTTTGCCATGTCGATGCCAGATTGGACAACATCTAAGATGCTCTCTGGCCGTATCCGCTCGAGATTCTTGATCAAAGTTCGAGCGCTTCCGCGGAAGGCTTCAGGCGAGTAGATACACTCAGTACTGAAATAGTCCAACTTCTTATGGTGCGCGTAGAGAACGATCTCCTTTTCATACGCATACATGAGCGGTTTGGAGCGCTTGACATTGGTGAATGACACGCCCGATTGCCCATCTCCCATCTTGGCTGCGGCAGACGGCGTGCTGGTGACGATGCTAGTGGCCCTGCTGAGTCTAGGAAGGTCCCCTCTCAGAAGGTTCATGAGCACAGTCTCGGCTACATCATCCGCATTATGGCCAGTAACGACGTGCTGCACTCCCAACATAGCAGCGCCACGGTCAAGCGCCTGCCGTCTGAACACTCCACAGTATGTGCAATTGCCCTTCTTTCCCACTTGAGAAACCACCTGATCCATGCTCCACCCGTACAGGTCCGCATAACTGACGATCTTCAGTGGCAGTCCATACTGTTTGCTGTGCCTCTTCACTGCTTCCAAACTGTGATCTCTGTATCCTGTAATACCTTCATCCACTGACAGGAGGACCAAGTCCAAACCCCAGCCATATCGGTCATTCAGAGTCTTGAGCACCGATGCCAGCACCGTGCTATCTTTGCCACCCGATGCCCCTATAGCTACGCGTTCTCCAGGTATGAAGAGATTGTGGGATGTCACTGTTTGTGCGACTTCTTGCTCGAAGGTTGACGTGAAGCATGGGGCGCATATTCTCGCATGGTTTTTCGGGCGAAGGATCTGCGCACGAGACTCTTTGCAAATCTCGCATAGATGGGGTGGCATTTTACAATCTTCTCGCACCAACCGACGAGACAATATCTTAACACGGTGATCAGAAAAGTATCCGTTAACTTTTGGATGACACTACGAAGGCGATGATGATTGCGTCTTTATCGATAAGATTAAGAAATCTCTGCCTAAGGCTTCAACGGTGGGTATGTGTCAATGTGTGGCCTCTTCCTTAACGGGGTCAGATAGACGAGCAATGGTTGACAGTAACACTTCATGGCAGGTCTGAATCTTATTATAATTGAGATGCAATTTAACACGTCTTGAGTGCAAAGGACGACAGGCGTGTTCTAATGTCCTGGCGAATCTTGCCAACCAAAGGCAACTACTGTACTAATGTACATCTATCTAAGGCAATTGAGGACGAAGCTCTCGCTGTTCATATAGTTCGTGGACTTTATCATTCGAACCAATCTCATGTGGCCCGACATTCAACACAATCGAGGGCTGCAACAGCGGATGTGAAGGCTTCGGCTCAACAACTTCGGTGTCTGTAAGATCTGGTCCTGAACCTGCTCCTCCGTGTGTGACTAGTTGAGACGGTGACGCAGCTGTCGTTGGTCTGACTCGACGACGATGGCGCAGAATGAGCCAGGTTACTGCAAAGATGCCTATCGCCAGCGCAGCGACACCACCTACAACACCGCCAGCGATGGCACCAGCCGGGACGGGCTTACCATCGCCACTGTTGTCGTTGCTGTTGCTGTTGCCATTTCCATTGCCGTTTCCACTGCCACTCCCTATGTTGATGGTGCTACCCCCACTTGTACCGTCCGATGAGCCACTACTTTTCGAACTCACCGTCGCTGAAGCCTGGAATGTCGAAGTTGGATTAAGGGACGGTGAAGGAGTAGTCAGGGCGGCAGTTGGAGTAGTGACATCGAAATTGCCCGACCCGTACATAGTATAGCTTGTGTACAAGTAAGCAAGCTCGCCCTGGGTATTCGTACAGCCGAGTTCTGAAGGAGTGAGCGAGCCTCCTGTGATATAGTATCTAGTGAAGCAATATGGCGTATTACCATCCGAGCTGTGTCGCCGCATTGTGCTGTTAGCATACCCTTACTCTTCTGGATATATGCAGTCTATGGATACAAAGCGTACCATTTCGTCACTCTTTCATCTGCCGAACAAGAAGAGCCACAAGAGGCCGATAATGATGCATGTGGTATGCACGCAGTTGGAGCCTTACAGCTTGCAAACTCGCCGATACGGCAGCAGTAGCCAGCAACATTATAAGTCGGCTCAGCGAAGCAAGCACTTCCATCGTTACAGGTATACACTGAGAGTACATTTGCATTCTCGTACCCACAAGTCGCTGAGTATGTATCGCGTCGAAAGACAGTTGGAGTCGGCGATGCAATCAACCCAGATCCGGTGCTTTCAGTCTCATCTGCAGAAGCGATGGCAGTGACGATGGCAAGGCCACAGAGTACAGCCGAGGGCAGGTTGAATCGAGCCATCGCCATGAGGGGGAAATGCCCGGAGGCTCGTGAAGGTATAACACTGTCACGGTTTCCGATTGATATGGCGGCCGCAAAAGAAGTGACCAGGCAGAGGAAGTCGAGGGCGTTGTGGACGGCATGGACAGCGCGATGCCCCATGATGTTCCTTCGTATGCGCACCCATGCTGCCATACACCTCGATCCAATTCCAGGCCTCTTTAGACCATGCCAGGGTTACGCTTGGCTGGCGCTTGGCCTACTGTATGGCAAAGTCGACACCTGATCATGCAGCTTCGCTTCCTCTTCAGCTTGTGGCGTCGACGAATCTGGCAGTTGCGCCAAGCTTTTCACTTTCGCGGTGTCTTTCGGGTTCTGCCATGCTATACCATGACGGAGAAGGATTCAGGGGCTGCCTTTGCATTGAACTGTCCAGAGCGTAGTCTGGTCGTCGTGCGTTGGGATTGGATAGACTGCAACACCAACGGACCACGCATTGCCTATAAGTCTCAGGGAATATGGGGGACGTAGTGGTAGCTTGTGATGGGTTTCGCCTTGCCTGCGCTCGTATTAATCTCTACGGATGATTACACTGCCAGTCTCGCTGGCGCCAAAGCTGCTATTTTCGCCGTCACCGGTTTGCTGGTCGTCCGCGACATCGTTCTCATTAGACGACTCCGCGCCGAAAGACTCTAATCTGCGAGCCATTTTCCCGTTGCCCCCATTTATCTTTTTTGGCCACTGCAGATTATGACTGGCAGGGTCCCAGACACTGGAGTTTTGGGCTTGGTCCTCTTTTAGTATACTAAGAGAATGATCCATTTGTGCCGACGAGAGGGATCGTCCAGAGCCTAGACTGCTTGTACTTGGTCTTGTTTGTAGGTGGGGGCCACGTGGAACCATAGTCTCAGGATAATCCAGGTTGGCTGGGGGTTCATCAAACGAACCCATACCAATATCTTTGTCGTCCTTCGAGCCTGTGAGGCTCGCTTTGGGGTGGCGAATAACACTACCAGCGTCACTTCGAGAGCTCCAGGAAGGTAACTTTCGTAGGGAGGTTGGTGGCCGCGATCTCATGTCCTTCACAGGTGCCGGATCGTCATAGCGACCAATATCTATGCCGGATTGCACGCGAATCTGCTCGACGATTGTTGGGTCCAGTGTAGTCATTCCTCCCAATACTCGCCCGAACAGTGTCATAACTTCATCAAAGGCGTGATGCGAACTGGGAACGCCAGAAAATCGCGCCCTTTCATAAGACGCGAGGAAATGTTGACCTAGCACTGGGGGGTCGATGAGGCCGAGGTAAGTCAGCTGGGTGATATACTCCCGCATACCCATAGTTTCCGGTCGTCGTAGCAGTTCAACAACTACAGCATCAGCCACAGCATCAAAGCCACCATTGCCATTATTGATAGGCGTTGCGAAAGGGTCTGCTGGCGCTAGGCTGACAGCTCTTGCTTCCAGCAGATGTGGCAGTTCGGTGAGGACATCTGCATACTGAATGTGTGGGTTGCCGTTTGTCCGCCGACTTGAAGGACTACTCCACCCAGCGTGCATCACGTTTCCCCAAGGCGGGAGAACCGGGTCGACAGAAATGATAGTGCCGACGGTGTAGCTGTCCCGGCCATATCCACTGATGGTCGATGTATCGCCATCGGGAAGAATCCCATCCTTCTGTGCTTGCAGTATCTCGCCTTCCAGATCCCTGGGCCGACTCTCCCATGCCACAACACAACTCTCATCCAGCCGCTTCTTTACCAGTTTCCTGACGGTCCGCCCTAACTCACCTTCCTCCACTGGAATGTAAGGCTTGCCGATCTCCGAAAGAGAACGCCGGTTTGTCCATATCCTTGAGCTGTAGATAAAGATGGAAATTATGACTGTCAAGGTGTAACTACCACCTATCATGAAGATGTACTGATACGCGCTATTGTCGATACATGCCCATATCATAGACGCAGGGGTGATAGCCAGCAGGATTGTCGTAAGTATGAAAAGTGTTGTATACGTTGTGCTATAGAATATCCGGAAGAATGGGATTCGAAAAGGTAGCACATGACCAGGGCGGCGATGCTGCCATCGATGAGGATGCAAAGGGTAAGACTTGATATCTTTCAGCGTCATCTTGACGAGAAACTCTGATTCTTGCCAGTAGCCGAAGTCTGTCGCATATGTGTTCAACCAGGATCTTTGTTGACTGTGCTGTTCCTGTACCAGCGCATCACCATGGTCAATGGTCACACGATTTGGTGTTGTCGGACGGCGCGGCTATATGTATGTCTTTTAAGCATGCGCTTCAGCAAAGAAGGAGGCTGTAAAGACCCGACACATCGTATGCCGATATATGGATGACCAGGCCGAAAATCCGAACGAACCAAGACACCGGAGAATCGCCCTGCAACTGCAATTGTGTTGTCCAGGAAGCTTCATGTGAAAGGAGCCCGGGAATGGACATGGGATGACGTGGAGAAAGCCACACGGGAGAAGGTCAGCCGAGATCTCTCACTCCAGGGCGGAGAGCTGGCGTTAGGTTGGCGAGCGAGGTAAGGTAAGAATGTGTTCCCTGTCTCTACTTTCAATTGCATCTATATTTCGGTCTGCTCATGATCAGACTGCCTCGTCGTCTGCTACTGGTTCTTGTTTCTGTTCCGTTCTCGCAGGCGATCCTCATACTTGTTACTCACTTTTGAAACGCATTGCTCGACTACTATCAACGATGAGGGTCCTGTTCTACACGCCCTGATCGACCCACTGCTCTCCATACTCGTATCCACACTCAAGCGATCCTCTTCCCGTACTTCCCGTACCCTGTTTCGCCGACAGTCACGACGACAACGACAATGCCGCCTGCTTCGAATGTCCGCAAAGCGCCGGCGCCGCAGCAAGAATCGACCGCGCATGCCCAGAATGCGCGTCGAAGTCAGTCAGGGCGTGCCATTCGCACCAACACCACACGTCCAGCCAATTACTACGCGCGACCGTTCGGTAGCCTCAGTGCTCAGTCTGCTACTACTGCCAATGAGGCAGAGCAGGACGCCTCTCCCGGTTTCTACCCTGCCATTACATACTTCACAGATGCCATTTCCGCCTTACCCAAGGAAGCCATCCGTCACTTTACTCTTTTGAAGGAGGTAGAGGCTAAGATCCATGCTCCTGGCCAGAGGTTGGATGAGCTTGTTGAAGCTCTTTTAGAAAGAGAAGTGCCAAGGAGAAGACATCTGCAACCGGATGTTGTCACTGCCGCTGGCAGAGGCCTTCTCGGGTTTGGTGCCAGCGGCAGTACTAGCGGGAGCCTCAATCCCAGTGTCGTCAATGGTGTAACTCCCAATCTGACAGCAAGCCAGCTGTCAGCACAGAATTCTGTCGCAGGGAGTTTGAATGGCGATGGTAGCTTACATGACATTGACGAAGACTTGACAAAGAGGAAACAATACCACGAGATGCGACTTTTGACCCACCAACTGCTCGCCAATCTTGATGAAAAGAACACAGTGCTAGCTCAGACAAACGAGCTGCTGGCTTCACAGCTTATGCGTCTAGATGACGTGTGGCCCCACGTAGAGGCCGAGATACCAGAAGAGGCGCGACTAGGGAGCATGACGCATTGGGCATACGGTGACAACAGGATAAAGCGTGCGCAGCCAGTCGTGCATGAGAAAAGTCGGCGCGATGTCGCCGCCACCAACAGCTTGGCTGCAGCTGCCAGTGCTATGCATGAGATCGATATAGCCACGGCGCGACAGCAAGCTGGGCGGGAAGCGAACAAAGAAAAACAGAAGGGTCGTCTCGGAAGAGAGAATGTTGACAGCGATCTCGATGACAAGACTCGAAGAGCCAATACCAAAGGCGCAAAGACTCGAGCCGTGGCTGTGACAGGTCTCGGCATAAGCCATGGTGAACCGGTCAAAAGGAGGAAAGTAGAGAAGCTCACAGCACCTGCAATGGAGCGAAGTGGCAGTAGCAAAAGCAAGGCAGCCAGGGAGACTCCTAGAAGTACGCCAGCGGTCGAGCCACCAGCAAAACGAGCAGCTCCAAAGCCCAAGCCAACTGCTCCTCCAGCCAAGAAACGGGGGCCGACATCTGCAGCAAATAGTCCAGCTTTGGCGAGCAGTCCACTGCACTCAAGCTTCAATCCTCGAACTATGGAGCCGCCTGTCAGCACTCCCAGAGTAACCACGACCCGAAGACGCCAGAATTCTTCTACGAACTTGAGACATGAGAAAAGTGTCGACACAAGTAGACCGAGTTCGTCAGCCGGAAAGACGAACGGCAACAACAAGCGAAAAGCTCCTCACGATACGACCGAGCCACAGCCAGAGCCGGAACCTGTTCCTCCAGAACCAGACCAGGTGCTGGCGACATCGGAAAAAGCACCTGCGGCGGATACATTCAAGAAGCAAGATGATAGCAGTGGCCGCAATACCGGCAGTCCTCGTCCACAGCCGTCACGCGGAAATAGTGGACGAAACAGCAAGACATCTACACCTAGAAACGGATCTTTCTCAGAACAGCCTTCCACAGTCCTTCGCACCAGGAGCACACGCAGTAAACCAGCACAAGATGGTTCAAGCGACGAGGCACCACTGGAAAGCCTTCGACAAGAGAAGGGCAACCACAAGAGATTGGGAAGTAACAGTCACATCTTAAAGCAGCTGGCGCCGTACAATAAAAGTCCGGACATGGATCGACACCGCGCAGACGACATGGACGAGGATCTGGAAAGCAACACCAGTGTCACTAAAGAAAACACTCGTGAAGACAAGACAAAGGGACAAACGGAACGTAAATCCAAGGACAGAGGAAGAAGTGTCGGGAGCGGAAGATCAGGTTCGCCAGTCAAGCAAACCCCAGCACCAAGGAGGAAGACGAGCTCCGGGATCTCTCCACCACCACGATCTGATAACAGCCATGAGCGCGAAAAGCAGGCTGACAAAAGAGAAGGCGACCACACAGAAGAGGGAGAACGAGCGCAGAAGGATGCCGTGCCAGCTGCCAGCCGATCAAAGACAGCCAGTCGAGAGCCTGAGCCTGAACCTAAGCCTGTGGCTGATGCTGAGACTGAGCTCGAGCTTGACCAAGAGCCTGAAGCTGATCCGGATCCGGAACCCGCGCCAGAGCCAGAGCCAGAGCAAGATCGGGAGCGAGAGCGAGAGCAAGAGCAAGAACTATCACAAGAGCCGGCAATCGAAGCTGAGCTGAAGCCTGAGGTTGAAAGAGAAGCAGGTAATGCAGATCAGCAAAAAGCGGTTTCTTTGCAACCGGCCCAAACACGATCACGCTCGATTAGCAACAAAGACACACTGGACTCGCCTAAACGTCTGGTAGCAGAATATGAGGAAGAGGATGACGAGGAAGAGTCTGATCACGATCCCGACGACCCAAACGAGCCGAAGTACTGCTATTGTCAAAGGGGTTCATATGGAGAAATGGTGGCTTGCGATAACGACTCGTGTCCGCGGGAATGGTTCCATCTGGGTTGCACAGAGCTCCGGGAAGCGCCTGGTGAAGATGAACAGTGGTATTGCAGGGAGTGTCGGCCTAGGTTCATCAAAGCTGGCAGGTCCAGAGGGAGGGGACGGTGATGGTGTTACTGATATGGGCAGTGACGATAAAAATGATACTGCTGTTGATGCGGACCATCAAGATATGAGATCAAGCTTGGTGAGTTGTATAGATAGGATGACCCTTCTCAATGGATATAACGGCCATGTTTGGTCAGTGACTGATACAAGATATCAATTTACCCAAGCGGTTAAGTACCGCTCGCCGTGCAGACAACATGTCGTCCTGTATGGGTCCTCGTTCTAACATATGATATGGTGATGTTTGTTCTACCTGGAGCACTACCTTGGCTACCTAAGGTAACAATCCATTCCGCCAAGACCCATATCCCCAATGGGGCGGAATAACCAGCGGTTGATCCCGGTACGGTGCATCGAGATGTGGATTCACTACTGACAGCTTTCGATTAGATAATCCAGCAGCCTAAGGCAAGCGTCAGAGTTGGAGCTGAGCACATCATCTGCATCCGAGGCGTCTGGTAAAGGTTGAGACGAAAGAAAGAATACGAGATCAAACTGACTAGGGCGAAAATCTCACTTTAGACCAATCAAGCCCCTTCTTAGTCTTATCTCCTTGTTACTGTTGCTCTCGTCAAGATACCTGTCTTACCCTCATAGGTTTTGGTCGTTCACAGTAGGGAGAAAGGAGGAGTACAGGTCATTCCACCCATCCACGCCTAGTCTTTTCGCAGGCCCGGACCTGACTCTATTGTGTATACAGGATATACAGACACAGAAATACGAGCGCACAGAGTCAAACCAAAGCGATTGGTTAGCGGATCCTCTGACAAAAACGCCTGCTGCCTGCTGCACATCACTCAAGGCATGGATCATGAAGACGGCAGTGTGTGGCCAGTTGCGTGATCCTGCAGGGCGGACAGATGGGGCACATCTTTTAATACCCCTTCAAACCGCTTGCCTTCTAGAGATCTTGACCTTGGTGTCTCTGAATGGTCAACCAAGTACAGACGCAGACGCATCTGTAATTTGACGGGCTCCTTGATCTCTGCAAGATGGACCTCAGTAAGCTTGTCTCTGACATGTCCGACCCGTCTATGGCCGTCAAGCCCACTTCTCCCCAGTATCCACACTATAGAGATGAGTTTCTGACTCCCTTCTCAGGCCAGTGGGGTCAGGCTGCAATCAACCTGTGGGTGTCGATGAACCCTTCCGTCAACTGGGCGAACAAACAGGCCGAACAGTGGAGGGGTCTCCCCTTCGGTCCTTATCTCCATGCAAGCCGTCCACGTAGAGCTAGAGCGCTCACCGGTCCCTTGGACAAGTCAGGAGCCAGTCTGTGGCAGAAGTTGCACATCCTATCTGCTGCAGAGCCGGCGCAACAGACTCATGATCAGGCGCAATGCTCGTTTTTCATGCGCCTACCTATTGATATCCGCGTCATAATATATGAGATGGTCCTTGGTAACCGTACATTTCACCTTTCTGCCGGCAACCCGTACAGTCCCATCCGGCATCAAGAGTGCAAAGTCCCCAATCGAATGGACGAGCAAATTCACGGTCAATGTCATGATTTCAGCAGACCAATTTCCTCACGGTCAAGTGAAGACCAGCATTCACCCGATGTGGCCACTGGTTTACTGCCGCTTCTCTGCACTTGCCGGCGCGTTTATTCCGAGGCAATCCATACTCTCTATAACAGCAACGTTTTCGAGTTCACGCAGAACTTCGCCGCCTTTCGCTTCCTGAACCTGACTATCCCCCTAGCTCGATTGAGAGAGATACGCCATCTTCGTATCATGATGCGCATACCACGTCATCCGGACGTGAACGGCAACAGTCATCGCGACTGGTGTGACTTGTGGCGCTTCTTTGGCGACGAGATGACCAGCTTGAAACACCTTCACCTTCGTCTTGCAATGCTCGAACCGATGGAGCAACGCATTCGAGATACCGCCGACTCCGCCGGTACTGATTGGATTGGGCCAATGGTCTCGATGGCCACCACAGCACATCGAAAGCGTGCCTGCAAGGTAGAGATCGTCACGGGTCAGGCGAGCGTGGTGACAGACATTGTGAAGGTGTACAAACAGGTCGTCCTTGAACATCAAGGATTGGACCACGAGTCTATCATGAGCTTGGTCAATGCAAAGGTCCATGAGAGGATTCGTTTCTCCATGGGCGGCCTCGGTTGAAGAGCCTGGAGCATTGAAACCGAACACTTCAGACAATGCTAGCCAACAGCTGCTTGTGAGGGGACTGAGTATGAATATGCGAACTGTTGAGTGCTTCCAGGTCAAATTAAAAACCAGCACTCTCAGCAATAGTCGCTGTCGAAGCTCCCCTCATGACTGGGTTCATACCTCGATAGATTCAACGTACATCTTTGTGTCCTGCTGTATTAGACATGAAGAATCTGGTACGAAAGGTCTACGAAAAGGCAGCTATTCAGCTAAGAAGGGTGCAAGTGCCAATAATCCATGCTGATTGATCTGAAACGCCAAAACCAAAACACTGCTAAAACCCACGAACTCCATCATCATTACGGGCATTAATGAGCTTTCGAGGATGAAATCAGAGACTCATCCCAGCCATCCGTCATCATTCTCATCGTTATCAGTACCCTCGCGCCTGATGTCCAAAGCAAGGTCCAATTTGGGGGCCTCCAATTGCGGTGGATCTTCTTTCTTTTTTGGGCTCTTCTTGGGCGAGCTCATTACTTTCTTTGCTTGGTCAGCTTGTTCTTCTTGGGTAGGACCTTCACGGACATAGCGGGTGTCCCATCCATCTTCGATTGCGGCTGCAACCCAGCTCTTAAGCCCATCGTGGACGCCACCATAGAATTTCTCCTTGCAGGTTCGCATAGTGCCTCCGGCGACCTTTTCAAACCCAGAAACTGACAGCTGCTCACGAAGCTCGTTACGGTCTTTCACCACAGCAAGTGACGAGATCAGTCCGTTGACTAGGTCAAGGTGTGCCGTCAGATACGTAGTTGCATCCCACTCGACTCCACCAATATATGGAGCTGCTGGGACTGGGGGACGCGATCCAGGAAAATGCCTCTGCGTGTAGGTAGCCACCGACATATTCTGCTCGTCTCCAGTTGCTAGTGGTGAGCTCGAGGGTGGAGAGCTAGGGCGAGAGATGACATTGAGGTGGTGCAAGAATATCCAGAATACCTCCCTGGTCACATTGGAGATCTCGCGCACCCATAGCTTGTAGGGTCGTGGGGCGTGCATCTCTAGTACGAAACTGACGGGTTTCTCGCTTTCAGATTTCTGTGGTTCTCCCACGTAGGCAAGAATACGGCGGGCGCGTTGTTCGAGCGCAGAGGCGGGAGCATCCTTTGCTGCTGATAGGAAGTTGACTGTCCACAATAGTCAGTACGATCTGGCTGCTAACAGTCTTTTTGTAAAAGCTCAACTCACATAACAACTGAATAATGATGGTTCTGGTTGAGTATTCCGCCGGTCCTTTCTTCTCCTCATCGAAAAGCATTCCTACCAGTGCTGAGAACAAGCGGTCGGCGAACTTCTCCAGCTCGATCATTGCCCTCTCAGTCGTGCACAGCCCTTTGAGGCAGAGCAGCGATTCATGCAACAACTGGTCCTCGTGCTCTTCTCGCCACTCCATTTCCATGATCCGGTGCAACAATTCCACCACCTCAAGCATACCATCCTGCGTCACAAATTCATCCACCCAGGCAACCGTCTCATTCCGTAGAAGAATGCGCAACTTGTGTAGCCTTCCAACCTCGACCGTGGTAGGGTCTCGGTAGCGTCTCAAATAAGCAATGAAAGATGCTGGTGATGCCGGCGCTGAACTCGAGCGTCCGAAAGGGCTGGAGATGATTGGCGTCGATGGGCCTGAAGACTTGCCACCACTGGTCTTTGGAATGTGTATCGATACAGGACGTACTTTCTCATCCTTCCCACGTGCCTTACTGGAAGACCTCTGCTTTTTGGTGGGAGAAGATGTCGTATCACCATTGCGTCGATCGCCCTTCGAAAACGTGAATGTGCGGCTCCGTGGTCGGGAGCGTTTGGTCGACTTGCTGTCACTGGCATCGTCCTCGCCTGTCTTCGTCTCTGCATCGACCCTACTGCCCGCTGCGTCGTGGAGAGCAGACTCGACAGCGGAAGCAGGCATACCAGACGCCGTTTTCGCGCCTTGATCTTGCCTGACGAAGTCGGCTTTTACTCTGAGCGTAAGTGTACGCATCTTCAGTCGCATTGGCTCGGGGATGTTCCGCGAGTCGAGCACAGCCTCAAACGCAGCTTCAACATCCTGCGGTACAAGCTCTGTATCCTCTGCTTTAGGCAAGGACGCCGTCTTCACATTGGAGACTTTGCCCTGGAATGCTGCTACGGCAGCCATGACACGCCCACCTCGCTTTGCGATGTTCAACCTATCTCTTCCCAGCGCTGAGTTCTCTGCGCTGCTACCGCTGACTTTGCGGTCTACACTGTTCCGCTTACTCGCAGCTTTTTCGAATGATAGCCTAGCATTGAGTACCCTACCACCCGAAGAGCCAGAGTCCACTGACCTCCTCATGTCACCGCTGTGTCGACCACCACCACCGCTGATCTTCCGCCCTAGAGCGCCAAGCTTGCTTACGCCTGACGCCATATTTGTCGAGCTCGCAGGCCGGCTGTATAGTGTAGGTGGCTGCTGCGGCTGCTCGAAGCTACCGTGAAAATTGCGCTGCTTGCTAGGTGAGTACTCTTTGGGTGTGTATCTTGCGATTTCTTCATGCACGCTGCGAGATGGCCCGTCCGTTGAAGGCTTCCTTTCCAGTCGAGGCGTCTCAGTACGGGTTGCGAACTGGGCCCAGATGGGCGTCTCCACTGGACTGATAGCCGAGTCATGTGGTGTGTCATTTTCTTTGTTTCTCTCATCATTGCCCTGCTTGCTGAGATCTTTTGAAGATCTATTGATCTTCGCAAATACGGAAGCAAGGTTAGTCGCCGACTTTGCTTTCCTCAGCTTGTCCCGTTTATCTCCAGGCTGTTGGTCTACACTGGTGTCGGTGACGGTATCTCGTTTACTTCGTGGCGTCTTGGTTGGCGAAGTGGGAGGAGATCGCGCGTTGATGTGGCGTTCTCCTAGCGGTCTGGCACGACCTTCCCCATTGGCGTGGGGATGATCTGCTGGGAGTAGAGGCACTCGAGTTGAGCTTAGATGGCGGGTCTCGATTTCGAGAACGGAATGGGAGGTGACATCCGGAGACGATGGGCGTGACTTAGACGAGACCAAAGTCCTGAGGATTCCTGACTTGGATGATTTATTCCGACGATGATGAGGACGTTGTTGAGGTTGAGGTCTATGGCTCTCTGGGATCTGTACGGCAGACATTGCTGTATGTTGTACGATTCCTGTGTCTGGGCTTTGATCCACTCACAGTCGAGATCGGTACAACATCGAACACCAAAGGGGAGAGAGGTTGGTGTTGGACGACGGGAGGAGTGGGAGGAGTTCAAGACAGTGTGTGATGGATGGACAGACGAGTTGCCGGCTCGATAGTTCTCGCCGCTAGCGGGAAGATAAAGTATTATATCAAACCACGATGTCTCAGAGACACCAGACCGGATCGGACTACGGCTTAAGAGTGTGCTGTAGTTTGGAGTTTGACCAACAAATGCAAGCTCGGAATGTTGACCTGTCGCGTTGTCACGGCAACAATCGACGGCTTATCCTGTCCCACGGCCAACATCTCTCCACGCAATGGGATCGACCACCGAGATACAGTACTAGCATCGTCTCACAGTATTTTACGCTATCATAACTGGTGCCACGTTTCAAGGCATACTACAAGGTAGTTTGAGCTGAACTCGGTGTCAGTCCCACTTTATAGACTTGTATTCAAGTGGTCAGGACAACAACATCCCGTCTCACTGCACAGGTGCCCAAGTGCAGGTGAGGGTAAACGCTACGGATATAAGATGAAAATATCGGATTTAAACCATGCTTGGGCTGCCTACCTTCCTACGTCATGTCCTATATGCTGTCAGAAAGTACTTTAGGCGCTTAGGTAGGTAGGTTGGTAGGTAGGTTTGCATCGAAGAATGTTGACGACAAGCAGCAATCTTGATTCGTATCGTACAGAATCGACTAGTTGACAGTTTTTTTAAGCATCGTCTAACACTCAATACAATGGTAACCTCTTTCTTTCGATCCAATGCCACGGGTCTCATCACAGGCGCGGCTTCTGGTGTCGGCCTCGCTGTGGCGAAGCTATGTGCAGGACATGGCATGAACCTGATCCTCTGCGATATCAACGAAACCAAGTTGGAAGAAGCAAAGTCAAGCGTGACTGGTACAGGGAAAATAAGCACCCACACGCTGGACGTTGCTTCGCTGTCCGATTGGACGAACCTCAAGCAGCACATCGAGAATCAAGGCGCCACCCTCGACTTCCTCCATCTCAACGCAGGTATAAGCTTGAAGGGGGATTGGTCTGATAGCGCATACTTTCAAAAGATCTTCGAGGTCAATGTGTATGGTGTAGTGAATGGCATCAACACATTCTTCCCTCATTTTGAACATAACAGCTCAAGTCCAAAAGCCGTCATCATCACAGGCTCCAAACAAGGTATCACAAACCCACCGGGCAATCCGGCGTACAATGCTTCCAAATCAGCGATCAAGACCATCGCAGAGCATTTATCTTTCGACCTTGCCAAGTCATCCCCTTCTACCAGTGTTCATCTGCTGGTGCCAGGTTGGACATTCACTGGCCTCACCGGAGGCGGTGGATTGAAGGAAAAGCCGGAGGGCGCATGGGCCC
Organism: Scorias spongiosa; assembly: GCA_018467035.1. Lineage (NCBI taxonomy): Eukaryota > Fungi > Ascomycota > Dothideomycetes > Capnodiales > Readerielliopsidaceae > Scorias > Scorias spongiosa. Next base: position 2,919,871 of record JACSZZ010000003.1, on the reverse strand, counting down.
CAGAACAAGTGGCGGATTACCTGTATCAGAAAATGGCCGAGGGCAAATTCTATGTTATCTGCCCAGACAACGATGTCGATTGGGAGACTGATAGGAAGAGAATGACCTGGACAATGGGCGACATTGTCTTCGAGAGGCAGCCGTTGAGCAGGTGGAGACAGGAGTACGCTGACGAGGCCAAAGAGACAATGAACGGTATGGAATTGGGCCCAAAGCAATCAAGCTAAGTAGGACGACAACAATCGGCCTTTCCATCGTAACATTGTTTTGCCAAATTCGTCTTTCGTATCTATCACATCCCTTGCTTGGTCTGTTGGTAGGTAGGGTAGGTTGGACGTATGCGAAGTATACTAAGTACTGGCTACGTATTATAAAGCACGCAGCATTTACCGTCTGATCGTCTCCCAGACGACGACTTCCTGAACCCTGAATCCCATGCATTTATCCTGTCAACCATTACATATCCATCCCACCCCTTGGTGTGCCTACCTTGCTACCTTGCTACCTTACCTGCTTACCTCCTGGTCGTCACGTCAGACTAGTTTGTTTGTGTGCAGCGCATTAACTTGCAGCCGTTGCCTCAATCTACACGGGTCGATGCTACCTGATCCACATCTAGGCGAAGGCGATTCTTGGGGGGACAGCGATCACAGTCCAATCGATTATAATGGTGATGACGTCGAAAACTTCCCTCACGCACCGCTTCAGACAGGAGATTTGGTGGGTAGGGGCGATGCAAGGTCAAATTTCCCGAGTGAAAGTCTCAATGTCAGTTTCCACGTCCACTGGCCAGCCGCCAGCACGCCCATCAAGCAGGAAGAGATCGATAGTGCAGACTCCATGATGCAACCATTGAGACAGGCTTTGGGTGGGAGGATTGAAAGTGGTGTTGGGATGGATGGGAACCCAGATAGGGAAAGGCAAGTCAGTGCAATGGTTCGGAATATAGTAGGGGAGGGGTGTGACGGTTGTCCAAATTATGACAGGTTGTTCATTTCATGGAACAACCCTACGACTGGACCTACTGTTACTGTCGGTGACAGAGAGAGCAGCTCTCAAACCTTTCCTCAGACCGGCGTCACGACCCAAGCGGCAGCGTCTGTTGGAAGTCCTGCGATACAGGCTAGAATGAATGTAGATGCTTTGAGCGCAGTGGCAAACCCGACCCAAACACCATCCGAAACTCAACAGCCGATCACTAGCACCGCTGACGAGACGGGAGCCTCTCAAATAGATCACCCACAGTACAGGCCCATGGTCGGCATTGCAAATAAGTGCTTCAATGCCCTCACAAGCCCAGCTCTTCTGGAATGGATCCGGCTCACAGGCTTCTACGACGAAGAGTATCGTGAACAAGTCTTGAAAGATTACCGACAGGTCAGACAGGAGGTGATAGCAGCTGACCTGAGGTCGATCCAGCATGAATCTCAGACGGAAGAAGCTGATGCTCGTATGCAGCAATTCAGAACGTATAGCTTGAATCAGCCCCACAATACCGCCTCAACAACCGCAATGCCTACAAATGCAACCGCACTGGATGCTGCCACCAGTACAACTTCATTCGAGGTCAATCTCAGCGCGGGATCGAAGCGGCCACACTCGCCCGATGCCACAGATGCCCACAAAGCGCCACGCCTATATGCTGAGCGACCACAGACATCTGTGATAATTGTCCACCCAGACCCGCAAGTAGGGCGGATAGAGCTTCGTTTGGGATCCGGTATGCCTCCGCCCGAAGTGACCGACGCCGGCAGAGCTGCTGCGACAGAAATGCAGAACAATGGGCTCGTGGTGGGTCAGCCTCCAACTGACAATCCTTGGAATATGTTTACAGAGATGCCACCGCAGTCCCTCGCCGACCTTGTGTATCATAATCCCACACTTCCTAGCAGGAGACCAAAAACTTATACAAACTTCATACACGGCGAGAACTGGAGATTAAACTGGAAGAGAGAAGCCTTGAGCGGCAATCTTTCACAATTCAATAGCTCACGTGTAACTACTACGCCTGTGAGGACTTGGCGCAGGTACATTCGAAACTCCAGAGTGGGAGACTGATTAGAAGGGGAAAGATTGTATAATAAAATTACCCGGATTTCTTTGCATAGCGATTGTTCATCATGGAGTCAGACTGTATCATAGACAACATCGCATTGATCTGCGTTTTGGGGAGTTTAGTAAATAATGGCACTGGGTGCCGCTGGAGCGGCCTCTGTTTTTGTAGAATGACAAGATATGGAACATATCGAGTCAATAGATGAAAATCAATTCTGAGGTCATTACTGTTATCTCGGCTGTTCGCCTCGTAGTGCTCCTTAAACAAGCTCCTCAAATCCAACAAGCCAATCCAAAGAAGATGCTATGGTAGGCATGAACGTAGACCAATCCCACCCTTGTCGACGCACTCCCCGCACGTGTGAGAGAGCTCGATTTCAGAAGGGCCGTGACACCACATTCTGGTCAAAGACATCCTAAACGACTGAATCCCCAAGCTGCGAAAATCATAAGCAAAACAATACTGGGCAAGACCTCCAAGCCCAATCAACGTACAGACATCCTCCCTCGGCAGATGTCCAGCTCGTGAGAAATGCAGGTCTCTCGTGCTGTACCTACCTTTGAGGCAATATCAGGCCCTGCCAGGTTTCCCAGGTGCACAGCTCCCTGACGTCGTGGATTCATGCTGCCATCCAAAACTAGCTATTCAATAGTCGATTGCAGACACCGATCTGGGGATTGCTTTGCGGCTTTGCAATCCCCGTGTCGATCGATCAGTTGCCCACTTCCACTCCTGCTACCGAAAGCAGAGCCGGCCTGTAAGAAGTAGTCTGTGATCCCCAGGTGAACGTAACGAGTCTCAGACATTCGTTGCACTGCAGTACTTGGTGCAGCTCCAGCAGCCCTGGGGTGAGGTATGTCTCGCAGCTTGTCGTGCGTGCGGTGACGTGGTGCGCTGAGATAGAAGTGTTTTGTATATGTGGCATGAACCTCGCAATGGACACTGTTCGATACGATGGAAGTTCGTTCCATTCTTTCTACCTAGGGGGATCTGAACTTCTGGTCGAGATATTGGTCTGGATGCCAAAGCTACATGAGGACGTGTTATGCATCTATCAAGCTCTGAAGGAACAACTGGGGAGGAAGAGAAGAAGCGGGTACAGGTAGAGGCTGAAGACGATCACCTAGCTAGGAACGACGACGTGGACCACGACGGCACCTTCACCAACAGCGACAATCTCCACCCATACCATCCCAAGCGCTGGCCGGCATGGATGCGACACCTCTGCCTACTGCAGCTGGCGCTGAATGGCAGCATGCTAGGCTTCACTGGCGCAGTTACAATCCCCGCCCAGCCAGCTCTATCGAAGGCGTTCGACACATCGCTACGGCAGGCCTCGTACGTGACATCTAGCCATGTGCTACTGCTCGGCCTGGGCCCACTGCTGTGGACACCACTGGCCAACAGGTTTGGACGTAGACCGTGTCTGGTTGTCGGCATGCTGCTGAGTTGCGTGTCCAGCATCGGATCCGCCTTTGCTCAAGGCTACGTCGGCCTGATCGTGTCACGCGTCTTCCAAGGCATTGGGGTCTCGATTGGAGCAGCTCTGGGCGGCGTCATCGTCGTCGAGCTCTTCGCGCCTAAGCATCGCGCTGCTAAGCTCAACGTCTGGTCCGTCATGGTAACCGCTGGACCTGCGGTTGGTGCATTGGTGGGAGGCTTTTTAGTCGAGGCTTTAGGCTGGAGATGGACCTTCCTGCTTTGCGCCATCATCAACGGTGCAGAGGCGATCGGATTTCTTCTCGCTTTTCCTGAGACTCAATGGGTACAAGACAGACCATTGGGGTTGAGGCAGAGGTTTGGATTATGCGTCGGGAATCGGCAGGCGAAACTGTCGTGGGCGGCTTTCTTGCGGCCGCTGTTGTTCTTGCAAAATCCGGCCATGGTGATACTCTTGCTCGTCTTTGGCGTCAGTTTCGGTCTCATCTCTGTGGGACTGTCGATAGTGCTGCCACAAGTTTTCATCCCAGTCTACAACTTCAAGCCCTCTGCTGTCGGCTTGATTTTCATATCCTACATCATCGGGGCACTTTTTGGTGGACAGATAGGTGGACGTCTGAGCGATGTGATGATGGCTAGATACGTTGATCGGATGCGGAGAAGAGGATTGAAAGGCAGGCACGAACATCGACTTTGGGCTCTCCTTCCCGGCTATGGATTGGCTATCGCTGGGTTGGTCACCTTCGGTGTCACTCTTCAGAAAGTCACTCATTGGGCTGGGCCAGTGATCGCTTTTGGAGTCGCCCAGGCAGGATTGCAGGTGGTAATGAATGTCGTCAATACGTACTGTATCGACTGCTACAAGGCTAATGCGCTGGATGTCACAGTTTACCTCAACCTTTTGAGGCAGGTTTTCGGGTTTGCTGCCAGCTTCTGGATCCCATCCCTATTACACTCATGTGGCTACGGGCTCGGGGTGGGAATTCTTGCAATCATTCTATTCGCTCTGTACATCGCGGTGAGTGCGATCGCTATTGAACAAGCTTGAGGCATGACAGACCAGCTAACCTTATTTTTAGAGCGCCATTGTCATTTGGAAGGGAGATTGGATGCGTGAGCGATATTCCATTCGCGGCTTACAATCGGCATGTGTCTAACGAGTAGAATCTTTGCGACTTATTGCTCGACTGTTCCTATATCGAGGTATTGAGATGCAGACCATCAATCCGCCGTCACGTCCGAAGTGGATCTTTGTCGGTTGAAGAATCGACCATCCCTTCCTATTATTAGGACAACAATCTGTGACTTCGAGACGTAGTGCCGGCATTTGAACTACTTTGTGCCCTAATATCCATCGTCATGCGCCGTGATGGCGGGCAATTTGATCACTGTACAGGACATGCGTTGGTGTTAAATGAATGCTTGCGGATGATGGCGTAATCTGGGCGCTTATCGGCGTGTAGAGGTCTGGAAATAGATCAATCGAGTCGCTGGGGAATCAAAGAAACCATGGTTCTTATGGACTTCGTATCAAGGCCAATGCAAATGCTGCGGTGATGGTATTGGGGCATCGCAGCGCTTAACGGCGGCCGTGGGCGGTTAGGCTTGGTGTTATGCCTCAGGCATGAAATATACAGGAAAGCAGCGGAGCGTCCCGAAGCCTCGTCCGTTTGACGGCTCGAAGTCTCTACGAAGACCGACATTCGATGTTCTATTGTTTATTTCGGGTACCACACTCTTTGTGACTCTCACCCTCAAAGAAGATAGCGTGAGACCGGGTCGTGATGTGAGATTCAAGACTATCCATGCAGGGGCGGCAACTGCGGGACGTGCAACACGTGTGCAACAGAAAAATGTCGTGCAGGTGATTGGGTTCTGCAGCAGCGTACAGTGTGATCTTAGAAGATGGTACTGTGCACGCCATACGTCGTGACCCGCGAGTGCTGACATTCATGACACTGGAAGTATGAAGGATAGAGACGGGAATGAGGCGAGCCAGACTTGTGATGTTGTTCCACCAAGCACTGAATTCTACCTGACCGCCTCGTCTGTAGAAGAATTACCTGCTGACGGTCAGACTTGGCGGTAGCTCTTGGTTTTCGTAGCAGGTCAGCTCCACCAACAGTCAGTGATTGGCCATGGACCTTGTATTGCATTGTTTGAGTCTTGCACAACCTTCGCCAGCTCCACAAACCCTTTGTCTGATCGACATTCAATGACTGGCTGTCATGCAGAAGAGACGGATTTGCCAAACAAGCCACAAGCGATGAAACGGCAGACCTGGATGGGATGACTGCTGGTATTCGATGGATACACCGTCTCCAATGGACCGAGAGAGATGAGGCACCAACGAGCCATGTGGACAATGCAGACGGCTCCATATCATGTCGAAGGGTCACATCAGAAGATCGAAGAGCCCATTGGGCGGACAGTAGATGTGTTAGCAGGGGTGGCTTCTCCTGTCTACAGTAGTTCGGTTCCAGAAGCGGCATACTGTCTTGCTTAGCGGAGGTAGGGCTGGGCAATGTGATGCGAAGCGAGTTTCGCGTGTTGTGTCAAGATCTGTCCATGTCAGTTAACAATCCGACTCGTCTAACTGTTTGTTGACTTGAGAGGATGGTTGTAGGAAGTAGTTGGTCATGCTGGAAGTAAATACCTAACTACCTACCTAGGTAACTTTATATACCTAGGTAGGTAGGCACTCGAGGTGACAATGAGAGTTGGTTCTACACAGCCACTCTGGATTCGTGTACCGGGCTTACCCGTCGTGTGTGGCTTAAGTTCAGCCACACTGCTGCAGCCACCGCTTCAGCCACGATGAAGATCGCGAGACGCTCAAACGTCGGGTATGCCGAGGCACCGACAGAGCTGACGCCGATCGCTCGTCTGTAAACTGTCGCCATTCGTTCGCGGATGCGCATATATCGTACTATCTTGTCAATACCTTTTACTGTATGCATGGACGGAGGCCTGTCCTGGTACAGCTGAGCGGGCCGAATGATGCCCAAAGAAGCTGAAGCGCCCGAAATGCTCCAGGGCACACTTTCCTTATGTAATCTACTACAGCATTCCTGACTGTGATACGCGTGCGATGCGGTGCATATCGACCTAGATAACGTTCGCGGGATGTGCCGTGCATGCCTCGAATGCTGCCTGGAAGAACGCGTCTAGGTATATCAGATAGAGAGGTAGTTGGATGAACAACGGCCTCATCTGCATTGCGTCGCATTGCATTGGTTGAATTCATACCCTGGCCACCTTGTCGCCGATCAAAGGGTGGCTCAGCGTCTCTGACGAAAATGTGGATTTGAAGATCCTCATGTGAATATCGACGCCGCATCTGGCGGATCCGCTTGTCCTATACAGTACTGTACGTGCTACCATTACGCCGCCGATCGCCTGTCACTGTGGCTGGATTGCCTGTATAATGGTGCGGTACGTATGACCATATGACCAACGGCAACGCATGGCAGCGGGTGACTGTGTCTTATTAGCATCCGTCACAAGCCCACATCCCCCTCTCGCTACCGCAGTACAACCGACGCGAGATCATTGCGACAGAAGATGGAATGAAAGCCCCTGTCGGACGATGGACGGATGGACGGCCACGCCCGCGTCAGTCCAGCCATCTCCAGTATACGTGGACGTATGTCAATAGCATCACGGCACGGAAGGGCTGCTGTAGAAGGTAAGGAAAGGCTGGAGATGGCACTCGGCCAGTACTGCAGCTGGATTGAAGCCTGCAGCAGTGTACTGGCTGAAGAGGTGGAGCAATCTACTGTCCAAGACCCGGCTACCATACCTTTGGAGGTAAGACGGGACGTCGGCTTTGGGCGACTGTTAGAGTCAGGAACATGCCTTCGCGCCCATCGCGTGGCACATTCTTGGTCGCGACTCTGACGCGGATGCTGCAACTTCTCCACGGCGGTAGTAATGCCCAGAGCAGCACCTTGCGGCAGAAGGCACGCTCGTACTGTCGCGCCCAGCGTAGGGAGAGTCGAATGCAAAGCAAAGCAACGACGCAAAGCAACGCGAAATAACCCGCACGTTACTCGACCAGCCGCCGAAATAACAGAACAAGCACTTGGCTATTCTACTGCTGTGCGGTACCGTTCATGGGGAGGCTCGTGAAGCATCCAGAGAGAATTATGGTCACCCAGAACCGCACACGCAGACACACACCGCTGCGACGACGGACCATCGTCCTTGAGAGCGGTTAGCGGCAGACCTAACGGTGGACGGTGCAGGATCCACATTCGACAGGGTTGAAACGCCTGCACGTCAATCCCATCTGAAACCCGCCGCGACTTGGAGATGTGGCCCACACTCCACTTTCCGCCTTCCACCTTTCACCTTCGATCGCCAGCTCATACAACCCACCACCCAGGGCTGCAGGACCGCAGCAGAGCCAGGAAAGATACCAGGATCAGCACATGCCTCCTACCTCCTGCCTCCTACCTTCTACCTCTCTCCCCCTGTCGTCCGTGTGCGCTTGTAGGTGCCCATCATGTCTGTCCACCTATGCAGAAGTCCAATTCCCGCCACCACCTCGGCATCGTTCAGCAGACACACGTCCTGTAGTCTGGACGGCGAGCGAGGGTGGCTAAGAGCAGCAATCAACATGCCACCACCATACCGTACCGCAAAGCAGCGTAGTAGGGTACGGTACGCGTCTAATAAGGGGCTCTCTTGGTCAGTGGATCATTCTGTTTTACCTACGGGACATTAGCGCGCGCAAGTGGGATGTGGGTTGCAGGCCAATCAACGCCTTCACATCGCCGCCCCACGTTCCTGTCCTGAGGGAGCGCTTCCACACTCGCTGGCTGATTCACTGGTTGATTCACACGGTCGACGTAGATGTGGATGAATGGATGGATGGACGTTCGATTGATTGACGGACTGATGACATGGACAGCCCAGTACAGTCCAGACAGAGAGACAGCCTCGCAAAGGCACAAGCACAGACACAGACACTTCACACACCCACTACACCACTTCCCAGCACACTTCACACACTCTACACGCCTCACAATACAGCATGCACACGCCTTGCTGGTCCACTCGGCGCTCCTTTCGTTCATAAGAATCGTCTGCACCGCCCTCGACTCGACTCGGTTTCTTGTCTATGTACTGTATTCCCCAATTCAATCAACCATCCTTCAAAGCCTTCCGTCTCTTCCTATCCCATCCCTGGTACTGGATCATCTGGATCATCTGGACCCCTACGCTAGCAACAGTCACTTTCACTTGACTTGAACACCACATCCCCCACTGCATACGCCTACCACCGCTTCGACCATTACGCCTTCACCCACACCTCTACCCACTGCCACGCATACCTCGGTCCTCACAACCCCCTATCCGTTACGGTATCACTTCAACGTCCTCTATTATACAATACTTGCACTCTTCCGCCGGTCGGAAAAGTCAGCCTCCCGCTCTAATAATCAAGTCACATTCTCTCTCTCCAATCAACAGTTATCGCATCAGTGAACACCCTTGGTTCGAGTCGGCTGCTCACTCATCGTCAACACTCGCCGTCACTTCCAACTACAACGTTCAATACAACAACAATCTCGATCACTCGCTTGATTTTCTAATCACTTCAACTTCATCTGAGCATTGCCTCCCCTCCAAAAACTCTAACTTAATTCCATTGTCGCACCGCATCTCATCCATTGGAAAGTTCTTGGCATTGTCGACGATTCAAGCTATTGTCGAACCTATTGATCTGATCATCTACAATATCTCTATTGTCAACCAGATCTCTTGCTTATCTGCGAGTCTTTTCTCTGCATTGCATACGTGCAAAACTTCTCGACCATCTGCCTGGTATCTCTACAAAACATCCAACGAAACCGACAAACCAAAACGACTCTGACGACTTCCCAAGACCTAACGATTGAACCCATCATCATGGCCTACTCAAATTCCACCCCTGAGCAGAATGCCCGTGCTCTCGAACACTTCATCTACATGCCAGTTTCGCAGGAAATGATCAGCTATCTTGCCGTCAAGGCCTCCCAGGTCATCCGCTGTGAGGGTCAGCAGCTGCTCAACAAGGACTTACCTCCTACCCCTCCGACGACGCCTCCTCAGCACTCTGTCTCGAATGAGCCATCGATTCCATCCCTGGAGCTGTTCATCACCACCCTTGTCGAGAGGTCACACGTGCAGGTTCCCACCCTCATGACGTCGCTCGTATATCTCAGCAGGCTTCAAGCTCGCCTTCCACCTGTTGCTAAAGGCATGAGGTGCACAGCCCACCGTATCTTTCTCGCCTCTTTGATACTGTCCGCTAAGAACCTCAACGACTCTTCCCCAAAGAACAAGCACTGGGCTCGTTACACGACCGTTCATGGTTATGATCATTTCGGATTCAGCCTGACGGAAGTCAACCTGATGGAGAAGCAGCTTCTAGGTCTTCTTGACTTTGATCTTCGCGTCAACGAGGATGATCTCTACTTCCACCTTGAGCCCTTCCTAGCTCCCATCAGGGACTGGCAGCTTCGCTCGGACGAAAAGGCCAGGCAGCTGCGCGTCATCCGGGAACGTGAACGCCTTGACAAGGCTGCAGAGCAGCAGCGACGCCTCGCGGCTGTTGCAGGTCCTCCCAAGTACTACGAGTCACCACGATCATACATCGACCAGTACGCTCGCCGAGCTGTCCAACCAGCTACATCGTCTCGTAGCTCTTCTCGCGCACCCTCTCGCACTCCATCGTTGTCGCCACCTTCAAGAAGCCAATCCCAGGCGTCAGACTACTCAGATGTGTCTTACCTCTCTACATCCCCAGCAAGCGTTGCATCATCTTACGCTCAGGAAGAGCTCCTAGACTGTAGTGAAGTTCGCCACATCCGCCAGACTAGCTCTTCCCAACAGCCTGTCATGGTCAATATCACTGCACCCCCAAAGGTTGCCCACGCCCCAATGGCACACGCCCTTCCTCTTGACCAAACTGATCTCCAGCCGGCCAAGAAACAGAAGACCAACACTCTTTTTAGCCGTTTCAACTTCCTCAACAGCAGGGTTCCATCTGGCTATTAGGGACTATCATCATTCGCTCAAGATGCTCCCTTCAACCTCTCCTTGAATCTGTTTCGGTGGGATATCAAGGTCTTGGATGGGCCTCATTCAGGACACTCAGCGGCCTGATGAATTTTCTTTCATGACTTACTAGAACGGATGGGAAAGATAAAAAGCGCGATGGAGAAGTCGCGCACAGGTAGGCTTACAGCTGGCTCTGTCGCCTACCAACTTGGGTCATCGGCGTTCGTAATGGACGGAAAAATCGGGTTGAAAGCATGGGATACCACCTTCACCATCATCGATGTGTGCATCTGGAAGAGGCTTTTCATCGTACGGCGTTTCCGTGCCACTCAATGTAGCGCTCTCCATAATGAACCAGGCGAGTGCTGCTTGAGCGGCATCTGTACCTCCCTCTCTGCGAGGGCTGGTAGTGGAGGCCTTGTGTAATTATTAGACGAAAATCAAGAAACTACAAAATGTCCCCCAAAAAACTACATGGTCTTCTCATAGAATCTCAAGACAAGTCTTCTAACCTTGTATAGAATCTAACCGATCCAGGCCGATCGCTTCATGCAGACTGGACCGATCCATCTGAGAACGCGGTCTGCACCTGCAAGGTCATCAACACAGCATGCACCATCCAGCATGCCAGTCCGAGCCATCTCACTGTCCTCGCGGTTTCCTCTTCCTCCCACGTCTGCAGCGACTCCATCTCCACGTTCGGGCTCGCCCTCCACCAATCCACGCCATACCACCCCATCAGCCGCCGGCTCTGCACCACTGCCGCGACTGCCGCCGTGAAGCCGCCCATGGCAACCACCGTAGCCAGACGCCCCCCTGTGTGCAGCGCTGCGGCGACGCCCAAGGGCCCCAGCGCGCAGATCACTGTCTGGCAGCACACGCCCAGGCTCTCGACCACCTCGTCGCTGCTACAGCCCTCGCCACTTCTGTACCGCCTCTCCCGCGCGATGATTGTCCGTCGGCACAGAGGACACACCGTCTGTGCTTGCGTATCGAACCACCGCTTGCTGCACCGCTTGCACATCGCGTGGCCGCATGCTAGCAGGATGCGAGGAGCGCGGACTGGCGCACGGGCTACCTCCCTTGCGTGAAACCGCGTGGCTCGTGACTTTGTCTCGTGTGCGAGAGAACATCTACTGTATTCTGTTCCGCTTTCTTCTCCTTCATCGCTGGCGCTGGCGCTGTCGTCCGTCCAGCAGCAGATACACCGCTCGTCTGTGCGTTGGTCGTCCGACGGCCGTGCGAACTGCCGCGCGAGTTGATGCCATGTGGGAGGGCGGTCGGACTCGTTGGGTCCCTTTCTGGAAAAGAAGGACAGCAGCTGGTTTGTTGTTGTCGCTGGCGACGATGGATCGTCAGGCGGAAGGAAGCTCCATGTCGACCAGGCTACAGCGCCAGCAGCCGCGAAGGCGTACAAGCGAAGATATACCGCCAGGAGGATGCATACTGTCGGCGAGTAGGATAGCAGGAGCAGCGGATGGTGATTTCGCGACAAGGCTCCAATTGCGAGAAGGAGGCCTCGTGGAAGGTTCGTTGCGTCCATTGTATCTCCTTAGTCAAACCAGACTTCAGTGTTCGCTACTCCGGCTCTGATGGGGAGCGATCTCGCAGATATGTCTCCATGACTCAAAATCGAGAGCATACAAACGAAATGAGGCCGGATTGGAATCGCAGGTTGCCAGCAACGCCTGGGCAGCCTCGCATCTTGCAGATCCAACTCTGACCACTGCCTATGGCGGCATTTCTTTGCCCTTTCCTTCTATCTCCATATCCTTGAATAGCATGCACCCTACCCTGCATATGCAACCCGCGGCGTCGCAGTGCATAGGCCCACGCATGCGCATACGCATACTGTGTGGCAAGCTTCTTATCATTTCTCAATCCTGGCTTGCTTGGGGCTGTCTGGCTCGAGTGGTTGCCGCATCCCGCGCTGCATATTCCTTCAGGGTTTCTTATGCTCGTGCCGAGGTTCCAAGACCCAAGACCCTGTGTGCATTTGTTATTGATTTATATTCGACGCAAACCCTTGCATCCAACACGATTGGTTGGATATTGTCGTATTGGATTGACCATTGGTGTTTAGCGGTGGCCTTGACGTTCGAAGCATAACTGGAGCTGTTCACAAATTTGGTTGCCTCTGGCTGCTTCGCATGCTGGTGGCGTTATACGATACTTTTGTCATATGACTGTCTTCGGTCTTCGTTTGAGATGGTCATTAAGCCTACTTTATCTCTTCCTGAGCAACGAATACTGAGCAGGTTTGCCCTCTAGCAAGTTGACTTACTAGCCTAATATACGGAGGTATTTAAGAGCCTCTTGAAGCTTACCTCCAAATTCCCTCTTCCCTTGAGTACGTGAGACGGAACCAGCATGGTTCGTCAGTATTGAGCTGACCAAGATTGTTGTCTAGTAATGGGGTCTGAAGGATAAGTAGAAAGAACGCGATATTTGCTCACTGAAAATGATCAATCATCTTACAGTCGAGGTACGATCTGCGAATCATGTTAACGTACAATGGTCGACTCTTGCTCAGAACGAAGCACACCTCAAATCATGGTTTATCTCTCAGCATGAGGCTTACAAAGACACGATCTAACGAATCCAACCAAAGCAAATACACGGAATATGCCATCCATGAGCTCCTTGTTGCCCATGTACATCAGATTTCACTGCAGGCCGCCACATGAGAATTCCTTGCTGTATCCATATGGCACATGCCATTAGTACGGATGGAAGCATGGGTCAACTGCCAAAGTCGAAGAAATAGGTGAACAGCGAGCGAATTGGGATGCCATGACCGAGCCAGCGACCATACACTGACCTGGCGAAAATGTTGTCTCATTCAATCTGCAGATTGTGCGTGTTGCAGAACTTCGTCAGCCCCAGTAGCGGGCCAAAACGTGTTCACCAATATTGAAAGCTTCGGTATCTGGCTGATGAAGAAGGAAGGTTTCTTTACCATGACATGACTCTCACTGACTGCCAGATTCACGCCATCTCTGAAGGTTCTTTGCGCATTGCGTGAGCGTGTGAGCCCCTTCCTGGAGGTCTTGCGTTTCTCCACTGCCGACAACGAGCTAGCCTTCGAAGGACCAGTGTCGATTCAAACGCCAGCAAGGTCTCGTTGTCGTTGTCTTTGACATTTTTAATACTAACCATTGTAGATTCCTCGATAGCTAGAATCATGTTTGGTTAGTCGATATGGTCTTGGACCTCAGCTCCTTCGCATATACTTAAGACAGCTGACATCAGGTTCTGCTTCCTATCCATAAGGTAGCATCCACGTTCCTCAGTCGACCCGAATAGCGGATTTGAATGGAAAATGTCTCCTACTCACCGATAGGATAGTCCATATCCAGTTGCAGGTTCCATCAAGCAACTGCTGGTCAATACAAATAAGAAGCGACATCATCCAATGCAAAGCAAAGACTAAAATCATCACTGTCCCCGTGGATTACATATATCTAATTCCAATAGGTAACCGACAAGGCCACGGCAGGAGACCCATATTCTACCATTCTCCGCCATGACATGCCCATGTTAGATGCATGATCGGAAGTATCGCTACTACATCGAAGCCATGCGTTCGTCCATCCGAGAGCGTCACGTCAAGCGTCATGTCAAAGTCTCCCATCTGGACTGGTTTGCACGCCATCTTCAAGGTCACTTCATTGTTCGATGATAGTGATTGTTGGGCCCTTTTGGTAGTGTCAAGGCGGAGATTGATCTACTACAGCTGATAAGCCATTGCACCGAAACAACATCCAATTTCGTAGAAGGATCCACGTAAAGTTAATTTATTGGCGGCACAAAGCACTTGAAAGTCGAAAAGCTTCTTGAGATTCACGACCCATTGTCCTCACAGCGAATCGTATGCGTTTATGTGTGGCGTGTTGAATTGACTATGCATAGCCCTGACTGTTCGAATACATTTCAACTATCCTGCGTTGAGAAGCACACATCTCGTGATTCGACTGTTTCGTCAATTTAATTCGCAATTGAAGATATAATCCATTCAGATTTGTCGATCATTCATATGAACGGTGTACTATAAGCGATCAGAAAAATCAAGGCCGAGATGCAATATTCCTAGGATTGCTTATGCGGCTCGAATGTATTGCTGTAGGTGAGGTGCTGTATAAAAAGGAGCGATTTTCAGGAGCGCCTTGAATAACGGCTTGTAAGAATTGTATAGAAGAAAATCTTATACTCAGATGCTTCGTCTCCTCCCACCAGAGTCCCGCTGATGTGGACATTCTAGGCTGGCACATAAGTAGCCAATCGGATTGTATGACGGCCGCCGAAGGATTGTGGATATCGTGTTTAGCAAGTCGTACGAATGTCGAGTCCGACTCGGCTAGCCTCGACGCAGCTCCTGTTGAACATCAGAGTGATCGATCAAAAAGACGCTCGCTCGTCTGTCATCCATCTCGTATAATCATGACAGGGAGATGCCAGTCTTCGCTCAGCCACCTAGTAGCACCATCCACTTGTCCTGAATCCAGTACGCTTCTGCAGGGGAAGAGACTGGTGTGTGTGGGGAAAGGAAAGAGAGGAACGAGGAAAGATGATTCAGCTATATCGACGTACATACCTAGGTAAGTAACACTGCATGGATTCTGTGATTGGATGTGCATAGCCGGGGCCATTGACATTGACGTTTCGGCCGTCGTAGTATATCCAGGGGTAAATAGGTACTGTACGCAAGTGAGGCTGAAGCATTCAGCTGATTGAGATTAAACAATCAAGGCCAAGTTCAGAATGTGCACTTCCAGATCGTGAAAGGTGGAACAAACACCCTTTCTTCCCATTGACGCGATTCCATTCCTTGTCTCAAACAAAAACTTGCCGAACGTGTGGACTATCTGAAGGGGTAATTAAATATCATACCAGGCCGTAACCGATACCGAAATAGCTGATCCACGCCCGCGCGCCCCTTATTGCGGTCCCTGCTTTGCTACTGCTGTCACTGCTACTGCTGCTGTTGCTGTTGAACACGATTAACTACAACATCTGATCTGCGACAAATCCCCCTTCTGGAATCTGTAAGGAGCTGCAAGGAGAGGAACGATCCCTCTTTATTGTTGTGTTCACCCGTGCTCGTCAGGTCCTGTGTGGTCTGAGAGCACGTACGCGTCCCTAACCGCTTCTCGAACTTCCTCTACCTTGCCTGTTTCATTGTCCGTTCAGCAAACATGTCGTTGGTACTAGTGAGGACATGTCGCGCCCTGTCCTGAAGATACAGTCAGCTGCAGCAACAACGCGTTGGACTCTTCCACAAAACTCGACACTTTCACAGAGTCCGGACAGAAATAGGGAAAGGAATAGGGAAATACCCGATCAGTACAGACAGACCCAATCGCAGAATCTCGACGCGCCACAGACTGGCGACCGAGGCAAGATGAATAACGCCAACGGGTTCAACTTCGAGTACGAACCGACACCTCCACAGAGCGACGAGTACGACGCGCTCATGTCACCCACCTTTGAGCACCCGCTGCCGAACCATGCCGTAGCCACGAATGGGTTGTACGATGATTATAATGACGACGAGAATGGGCAATTCAGAACACAACGCGGTAGCACCCGTCTCGGTCTGAACACAGGCGCACGCGCACAGCCTCAGAGCCATGACGCGATCGCCCAGCATATGCTTTATGAAACTGCTTTGTTCGATTCACAGGCTTACGAGATCCTCAAGATCGAAGAAGTAGATGCGCTGAAAAAGGAGTTGGACCGGTTGAATTCTCGGGTGGAATCGACACAGAGGAAGCTTGCGCTGGAGAACAAGGTCAAACATGCCGCTCAGAATCTGCACAGATTGTATTCTTCGAAAAGAAACAGTCGCCCAGATACACCACAGAGTCCGGCAAGCCCGAAGAAGAGCAGGACCAGCCTACTGGGTGGAAACAGAAGGGAGAGCAATGGAAGCTCAACTAGCGAAAGCCATCTCAATCAGGCTGAAGACGAACTGAGCGTCAGTATTAAGAAGGTGGAAGAGTTAAATGACAGCCTCAAAAGCTTGACCGAGCAGAGGCAGGAAGTTGAAAGACGCCTTCTCCGTCATACGGCTGCGGTACTTGCGGTTCAGACTCAAACTGTAGCTGAACAGAACGCGCATGTCAATGGGTATCTTGACCATGATGATGACCAGAGTGAGTATTCTCCAGATGCTTTTGATGGTATAAGAGATATCCTGGTTGGAAAGGAAGCTGGCTCTCTCAATAAATTGAGGAAAAAAGTGACAACCGCACAGCTTCAGGAGGAACACGAGCACCAGCTCGAGACAATGCAAGGTCAAATTGAACAGCTCAACAGCCAGCTACGATCTATCATCGACGAAGCCAGTCGGTCACGTGGAGTCAATTCTGCACCAGACGTCATTATTGATGAGGATGCCGGTTTGAGCATCCGACTGAGCCAGCACATTGATCGTCTCGCGAATAGCGTGAAGATCTTAAAGGAAGATCAGCACGACAATGCAAGGAGGCATAGCCGCGCAAAGGAGGACCTACTTGACATGAGGACCTCTGTGGAGGAGCAGATGGAGAGGCTGAACTCTCAAATGCATCGCACAATGCAACTTTCCGATACCGACTTGGCATCCACTCTGCACGAACCACCGGAAGTGACTGGCCACAGTTACCAGAACCAAATGCAATATCTCGAACAGAGTCTGATCGCGTTGGACAGCGTAATGGCACGCCATAAGGAGCAGCTTCTGGCCGCGACTGAGAATAGTGGATCTTCCAAGAAGGCAGATGAATATGAGAATGTTGTCATCGGTCTTTGGGATCTCTTGCAAAGCGATGGCCATTCTCCACGTCCCAGCTTCGATATTCCGCGTGGTCTGGATGATGACAACAACCTCCTTTCTCCACGAACACCTAGCTCTGCAACTTTCAAAGACTCCTTCTCGCTCCAGGCCTTCAACTCTCTCGTGCAGAACCTCTTCAATCGTATGCAGTCAGCTCGTGAACAACAGGACATCCTTCGCCGCCAGATTCAGCAACAGCGCGACCTCAATGGCAAATCAGACGCTGAAAAAGATGAGCAGCTTGCGGATCTCCAGACGAGACTTGAACAAGCCGGGCAGGAACACACGATTCTTCAAGCGGAGTATACAAAGATTGCAACACAACACACCGAGTCCGAATCGGAAGCAGCTTCCTTGCGCGCCGAGCTCATGAACGTCGAGAATGAAATCGAGCAGATCAGGCATCACGAAGAAACAAGACTTACTGAGCACGAGGAGATGACAAGGGTGATTGAAAGCCATAAGACTGCACGGTCACAGATGCAAGAGCACATCGACTCCCTTGAAGAGCAGATCGCAGAATACGAGGATGACAGTAAGCTATCTAGCGTGGAGAACGAAAGCAGACTCAAAGAGATGGAGGAGAAACTCGCAGAAGCTGTGGCTGCACGGGATCAAACGGCCGAGAATCATAGCACTCTTCAAAAGGATATGCAGTCGCTCGAGACTGAGGTTGTTCGGCTTACCACGGAGTTGACGATGGCAAAGGCCGAACTAGACGGCGCATACGGCTCAAGAGCTGAGCGTGCAAAAGAGGCACAAGGTGTCGAGGTAGAGACGCTGACTTCTGAGCTCGAGGCACTGCGAATCGAGCACAAGACACTTCTAGAGGAGGCCGACACCCTGCGCGAGGCTTCTAGTAGCTCAGACCGGGTCAGCGAACTGGAGCGCGAGCTGAAGGGCATGACCGACGACTTCCAAGAGCTCACACGCGAGAGCCTTCAACTTGAAAAGGAGAGAGAGCAACTGGAGTCCTTAATCGATGGGCTGAGAGACCGCTGCGATAGCCTGGAGTCTCAACTGTCTGACGAGAAAGTGCGCTGGTTGGGTCTGAAGAGCCCTGCGCTCACTGCAGAAGGCAGCAGCGCCTCTGGTACTACTGCGCCTCCAGCAAGAGAGATGACCAGCACGCTTGTGTTGAGGCAGGAATTCAAGAAGATGATGAGAGAAACAAGGACCGAGGGTGTCAGGCTATTGAGGGTTTGTATTCCCCTCTTATGAAATGTGCACATTCCAGCACGTGCGGTCGGTATACTAACTTATCCATCTTTCTAGGCTGAACAAGAGGAAAGAAGAAAACTTGAGACGGAACTCAGACGGCTCCGCCAAAGCAACGGGCCTCTAAGAAAAGTTACGAGCTAGAACGAGAGAAGTCCCCCGGCGTTTTTGAACGTTGCATTCACATCCATATCCGCCATACTTCGCTTCCCTTCCACCATTTAAAGACCACTTCGAGAAGTAGCCGCATGATTGTTACACGGGCTTGGGAATTTGATATTGTTATCCGCCAGCGCCTACGAATGGGAGAAGAGAGGGCTTGAGTACGCATGACTTGGTCTGGCACAACGAATACAACGGATAGACGAGACAATACTTGTCCCCACGGCTGGGCAATGACATGCATCTTGCGAGAGCGTTATTGCGAAAGAGCCACATGAGAAATGCATCTCACGAGACTCCTGTGTATTATAGATAGCGCCTCATTGTGTCATTTTTGTTTCCCATAGAAAGAGAAATCTCGTCATCAGTGGCATACATGCGACGGTACATGAGAATTGTTTGTATTTTTTGCCAACTACTACTAAGAAAAACGCCGGACCACCTATTTGATAATGAGAAACTGTTGGGATGATTGTAGAGCAGACAATGAAACAAAATGGACTGAAGGTATTTACAGATGTCGGACTCATGATACAAAAAAGGCTTCGGCCTCTTTCACGACGCCCTCGTTCGCTCTTCACACAAAGCCGGCTCCGATCTGAGACTTCGCTTCTCTAGACCGTTGCATCTTGCTATTTACATGCCTGGGCTGATCAGCATACCCTTCTTTCCGGCGTCGTGTTCCCAACCGCCAGCCAACGCCTCTCCGCCGGACTTGCGGGCGTTTTCGGCAATTCTTGCCTCTAGTTCGGGGCGGAAATGTCTGATAAGTCCCTGGATGGGCCAGGCGAAGGCCTCACCAAGGGCACAGATGGTGTGGCCCTCAACCTGCTTGGTGAGCTCCTGCATCATATCGATCTCCCTAGCGCGAGCGGTACCAGTCTCGAAACGCTGCATGATCTGGTCGGTCCACTTGCTGCCCTCACGACAAGGGGTGCATTGACCGCACGACTCGTGGTGGTAGAACTTGCTCAGTCTGGCGATAGAACGGACGACATCGGTTGACTGATCCATCACAATGACAGCCGCAGTGCCGAGACCAGACTGCGAGTCCTTCAGTGCGTCGAAGTCCATTAATTGATCGTCGCAAATGTGCTTAGGCAGAATTGGAGTCGATGAGCCACCAGGGATGACAGCCTTGAGGTTATCCCAGCCACCAACCACGCCACCACAGTGCTTGTCAATGAGCTCGCGGAGTGGGATCGACATCTCCTCTTCCACAGTGCAAGGGTTGTTCACGTGTCCAGAGATACAGAAAAGCTTCGTACCAGCATTACGCTCGCGACCGAAAGAGCTGAACCAGCTAGCGCCACGACGGATGATGGTAGGAGCGACAGCGACGGTCTCGACGTTGGCAACGGTGGATGGGCATCCGAAAAGACCGACGGCAGCTGGGAATGGAGGCTTCAAACGAGGCTTGCCAGGCTTGCCCTCAAGCGACTCGATGAGTGAGGTTTCCTCACCACAGACGTAGGCACCCATACCACGGTGGATGAAGACGTCGAAGTCGTAGCCACTGCCGCAAGCATTCTTACCAATCAGACCTGCTTGGTAGGCTTCTTGGATTGCGCGCTGGAGAACGCTGGCTTCGTGGTAGAACTCGCCACGGATGTAGATGTAGGCTGCCGTACACTGAAGTGGTAACAGTTAGTTAACGCAATTGCAAGGGATTGACTTTGAAGAAGACACAAACTGCGGCGCAAATCACTCACGTTCATGGCTCGGCCGGCTACCAAGCATCCCTCGATAAGCTTATGAGGATCTTTTCTCATGATCTCCCTATCTTTGCATGTACCAGGCTCGCCCTCGTCGGCGTTGACGACTAGATATCTTGGCTTGTTGTCCTGGTCCCAACCCTTGGGGTTCATGAAACTCCACTTCATACCAGATGGGAAACCAGCACCACCTCGTCCTCTAAGGCCAGAAGCCTTGATCTCGCTGATCAACCAGTCGTGGCCCTTGAGAATGATCTCCTTTGTTTTATGCCAATCGCCATATTTCTGAGCGCTCTTCAAGTCGGCACCGTGGTGGCCGTAGAGGTTCTGGAAGATACGGTCCTGGTCTTTCAAACCGCGCTCACGGTGGACAGGTGGCGCATCATGGACGGTGGCCATTGTGCGCTTCTGGTTCGAGACATCCTGGGCGGCGGCAGTCGAGGAAAGGGCACGAACAGACTGCTTGGGGAGGGTGATCACAGGTGTTGTCGTCGTAGTGGGTGCACGCAGCGCGGCAGTCTTAGCTGCGGAGGTCGACCACATTGTTGCCAATGACGATTCTGGCGAAGTGCTGAGGCTGTTTCGGTTGGCTTCGCCGCCGTAGCAAAGGTCAATGGAGGAGTGGAGATTGGGGG
Organism: Scorias spongiosa; assembly: GCA_018467035.1. NCBI lineage: Eukaryota > Fungi > Ascomycota > Dothideomycetes > Capnodiales > Readerielliopsidaceae > Scorias > Scorias spongiosa. The sequence goes on along the minus strand of JACSZZ010000003.1, from coordinate 2,898,778 downwards.
GAGTGAGTTAGGGTGGCAAGCTGCGGTAGACGTGAGGTGGGAGAAGCTTTGGGTTGATGATGTCCGCTATGGAAATGGGAACGCTGTGATTGGTTCGGGAGAGATCTCTTGGCATTGTCGTTCGCTTCACCTCCAATGCGACCAGGTCTCAAGTTCGTAAAGCGCTACCTCGGTCCGCTCTGGACATGCCCACCAAGCCATATGATTGTGACCACATCCTGGTGATGTGCCGTCAAAACTCTACTTAATACTGGCCTTCAAGCACTCTCGACATCATTGTTAGAGTAGGTCTACGTATACGGGTGTATCGATTCATCCTAATCTATGGGCATTTCTGCGTTCAACGACCCAGTGCCAATCCTGCTAAAGTTCCTTGGAAGTCAACATCGTTGTCCTCGTCATTTGTAGGCATCTGCTTACCATGACTTGAATCCAGCCTCACGTGATGCCCAAGTGAGTAGGTGTGTGATATTCAGAGAAATCCGCATACATGATTCTTGATACAACAGCGGTACTATACCATTGCACCTCACAGATGTGGGCTTTTCAAGACGACACTTACAGACTTCCTCTACTTTTGCATCTATCTCGAATGCACCTCGTTGTGGCTAGCTAATAATCTAACAAACAAAGTTTGAGTATTTCCGTGAAGCCTTGCATTCGACTACCAACATGGCCAGGCAAAAGGCATCACCAGACTCCATTGTCCCACTCCCATTCGTATCTCCTTATGGTAAAATCGAGAAAAGTGCGGAAGTTTTGGACTACAAGACGAGTGGCCGTCGATACTGGCGAGACCCGATTTCCGGCTTCTTACGCGAGATATGGATGCCAGGTTGGTTCGATAGAGTGCTTCATGCGACTTGTCACAGCCACTAACGCACCAAAAGGCGACGGCGATGGCGCGGATCACGCTGAGAACTACAGACAGGGGGCGCCGCCCGAGGATATAGGAATTCGTTGGAGGTTTTATCAGGTTTGCTATATCCTTATGTTCCTTCTAACACTGGCAATTGTGGCACCGTGAGATCAGGGCTAACAGTGCCGCAAGTCCACTAATCTCGACCCAGCTCTGAAGCGTGTTGACAAAGACACGGCGCATCCGCCTCGTTATGTAATACTTGACGACCGCGCAGTGCATGAAGTATTACAGTCAAATATTCCACGTCGTCGATTACCCACGTACTGGCCATTGGACTTCTCTGGATTGGGAACAGTCCTCAACCGTCGACCGCACCGGGGTAGATGTGCTATTTGTGACGCGACTGCGAGTGGTGAGAGGAGGTATCACACTGGCCCCTTATACCGTAAAAAAGGTGCCTATATTTTGACTGGTCAGAAGGCGTATAAAGCAATAGTGTGGCACAATTCTGAGGACTACGCAACCAGGTGGCAAAAATTCACCAATCGGTATGATGCGACACAGCCAGAAGAAAAATCCCACCCTGAGGAGAGTGGAGCCGCTGCACTGGAACGGCATGACAAGTAAGAGGTTCACATCGAAGCCAAACAAGAAAGAGGCATTGTGAAGAAAATTACAGAGCCTCGTCTAATCAAAGTGTCAAGAACGATCATATCAGTCCCGGTACAGACTCTGCGACCATCGCACTTGGTAGTGAAGATATGAGACCTGAGATTTCCAAACCCGATGGTGGCTATGGATGGAGTTCTGGAGAGGAATTCCCGCTCCATCAGCGTCACAAGGCTCCGCACGCAAAGAACACGAAAACCTCTGCACATGCGACGCCTTCTAATTGCGACGGTTTCTGAGCCGTTTACGTAGTCACGATTCCCAATTCTTGCTAATTGGCCAATCGACAATCCCCAAGTCGTCAGCACCGCAGGCAATTCTGAGGCTCGGTTATAGTCCGACTGCTGTAATCGACTGGAGATGCTTCTATTGTGGATCGCCAAGGAAGAAGGGAACGATAGGTTTGTGGTGCCGACAGTCAGTGAAGTCACTGCAACGCCAGTAGGTGGCCCACTTTTGTTCTAATGCAACTACAGCAGTGCACTGTGTCGTCGAAGATGGACAGAGGCCTGTACCTCAGCATGGAACTGCCTCAATCTGTATTTCTAAAACGAAACGTTTGTTACTGGGATTATGATTTTCTAATTCTTACGGCCAGGTCGTTATTGGCCCAGGTTTGGAACATGGCATGCATTTGTTCACCCTATGGACTATCCGGTGGCAATTGGTCATCGGTAAGACCATAATAACCGTGATCTATACGCTTGCCCCTTGCCTCAGTAGACTTCCGCTCTGGCTCGCCCACAAAATCTCTGACCCACCTCCTAACCTTGGGAATCTTGACAGCTAAGCTATGATTATTGTCTATGACCGATGCGTTTTCAAACCGGTCTTGAATCTTGATAATCTCAGTGCTATTCTTAGAGAACCTACGATTGAGACTCTGCCCGTAGACGGTTCCTCGGAAAGTACTCAATGCAACGTTGCGGAAAGCGACAACGTCCCCTCTCTTTAGCTCGTCGAGCATCCTGTATAGGTGCCTTTCCTCTGCATCAACACGTTCCTGCTCCTGCCGGACAGGCAGCCAGATGTTGATACCGAAGCCAGCACGCGTCTCGTCCCCCACTATCAGCTCGACTATCTGCATTTCCTTACCAGGTGTACGTCGTAGACGCACGGTTTTCGGTCGGGATATGGAGATCATACCAACCAAGAGATTGACTGTCACGGTTTGAGGGTATATGGAATCCAGATACCTGGCCGATTTGACAGCTTTAAGATCTATAGCTTCGAAGGCAGCCAGGATCTCTGCAGAACGACCAGCATTCTCTGTATTGGATTCCGTTGGGGATTGCAAACTGGCTACTGTACTTCTAGTCTCATCGGTGTTGAAAGATGCCCAGAACGATGCCGTCTGCTGCGTCAACCTTTCTGGTTCGAGGGTTTGGATGAGATTGAAACTGTGCTGAAGAAAATCTTCCATAGTCCTGTCTTCATGACTGTAGTTGTAGAATGGCGGATCCTTCTTTTCACCATCGCACTGTAGCTCCTGCTCTTGGTTCTCCATTAGGGAAATTGCTCGCCATTTTGGAGGTTCCCATGGTGGAGTCGAATCATCGATGGAATGGGACAAAACTCGAAGACGTCTGGTAGGAATATTGAACTTTATGATTAAGCCGTCCTCCCCCCAGTCGAGCTCATCTTCTTTAGGCGCACCGGTTAAGAATATGACTGCTGGCATCGACCTTCTTTCGCCACATATCATCAAATAGACTCAAATAGAGGTGTCATGCCGGGCCTCTGGAAGATTTAGCTGTGGTCTCACAACATCTAAGAAAACCCTCTGGCTGTGTCACGCTTACCACCAGGCCAAGTGTCCACGTCGAGACGATACAATTCAGGGGTGAGGGAGGGGACTCTACGTCCCTCAGCTGTCCTGTAGACCCGCTCTACTACGGGGGTCGGCGATGATACAATTGCGATACTGGGGCGGAGATAAACATGGAGATACTCGGCCGAGCAAGAGTACTAATAGTTGCCGCCTCCTGGAATTATCAGATCTTTCATTTCTCTCGTCACCACGTATCCTCAATTGTTCTTGCTGACAACAAGCAAACCAAGCAACTCTGACCGTATATCATTGTCCTGAGTTTGCTGCAATTCAGATCGATATTACCGTTTCTCGCCTGCTGCGAAACTCGGCTCAACGGATTGTCGTAATACTTTGCTCGGATCAGATAAGAGCGTCGCATAACCTGAGCTACCTACGGTGGGACTATTGAGTGTTTGTCACAGCCACCAAAATGGCAGCCTTCCTCTCTGGGTTGAAGGACCGTCTTACACCTGCAGCCTCGAACACAGATCTTTCGGCAACGACGCCCTTGAAGAGCACAACGTTCTCATCCGCCAAGTACCCTCAAGGTCTGTTCACACCTACAAGCAAGGATGTCGATGGAGATGATTGTCTCCATGACTGCGCCGACTGCTCGATCAACCTACCGAGAAAATGGTCCATAAACGAGATCGACTCGTTATACGGTCACGTCAGAGGTTGGAGTCGACATCTACTCGTGGCGACCGGTAAGACGGACTGGTCCCGCAGTGTTGAGGATGAGAAGGGCAGCGTCATGGAGGCAATGGGGAAGCACGATGGGAAGATCCAAGATGGCCGGTTGATGCTCAGCGCCAGCAACATTCCTGTCCCTGATTATCCTGGCCATGACGCCTCCGAAATCTACGGTGCAGACAGACCAACAACAGTGTTGTTGCTGCCGTCTTTCAAATTCGTCGACAACGTCACTCCACGCCATGTACCAGAGTTGATCTCCAGCGTGATTAACACGGCGCCATCAAACACGAGCGAGTTGGTTAACTCCACCGGGAGTGTCACACCTCCAGATGACAGCGCTCAGCCTGCCTCACTGCCGGCTGGATTGACTATTCGTTCATGCCCACATAAATATCTCGTCCTGCTCTGCTCACAGGGAAGCCGTGATGCACGTTGTGGGCAGTCTGCGCCTCTGATTCGACGCGAACTCGAGCGACAACTTCGCCCTCTGGGCCTGTATCGCGATCTGCATGACGAGCGGCCTGGCGGCGTAGGGATTTACTTCATTTCCCATGTCGGTGGACACAAATACTCGGCTAACGTAATGATTTACCGAAAGGAAGATTCTCCGAAGACAGCGGATGGGCAGGCATCGGTGAAGGATGCAGACGAGGATGGACAGGCAGCGCAATGCATCTGGCTTGCGAGGATTAGACCCGAGGATTGCGAGAACCTGGTCAAATACACAATCCTCCAGGGCAAAGTCGTAAAACCAGAGAAACAATTACGAGGAGGTTTCAATAGAGAGAAGAGTCTGGTTTCTTGGTAGATTGCATCTTGTTTCATTTTCCTGCTGCCAGTACTGGTCTTGATAGACAAATTTGATTGACAGCATTTGCGCAAGCTCAGCGAAGTTAATACCCCAACAGAATTTTCCAAATTCAAGACCTATCTGCTCTTTCCCGAGTACTAAACGATCCGAGAACTTCCCACGTCACCGCTTTCCAGTTAACAACTGAACTGAAGGCATCCTGTTGATGGTGGATAGAGTCTTTCTACTCCACGTTGCCAGTTCGGGCCCCGGATCATCACCTTCTGAGGTTGCACTTTGTTTTGACAAGCCATGCGTTTGTTGGGAACCGAAATTCTGATGCTAATATGCAAGCCCGCCGGACCATGGAACACTCTTCATCTGACCATCCCGATGCTCAGTGATACCACAATAATGAAGACGTCTGCCGTAGTTCGAGCCGGCTGAGTGGGTAGGTGGATGTTTTTTATGATCCATGGTTCTCATGACCACCAAAACGGACAGCGATCACCCATGACTCGAATCATACAGCCTACACAGCGTCTGACCGGTCATAGGACTTGGTCTCTGCACACCTCGAGCATCTCCGCATTGTTATGCGCAGCTTTGGTTCTCGATGAAGTACCCTCCACGTATGGACCATTAATGTCTGCTTTGTACACCCGATGGTGTTTATAAGCTGATTGGTAGCAGGTCCTTTCGGTCCAGCAACCATACAAGGGTAGTGTTTCCATGCCACTTTCCAAAAAACCTTTTTGACGTTCGTTCCATGGGACTCTTCAACGAAACACAAGCGCATGATCTGCGATGAGAAGGGCATGGACGCTCTGTAGACCCAACCTGCTAGGTCAGTACAGCCGAGTATAAGATGTTCTCCATACCTGCTCCTGTACAAACCTATAGTCGACACTCGATTGATCTCTGTAGCCAATACACAACTACCATCTGCACTGTCCGTCAAGATGCCCAACAACCCCCATATTGGCATGCCCAACGATCCTCGCCCAGGACCGCACCGTCTGCCGCCATTCGCCCAGCCCAATTTACCTACAGGTGCCAACGGCAAGATCAGCGAACATGTTCGTACTTATACCCTCGTGCATCCGAGTCATACGACTGGAATGCAACAGGTGACCGGTCATAAACGGAATGCTGCCATCCCGACAATGCTGCGTGGTCCCGATATACCTACCCTCAGTCCTCGTTTTCTTGTACCTTTTTACACCACAGCTACGGAACATCCGTTACCTTCGCAGACCAGTGCCCCCAAAGTAGCCAACAATTCGACTCTTCAACAAGACTGCTTCAAAGACGCAGCTGGAGATCAGATCTGCATCCAGACAGCCCATCATCACCATAATTCTACAGAAGTTCACAAGGAGCATGGTAAGTGGTTTGATATGGCTTGTTACAGCAGCGAAGCAACTGATAGATGAGTAAAGTTGTTTCTGATTCGCACAACGATTACCTCGATGCCCATAGGGAACAGTTCGAGGGTTCTAACGACCCCACAAATTCTACAACCCCTCTAACCGCGCATACCACAGAGGATGGTGCTTCAAATAACCACGAAGCTGAAGGCAAAGTCTTCAAGGGCCATAAATCCAACATTGAAGATGGATTCCGTGACACCCACAGTGATGAAGTCCAAGGTAATTTTGAGGATCACAAAGAAGATACCCAACATAATCACGTTGATTATAAGGAAGCCTCTTCTACTTCTTCGGGAGGTCGCAGCCGCAAGGAAGTCTGGGGCGACGACAACACTTATGAATTCTACGACGCACAAGTACATCCGCCTGGCGATGTCGATATCCTGCTCAAGAAACTTAAGAATTGGGACTTCAAATCCGATATTTCGGAAGATCACGATAATGATGGTCCGTTTGAAGAACAGCACTTACATGATGGGGATAGTGAGATTTACAAGCAACGCAGCGGACATTACGAGCGTCTGCACGATGAGCACAGTGATCCCGATGGCACCTATGACCTCCGACAAGAAGATGATTTGACCGATTTCTGGTCTGTCAGCATCATCACCGACAACGAACCCTCTCGCACCGATGGCCACGAAAAGTACAGGAGGGGACACATACCTGACCATTTGGATGTTCCTGATTCCCAAGACCATCAGGATTGGGAACATGGGAAAATTCACATTCCCTATTCCGCGCCTACACCAACTCTAGACGCCCCAACCGCTCTTCAAGGTCCCGTGAAGGACGTAGTGGGGAAGAGTACTGCAGGTTTGGTCAAATGTCTGAATACCGGCTCTTGTGAGCAATATGGGAACTTGGTGATCCCAATGACGATCATGCTTCTGGTCGCCTTCTCCTTGGCAGCTTCAGGGGTGTTGATGTGTGCGAAGAGTAGACGCAGATCAAGGAAGTGGGAAAGATCAGTTTTGGATTCTAAGCTCGAGGCTTAATATGACGAGCCAGTCTCAAGAGGAAGTGGCAGAGCTCGGCCTAGTTCGCCGTTTGAGAGGACTAGGGATGGTCCGGAACCAAATGGAATTGTTCACCCCTATCGTGATTACAGGTTGAGCGAACCAAGTTGACTTCCTTTCGGCTCTGTGGAGGGAGGTGTGTTTTAATGCTTTGTTTTATTGTAGAACTGTTAATTTCGCAAGCTGCTTGACAGAGTCTATTCAGACCTACGCTCACGCCGTCATGTTATGTAATATGGCCTTAAATGCAGTGTCGCATTTGAATTACAATGAAAACTTCTAATTCCGTTAGCTTTAGACTTTGCACCTCATGTCGAAAGATATTATTGGATGGAGCAAACATATTTCAGTCACCATAAAGCCTGACTCTTATTACAAGATCGTGAAATGTCGTCTATCTCACGCTCGAGTGCTTCTGTGAAAGAGCAAATCGAGCAGCCCACAAGGCGATTTCAAGGGTGCTTGTAGCAGTTGTAGTCGATCTTCTTCTTCAAAATCGAAGGAGTATCATATCTCCTCACTTGGAATCCGCTAGTTACCAGGGGTCTTTCAATAGCTGCTTTTCGGTTTGGCGTTCTCCCGGAGCCCGTCTGAGGATTGATCTCAAAAACACAAGGGATTTAGCCCGGCTCGTACACTCCAGCCTGCTGCTCTCAAGCTCCTCTAAAGTAATAGATGGAATAGATACCTGCTTTTCCGCTATCTAGGTACCTACAACGAAGTTCGTTTTGTTAATTTACAATGAGGTATGTTGAGCTGCAATCCTTACCATTGCCGTCGAAGCACTGCACAGTTGTCCCACTCTGGTTGATGAATGTAGTTGGTGGCAGACTAACAAGAGCCTAAAAGGGCGTAAGACGCTTGAAAAGATCGTGACGACCCTTGCTATCGAATAGAGTCGCGATCAGATGCTTTCCTTCAAGCAAGTACCAAATTGATGGTACAATACAAGAGTTAGCCTTCATATGAAGTATACGCATAAAGCCAACCAAAGCAGCCAGGTTCCAAATATCGATACTGCTATCCCATAGCATTTCAAACACGACTTCAGGTGCCCAGTAAATATGCAGCCGAACAAATGGGATGATTGATATCGTGCTTCATTCCTAGCCCCTCCAAAGTCGTAGAGAAACGGTAAGCCATATCCTGGGATGTGGTTTGGGCAACGAAACTTTCTACCTTCATACACTATCCGTGATCCATTCGGGATCATGCGACTGCTTAGGCTGGCGGATTCTGCTGGAACAAATCGTCTGACATGCTTTTGTCCGATTCAGGTCGTTACATTTTCATCTAGAGACCTACATCTTGGCTGTCATAGTGCGAAAGCTTGAATAATTGAAGTAGATACCCGCGTGAATCACCTTCACCTCGGAATGCAAGAGGTAGAGCTCCAGAAGCAACCTACGCAACGTCATCTTGAGAACCTGTAGATTGAATGGCTTTGTCTTGAGAGACATCATATTGAGAGGTAACATGTGCATTGATTCGAGCACAAGGCATCGGTGCGTCCATTGCATCCTTCCAGATCAAACTTGTTGTAGAGCTTTCGGATGAATACTTGTCCAGAATGTGCTGATTCGACCCGAGCAAAGTGTTCATAGATGTCTGTTTCTTGCATTGTTGCCGGTGGGAATGCTTTGAGTGAGGTTGATACCTCCGAAGTCTTGTAATGGTTGTAAATGGAAGTAAGTAGAATTATCCAATATATCATCCAATGAGTCGCGTATAGAACAATACGAGTTACCAACCTCAGATCGTGGGCATAGCCAACTCGTGGAGGACGCTCCGTTCCCCAGTCTTCCTTTTGTGCGATATCTGCATGCGTCCAAGTCTTCAATACGTACTGAAAGTAATACTTCAGCTGGTTGTGTGGCAAGGTCTCTTCTTCGAGGAGAAATATCTACAGAGCAGTGTGTGTTGTAAGGGCTAGAGATCTATCTCTTCAATATATGATTTAGCACAGATTGTCGTCGTGGTAAGCTTCTTAAAGACATCCTCACGCTCCAAATCGACTTTTCGCTCTTGTATGTTTTGCATCTCACAACGCCTGTATCTGTTACAGCCTAGTATCATGGCAGCACTAGTATATTGGCGTCATTTACTCAGAACGTGAAATATAGCATAAATGCTATGAACAACTTTCATCAATGCATGAGGTTATTGAGACATATTCCTAGAAGCTTCCCTGGCTGGGCTTCATTGGTCTGTGCGCCAATCATCGTCAACCCAAATCTCTGCATTTCGTCTTGCATCAAGATCGTTTCAACTCAATACAAACTTCATCATAAAGCTCGTTCATCACATGCGATCATACCATGAGGAGAATTCGGGACCCCGTCCGCTCTCCCACGACAAGCCTCATAGGGGGTAGTCAGTAGTATCGTGGGTGACCAGATGCGAATCCTACCTGTTGCATGTTCCATTTTCCTTTTGCCACAAGGATGTTTTTGCGCATGTGCATATGTCGTGCCTGCTACATACCTACGCAGACATGTGACTCAGTAGGGAGGGTGATTGCAAGAGTTTCATTAAGCGTAGACGACGCCTACCAATGGCGGTTTCAATGCGACTTGCCCGCCTGCACGTGTACCGTAAATACAAAGGCTTTGCAATCGAGGTGCATTAGTGATAGACTTCGAAACTTCCCTACTAATCCATCGGGTCATGATGGTGCGCTCTCGAAACAATGGCACTGCGAAAGATGCACTGTTCCTCTCATTAATACGCTGACGTTGAGTGTTATTACATATATTGTATCTGAAACTGACTGGATCCAGGTAAGGAGATTGATCCAGTTTCCACTTAGCAGAATGATAATTTAACGTATGTCAATAGCGAGCGCGATGGGGTAATAGTACAGCTCAACCAGAAAGCTCTGTGGAGCATCGTCACGAACCCTGTCCAGGTGCAGGCTCGGTCGTCTGAGTCTTCGGCCGCAGTTTTCTCGGCTTCCTCCTCTCGCGAGGAACACCATTTGTGGTTGTGGATGCCACGCTTTTCGTGGTCGATGTTGGCGAACCTCTGCCGTTCTCAGGTCGTGAGGGCCCGTCTTGAGGTGCAGGCTGCTTAGCGGCAGGTGTCGATTTCTTCGGCGCAGGCGTCGCCGCGCCTTGAGCAGCCTCGCCATTGACTGAAGGCTTCGCAAGCTGTGCCTGAGAGCTGGGATTCCTGCGTACAGGGACGGGCTTCTTGCCAGTGGAGGTCTGCTGTACACTACTTCTGCGGCCGCCTGTCGCCTGGCTGGACTGCCTTCTTGGAGGCACTGACTTCTTTGCCTTCTGGACTTCCTTCGGCGTCTCTTCCACAATGAAGTGTGCATCAGTGGGGTTCTGGTTATTGATCTTCAAGACGTCCTGAGGACAGGCGCTCATGACTACCACCACATCTCGCTCTGCCTTGAATCGAACGTAATCTCCGGCTTTGGTAGCTGGGGCATCGAAGCTAAGCTGGCCATCAACACCATCCGCATTCCAAGGGATATTCATGAACAGGTTGAGTGGCGCCGGGACAGAGTTGATCGTCACGTCAGACCCAACAGCCTTGGAGCCCTTTAGCCCTGCCCTGTCATTGAGTTCCTTAAGTGCCAGCACCAGGTTCTCGGCGCAACTACCGTGTTCTTCCCAGTTCTCCACGCCTAGGCCCTGGTAACGCTGCGGGTCGCATGCAGCGATTAGGGTGTCGTGTACACCAGGGCTGCTATCCTCGATGAGGGTCAAGATCGGTTCACGCAAATTGCTGACCAGCACATCGTTGACTTTGGGACGTATATGGAGCGTTGCTGCACGCGTGTGTGGCATGCTCAAGTATTCCATTGCGGCGCCATCTGGCACATTTGATGCCGTCCAGGCAGAGTAGCCTGCGTAGATAGATGAGCTGTAGCCACTACCTGTAAGAGCTGAGAGTCCAGCGGCGCCCACAGGGGTCTTAGAGAAGTCCTGGAGCTGTTGCAGGTAGGACTTTGTGTTATCTCTCTTGTGCTGGGGCATGTCAGTACTGCGGCAAAGGTCCTCTGAGGTCAGTGGACGGGAACTTACTGTAGCTGCAAAGGCTGATACAGTGTCCTGGGCCCCTTTCGGCACGTAACTAGAGAAACCTTTACCACTGGGGAAGTAACTTGCCCAAGTCTTTGAGTTTTTTGTTCGTTCATCCTTCTCCTTCTGTGTAAGTGGTCTCTCTCTCTCTGGCTGTTTGTTCGACGACCATTTCAAAGAAGGCACGTATGCGCTCCATGAGCTTTTCTGCTGTCCAGAATTGCCCTGGGACGACTTTTCCGTGGTATTCTCGTCCGAAGCCTTGTTGATACCTTCCTGAACCGACTTCTCTGCCTCTTCTTGACTGGGAAAGTCTGGTCCGCCCTTCTTTGTAGTCTTTTTGGCCGTTGGGCTGCCACCACTGGTAGGCTTCTTCTCATCATTGTTGTTCTGCTTCTGTGCACCATTTGCGGCGCTTGTCGCAGTCTTTTCATCAGCATCCGGCTTCTCTTGTTGCGCTTGACTGGCAGACTCGGCCTCGACGTTTCCTTCATTCTTGGGTGTGGGCTTTGGGAGCGCAAATGCCCAAGTATCAACCACTTGAGATCCGGACGTGTTGATGATCTTTATCGTCTGTCCAGCTGGAACGAAGGTGGCGACTCCGTGCCGAGCGCGTATGGTCTGGAGCTCTGGCGCCTCATTCTGCTGCTCTCCTTTCTTCTCCCCAGACGTATTCTTATCTGCAGCTGGCATCGGATTCTGCCGTCGTCTCTTGGTAGTGTGAAGGGATGCGCCTGCGCAGGTAAGACCGCAATGCTCTACTTTGTTTGCGATGCTACTACGTGGAACCAAAAAGATTCGCAGATGCGCATTCGATGCAAGACAGGGAAAGCTTCATGCAAACCTGCCCTGCCTATCTCCCTGGCGCAGACAAGCATTCTCCTGCACTGTCACCGCCTACTGTATACCTACGTATGATCTCACACCACATCACGCCGCCTGGGGTCGGTAAACAGGGTTTCATAAAACACAAGTATCAATGTCGCCAGCGGCGTCATCGTGCAGTGTCGATCAGTAACGACCCCTGACGTATTTAAAGTCCGAAGATTAGCACGAAACAGCATGTTGAACAAAACAATTCGAGGGGTTTATAATAAAATCTCTGTCCCAAGTCTAACGCGTAGCCTCATCTTTTTTCATGATTGAAGAACGCATGCGACATTGCATTGAAAAATTACCTTGTATGCCACAGCACATTACATAAGCCGTAGGAGACGGTATCCGCCTTTCTGATGATGCCACCGCGTGAACACAACCTACCTTAAGCCTCATAATGCAGACATGGTTTGACAATGCTAGGAGAATACGGGTCCGTGTCTTATATCTGGAAGATAATCGCCGAGAGGGAGAGATTGGGAGTCTCGTTTCAAAGGCTGATTTTGTTTATTAACGCCGCCGCCAACGCAGGCAAATTCCAGTCAACAATATTGGGGCGAAATCGTAATGTAGCTGGTTTGGCAAGTAGCTTGTCAAGATAGGGTGCACGATGGTATATTTATTTGGTATGACAACGGTAGACAGTGACGATAAGTTATATCTGAATATGGAAGGGATTCTGTACATACTGCGTCAAGTAAACCACTGTTCGTTCGAAAGCCTAGCGAAGGCGCGTAGTACACCTTGGGTGCAATGGCCGCCAGATTTCCGAACAAGCTGTGATATGCTTCTATCCATTCAGCGCATACCACGTAAATGCAAAACTCCAAGACGCCAAGCTCATGTTTGCCAATCTGGCTGAGAGATATAGCCCTGGCTTTGTGTAGGTAGGTCTAGCAGGCGCAACCACTGCTCTCGTTGCCGGATACATTGATAGGAATGGTCTCTGGGAAGTCTGGGTTGAAGTCCTGTGACTCTTCTTGAGCAAGCGCGTTCCGTGCGATAACTTGAACTTGTTAGCAACCCGAATCAACACGGAAGTAGATGGGTTGAGATCTTACCTTCGAAAGCTTGTTCGACATTCACAGCCTCCTTAGCACTGGTCTCGAAATATGGTATCCCACCCTTGGCTTGGCAGAAAGCTTGCGCCCTGTTCGAAGAGATGACCCTCCTGTCCTCGCCAACATCCACCTTGTTTCCCAGAACTACAAATGGAAAGCTCTCTGGGTCCATCGGACTCGCCTGAATTAGGAACTCATCCCTCCATGAGTCCAGAGTATCAAAGCTCTTCGCATTGTTGACGTCGTATACGAGCACACAGCAATCAGCGCCCCTGTAGAATGCAACACCCAGTGATTGGAACCTCTCCTGCCCGGCTGTGTCCCATAACTGCATTGTCACCAGTCGGTCGTCTACAAGCACTTCTTTGGTGAGGAAGTCGGCACCGATCGTGGCTTTGTAGGAGGCAGAGAACTTCTTGTTGACCTGATGGTTGATTTGCTGTCAGTAGCTATCCCTTGGTCGAAGCATTGCCACGGGTATCTGGTGGGTGACAAGTAACAGCGAAGGCGGTGGACATACATATTGGTTCATCAAACTCGTTTTACCGACACCGCTATCTCCAAGGATGATAACCTGTATGAGGAGTATCAGTCTTCAGATCCGATTACATTTTGCGACATGACATGTGCCGGACCTTTAACAGTATCTTCTTGCGAGACGACATTGTGCACACGTATGAACTCCGATATGGAGACGATGCTGCCTTGGGTAGAGAATCTCAAGTCCAGCAAGATGGGAATCCCGCAGATCAGCGAACCGATTTCTCAAACGCGCAGAAGTGTGGTAAAAGGTTTGCGGTAGACGATCGAGAGCGTGGATGTTGACAGCTGCAGGTGGGCGTAGCTCAACTATCGTTGTCATTGCTGTCGCATGAGCGCTTGTTTGAGATCTTATCATCAGCAGATGGGGAAGGATAGCCGAAGCAGTATCGGCCCGCGCCGTCACCGTGTTGTCTGTCACTCTGCCAAAGGCTACCTAGGTAGGTAGTAATCTGTTACATAATCAAGACGAAGGATTTGTGACACTGCGTGTCTGATCGCTCCTCAACTGTAGATGCTTTCTTCCAGATCAACACGAAGGGCAACTTCACATCCAATCAACACTAGAGCCCTATTACTTCGCTTCGCACCTGTATCAGTTTGTGCACGTTCACCCTGATTCCCTTGCTGAAGCTTCCGATCGGCCCTCAGTCCAGGACAGCGTTGAATACATTTTACTCAATTTTACGGCATTGTATTGCTGTTGTACCTTCAACTATACTGCAGTCTAGTGTATCCCAAAAGCTCGCATAGCAGCTTTGTGATAACTGTTTCAGACACCCTGCTTGAGGTCACTCCTCCGCGCGTGACTACGATGGCGTCTGGATTGTCTGGCCTTTACTTCATGGCATACGCGTCAAGCTGTCCATAGCAGTGGTGGCATATTTGATGGGATCGATTGTCAAATCCAGCATTGCGAGGAATATCGTCTTGTTTCGCACATCGAAGAGCGCCAGATGTGATAATGGTAAGTGCTTGCTACCGTGAGACCTGATTACCTCACCTAGTATATACGCTCCAGACAAGTTTTGGACGTCCAATTCAGCACATAGATCCTGATCCTACAAGATTACTACGCTTCTATCACCAACGCAATATCTTGATGGTAATGGGCGCACGTCATTCTGCTTCGGCGAGACTCACATTGGAAGACTTTCCCCACTAGCGGCGACGGACTTCTGATGGCTGTCGCTTGTTTTCCCACGCTCTATACTCTCTCGCCAACCCTTCGAGCTCCGGACCGGATCAATGTGCGCGTACACAGGCGGCGACTGCCAAGGCCAATGATTTGCCTAGTTATCCGGCCCAGACTATTGTGAAGTCTAGAAATCCCAAGCACATCAACCCTAAAGAGCAAAGCTAGGGCATTCCAAGCTCGGCAACACTACTGGAATACAAGGAATAATTCATACCAGGCGTTGACGGCCATCTGGTCATTTGACCACACGTAGGAATGCGTCGTAACCCCTAGACCTCATGATGTACACGACAGATTGATCACAATACCTACAGGGCACGCAACATGGCAGCGTCAGTGCTTCCACGCCAAGCACGCATGGCAACCACCTGCCGTGTGGGGAATCGCCCGTCTAGCTCACCCGAAGTGTGGGGTAGCGTCGATGGGGGATGATGACGTAACGCATCTGATCTCAATCTCCCAAGGTCGTCTTTTCTTGTCCTGTCTTGGCTTGTCATTCGTCCTTGATCGATTCGAGACCACACGGACAGGCATAGGGAAGCCTACAGACCATGACTGGGGGATCTTTCGACAACATTACTATTTTCCTGCTTGTTGCTCGTCGCTGGAACTCCTCGATGAATAGACTTCTAATTGTCAGGGCAGAGTTTACAATGTGATGGGGTGATTGACGAACCGCCCGTAGCCGCAAAGATGGTTGTTTAGGTCAGCATTCACGTTCCTCTCAGTTTCACACAGAACTTTCTTTAAACAGAATCCTTCGACGCCGGGTGTACTCGCCATCTATTATGGCTTAGAGATCACTGGCCCTCAAGTACATTGTCTGAATCGCGGATGGCCAAGCACACACCTATGCAGGCCCAGTCCTCACCGATGCCTTGAAGGATTGCGTGGCACATCCTCATATGTCAAGGCTGTGGCGATACAGACATCTAGCTCCTGTTGGCGACGCGTCTTTCACTGATTCTCCTGGTTGTAGCTTTGCTAAGGGTCTGGCTGTGGTCCAGAATCAAGTTTGCGTATTGGAGCAATATCCGGCTCATGACCCGAACACTTTCCAGTGGCGGATAGATGGCCACATAAAGGTAGACCTGGTATCCCACAATTTCTTTGCACCTGTCTACGAATCTGCCGAATTACAGCTTTCTTTCTCTATTCCATATCACACCCAAGAAATCAAGATGTTGTTGAAGACTCTGCTCCTGGTTGCATTCGAGGCCATTGTCACTTATGCACAGAATGACACATCCACAATGAACCTGACGGCAGTAGTCCGCTCTAACGACAACCTCACTGCCTTGGGAAATCTTTTCGACCAGTATCCAAATCTTGCCACTGAGCTTGCCACAAGGACCAATGTCACATTCTTCGCTCCAGACAACCAAGCCTTACAAGCTATATCTCTATTGAACAGCTCTTCCAACCGGCAGCTCTCGGACTCTGATGTGGCAGCACTCTTGAACTACCACGTTTTGAAGGAAGAATACAAATCTGATAACTTCTCATCCCAACCTGCTTTCGTTCCGACATGGCTGAATGACACTGCCTACACCCAAGTGACAGGTGGTCAAGTCGTCGAGCTGAAAGCTGTCAATGGGTCAGCTATGCTCTTCGGTGGACTCGGATTGAATGCAACCGTTACAACTGCAGTAAGTATTTTTATCTCCACTGTTGATCGGCGTGTCAGGCTGACATCCAACCAAAGGACGTTATGTACGACAATGGTGTCGTTCACATAATCAACGCAGTGCTCGCCATACCTCCAAGGGTTGATGTCATTGCTGCAGGCCGTCTCGACGATTTTTACAATGCACTCGGGGCTGCAGACCTCATCGAGACGGTCTCGAACACTTCTGATCTGACAATCTTTGCGCCAAACAATGCCGCCTTCACGGCCATCGGTAGTGCCGTTGGGAACCTGAGCACACAGGCCCTTACCGACATCTTGACTTACCATGTCTCCAACCAATCCATTTTCTACTCGACAACCTTGACTGGCAATGATTCAATCAGAATGCTCGACGGCATCAATGCTACGATCACTGTGTCAAATGATGGTGCAATCTGTATCAACCAGGCCTGCGTGACGATTGCTGACATCTTGATCTCCAACGGCGTTGCCTATGTCATCGACAGCGTGCTCAACCCTAACGACACCACTGTGTCCCCAACGAACGGCAGCAACAGCTCGCCCGCAGTTGCTTTCGAGGGAGCGACTTCGGCTTCAATCACGATTCCCTCTCCTTCAACCTCGCTGACCACAACCCCATCCGCCGGACCGGGCCTCACAACGACCAATTCCAACCCTGCTTCCGGTTACACCAGCACACCGACTTCCGCAGGACAGAACCCTGCTGTCACTGGTTCGTCCCAAGCTTCCTCTCGTTCTTCCTCACCTTCTTCTACCAGTGGGCTGGCCGGTCACCTCACGATCCCAACTGCCGCTGTAGGAGCAGCCGCGCTGTTCGGTGCAGGTGCGTATATGGCTTTGTAGGTATGGTGCTGTCTCACACTGGTTGCACTTTCTGTGTAGCTTAGTGCTATTTGGTTGATCATGTGTTCTTTATTTAACACAACCAGATCATGGTGGTGAGAGAGCGGCGTTTCTTAGTGAAGAATTTCTCGGTACATAATCTTGTCAAATCCTTATTTCGGTTCTCGAGCTGCCTTAGATCTTCCAGCCTCACTTACCATATTCACGCCTGCTGTATGTCGCACTTGGAGAGCTCGAGGATTGGTTAATGGGTGGCTTCGTCTTGAAGGTTGTTATGGTATTATTTAGTAGTTTAAAAGTGAAGGCATAAGAACGGCAGATTTGAGACTTATAAGCAGTCTTGAGACTGCTTATAGACGAGGACAATGCAAGCTCACCTTCATGATATTGATGAAAGCTATACAACCCGATACTCTACTTCTTTAACATAAGCTATCCACATGATCAGTGTTCTCAGCGAATCGTCTCATAAATCGCGCGGTGGCTAGATCCGCAAATTCCACCAGCCTCACCTTACTGACCGCGCTGATTCCTGTGCCTCCCTGAACTTTCAAAGCGTAGTGAAAATCACATTTTCTTGGTCTGACTTATAATGAAAGTCTAACTGACTCTGACCAAATTCTGATGCTATTCTTGAATGCAAACTTTTCGTTCCTTAGACGAGATCCGGGTTCCATTGGGGTAGAAGAACGCAACCATTGAGACCAGTGATCCGATTTGAGTTCCTGTATCACTGTACTCCATTAGCTATCGAATCGATTGAACATTTCTTCAAAATCGGCCCTTGCTTTGGGATATGTTCAGAGCGAAGTCCGTCTATACCAACCTCGGTCTAGAGAAGGCTGCGAAGCCATGATATCAGCTGGAAACTCACCACCCTTAGATGGCTTAGTTTTTTCATGAGCAACCTCTCGTTGCAAGTCTGCGGACTTCAAGGACCGCCTCTCTTGAAAACGAACAGTATCTGAGTATTCAGAGATACTAGGTGTGCTTATTTCAAGCGACGATCCTCACCCGATTCTCGTCAGAACAGGTGAAATTCATGAGCAAAGAAATAAGAAAGTAGACTACGGGTGTGAAACCGCCATCACGTCACGTAGTTTTGGAAGCGCAAAGCTAGAACATAGGCCAGGGCGAGCCGACGATGGTGCGATAGCCATTGCAGATCCACTTCTGATCACGGCGGGTCTTAGACCAAGGGAGCACTCGGATCTCTTGCTTGACAACGCCGCGATCGTAGCACCTCATCGTGACCCACGCTGTTGCTGTTGTGGCACCAGACATATGGGCGGCAACGTCGGCGATTTCGACGCGAAAGCCCGGTCGCTGCGAGAGCTGTGCTAGTGTTGTGGCAATGATCTGGTCGCGATCTCTGACCTCGGTGTTGCTCGTTTGGAAGTGCTTGGCCAGGTGTTGCATCAGCACGGGATGCTGTGGATCTCGCAAGTTCAGGATCGCGTCGCATATCCTGGCCGACAGCTCTTGGATCAATCGGAGGTCCTCGCTGTTTGGCTGTGCTTCTTGTGAGCTTTGCTCTCCCATAGATGTGGTGTGTTCGTGAATGTAGGTAGGTAACGTACTCTTTCATCTCAAAGAACCGTGCATTAATTTGAAAGGCAGTTGGCATTGATCTCTTTTAATAAAGATAACCTTCATGGTTCGACGGGTATTGGAACATTGTCGAGGTAGATTTACAAGCACCTCCACCATCGTTCATGATGTAGAATTTCTTCGAAGGTATTGTCTGGTTTGGTAATTAGTATCCGTGCCGCTACCAACCAAGACATCGCGAGGTATCATAGAAGCAGACAGGCCTAGATGGCAACACCGCCTCAGAGGTATGGAAGTGAAGGGTCGAAGGCCATTACGAATCAGTAAGTCGAAGGTGTTTTTCTTGTCAATATCCAGAGGCCAGTATATCACGGTGATATAGTAAACAACAGCGCACTGAGACAGGACATGAGGTGTTGGAATAGAATTAACGGACATTTCCAGTCGAATACGTACATGTGCGCCGTCTACAAGCCACTGAGGGAAAGCGATGGACTAACCCTCGTCACAATGGCTCAGCATTGAGATCTGTGATCAATACCCCTGCTTAGATCATTATGCCATTGGTACTTTCAGACTCGCGAGAGCGAGATGACATAGCAGGGTACGTATCAACTAGAGGTGGGCCAGCGTATCATTAATCAGTAAGGGTTATAGTACTGAGGGGTTGTCTTTCACGTCGACTGCCTTCATTCTAGGCATGTCTTGAACAGGCATGCGCAGCCTTAGATCGAAGACAGAATGACAGCAAATTGGTGATCTGCGATCCACCGCGCCAATGTCTATGGCGCAGCCACGTCGTGGGATACTGCGTACCCCGTCGTTCCGACCCCATGTTGTTGATCAAGACGAGACGAGACTGCTGACAAGAAATAGCGGAATATTGCCTGAGGCACCAAGGATGATAGCTAGCATGACGTCAATTGAAATTACCTAAGCTTTTCTCATTTGAATGTCATCAGAACATGGATGGATCCTGAGAGTGCTAAAGCAACGTCATTAGCCATGGAGCTCGTTACCTACCTTGTATCAAAAAAGGACGGATCAACGGATGGAAGATTTTCTCAATGCTCTACAGATGCGTATATTAGCTTGAAATCCAGCGGTCTGTTACCCTGCGCCCTACATTGTCTACAACCGGGCGCATGCCCTATCGCGTGGTGGGGCTGAAGCCATTGAGTTTCGTTCGAGTCACATGTTAAATCTATCAGATAAAATGCGGCTGTATACTGTGTTTTGTATGATAACTGTAGAGAAAGTGAATAAACTGGTCGTATACGGACACTTTCGTCTAGATCACAGAGATGGCGGCCTTCCAACAGGGTGACACCCTCTTCGCAGACTGTACAATCATCGATGGAACAGGCCTGACCCCAAGATACGTAGCCAGTGTGCTGGTGCGAGATGGTGCAATCAGATCCATCACTCGCGGCGCAGCCTTCACATCGAAGAAGCTGGACCAGGCAAGAGAGAAGGGGGTGAGAGTGGTGGACGGCGAAGGTGGCAAATGGTGTTTGTCCCCAGGATTTATCGACATGCATGCCCACAGCGACTTATCGTTGCTTGGGAGTGGTGATCCTGAGAGGAAGCATGAGGCCAAAATTGCGCAGGGCGTGACAACGGAGGTTGTCGGCCAGGACGGAATTTCTTACGCTCCAGTGGATGACAAGGCAATGGCTAGGATCAAGAAGCAGATCGCCGGATGGAATGGACTTCCGACAGATAAGGGCTTCTTTGATCGTTGGAGGACCGTAGGCCAGTATCTGGACACGTTAGACCAGGAAGGCATCCCCACCAACGCTGCTTTTCTCGTTCCTCAGGGTAACCTACGGGTTCTAACTGTGGGCTACGAATCACGGGAGGCCACCCAGAAGGAAATTGATTTGATGAAATCCATCCTGCGGAAGTCTCTGGAGGAAGGTGCGGTTGGCATGAGCAGCGGACTCACGTACGTTCCAGGAAGTTTTGCTTCATTCAACGAGCTCTCGCAGCTTTGCGAAGTTGTCAAGGAGTATGGCGGCTATTACTGCCCTCATCACCGTAGCTACGGTAAGGGAGCCATCCAAGCATATCAAGAGATGATCGACCTTGCCAAACAGACAGGCGTCAGACTGCACCTGACCCACGCCACGCTCAACTATGCAGAGAACAGGGGCAAGGCGGATGAATTGATCTCCATGCTGGACGAGGCGCTGGCTTCTGGAGTTGACCTCTCCATCGACACGTATCCTTACCTGCCTGGAAGCACTACCCTAGCCGCATTACTTCCGAGCTGGGCCGACAGCGTTGAAGATAAACTAGCATTGCTCAATGACCCTGAGAAGCTTGAGCAGATCAAATACGATTGTCTTGTCACCGGCTCAGACGGCTGCATGGGTTGCACCCTCGACTGGGACGTCATTGAGATAGCCGGTGTGGCGAACCCTTCCCTCATATCAAAATACGTCGGCAAGAGGATTGCGCAGATCGCAGCAGAGCAGGGAATGGATCCCTTCGACACATTCATCCAGATCCTGAAGGAGGACGATTTTTCCAGCACCGTTATCCAGCATGTCGGCCATGAGAGCAATGTACGGAAGCTGATGAGGCACCGCACGCACACCGGCGGCAGCGATGGCATCATCACATCCACCAAACCTCATCCTCGCGGCTGGGGCACGTTTGTGCGCTATCTGGGCCACTATGGTCGTGACCTGGCTCGGGGCAAGAACCGTGACATCTACATTGCGAGCGGTGAGGACGGCATATTCGACGACGTCGAGCCGGAGACGATCTTCGCTGGCGGCTTGGATGAGGCTGTGGCTCATCTGACTTCACGGCCGGCTTCCATCATCGGGTTGAAAGATAGAGGTCTGCTGGCAAAGGGTTATCGTGCGGATCTTGTCCTGTTTGATCCTGAGGTGGTTCGTGATGCCGCCACCTTCGCAAAGCCCAAGCAGCCAGCCAGGGGCATCCGCATGGTCATGGTGAATGGTGTTCTGGCGCTTGATGAGGGTGAGCTGATGGGGCCGAGGAAGGGCAGAACCATTCGCCTTGTAAAGGAAGGAGAAGGCTATGTTGTGAAGTAATTGTTTTTGGGTCTGCTTACCACTGATATTGAAGGGTAGATTTAGGCTTAGAATAGTTATGGAGGAGTAGTGCGTTCTTGCAGGGTTGTGCAGTGCTTGCGTTTTTTGACAGGAAGGCCATGAATGGTGTCCACCTATTCTCTTTATATATAGTGCACCAGGTAACTCAGCTTCTCAAATCGCATAGCTCACCTATAGCCATTATTTCTCAGCAGTGCGTAATCCTACCGTGTTGTTTAGAGAATCAATACGACTATGAGCCTACTTTCTCATCGTCTGCCGTACGGAAATCCACGGCTGGATGTCTACCATAACCAAGCTGACACTGAAGCCAAAGTTTTACGATGAATTGTCCAGAACACTGTATGATTGGAAGCACCAAGTATCTCGTCTTGATTCGTAGGACTATATACCATTGACTTTATTCATCGTTCATCTCTTATCATTCATCATGAACATGGTGAAAGCCTGTGACACATCTACTGCTTAGAGTTGATGATGTCGGCGAACTCAGGCTTCAAACTGGCGCCACCGACGAGGAAACCATCGATGTCCTTCTCCTTGGCGAGCTCCTTGCAGTTCTTGCCGCTGACTGAACCACCGTAGATGATCCTGGTCTTTTCTGCGGCCTCGGCGCCGAGCTCCTTAGAGATCCAGCTTCTGATCTCGGCGTGGACCTCCTGAGCCTGCTCGGTGGTGGCGACCTTGCCGGTGCCAATGGCCCAGACGGGCTCGTAGGCGACGACGATCTGGCTCCAGTCCTTGACCTCCTTGGCAACGGCGGCCAGCTGCGCAGTGACAACGTCGATGGTCTTGTTGGCCTCACGCTGCTCCAGCGTCTCGCCGATGCAGAGAATCACACCGATGCCGCCGTCAACAGCAGTCTTGGTCTTGGAAGCAATGAAGGCATCGGTCTCTTGCAGCACCACACGGCGCTCGCTGTGGCCCAGGATGGCCCAGGTGATGTTCGAGTCCTTCAGCTGGGAGACAGAGATCTCGCCGGTGAAGGCACCGTTGGGCTTGTCGAACACGTTCTGGGCAGCAACCTCGATGCCGGGTCGCAGATGCTCACGGGTGAGCAGCAGGTAGAGCGCTGGTGGTGAGATGACCACCTCGGTGTTGGAGTCGACCTTGGCGTCTGACAGCTGCTTGACGATGGACTTGATGGACTCGATGGTCCCGTTCATCTTGAAGTTTCCTCCGACCTGTTATGAGATACCTGTCAGCCGCTGCATATGCTGCCATGGTTGATGTTGATGCTGATGTTGATGCTGATGCCGATGAGGGAGCTGGTGTAGAGGCAGGCATTGAGGAAATGCTCATGTTTACAGCAGTGGGGTCGTAGACTTACGAAGAATTGACGAGCCATGGCTGCGGTTGTGTGCTGGGGCTGTTTGATGTAGAGTGGTAAGAAGTGAAATGACAGGTTCTTGTCTGAAGAAGTCAAGAGTTGGAAATGAGAACAATGGATGGAAAGATAGACGTGACAGTGGAAAGATTTGCTGGGTTTAACACAAGGTGTTGAGCCTGACCAGAGAAATGCCCCACGTTGTAGCGCCGGCGAAAACACAACGTCACCGAGGGGCAGCAGTACAGCCCCCCCAGTCAGTCCATTCGCCCCCTCGCTGAAACACGGCCAGGTGTTTACTACAGCATCTCCCTATTCATTGTGATTGAACTCTCCTCGAGTCGCCCCCGGCCCTATTTTTGCTATATTCACTGGGGAGTCTGCTCGCATCTCATTGACGGGACTAGACTGGCCTGCACTGAATTTGGTTTGGAATATCGTGGTAGTTCGAGGGACGCTACTGTCCATAGTCAGACGGTTGTCATCACTACCAGTAGCATTGATATCTAATCAATCAGTGGTGTTATATTATGCTGCATGTGTCTCTGCCCATGCCCTGTACCATTCCAAACACCCGGCATTAGCTACACTGGCACTGGTCTTGATGTTGGTCAGGGAGATTATCTGCTTGACAGCTCCCTCAACCTTTTTACCATTAACCGTGACTGGAATTTCGGGACACTCCTCGATAATACCAGGCACATGCCTTGCACTGAGTTCTTTCCTTACCGTCGATTTGATATCAGTAACTAGCTTTTCATCAAACGTCTCCCCGGCCTTCATCTTGACGAAAAGAACGACGGTTTCGTCTGTGTCCTGAGGCCGACGTCGGCCAATGCAGAGAGAGTCGTCTACCTTCGCTGCAAAGTTCTTGAGCAATACGTTGTAGATCTCTGCGCTGCCAAACCTCACGCCACTCGGTTTGAGGATTCCATCTGATCTCCCCAACATGATAAGCCCGCCTGTTTTTGGGTTGAAGCGTATGAAGTCGCCGTGATGCCAGACACCCGGAAACGTCTCGAAGTAACTGCTTTTGTACTTCTTGGCTCCCTCAGCTCCCCAGAATTGGACAGGTTGACAAGGAAAGGGCTTGACGCAAACCAGGTCACCAGGCTCGCCAGTCAAAGTGACGTTGGTTCCTTGAAAATCCCAGCTTTGGATGGCCATACCCAGGCCAGCGTACTGGATCTCACCAGTATATACACCTGTCAGGGGACAGGGGGCACCAAATAATGAGATTATGTCGGTTCCTCCAGTGATTGACCCGAGATTGATGTCGGGTCCAAATGCTCTATATACATACTGGAATGTTGAAGGTGCCAATGGTGATCCGGTAGAATATATTGCTTTTAATGTCTTCAAAGTAAGATTATGTTCGCGACTACGAGGAAGAAGGCTTTGCTGCTCGAGGACAGATAGGTATTTAGCGCTGGTACCGAACTGGCTGATCCCAAGCTCGTCGATGAGCTTAGGCATAGCCAGATCGTCCTTGATGCTCTGCCCACTGGAGTCTTTGTACATGAACGGTGAGCCATCATACAAGATCAATGTTGCGCCGGAAGCGAGACCAGATACGAGCCAATGCCACATCATCCATGTGCATGTGGTGAAGTAGAACAGTCTGTCTCCAGGACGAATGTCTGATTGTAGGATGTGCTCTTTCTTATGCTGGATGAGGGTACCGATGGCCCCATGCACGATGCATTTCGGTGCACCAGTCGTCCCAGAAGAATACAGGATATAGACAGGATGATCTGGCTCCAACTGTTGAAATTGAAGTTCCTTTGGTGGTGATGGATTCATAGATACAAACGACGAGTATGTGAAGATCTTATCCAGGTCTTTAGCTGGTGGGGTGTCAATACGGCTGCCGAGTGAAGAGACGGTCTCAAAGATGACAGTCCCTCGCAGCGTAGGTAGCTCGGCGATGATCTCCATCACTTTCGGTAAGACTGGGTGTGTTTTGGCATTATACATCACTGCGTTATCGGTGAATAAGATGCTTGGTTCAATCTGTCGCATTCGATCAAGCACGGCCGTAACACCCGTATCCGGGCTGACTGCAGTCCAGATGGCCCCCAGACTTGTCGCAGCAAGCATTGCCACCAGGGCATTTGTATGGTTTGCGACATATCCAGCTACTCTCTCCCGAGGCTTGATGCCTAGTGCAAGCATACCTGATTGACACCGTCTTACCTGCTCTCTGAGCTCTTTCCAACTGACAGTCTCCCGGGTGGTTTCAGTCGCAGCGATGACTGCGGGCGCGTCTTCCTCTACATGCTGCAATGGGAAAAGCAGGTTCTCTGCAAAGTTGAGCCGAGCACCCTCAAACCATGCGGGACGAGGATACAGTGTATCTGTATTGCTGACGACCCTCTCATAAGGTGTCGATGCTCTGATGCCACAGAAATCCCAGACATCCGCCCACAAGTCTGCAACGTCCGTGATGCTCCACTGGTAAAGCTCTTCGTATGTCTTGAACTGCTTCCCATGCTTTGCA
Source organism: Scorias spongiosa (assembly GCA_018467035.1). Classification (NCBI taxonomy): domain Eukaryota; kingdom Fungi; phylum Ascomycota; class Dothideomycetes; order Capnodiales; family Readerielliopsidaceae; genus Scorias; species Scorias spongiosa. The sequence goes on along the minus strand of JACSZZ010000003.1, from coordinate 2,872,826 downwards.
TTTACCACCTGTATAAACTCCCACATCTTGCTACTCCGGGGGTTGGAATGCTCCCAGAGGAGAGGTCCCTCGCTTGGGCTGCTGTCGGTGCCATTGGTGTCGCTGGCCATGATCGTTAAAATCCTGGACTTCTGCTCTCAGGTTCAGTCTGGAGTTGAGGAATGGCAGGGGGCTCTATCCCATAAACACCCCATCTCCAAAGGTAAGGTTGGAAGGTATGGGTCAACGTCCGATCTTGACCGGTTACAGTCGGTCTATTGGGCGGGGCCGGCTTGTCATTGTGGAGGTGGTGAACAAGTTAGTCAGCCGACTGTCGCTCTCAGCTCGCTGGCTGAAACCCCTCATATATAATGAAATGCGGATTCAGGAGCATTACTGCTCTACTCTTATGGTGATCAGGTTTGATCATGGTTACAGCTGGAATTCAATTTTATCTGTTCAAAGAAGTAAACAGGATCCATTGCTATGCATTTCTTAGTAAGCCTACAGAGGAGCTTTGTAATATACATGGAACATCGATACCTGATGTTTTATATTAAAGAATATCTATTTATTATACAGTATTATCTTGCACCTTCACTATCGACCGCAGATCAGTGTTCTGTCTAGCAGTCGACTTGACTATGCTACTCCTGTAATTGATTCAATCCAAGCCCTAAATTCCTTGGGAGCGTCCGGCTCATAAAACATATCCCACATCTTCTGTCCATCAATGATATGGTCAATGCCCCTAGGGATCATCTTTTCCTCGTATTTCCGCACGGCTACGTCGATATTGTCGACGCCGTGTTCAGAGATCTCCTCTGCAAGCTGCATGCCGTCGAACATGGCCCAGTTCACACCCTCCCCATTCGGAAGGCCAAGGTGGGCAGCATCACCGATCAAGGTGATGCCTGGAACAGGCTTCCAGGATAGCGACTCAGGCGGCAGTTGATATAGCGGCCATGGACGGAAGGGACCTTCATCACTGTGCATTACCAAATCAGTGATTTCAGATGACCATCCCGCGAAATGTTCTGTGATCATGTGTTCGCGAAGCTGTGGCGAGGCGAGTGAATCTGCGTTCTTCTTCGACCAAGTTTCCGGTAGTCGCATGCCAGCATAGACATTATATGAACCGTCACCTAGACGCTGGGCTATCATTCCTCTGCCGGATGACAAGGCCATGTACATTCCTGGACCCACCAGCTCGCATACTCTCTGATAGATTGGATTGGTCGAAGATATTGTTGTCTGCAGCTGTGACAAACCTGAATATTGAGGTTTTGCGGATGTCAACTAGGTAGCGAGAGGTCAGTCGGCAGGAAAAAGAAACCACATTCTATGTTTGGCGATGGACTCGACTTACTACATTCCTCGCTTTTGACCAAGCTCCATCTGCTCCAACCACGAGCTTGAATCCTTTTTCTACTTTGCCGTTGGTCAAGTGGATCGCGATCGCACCATCAGCTCCTCGCTGTACAGTGTCCACGCGGGAATCCCATCGAATCGTCTCTTTGGGAACAGAGTCAAGAAGCAATTGTCTGAGCTGCTTGCGGTCAATTTCCGGTCTCCCGTCCTCTCCCTCATGGCTTTTGTTCCAGACGACGTTGCCCTGGCTGTCCACTGCTTTGAGCGCCTGGCCATCGTATCTGGCCAATGATTTGAATTGGTCCAGCAGGCCGCATTTTTCAAGCACGAGTTGACCACTTCCAGTGTGGACGTCTAGAGATCCGCCCTGTCCAACAGCATTGAATGACGCATCGCGCTCAAAAATGGTATAGCTGATGTTTCTCAACCTTAGCAGCCGAGCTAGAGAAAGACCAGCAGGCCCAGCGCCAAGAATCGCTATCGATGGCTGCATGTCGACGACTTCTGAGTTGGCACTGTATGGATTGAACAAGGTAGATTAAAGTCGAACAAGAGGCTAGCAGAAACACAATATACTGTAGCATGCCAATCCTGTCATCTGAAAAAAATACGAAATTTAGGCAAGCGCCTGGTCTATATATCCTTCTCAATGAGTTCCGTCTTTGTGCTCCGGTTCACATTCGGGTAGTTCTATTCCCCGAGGGTCAGTCTCTAACGCCCGAACACAACCTCGCGTACCTACTTCCGGAGGTAGGTATATTGACTTCGGGTACCTGTATGCACAATATCTCTGCGGTGCCATCTCACGGATCCGGTTCGCAGTTTATGTCAAAGAAAAAAGAAGGTTGTCGAGATGGAGATTTCATGGTGTATATGATCACGCCACGATCCAGCTACCACACCAAATATACCTCAATTCTTGCCCAGTTACTCGCGAAGAGAATGACAACATGTTTGGTCGGTATTCTATTGCGCGTAGACTAAGGGGCCTGAAAATCCTCACGCACCATTATTATGTCTCTTAAGATGGTAAGTCGCATTTTGGTGGTTACGTTCCAATTTTCTCGCTAAAGGAAGCAATGCTGTCATTTCGTCACAAAGATATAGTAGTACGTTCTTCCATCCTTCAACTACCAACCATCGAAGTTTCCAAAGCCTCCACCTTTTCTTGCTTTCTTGGCCGGTGGTGGCTCGCTCCATTCTTCGACGACTTCTTCTACGATCTCGTCGTCTCCAGCATCCTTGTTCGCGTTAGCAGCTTTCAGATATTTCCCAACACCAGTTTCAGTCGCGGAAGCAGATTGTTCTAGCTTGCCATCAGGCCTGATACGCTTTCCTGTCCAAGTGGTGTTGTCGTCTTCCGTACCACCCTCTCTTTGAATCCGTGCCTTTTCTGCTTCTGTAGCTTCTTTCTCTGAGCGCTGCTTGAGGTACTCTTCGAAAGGGTCAACAAAGACAACGATATCATCAATCTGACACTTCTCAAGGGGCCGGTTGGTCGTCTCTTCAGTCTCTATCCTCTCGAGTCGAGAGAGTACCTCCAAACCCTCAACTACCCGACCGAAGATTGTATGCTTGCGGTTAAGGTGAGGCACAGAACGATAGGTGATGAAGAACTGACTAGTGTTGGTGTCTTTGCCCTTATTTGCCATTGACAAAACCCCTCTACCATCGTGTGAAAGTGGTCCATCGAATTCATCTACGAAGGATTTACCCCAGATGCTTTGGCCACCTCGCCCGGTGCCTGTCGGATCACCACCTTGTATCATGAAGTTCTTGATGTTTCTGTGGAAGGAAACTCCACGATAATAGCCCTTTTTGGCCAACTGGATGAAGTTCCACACCGCCTTCGGTGCATGTTCTGGATATAATTCCAGATTGAGATCTCCTTGGGTAGTTGATAAACGTGCGTAGCCTTTCTGCTTGACACGTTTGGGTTTGAGCATATACTCTTCGTCAGTGAGTATTGCCCGCTCTCCCGATGTGTTCGGAGTGAGACCGGTAGATGTGAAGGAAGCCGCAGCCTGGCCTGTCGTATACCTAGCCGCATTATAGGGCAATGGCTTGGCTGACTTCGCAGATTTTGCCGACTCAGCATTTGATCTGCGCGTATTTGCGAGTGCTTGTGATTCTGCATTCGTCTTTCCATTACTTTCAGCAGCGCTCTCACGTTCTGACCTTCGAGCCGCAACAGCCTCTTTTGCCTGGAGAATCTTTGCTGCAGAGCCTAGATTTCGAGTGTTGACCCCGGATTGCCTTTCAGCCTCTTGCTCTGGAGTGAGTATACTTTCACCCTCTTGTAGGAATTTGAATGAACTCAGATTCCTTGCCTCGACATTGAGCGGGTCCTGCAGGGTGATTATGTCTGCACGTTTGAAATCCTCATCGCTGACCAAGTCTTTCCAGTTTTTCCCTTTTATATTAAGTCTTTCAACTGTATCCCATGAGAAGACATTTCCCGTGTTCTTCAGTGCAACTATGTGGGTATTATCGGTGAAGACCTTGTAAGTCACCGGATCAACGTATTCTCCATCCTCGTTCTTCGCAAAGTTGAGTTTGACAAGCTCGCTCGGCTTTAATGGCTGACCATTGACTGGATTCGTCCCATGCTTCTTCATCCAGGGTAAGATGTTGGTGATATCGAAGATAGTGCCATCCTGGGTGCAGACCGGATGCTCGAAGGGTTGGAGGGAGGCAGCGCAATAGTTGAAAGGTAGTCGTTTGAAGTTCGCGCCTGGCGCATTAACCTTACGAGCATTTGAGCCGGCAGAGGCGCTGAAAGCATCCTCGCTTGACCATTCGCTATGGGTAATCTGGTTCGTTCGTCAGTATTGTTCTGCAGTGTTGTCGTAAGTTGGTGATGGACGTACGTACAACTTGTCAGTACCTACATCATGTTAGCGAGTGTGTTGCGCATGTGTCCACGAGAGATGTTTCCATACCTTTACCCATACTGAATAGCTTTGACTATCTGGTCATTGAGCCGAGAGTCGGTCGAATGGTTTGTTCAGCCTTCCTGAAATCATAGAAGCGACTTCGAGTCGCAAAGTTCCGAATGCGGAAAGGTAGGAGAGGATCAAGTGACGCACATGGTCCATGCACAAATTGGTCTTTGGCTTCACCTCAACATTTGGATCGGTTTGGAGACCAATATCAAGTCTGCCCCATTACGAAATGCCAGGCGACTCCAATACATGATTGTGATGCTCTCAAGTTCTTTGTGTGATGGAATGTGGAAGCTGCTGGGGCGTTATATTCGATACAGGCCCTTGCTCTCGTAAGGCTTCTAACAGTGAACTTAGAGAAAGCCAATACTCTTGCAAACACCTATAGAGTAGCCTCCCCATAGTATGTGCACGATTTAGGGATTACAGGTGCTTTCATTGATATTCAGAACAGGGACCATTGGTACCTCAGCATATACTGTCGCTCTGACCTTGCTGGTCTGCGCTCTGGGATGAAACGTCTAGCATGATTGGCAAGGTGCGAAGTCACGAACGAGCTTGTCAGAGTCAGGGGAAGTGTCTGAAATATGATCAGTGCGATTGGGCTCATCCCAGTCACCCAATCGCCATCCATTGTGATCAATTCCTTCCGCCTTTGTCCCGACTGAGAACAATATGAAGCATGTCACTAGCAGACGGTCCTATCCAATCTTTAATATCAAGGATGATCCTTTGCCTCACCTTTGTCTTCATGCCTGCGTGACTAGGCCACAAGTAATATTACGGGTGAGATAGAAGTTGAGTAACAATATCAATGGCTGATGTATTGCTACAATTCTCCTGATGGGTGATCCTTCTAATGAAGTAGTTCCTTTCGCATGATTACCTTGACGGGGCCTACTGCTCTATAAAGCAAGGCTCGCGTCCTGTATCTGGTTGACGGCCATGATCAGCTCCATCTCACCATATAAAATCGAAGACAATTTCGGCAGTACAAACTCTGTTCATCTCTATTGTCCCATTGGACAGCCAGCCTCAAAAGCTTTAAGCTTCACGAGAGATCCTTTTGTTTGGATTCTTCTTGGTCCACGTACACTCATCGATCATTGGCTTTTGAGGGAACCTCAGCACCAGAAAAAGGATCAGATCAAAGCAGTGCTTTGTGACTTGGATATAACAGCGACTGGTCCCACCAGCCCTTCCACCCTTGTAATCTCGGCAGTAAGTACCACTCTACCGAATCATCTCAAAATCAAAGCTCAAAAGGCCAGTGGATTAACTTCAGCACAGCGTGAGAAAAAAATATAACGCCCAACCCAACCAAGGTCTCCATAATGGTCAGCAATACTTCGGCTAGCGGAGCGCTGGCGGATGGCACCAATCTCTTCACCTGCAACGACGGCAAAGCAGACATCCCTTGTGCCAGTGATGAACGCCGAGAGGATGGTAACCCGCTCGAGGACGATCTCATGGGCGGCGTCCCTACCACCGGTTGCGAGCTCATGGGCGGCGTTCCCACGACTGGGTGCTTGATAATGTGAACCGCCTAATCCTTTCTATGTCTTGGATGAAGGGTGAAATGGAATCCTTGACCACACTGCTCTACACTGGATTTCGACTCGGCTCTCGCGGCCACCTACCGCTCAACGTATGATGTACAATCGCCCCCAGTGGTTGTGCAAGCGGTCAAACAGTCAAGCATATAGCTCGCAAGGCGGGTATTTAAATGATACTGCACATTTCCTGTTTCTTGATGCTGTCAGTCTTTACTGGGGTTCTTCTACGATTATTGCCTTTCTTGCTATAATTCCCTTCTATTGAGGTCATTTGTTGCTCGAACTTATATTCCCTCAACGTGAACAATGATTCGTAGGTAATTGAGGTTGCAATGAGACGAGACGACATCTCGTTCCAGTACTTGAGCCCACCCATTCTGCACCCTACTGTACAGCTACAAACAGGTTAGAGGTAAAGCGAATCATATTGAAGACGAACCGTGACTAATTAGACACTTTCGAGGGACGCTGACAACGTCTTTGCAGCCCACTCGTGTGGATCCAGGCAATGAACCGATGCAGCTCGCTAAATCGTACCACTCAAAACTGGCGAACACTCTACACCGCAGCACGTATTCTAAGACAACAGAGAAGAGGGACTATTGAGATTCTCATAGACGATGGATTTTGTAGATGTTTATCGCGAGTATATCATGAGTCTACCATTCCACCTTGTCGCCTTTAGGCCTGGCGCCTCTAGTGCGACCTTTGACCCGACCGCCAACACCACCTAGGCCGCCAGCTGTCTCAACGTCCTTGACAACGCCGATCCTCTCAGCAGCGATACCCTTGGACTTGTCCTCGGCCATCATCTTGTCCGGGCCGCCCATCAACTCAGCCATTTGTCGACGGTGAGCCTCGGCATCTGGTTGGTCATACGTGAGTTGTGTATTAGGAGGAGGAGGTTCTGAAGGCCTGGCAGTGGCCATGCTGTCACTGTTGACCACTCCATCTATGGTCGTTGCTGCTGCTTCTGGTCCTAACACGTTAGAGCCTTCGAGGTCTGGAGCCGGAAGGGATGGGGAGCGCGCTGAGAGCCCTGAGGCTGCGCGTCCGAGCTGTCTTGGTTTCTTTCGCTTAATAGGAGATGTGCCTGTCGTTACTGTTGCCGCTGCTGCTTGCTGGTTGATTTTCTGCCGCGCTAACAGAGATTGTAAATTGGCCGTGAGCTGTTCCTGAGGTCGTGTGACGGCTGCTACTGGCTCGACAGGATTCGGTTTAGGAATGGTTCGAGAGTTTTCACTGCCTTGCAGCTCATCTTGTGGAGGTGATTTGGAAAGTGGTTTACTGGCTTCATCGTCAAAAGAAGCGTGATCGCTTTCGGGTTTCTTTGGTGACTTGTTAGGGGAAAGCTCTCGTAAGGGCACTGGTTGTACCGGCTCAGAGGCAGCAGCAGAAGGCTGTTCGTCTTCGAAAGAGGGGGTTTCATCTTCCTCTACTTCTTCTTGAAAGACTTGTCGAGGCGGCTGTCTCTTCGTTGTTTGTGCTACTTGATTGTCCTTCTGCGATTGTAGAGGTAGTGTAGGGGTCGGATTACGCTGGCGATCGTTTGACAGACGTTGCTGCGGAATGCGACCCTCATGGCTACAAATCCAAAAATCAGTATAAAGTCTCTGGCTTTCTTGCGGAAGATTGCGACAGTGCTTACCCTCGTGTTGTTCGACCGGCACTTGTCTCAGTCATGTGGGCAGGTAGTGAAGGCGAATCGGTTCCACTCTTGCCTGAGAACTCTGTTGGGTCGTATTCCGGCGTGGTGACCTTATACTTCTCGAATGGAAGTCTCTGCCTTTTTCTGAAACAATCCCAAAGCCATTCTTGGCTTACCACCGCAATCCGATGTTTTGAGGCGTACAAAGCCTTTTCTCGCCTCAACTGAGCGACACCAGTGATCAGGACTGAGGTTGTTGGTGTCAGCTTTTCGCTGTACGAAGCCCCTACCAACTTTGCTGCTTCCGCTGTCTGGCGCAAGTCGAGATTTTGGAAACCAGTCGTACTGATGACCAAACCTGTTAGGTCCGGCACCGGTGGAACCCATAAAGGTTGACTCAAAACGTCCGTTTCGGGATTGATCTGTTTTTTCAAATGTAAACAACGCTCAACCCACCATTCAGTGGCAAGCGTCGTGCCGGGGGGAACATCTGGTAGATCAGGCGAGGCAGGCGCAGCGTGGGGTACAAGCATACAACGCTCCCGGAAGAAGGGCGCACTTGAGGCCGTGTCGAGGTCGGATGGGCGGTCAACGACAGTCGCGCCGTTGGCCTCAAGATGATTATGGAGGAGGGTAGTCCTGGAAGAGGAGAAGCCGTGGATGTAAATGTGCCATCCCCCAAACAAACCATCAATCTTGGCCTGGTTGTGAAGACTATCATGGGTGTCCAACAAAGCTTTGTGGGCATGCATAGCACCATCCCTAGACTTGTCTGCGATAGGCGCCGGCTGCGGCTCATTATCGTGCCATTCACCTCCCTTTATAGGACCTGGTAGACTACCGGCTGCAGACATGTCCATCCACATATCCTGACTCTGGCTGGTGAGACGGGTACTAGCCGTTCTTCTCAACCTTCTTTTGCCATACTCATCGCCAACCGTTCCTTGGGAGTCATTATCTCGGTCCCGTTTGCCAAGTGTCGTTACGGGTCTCGCCCTGGATGTTCTATATGCACCTTTGCCTTGCTCTTCGACGGGAAGGGTTGGATCGTACAGGGTCTCATCAAGAGACATGCCTCGTACCAGACTGTCCTCGAACCACTTCAGTGAGACCACTGGTATGCCCCACTGCCTGGCATGTGTATATTTAGCACCCTGGGGTGCGGCAACGATCAACTGAGTAACCTGTTTGGTGAGGTCACCGTGATATCTAGCACCTTGCTCTTCAACATTGCTAGAGATGCTATTACGCTGCTCCAGGTTATCGAAACCGGTCAGACAGATCTGCAGACCAAAAAAGGTAGGCAATTTGAATTTTCCCTCTAACGACGATAGATCGACATCTCCCCCCTCCATCCAAGCAAGTCGAACATTCTCCAGCCAGTCCGGATGCAGGACTTTCACGTCTGGTCGTTCTTTGGCGACGTAGCGGTATTTTGGGGTCGATACGCTGCCGACCACAAGGTGGGTAACATCGCTTGTGAGGTCGAGCTTATAGATAGCGCCCATCTGGGTCGAGACCTGCTCTGCCTTAATCTGTGGCGTGTGAGCATGCTGGAGTGAGAAAGATTGGTGCAGTGGTGTATTAGACGTACCCGTGCATCCTGGGTGAGGGATGTGCAACAGAGGATGATGCCTTTGAGGGGAAGTTGTCCGTGTGCTATGCGATTCGTCAGTCAGAGCATTTGTCCATGATTGCTTGGTTCAGAACATACATATATCACCATCATGAGCCATGGCACATCACCCTGGTGACGAAGGAGCAATATCAGACATGTTTGCCATATGGATTGGCAAATGCGACGCGTCCATATTGGAACGCCAAATAGACGCGAGATCGATGTTCGGATCTACCCGTGATAAACAGAATACAAATGACATCAGCAGCAGTTCGCCGAAGTCGCAATGGAAGAACTTAGCGGAGAAGCAGACAACGGGGAAGAGGTTTTTCTCCACTATAGCAGCACCACCTTGCCCAATTGTTAAGTTGATCTACAGCGTAGAGCTGAGTAAACTGTGGAACTGTGGGATCCCATCAGGTCAGGTGTGAGTCAAGCAAAGAGTATATTGGGCCTACGCGAGCTAAAGCCACCATTCTTTGGACAGCGAGGAGTGAACAATCTGGGGGTGAAAAAGTGGATTCCTCACGAATTGGATTCCTCACCCTTGTCGTCGATCTAAAGGTAAGTAAGCTTTCTAAGAAGGGACTCTGCCGTTGCTGCGGCGGACAGTTGGCCTGGGCAGCACTCAAACGAGTACTGTTGTATTGCGTGGTAGCTTCCGCACAGTGCCGACGAAAGATATGTCCCAATATAAGTATCTTTCAGCTTTGATCTGAGCACGATGAGCCCTTGCGGCAGGATATCCGATTAATCCGGGTGACGTACATGGTCTGCTAAAACATGACGCCGCCCGCCATAGCTTGAGGTTGACGTTGGCAGCAAGTTTTGGAAAGCTATAGGAACTATCCCAATTCTTGTATCTGTGGCAACTGTAAATTGTTCCTATCCTAGGATCACATGGCAAGTGTTCCAGAAACAGAACAAACGGCGAGACGAGCAGGGTAAAGTAGTTCGGCTGGACGGATTATCACCTGTTTGGTATTGCCGAGGACGCTGATGTACTGTACAAAGATTACCTTAGGTATTGCATATCAGCAGTATGCAGGGCCTCTCTAGGATGGTGAGATTTGTACAGCTTTCGGGGCAGTTGCAACTGAGCAGCAATAAGCCGCAGGGTATATATGGACATATAGCGGAAGAAGGCAGTTGCTGCCAATAAACCATTGCATCCCTATGTAGGAAGTGCTCGGGAAGTAATAATTGACAGATCAACAGACCGGCCAGGGCCATACTTACGTAACCCATCTGCCCCGGAATGTCAATAGTTTAGCGGATTGTTGGTGTCAAGATAAGACAGGCAACGTAATCGTACAGCCATTCGTACAGCTATCGCAGTCTGTATCATAGCCAGACACGTTGGTCACAAGAGATGACAGTTCGTCTTTGCTGTTGGTACAGCAGTCCTGCCAGTAGGGATCGGCAGATTCTTTCTGCCTAGCATCATGGTACTGTAGGATCGAATGCATCAGTAGGCTGCAAACGATATCGTACGGACGTATACAGTACCGTAGAATAAGTCTTCGCTGTACACGGCTGGCCGGGAGGGTCTGGAAGAGACCTACTCACCAGCAATGGGAATTCTTGTAAAAGCAATCAAGGGCAAAGTTCAAGCACATGGCGACTAGCGGTACCAAAACCCGGAAGGCCACGAGTTTGAGCGGTGGGTTGACACCATGAGGCCAGACCATCCTTCCATAACTGCAATGCCGAGGGTAAACGGCACCAAACTGGATGTAAAATGATGAATCTTCCTAGAAGCTACGGATGACTCGGCATGGGCTGTCAGGGTGCGGAGTGGTTGTGTCTCCGGTAGACTTAAATGGGCACGGACTTGCACAAAGAAAACGCCAGATCTCTTAGGGATTTCAGTTGAATGATTGGACAGATCCGAAGGGCTGTTACGTCGTTGGGCTCATGCAATGCAAGAAGCGCGGCTTTCCCCTTTCCCGCCTAGAGGCTCGACGGCGTCCGGCGGGTATGGAGGCGAGATGAGCAAAGTGGGAGAGCGGGTAGAAGATGACGAAGATGGGGGATGATTACCCAAGTAATTAGCTCGGATTTGGAAGATTCAGCACTTTCCTTGTCGTTGCGTGGACTGCACAATTTCTTCCGAGGTTGGAAACCCAGTCAGAAGCCTGCATCCCCATTGCCAGCCTTTGCGTGGCCGCGGAGAGGAAGCTTCATGATTTGTACATCCAACATTTCGGTAGGCTGAGATGGGTCATTGCTGCAGCATCACGACCAGCCCTGGACACGGTCGTGATCTTGTGCCCTATGCTGCTCGATTACAACATACCGCACCGAACCGTACCGTACCGGACTGCTGTCTTAGAATCCCGTATTGTGGTAGCAGCATGGCCTTGCATGGGTAGGAGGTAGGAGGTTGGTAAGGTTGTCTGTCATGATCGGTGGAGTACCACCGTGATGTCCAGTAGAAAGCAATCTAATTTCAACCAGAGTCGTGTGGCGTCAGTTTACTCGGCCCCGCCAGTCCAAACTGGGAGAGGTTGGCGCAACAGATAGACATACGGTCGGACGGTCAGGACAGGAAGAGGAAGCGTTGGTGATCTTCTTCCTGATGGTTTTTTTAGTGTTGTAGTTGCAATGGTAGTGATCAAGTCGAGCTTCGTACCCAGCTTGGGCTCGGATTCCCAGACCGTGTGCAGATAGCCAGACAGTGACGACGATGACGACGACAACGACGATGACAGAGACGAGGAGCAACATAGGAGGAGGAGGAGCAGACGATGCTTCTGGCCATATTGTCTTCTGACTGTATGCTTTGGCCTTGATGGAATAGATAGAAACATAAGCGGCAGAGCCCATCCACACCTCCATCAGTGCTGTGTCGCTCTCCGACACCGCTGACCTAAATGAAGTCCTCGTCGTCGTCGTCGTCTTCGTCTTTTTATTGTCGCATTGGCTCGATTGGATTCCTGCCTCAGGATGATGCTGACACCCTCTTCTGCCTGATTCTTCTATCTTGAACTAACCTTCGTCTTTTCCATCCACTCACCTCGCACCTCGTCCCTTACCACGACAACATCTACAGCGACGACGACGACGTGGACGAAAAGGACAGCGACAACCACATCCCTACCAGTGCCCACCACCTGTGCTGTCTGTCTGTCTGTCTGTCTGTCTGTCCGTACCACATCCCAAACGCGGCATCACACAGCCACACCACCACCACGTACATGCTCCACTCCACCTAAAGTCGCTGCACATCACATACCGCATACGGCATACAGTACGCTGTACTATTGTCATTGTCCAAGTCGCCATCATCGCCATCACCGCCGCGCTCGCCTAGGAATTCCAAGTCAATCAAGAAGGCCAAAGGCTGCCACGATTCGGCGCAGTACCAGTACACCACAGTACAGCACCGCAGCTCTATACATCACATCACATCACATCTCGGTACAGCCCAAGCTGGGTCAGAACAGAAGAGTGCGCTGTGCTGCAATACCGTACTGTTCGGTACATTGGATCAGCATTGCGGCATCACGCGGATCTCCCACCCGTCACCCATTATCTACTTCCTACCTACTGCCGCCCTCAAAACTAAGAATTTATTCCCTTCACAATTCAAATTCCTCTACGTCCGTCTTTGCACCTTGACCTGTGCCTCTTTGGACCCTTTTCCTTGGTCAGCACCGCCCTGTCCTGTCTCGTTCAATCCTATTTTACACTGCTTCGTCTTGTCCTCGCTTTCCTGGCTGGCAGACGCCTGTGTCGTCCGCGACTCGATCTTACGTCAATCTCTTGGTCTGCGGTTTTGCCCAGTCGCTTAAAACGACCTCCTCTCTTGGAACTCTCTTGATCGCTCGGCACCTCGTTAATTCTTGGGCTTTTTACATCTATTTGTTTGTCCAATCGTGCTCGTTCTGGTGAGTCTACAATCCGTTCCTCGTCTTTACGTTACACAAAACCCATGTATACAGGAGCTAGCCAGCACAACACATGGCACGATCCAATCTGCCTTCCTCAATTGGGAATTCCTTTTCAACCCAGGCAGGCACGCGAGAGGCACACGACTTGCTTCTCGTTGGAAATTGTCATCACCTTGTTCATCATCCTGTGGAATTACCTCTGAATCAATACCTACCTACTAACCCACCATCGCAATGCATCTAGTCTTTCGTTCGAACCCACGACCTACTGGTGTAATAGTCTACAATTCGAACCCAGATCAGGCTGACAACTACCGACCGCACAAATTCTTTCGCCCACGAAGAACAGGCCCAGGTCGCATCCTCATCCGCCCTGTCGCGCCAACTCTCGAACCGCGCCCAAGACCGAAATCACAACCCTACAGAAGGGTCATCTCCCTCAAGCTGGCTGTCTCACGAGAGCACGCTAGACGCTTCCTCAAGTCCGTCATATCACAGAACTCTCAATCAGACGATCCACAACAGAAGAGCAATAACGGTCGCAAAAGATCCTGGTCGCCTATCAAACCTGTACAGTCGACCGATTCTCCCAACGAAGACACCCGTAGCACAATGAGGTCGGGTTTTCGAGGGTCCTTAAGTGGGCCTACGGGCCCAATACTTCATCGACCAAGATTTGGATCAGAACCGAGGCGGGCGTCTGGGAGTACCATGGATTGCAACGGCCATGGCCATGACGCTTCTGACCACGTGCACCACTCAACGAATGCCGCAGCCCCCAGCGAACTCATCTCACAACGTCACCTGGACGAGGAAAAGCCCGTGGCGGCCGGTAATGGCGTGAGCGTTGGTATCATAAGTGCCGAGCCTTTCCTTTATCTGCAGGGTTTCGACCACCAGTCAGACCACCTTCCAACCAGCACTGCAATGTTAAGAGGAAGTCTACATTTGAGAGTGCAAAAGACTGCCAAGATCAAGGCGGTTACGTTGAAGTTCAGAGGTACTTCCTGCACAAAATGGCCTGAAGGCATCCCACCTCGCAAGGTTGATTTCGAGGAGAAAGACACAATTATGAGCCACACGTGGCCATTTTTCAATGCCCATTTCGAGAGCGCTGAGAAGGGCACAAACGCAGACCACGTCAAACTGTTCAAGAGTCAAGATTGTCCCCAAACAACAAATGGTAGACTAGATCCATTGGGTCGCTCAGCACAGAATTCGTCTGCCGTTAACCTCACATCGAAAGAAGCTAAGAAGCTATCATTACAAGTCAACCAGTCGCGAAGCTTTGGTAAGGGAGAAAGTCCCAACGCGGGACCCACGGTGGCTACCAAAGGGTATCGGATGTTTCTGCCTGGAGATTACATATACAACTTCGAGCTCCCGCTCGACAGCAGGCTTCCAGAGACAATCGATGTTGAACTCGGCTCAGTCAAGTACGAATTAGAAGCCACTGTCGAGAGAGCCGGTGCATTCCGTGCAAATCTCTCCGGTGTCAAGGAAGTTGTTCTTATCCGAGCGCCTTCTGAGGGCTCATTGGAACAAGTGGAACCTATCGCCATCAGCAGAAATTGGGAAGATCAACTCCATTACGACATCGTGATATCTGGGAAGAGTTTCCCGCTCGGGTCCCAGGTCCCAATCGCTTTCAAGTTGACACCGTTGGCGAAAGTCCAGTGCCACCGAATAAAGGTTCTGGTAACCGAGAATATCGAATACTTTTGTGCCAACAAGCGTGTGCACAGAATGGAACCGACTCGGAAAATCCAGCTCTTCGAGAAACGTGCAGATGGCCCACCCACAAGCACGTTCCCTGGAAGCACCATGCGTGTTACTGCCGGTGGAGGGATCCCCTACGATGCACGAGCCAGAGCTGCAAATGGCGAGAATGTCGTACCAAATGACACAAGCAACCTTCTCGGACACCTCGAGGGCGAGGCAAATGTCGGCCCTACAGAGATGGAATTCAATGTTCAATTACCTACTTGCTACACCATGAAGGAACGTGGCGACCGAAGCCAAAGGCTGCACTTCGATACCACCTACCAGAACGTACAAGTTCACCATTGGATCAAGATTGTGATGCGTCTTTCAAAACCTGACGTGAATGATCCTACAAAACGAAGACATTTCGAAATTTCCATAGACTCGCCCTTTCATATCCTTTCCTGCCGCGCAACACTAGCCAATACTTCGTTACCTGCGTACAGCTCGCCAGAATTCAACCAAGCGACTTCAGACCTCTACGAGTGTGGTTGTCCAGGTGCCCCTCGAAGGAAGCGTGCGACTTCACCACCTTCAGCATTCATCCCTATCGGCACCAATCATGGTAACGAGTCTGTATCATCTTTAGAACATGGACGTTCAACAACCCCAACCGCGTCCTCACCAGATCTTGCCGTGCCTCCAACCGCTCATATCGGCGGACCTACAAGCCACGACGTCTCGCGAACTACTCGCGACCGATCTGCTTCTCGACCCATTCATTTATTACGAGCGCCTAGCTTCAACCCTCCTGCCTTCGAAGATGAAAGTCCGCCACCGCCTCTTGTCACACCACCTCCTCAATATGACGATATTGCCTCTCCAACTTCCGGTCTATCGGATTACTTTGCTCGTCTGAGCGATGCGTACGATGATGATGATCAAGATACCAACCACTTGGGTGGGAGAGTGAATGTTCCTCTCACGCCAGGTGGGCGTGTCAACAGGAGTATGGACATTGCTAGGCCCTGGGTTCCCTCGGTTGGGAGATGAGGTGGTGACAGCGCTCAATCAAAAGCTATACTCCGGCGAAAGGCTTCAACATCCATGACGGCATTGGGGGTTTTGGAATAAATGGATCAAGCGTTCGAGCCTGGCGAAGTGATCTTTTCTCCACGCAAATTCAAGAATCAATGGCGTTTTTCCTCTTTGAAGGAGATAGTCTGCCCTGTTAAACGGCGAAGACAGGCGTCTCCATCCTGTCCTCTTTTTCCTGGCGTTCTGGTGACGGGAACCATGATGATTGATGACGAACGAGGCAAGAATGAAAGCTTTTCATCTTTCCTTTACTATTTCAGTATCTGTATATAGCAGACTCCACCAATGAAAGATATTACAATGTCTCGAACGCGATCAGAGTTGATCTCCCATTTCCAGCTCTCTGTTGCTTCTGCTCGCTGGTCTAATAAAGTGGATGTTTTTATACGTGACCCACTAAACTAAGCCATAGATTTACCCCGTCTGCGACTCTCAAACCTTCTGCTATACTTTCCATGCCTCACTTGCTAGTATTTCTTTTTCGTTGTGTCGTCGCGCCAGAAATAGAGATCTGCAGTCCGCCCCTCATCGCTTGCTGTCACATCACGCCCAAACAATGTGCCGTTTCCTCTCCCGCATCTTATGCACGACCGTTGCGCCGAATACGCAGTAGACTGTGCTTGCAAGCAGACTATGCTCTATTGTTTGCGCACCATCCGCCTGGGCAGCCATCCACTATGAGCTCATCGCACACCAAACTGTTCCAGCTTCGTCACTGTTTCTGCTTGCCGTATCGAGACTGTCTCCACGATCAGACATTTGCGACGCGATGAATCGAGAGGATTCGCACTGCTGTTTTTAGATCACACTGCTTGGGCTAATGTACGCCTCACCGCGTATTGGTGAGTAAACCACCGAGAGGTGACGGCGGTCGGCCGATCGATCAGTTTGCCCAAGCGCCACACCGCGCACGGCTACCAGTCGCGCACCCAATGCTCTGTCCACTGGCTCTACCAAGGTCTTTGTTTGTTGTAGCCGTCCCTGTCCTACATCACCAGTTGCAGTCTACCCGGCGCAGAATCAAGTGAGAGTCGAGAGGAAAGCGAGGTTTCAATGGCGGACCCGTTCTCGATCGCGACGGGCGTGATCGGCCTGGCAGAGACAGGCACGAGTCTAGCTTCGTTCCTGACGGATAAGTACAGGACGTACCGCGACGCACCCGAGCAAATCTTAGAGATTGCCCACGAGGTGGAGTTCTGCGCTGGTCTGATCTGGGTCTTTCAGGATGGTATCGAGAGAAGGCGCGCCGGGGCTGGCAAAGAGAGGGAAGGCCTAAGTGCCAGGTTCGAACGCGATGCTGCAAATTTGGTCCGGAGGGTACGTTTGATTTCTGTTCTGCTCTTCTCAATTCGCTCTGTGACACTGGGTTGGGGTGGAGGGGACATCGCGGGTTGGACTCGAGGCGGCATTGCTATTGTTGTTGCAGTTGCTGCATTGACGTCCGATGCCCATGACGAGCATCCGAGTCACTAGGATGTGGATGGCCTCGAGCTCTGAGGCAGGAGAAGATATAGCGTATTTTGAGAGATCTCTACTTCGTCTGCATCACTCCCAGCCTCCACTCCTCCCACGCACGAACGACGCTTTCCAGACACGAGTGCAAATGAAGATATCAGACGGTAACGAATCCCACTTATTCTCAACCCACAGACACAGAAAGTCTTTGACGAGATCAGAGCGCTCATGCCCAAAGACACGCATGGCCTGGCTGAGAACCACCGGGCGCGATGGCGGTTCATGCTGGACAAGAAGAAGCTTTCGGAAAAACAGCAGCGACTGCGCGAGTTACAGCAGATGTTCATGTTCATGGAGACAATGTACAGATACAACAACAGCAGCAACAACGCCACGAACATCACCAGTAACAGTGGCTCGGACGACTCTCCGCCACCCAAGTACGAGGCTGGAGATCGGGATCCTGGACTGGGCAGTGGCCCTCCCATCAACACAACACAGCTTCCTCCTGCTGCAGGCAATGACAACGTCGGGACTGGATGGGAACAGCAGGGAGGCGGCACGTTCGAAGGGGTGGTCTCGGCTGCAAAGCAAACGCAGCAGCAGGGCGACGAGCCACCGCAGCAATTCATTGCCACCCTGACCCTCAGGCCCTTTCCTTCTGTAACGCCCGAATCAAGAACTGCCAACGTGGAAATACAGCCTCGGATGTCAAGCTCGCGTCCTGCAATAGTCAGCAAGCAATCGAGGCTCGAGAAACAGAAGCGGAAAGAAGAAAAGAAGCAATCACGTCTACGACTGGAGAACCTCAGGCGTTCTCCGTACTTCCGGCCAGAACTGCTCGAGCCTGAAATTCAGGTTAGGTCGGGCCGTATGCCCAGACAGTTTCCTGCGTCGTTTCCTGTATCATTTTCTGGATCTTCACCTGCACCTGCACCGTTTCCCGGATCGTCTCCTGCATCGTTTTCTAGCGGTGTAGGCTACGGAGTCCCAGAGACGACTTCGTACGCTGAGTTCATCGACTTCCAACCGTCCGAGGAGAGATTGGCATCGCCGGTGGTACTGGGCGAAGATGGGTCCGAGTATGACGAGAGTGAGGATGATGAAGTACCGTCAACGATAAGGAAGGAAGTACCGTCAAAGGACGAGGCGAGGAGGGATGTGGAGGAGTGGTTTGATAGGGTGAGTCTATGCGTTTGACCGTTCTCATTTGTTCCTGCTTGAAATTGCTCTGGCTGAACAGGCGAGCAGACGAAGTATCATTATGTCCTTACTAATATTTCTCCTTTATAACAGTGGTTCAAAGACGATGACAGCGGCGACAACGATAACGATGATCAGTATGAAGATGAACATGAAACGCCAGCACCAAGGAATCCGCTGCAGACCGAGCAACAGATCGAGCCCCAAATAGAAGAACTCAACCTTGAGCCTCCAGCAGCAGAACAACCGGCCAATCTTTTCCCATGGGAGAACTCCTTCCGCAGTACTTCACCACAATCCCCCTCGACTGCTCAACCCAGCCAGGAGACGTACGACGAAGGAGTTTCCCTCTTAGCCTCTCCACCTCCTCCGCCAGCTCCTACTGTGGAAACTAGGACGGCAGTGACACCGCCGAGACAACCTCCACCCGTGCGAAGCCGAGCAGCAGATACGGGATCCAAACCACCCCCTCACCAATCTCGCGCTGCTGACGCCGCAGGATCCAGAGCTTCCCCAGCATCTCTTTCGACTTCAGCATCCACCACTGCAGGCGCTCGGCATGGAAAGACTGTCCATTTTACCGGTCAGCAGCAGCAGCAGCAGCAGCAGCAGCAGCAGATGCGTAGACCGTACTTGACGTGGAAATGCGACGGTTGCAACTCGACGGTAAGATCAGACTATCCAAGCCAGACAGAAGTTTATTTTCATCCCCAGGGGAGATATGTTGTTTCTGTTCCAAGCTGACTTCAACATGTACAGTATGTCAATGGGTCGCGGTACCACGACAGTAGAGCGCCGCCGTCAGCGCCATTCGATCTCTGTCGGCGGTGTTTCTGGGACAAGGATAGCGCATGGTGGGAAGATGAACACTACAGGGATGACTTCGTTGAGATGGTCGCTGCTAATCCGACACCTAGTTCGGCTACATAGTATGATCCACGGCATTTAGTAATGTCAGAACATGGTAGTTCAGCAGAGGAGGTGTGAACACGTGCATGTGAGAAGAGGTGTGACAATAATGGCCAACTTCGTATTCAAATTTCATTTGAACTGTTTCCTGTCTACTGGTATTGCTGAATCTCCTAGCTAGACAGGTAGAATTATCACAGGAAAAAAGGGTCATAGAGCACGTTCAAATATCAATGGCGTGAGGCCGCCTAGGTAGACTGAGCATCTCATCCTTGAGGAAGGCTTTGGTTCGACCACCCAGAATTGACCGGATGGCGAACATGACTCTTCTAATACCTAGGTGGGCCTGGAGGAGCACCGTACCCGCCCTGTTGCGGTGGGTATCCCCCTGGACCACCCTGAGGCGGACGGCCGTATTGTCCTGGAGGTGGCGCACCATACTGACCTTGTGGTGGTCCACCATACTGACCCTGTGGCTGACCACCGTACTGGCCTGGGGGTGGTCCACCATACTGACCCGGAGGTGGGCGACCGTAGCCACTTTGCTGAGGAGGTGGAACACCAGCACCTGGGGCCATGTTTGACTTCTCATCCTTGGTGTCATAACTAGGATCGATGGCACCCAAGATGAGTTTGATGACCCAAAGATCGGGCGTCAGATCAACTGGCGGCTGAGCGCGAGCCATCTCAGCCGACTCATTCTCGTAGTCTGTCTTGTTAGCGATTGACTTTTCTTTGGCGTCAGGCATTCGGTATTACTCACTGGAAGTGCAATCCACCATGCTACCAACTGCTGGGTCGTTGTCCAACTTGGCCAGGAACTCTGTCGCCTTCTGATCATTTCCGACCTGTGCGAACTCGAAGGCGATGGCGCCTGGCCCATACTGGCGGTTCTGAGTGCCCTGATCGACTGCATAACGAATTGTCTCGATCAAAGCGGTCTGGTTTTCGCCGGCAGGCTGGCCATCTGTGATACCAATAACAAGAATTGGCTTCTGGAGTTGACCACTGCGTACCTTGGAGACGAAAAGTGGGTCGACCACCTTCTTCCTCAGCTCGGTACCGAAAGGAGTCAAGCCCTTGTAACGTTTGCCAGCCAGCAGCTGCTCCACCTGTTGTTCACTTCGGATGTTGGAAAGTGCCTGTGGTGGTAGAGAGTCATCGTTCATGAAGCGGATCTCGATCCCATCGTCGTCAAAGAGCGTAGCCGCAAAGGCAACACGCTGCATGATCAGGGTCAAATCCTTAATACGCTCACCATTCTCTTCGAAAGACATGGATCCACTGTCATCGATGTAGATGATGACATCGTACAACGCCAACCTGATGATATCATTTGCGATCTCTTTAGGAATGCGCCATGCCTGGCAGAGTCGGTCGATCTGTTGGGCAGCTCTGGAAGCGATTTGGCCGATTCTAGGCGAGCCTGGTGGATAGAAACCTTGTAGCTGCTTCTCTTGAATGGCTCTCTCTAGCTCACGTTGGTAGCCCTGAATATCCTGGGGGCCAGAAGATGGAGGTGGACCACCGTAGCCACCCTGCTGCGGAGGGGGACCACCATAGCCGCCTTGTTGGGGAGGACCGCCATAACCACCTTGCTGAGGAGGAGGGCCGCCGTAACCACCCTGCTGAGGAGCACCGCCGTATCCGCCCTGCTTTAAGATAAACCGTCAGCTACTTCCTATCAACAGCAAGAAACCAAAAAGAACCACTCTTGTTGACGAACATATCCGTAACCTCCCGGAGGACCGTGTGGGTTTGGTGGTGGTTGGCCATAGCCTGCGCCTGGAGGAGGCTGTCCGTATGGAGAAGGGCTATATGGCGCGTTCACGGGGGAGTAGGGCGCAGGTGATTGAGCACCATAAGGTGGAGCCTGTCCTGGATACGGAGCGCCAGAGGATGGTCGTGGTGGTACTGGTGGCGCCTGGCCATACGATTGCTGCTGTTGGCCGTATTGGGGGGCGCCGTAGCCACCAGGCGCGGGCGACTGACCCGGGTACAGCGATGGAGGTGGAGCGCCAGCACCGCCAGCGGCGAGACGAGAGGCGAGAGGCATACGTGCTCGGTGGTTGGAAGTGCGAAGGATGTAGATATTTCCGTAGCGTAGCGGCGATGGAGCGATCCAGATCCCAAGCGAGAAGGTATTTCAACAACAAAGAGGAAAGGATCAAAAAGAGAAGTGGACTCACAGAAGGACCACCTGGATAGGCTTGGTATTGAGATTTACCGGGCTATTGTCGACGAAGACGAGTCAGTTCAACAGGGTCGGCGTGGCATGACGAGGTTGTCAAAGTCCATACGTAAGAAGCACCGCCGGAAGGAGGAGCTCCACCAGCCTGGGACGGCTGCTGCGGACCATAGTTGGCCACAGCCGTAGCAGAGCCCTGCGCCGCAGCGAGCTTTGAAGCGAGTCTATAGATTCACACACCGTCAGCAGGAGATTCTCAAGCCGGTGGTTTGCACCCTGTCCGTCCATTCAACTGCCTCTTTCTTTGTCGTTTGATGTCGTCGCAAACAGTGATGAATGTCAATATTTCTGCCTCGATATTCAGGCACGATAATGACGTAAGCGGGGCTCGGCTCAGCTCGAGCTTGGAACTTGCAGGTGCTTGGCGGGGGTTTGGTTGCCTTAGGACCAGGACGACGACAAGCGAGACGACGACGATGTGAAGGACTGTGGCAGGCTTACCCCATATCGACTGCTGTTGCGATTGAGTGTGTTTCGTATGTGGGAGTGGCAAAATATGAGATCTTGGTAGGCGCCGCAGTGGGAGATGTTGGGGGGTTGTTGTGGTGTACGGTGTACTCGTTGCTGCTGCTGTAACTGCTGCTGCCAGGTGAGGGCGGTAAAGCGGCAACAAATAGTCCGGGAGATGATCACGTGACTTGACCCCTCTTAGCCGCCAAGATCTGCTCAGCCACTTCATCCTTCATCATCGCCAGCAAATGCGGCATGCCCAGCAATCACATCGTCTCCATTAACGTTCTAGTAGCAATACACAGATAGTTTGTGATCGAATGAACTAGGTAAATGGCGTTTGTGGCTATGCTGAGATCGTAAATGGTTCACGTCGCAAAGCTTACCACATTCACGATATGGTAGTCAATGTGGGTGGTACACGACAATGTCAATTCTTAATCCTGGGTATTACATTTGCATAAGGAACGATCGAATCGTCACAGTCATGGGCTTTTGATGTGTCTCTGTTTTCTTCTCGATTCAATCCCGAGATGCTATGTAGATGCTGGCGCTGAATCTGAGGGTCATCACCACATGGAAATCGATCATCTCTATCCAATCGCCGTGTTCGAACGTTTCCCTTTCCATTTCGAATATACCCATCAGGCGTCTGTAAGTCTCATGAATCTCTCCACAGTCCCAGTCACTATCATATCCAACTCAACAACTCCACCCTTTAGTTCGTGATTCTGGCCGGATGAGTGTCAATCTCGTGCAGCGTTCTGGAGAAGCTGCACTTGTCGCCTTTGGGACAGACTATCTCCTTCTTGGATCCACTGCCAATATCTTGAAATTGGCAGTGGTGGCCGTAGATGCATTCCCGATAACGACACTTGGTCTCGTCGCCACACGGGATTTCTCTAGCACTCAGTCGTAGCAGGTCGAGATTGACCTTTGTCACCTCCATGTTGTGATTGAAGTTGCACCTTCCAATTGACCCAGTCGCTTTGCAGTTGTTCGACAGGTAGTGATGGAAACAGAACCCCATCTGCTTAAACTCGTTGTACGTGCTTGGGCTTCCTTGCGTCAACACGAGTTCATCAATCCTCTGAGCGTATCTGTTGATAAGTACAACAGGCCTGATATCGGCTAAGGCGGTGATAGGATTGTTCTCGTTTTTGTTGCTGGTGGTCGTCGGGGTGATGCTGGTGCTGGTGCCGGTGCCAGTGCCGGTCTTGTTTGTCTGTGAGTGGGGCAATCCTATTTTCAACACAGCAGCCCAATTGTGTGGGGCAGCAGCCTGTTGTCCAGGTGGAAAGTTCGCGGGACCTTTGCTCTTGGGCTCCAAACTACGTCCAACAGCTGGTTCGATTAGTGATGAGCTGATGGGCATTGCTGGACTGGAACCACGCGAAATGGCTATCTTGGGAACGACAACGTTCGACTTTGGTTGAACGCTCGAGCTAATTGATCTAGCGTCTGGGGCGTTGGTGCCATCACCCTTTTCCTTAACGAGACCTTCTTCCATCTTGTTGGGATCGACACTCCTTTGGCAAGCCTTCTCTCTTTTCAGTGGCTCTTTGTAGGATGTGATCTTGAGTTTGTTTGTAGAAGCCTCATCTCCAACCAGCGATACGCGTTCGACATTCTCATTGTCTTCGCCCAACAAGTTCGAGACACTCTCATCGTCAAACCATCCAAGTATGATATGACGGCAGTGGTGATCCTTGACGAACAGTTGGAAGCTCGCCTTCAACTTCTCTCGCATGTTGGAGACAGATCCGAGCTCAATCGTGTCGAACAGAGGGTGGCAGTCGTTGAATCCGTCAACAAAATCTTTGATCTGCGAATGACTCTCTACCAGTCGGGACTGTACACACGTCTCAGCGAGGTTGGCAAAATCCGCGAAGACGCGTCCGATAATCTTGATCTCGGGCTGGTGTAGATGGGAGTTCGCCCACTTTGCAATCTGACAGTTCAGAGTTGAGGCCGCATCGTAACCACCTTTCGTGCCATCGTGTAGAAGCTTGTGCTGGGAAAAATACTTTTCTCCGTCGATGAGAACCGCGACGAATGAGTTATCTCTCTGTCAACAAGATCAGCCTTGGACAACATCCGTCGATACGTTGTCGACAGCAACTTACCAGATCGTCTTCAAGCACCTTGATATTCTCTTTCAGGTCTGAAATGGTGTTTTGGAGACTGCGTATGTCTTGAAGGCGTGCCTCACACATCGTTTCGAGACTCCTACTCCGATAGAACAAGTTAAGTGACCACGAGTCACGCTTGTTGGCCTCCTGCGACAGTCTCTCATTCTTTTCTATAAGGAACCGAACAAACCTGTCTTGATCGTCGCGGACAAGCATATCCCGGTACTGAAGAATATCGAGATGTTCTCTGGGTGTTAGCTCAGGAGGAGCTGCGGCCCCAGCAGAACTGTCCTGTTGAGAGGCTGACGTGATGTCCTTGTTGTGGGACGCCATGGTGAAGGGACAACCAAGCAAAGCCTACCGTTTTTTCGATTGCTAGTAGTAGGCGACAGTGAGTTCTATACCGAGTCGAACTCACACTTGGGCCCTATCCCTTCAACGTCAGTAAGAAACCAGGTTAGGGCTTGCTGTAGTAGGATTGTCAGGAACACAGGCAGGTGCTTTGGCTCGTCTTTCGTGAAACAATTATGTAGCCAAGTCAAAGATAGGTTCCAAACCAAACTTCGAAGCTTTATATAGGGGAGAAAAGCCTAGCTAACCGCGCCAAGCAACAGCACAAGCACAAGAACTCTCATTCAATGAACTGTAACCCTCTCGCCCGTTTAGGAAGGCACGTGAAAGCGACAGGGTCGCACTGTTCAGAGATTTTCACAGAGTGGTTCGTTATGAGAGACTGGAAGCGAGTCAACTTATTCGACAGCGCGTCGTAATTCAATACTTTGCAGATCGATCTTGTCCGAGATAACTTGACCATTGGTTCCACTTGACTCGGCCCATCTATCATGTGTGATCTAGTCAGTGTTACTTTGTGGTTTCCTCTTCGCTGGTACATTGCACACGTTCGGACAGTGTTGCTCTCAAAGTTTCAGTAGAAAGCGTAATGACACATACAAAAAATGGTTCATCATGTCTGTATTGAGATATGGTCGCTTTTAAATTTGCAAAGACGCTAAGAGGACAAACGATAATCTTCGCATCAGTCAGTTGAGCATTCGCAATAACGCAGCAATGCCATACCAATCAAGGAAACTCACATGAGCTACCACAGACATCAGGTTCGTTTCCCACACAGGCTTTAGGGTTTTGCCAACAAAAAAGTTGGAGAGAATCGCTTTCCGCTGATTAGAAGTCGTTTTCTACGGAGGTGTAAAATCCACAAAGAGAGAAGGGCCAGGGCTATCACCAAGAGAGCATCATTCGCGCTTCCAGGCCTCGAACTCCTCATCCAGATGGGGTTTCAGTAATCTCATGGCCGGGGCTCCCTTGCCGAATCCGCGATTGCACCTCCAACACCTCAGCTCGCTATCGGTCCAATGGCCGAAGCGCCTTCGATAATCGCCGCGTGGCAAGGGAAAGACGCGCAGGGGGATGAGGAAATCCGTCGTGAAGCTGAGATAGTGGTTGGACTTCTTCATCCAGCCGCTGACCATGTCTCTGCTCAGCACGTGGATGTGCAGATGGCTCATTGACGGGATGGCGTGCACACCGGAGATCACTTCCACCTCCCAGTCCCTACCCTGCGGCAGCGACGACTCTGAATCGTGGCCGCCGCTCTCGTTCGCTTCGACGTCGCCGTCCATGGCTTGCCGACGGATCGCCTCAGCAGCAGACTCGCGCCCGAAACGTGCGCGCAGCTCCTCGGCCACCCAGCCTCTGACCTGGCGCTCCTTGGCACGGCATTTGTCGAGGAAGGCTACATCGTCGAACGCCTCCTGTCCCCGGGAGAAGTTTCGTTTTGCGTCACGCGGCAAGATCAGCAGATGGATGGAGGCCTTGGGGTAGAGGTCGCGGATGACGACGAAGTCGTCGTCGTACTGGACCACGCGGTCCCGTGGGAAGGACGCCGGGTCGACGGTGTAAGCCCCCAGTCCCTCCCTACCCATAAAGCGAGTCTGCTGGGTACGTCTGTCAGGCTCCAGCTTGGGCTGTGCAGAGGATGTGTTGGTGGATGAGGGTTTTGACTTTGCCCTCATGAGTTCTGTGCTGGGTAGATCGAAAGGAGTATTCGGTTAGACTGCATGCCAAATCGTCGATTGGAGGTGTCGTATGACGCTAGACATACAACGCATTTTTGGACTTCCCATTCTCAGGGTGATGTGTTGCATTATTGCCATCGGACGCAATGCTCGTCACCGGGCTCTCTTCGAAATCGTCCGCAGTGGCTCTCTCATCTTCGGTCATGATTGATATGCAATATCTAGGTATATATAGGCACGACTAGGGACGAGACAGTAGGATTGATTGTGCTTTTATTTATATCGGACGTTTTTCCAATTGCCCTTGCTCGCATACTAATCAACAGTGACGTCTGAACGACCTCTGCAGAGATCTGACCACCTTAGGGT
The DNA here is from genome assembly GCA_018467035.1 of Scorias spongiosa. NCBI lineage: Eukaryota > Fungi > Ascomycota > Dothideomycetes > Capnodiales > Readerielliopsidaceae > Scorias > Scorias spongiosa. The sequence goes on along the minus strand of JACSZZ010000003.1, from coordinate 2,846,209 downwards.
TAGGGTTTATAATTGTTAGCCGTAGTTGCCTCCTGCCCTTGCATAAGACAATATTCCAATAGATGCTTTGACCGTGCAATATATTTCGGTGCCCAGTACATATGCATGCCAATGTTTCACGGCTTCAGGTTATTTGCTTGCATGCTCTGACTATGTAAAATGCAGGAATTGCTTGCAGATCGTCGCACGAGAAAAAAAAAAGCGTTCAAGCCGCTCATGATAGGGTATGATATATTGCAAGAGTTAAAGGGCTACATTTCTCTTCAAACGATGTTTTCGATCCGATCCTATACTCTCCTTGCATTTCTCCATTCTGTTGGACAGGTATCCCACGATCAACCACCGGCTCACCATGCGTTACGGTCCCAGTTAGGGTCTACAAACCAAGTCAGCCAACAACATCCTCACTCTACCACATTCGGTCGCCGCAACGAGAGTGGACATACCTTGCACGAAGCCACCGAGCACTCTGCTTCCAGTCTGCAACAACGGGTGACCGACAACGATCTTCAAGAACCTCTCCAAGCCTTTCCTCCTATCCTCGATCACATTGTCGTCGAAACGGTTGAGATAGACCTTGCCTGGTAGAGGCGGGATGGACACCCGCGCACTCTCGCGCTCCAACAAATCGCGGAAGACTTCAAAGTCACTGTATCGCCTTCGCACCTCTGAGCGTCTGAGTTTGAACGCTGGAATGTTCGTCGATAGCCTGATGAGGTAGGTGGTGTAGCGCGAGGATGGCGAAGATGTCGGTTGGTGGGTTTGAGGGTCAGTGACCTGAAGTTACCGGTGTCAGTCTCTCGTTATCCTTTTCTCACGCCATCGGACTCTCGTTCCATTCATTTCCATCCGACTGCTTTCTCCTCTCGATATCCAGCAATAGACGCACCTCTATTTCGAGGAAGTTCTCCGGCACGCCATAGATCTCCTCGAAGCTCTGGGTATGCGCCGAGGCGCCTGTGCTTGCGAAACCGGTGGGGAGACCACCAGCGCCGTATCTTCCACTCCCACCGTTCCCAGGCTGCTGCTGCTGTTGCTGCTGACCAGCAGCAGCGGGATCCTCTGACGGAAGAGGCCTGGGCGGTGTATCAATGCGCTGCATTGTATCGCTCTTGACGATGGCAACGGCCGTGCTCTCACTATTCGTCCTGGTCCTGGAGAGCAAGGGTCTGTCAATGGACGGACGGAGGTTGAAGTGTGTCTTCGCTCGATGCGGTACCGGCCGATTCTCCGCTAGGATCAATGGAGCCAGTGCTTGCTTGCTGCCGTGCCGTGCTTGCTTCGCGACCCGTCTCCCGCCGTGGTTATCTTTGTCGTGGTATGTTGCAGCTTTTACCGTGTGGTCGTGTGATAGTTACCGAGCAGCGATAAGTAAGGGCCGGTGATCTTGCGACGTTGCAGCCTGAGGCCGACACTACGGGAGCCGCTTTGGTGAGAGCGTCGTTCAAAGCTCTGTCACTTAGTGACTTGCCCACCTCCCCTAGGTACCTTTTGGGTCAACTGGGCAGGTGCGGGGGCTTGCGACGTGGGGCTCTAGCGTCACTGTACGGCACACTATTTTATTTACCTGGGTAGGTGTATGCTTGTAGGACGTGGGATGTCTAATAATAAATTGGGTTTTATCTCCATATCATGCGACTTCCTCTGATGGTAGATCGAGGTAATGTAGTTCGATTATGAGAGAGCGCAACATCTCAACTCTCGAGTATGACTGCCAAAATCCTCGAAAGTTGTTCTTGACCGAACAGGCGTGTTACTATCGAGTCGGACAAAGACTTTTCCCGCATGATCCGATCGATTAAATATGTGTGTTCACACCGCAATGGCGCGTTGTTTTTACTACAATCCGGACCTGGTTCAGGTCATCAAGCTATAGATGGGAAGAGCTTGGCGTCTGAAGTGAAGGATAATATCGACTTCAATGCAAACAGGGAAAATGGTGGGCAAGCGCCCGGGCGTCGAGGTGAAAGCACGAGCTGTTCCAGAGTGGGTGACACCACAACTGGCCAATCGCACTCATCGTGCACTGATGGCAACCTCAAGGACAGGCAAATAGCGTATACGTGTTGCAGGTAACTCGGTCCGCGGCGACTCTGCTTGGTCGGTGCCGGCCGCCTCTTTCCGACGAGCAGAGCCAGTCTCCGGCCCTTTAGCAGCGTCCTTCATGATTTCATCCCCATCGATATCTGCTGTTGCTGCTCCAGAGGCGACCTCGTCCTGTACGTTTCGTCCAGCTAGATCAACATCCTCATCGAGCTCGATATTGTCGACAGTGCCAGTGGTGTGTGTTCTCAACTGGACAGTGTATTCGTCGGTCCGTTGTTGGAACCACAACGCCAGCATCATGACTTTCTCAATAGCCCTACCCGTACCTTTGATAACGACCTGCTCTGCACCACCAATATCTTCCCCATCACCCTTGCCAGCCTTCTTCCCTCTGGCACGACCAGCAGCCTTCTGCTTCTCCACTAGCTGCGCAATCTCTGCGATTTCATCATCGTCTGCATGTGAATTCCTGCGGTAACGAGAGGATGATCCGTTTTGTTTCTGTAGAGTGGTGGCGGATTGAATCAATCGGCGATCGGAAAGTCGTAGTAGTTTCTGTACTCGCTTGACTGCCGACATGAACGGTGTCTTTTGCGAGACATATACCACCTTCTGGCTGGATGCAGAGGCATGTGGGGAAGGGATCGGTGGTCGAATTAGAGGTCGTTTCTGCACTTTCGCATCTGGTCATTGTTAGTCTAATGCGACGCTTTAGTCTGGCTTGGTTTGGGAGGCATCTACTTTTAGGTAGCGAAGGCAACTTGTTATGTGATTGGGGAGGATTCCCTCTGTTTTGTGCTTTTGCGCCAGCCATTGAGGGCGCACTATCGGGTCTTTCTTCACATCTCTGCGGCTGTGGAACGCGAGTGGTGACATTCGGGTGTGTGAGAGTCTACGCGATGGTTGTTTTAGAGAGGCGGAAATGCCCGTTAATCACATGGAAGGTATGGCGAAGGGAATGTGATGGCTTCTATTTCCCCCCTCTGCTCACTATAACTGTGAAGGTACTTACCTAGATATTAACAGTACCTAGGCAGTATCTCATATGTCTGGAAATATATCATTATTGAAGTCCACTAGGACCATGGTAGCAAAATGCATATAGATCGTTGCAAGAACAGGTCCATTGTATTTCAAATCAGATTAGATCATAGACTCGTTTGGATTGCGATAGCCTCGTGCCAGCCATCTTTTCTGAACGCTGGCACCGAACGCAGTACGCTTTGTCAAGGTCATCTAGTATTTGCATGGACTCTTGCTTACAGACCATAAGAAGATCGCATCAAAGCCTGCTTCCTGGTCTTGTCACATTGAATCAATGTTCAACCGGTGGTAGCACATGAACCGCCGGCATAGGCCACAGTCTACAGCACTGTAGCCTGTCGTATCTGTGCGACCAGCGGCATTGGTTTCCTCGGACTTGGACCCTCTAAGCAACGACGTCTGCGACAAAATACGGGTGCATCGTACGCATTGACAGTTCTTGGTCCTTTCCCCCAGGCCAGCGCGCTTACCCATTGAGAGTCAAGGCCAGACGTTGGTCAAAGCCGGACAATCACCCGGACAACAGCGTTGAAGCAGGCGGTAATAGACTGGTGCTCTCCAACGGCTTCCACAAAACCAGACCCCACATAGAGGCGTAGCCAGTACGGGTAGAGATCAGGATCGAAAGACGTTGTCGTCGCCATGAGCAACAGCGCACGGAATGGAAGCGAAGTCAAGAGTCGAACAGTGCGGTGGTCTCGGACGCGAAGACGGGACTACTTCAGGTAATATTGCCATTGGATACCTGTACTGAGCTACTACCTAGGTACGATGATCTAGGTAGCTAAGTACCTAGGTATGGGATTAGCCGACATCGCTTATCAGATCAGATAATCGTATGATCAATCAATTGCTGGGTGCTCGGCCCTCCCATTCCATCATCAATTACGCAGTGGCAAAGAAAGACGTGACGCAACAAGCCAAGCGCGGTGAAAGACGCGTCGCTGTCATATGCGCGTTTTGGGAAATCCATCTCGGAGACGCGTATAGATCGGCACTTGACGCGCTTTGCACTAGTACCGAAAGGAAAAGTCCGATGTATCGCTTGGTTAAGTAATTCACGGAATATCGTCATTGCTGCCTACCTGAGTATTCATCACGGTGGATACGAATCACCGTGAGATTTCAACAGACTCCTATTCACCCTCCGTCCAGCGAGTTCAGTTCGGCATCAATCGACATTCAACAGCCATCACGGCTTGACAAGAAGATATCTGCGCAATCAGTAATCTACATCAATAAGACGCACGCACACGCGACGCGGCATCTGCACCTGCATCTCACGCACGCACGCACGGATTGGCAGATATCGCCCCTCGGCTTAACCCATTAATTAATGCAGGATTTGACACGCTCAGCACGGACAAAACATCAAAGCGCGTCTCCCTCGACACTTAAGTCGCGACTTTTCCTCCTGCGCTCTACCATCACCATTCCCATCTCCATTCCACCACATCAATCGATCAGTCCATCCACTTCACACTCGACATCGCCTCTCATATTCCGATCTAATACACACATCCATTCAATATGAGCCTGCAGACTACTCCGTCGAAGAAGGTGAGCACCCTTCCCTCCTCGACCTCTACGCATTGGGATTTGCCCTTGACTGACCCTTATCACGTAGGCCGCGACCGCCATCGAGAACCTCAAGATGGAATCTCCTGTCAAGCAGCCTCACTTCAACTCAGAGGCCAACAAGGAGAACGTCCTCGACTCCAGATACGAATCCTGCGAGGTCGCCCTTCCCATCAAGGGCATTCCAGAGCTTCCAGACCTCGAGGAGCAGGAGACAGCAACCAGGGTTGCAGAGACCATCAAGAGCGAGGAAGCAGATGAACCCATTCTGCAAGAGAACCCACAGAGATTCGTTCTGTTCCCCATCAAGTATCATGAGGTATGTCCTTATCCTCGAAGTATCGCGTCTGTGACGCGTCATGGACGCGTAAAGTGGTTGCTATAGGTACAGTCCCACTAACCCTCATCCATAGATCTGGCAAATGTACAAGAAGGCCGAGGCTTCTTTCTGGACTGCTGAGGAGATCGACCTGTCCAAGGATCTTCACGATTGGAACAAGCGTCTCACCGATGATGAACGATTCTTCATCTCCCACGTTCTTGCTTTCTTCGCTGCTTCCGACGGCATCGTCAACGAGAACCTTGTCGAGCGTTTCAGTGGTGAGGTGCAGATCCCTGAGGCCAGGTGCTTCTACGGATTCCAGATCATGATGGAGAACATCCACTCCGAAACATACTCACTCCTCATCGACACATACATCAGTGAACCCAAGCAGAGAGCCTACCTCTTTAATGCCATCGACAACATCCCTTGCATCCGCAAGAAGGCTGACTGGGCTTTGAGGTGGATCAGCGACAAGAACAGCACGTTCGCCTGCAGACTCATTGCCTTTGCCGCTGTCGAGGGTATCTTCTTCTCGGGTTCATTTGCCTCCATCTTTTGGCTCAAGAAGCGTGGCCTCATGGCAGGTCTCACCTTCTCCAACGAGCTCATCTCCCGTGATGAGGGCATGCACACCGACTTCGCCTGCCTCCTTTTCTCCCACCTCAAGCACAAGCCTGATCAAGCTCTGGTCGAGTCTATCATCGTTGAGGCTGTCGCTATCGAGCAGGAGTTCCTTACCGACGCCCTGCCTTGCGCCCTTCTGGGTATGAACGCGAAGCTCATGTGCCAGTACATCGAGTTCGTCGCAGACCGTCTCCTCCTTGCCCTCGGCAACAGCAAGCACTACCACGCCACCAACCCCTTCGACTTCATGGAGAATATCTCCCTCGCTGGCAAGACCAACTTCTTCGAGAAGAGAGTTGGTGACTACCAGAAGGCTGGTGTCATGGAGGCTCACAACAAGAAGCAACAGGCTGCCGCTGCCGCCAAGGACGGCGTCCCAGTCACAGAAAAGCAGCCTGTCATGAACGGTGACTTTGCTTTTGATGAGGACTTCTAGGTCCTCTCTTCGCTTGTCATGGTTTCCGTGTTGAAAGGCGCTATGTTGTAATGTCATGCATGATGGGTTGGTGTGGTCTGGTCTGGCAGGGCCCGGCTGGGGGTGTCTCGGCGTTTATTCTCTGCTCTTCGAACTGCTTTGGCTACAGTGACATGATACCTGGCCTGTCATTTTTCTATCGGGTGTTTTTCTGCACTCTCCCCTTTTCCTCTATAGAAGAGATGGTGTCTCCTCGTCATCTCTGGTGCTTCCCTGGATGGGTTTGCATTCAATACATATATAGCATAGCTCTTGGGACGATATGTCGTATTGTCCTCATCGAATCAAAATCAAGATTTCCAATAATGTTGATGTGCCTGTCTCACGCCTATCTTTCCTATCTCTCTAGACGCGATCTCCCCTTTGCTTTTCTCTCGACCTCGGCTTGCCCATCAGACTTGCATTTACATACCTAGGTGCTTAGCTTGTGCTCATGTTCGGCCAAATGCCCGCGACTTGAGAGTAGCAATCACCAATGAATACTAGCTATACCCTTGTAACCTTCAGATGACGGATATCTCCGTGCAGCTCTCAGTATCGATAAATGTCGTAGCGTTGACATTTGACTTTAGACTTTTGCTACAACGTATCGATGGGCAAATATAATCTGACCCTCTAGTGCATTCTAACGCACTGACGATATTCATGAAGTTCTGAAGCCAATATGTGATCACACAATCGTCACCGTCAATGTACCTTGTGCCAGCATCTGGCATAGCAGCAGTGGTAGTCTAGAAAGCATGTAGATATCTAGCTCTAAAAATATATGGACAAAGAAGGAAGAGTCTATAATGCCCAGTTCTAGATCAAAAAGGCAGTTTCATATCCTCTACTTTTTCTTCCGTCGCCTTGGTACCACCAAGAGGCTCACCAATCGCTTCCCGGATGAAAGCCACAAGCGCAGCAACGTACTGCTTCTGGCTGCTGGGAAGGAAGTGACCGCCCGGGTGGTAGACGAGCCTGGAGACGCCACCGGGCCGGCCAGCGCCATCGACACACGACTCGACGAGGCGCAGGCTGCGCTTCTCCTCGACGACGGTGTCGACGCTGCCGAGGAAGTGGCACATGGGCGTGGCGATCTTGGGCTGGTAGAAGGCACGGTAGAGCGGGTTGGTGGCTGCGCCGAAGCCGCTGTAGCTGACGGCGAAGCGGAAAGGCGCCTGCACGGGCTCCGCGATGAAGCCCGAGTCGTGCACGTAGCCGTCCGGGAAGGCCATGCCGCCCTCCACCTGCGCCGCCTCGAAGGCCGCCTGGCGCCCGGGCTCCAGCAGCGACGCCACCATGCCGGCCGCCGCGCCGCCCTGGCTGAACCCGATCACGCCGTCGAAGGGCCCGTCGCGCTTCAGCACCTCCGCCACCGTCGTCAGGCCGCGCTCCATCGATTCGTACCGGTACGGCTCGCCCTCGCCGCGCCGCACCCACCAGCCGTACGCCTCCGGGCTGTCCTTGTCGCCGTCGACGTCGTAGCCTGGGATGTCTCGGTAGTCCAGCTTGACGGGCCCGGTCGGGTACACCAGCTGCACGCCTCCTGGGTACTGCTTGAGGTGGCCCGCCTTAGGTGCCGCTGGGAAGTGCTTCTCGAGCGACTTCTCCAATGCTTTGGTCTTGGCGTGGAATATCGGTCCCGATTGCGTGTAGCCGTGCAGCATCAGTATCTTTAGTTTTCTTGGGACCCCATTCTCGGTGGCCATGGTCCGGGCGGATAGCCTTGAGCGGCTATTGAGAAGGTGATTTGTCAGTGGTGTCGGCAGGGATGTCTTCAGTAGCTTCAACTTCATGCGATCTTGAAATTCAAGTACAGATTTCGATCGAGTCAGCAGGGAGTCTGTTTCAGCGTATGATGGAGGGATAATCCGCACTCGTCGTTGACTCGATCCTAAGATTGGGGCATAAGCCTCACGCTGGGATGACTAAGCAGAAAGGCCACATAGAAATGCGTTTGTAGAAGAGTTGTACCTCTAGATTATACAACAAGGTTGACTGCTTTCGCTGAAAAACAACGTGTCGATATTGACCTGGGTATGGTGCGCTAAACTGGTCACCCCACAGTACTCCATGATACCCAAATATATCTTCTTTCTGAACCCTCATGCGTCGTTCGATGGAGCTGTGTGAACAGGCCGTATGGCGACGAGCGAGATGAGTGGTAAGACCCAGTTCCGATCAGAATCTGGCGGCGTGCCGAATAAAGCGAAGGGAGAGATTGAAGCTTCCATCGTACGGAGCTAAGAACACGATCTTTTGAAGAAATGTCTTTCGCGAGAATTGAATTGTGATAGATGATTAGGTACTGTAACCTCTCTCTAATATGCAATTGCAGCAATCATCAAAGCTGGCTAATAAGTCGCAAATAATAAGGGAGGAAGTCCAACACTAGGCGCAAACCCAACGGCATAAACATGAAATTACGGAACCACGGTAGCCAACTCCATCACGACCTGTGGACCGACATACGATTTGCGGATCCATAACCACCAGGCTCCAACAAAGATGGTAAGCCCTCCTGTGACCAGACTCGAGTAGTTCATTCCCTCAGCCGTGACAGGCATAGAGTATGGGAAGCAGTAGAACACCATGAAAACGGCCATGTAGACGCAAGATACAATGTTGATGATGAAGCCTGTCGGGCCGGACATGAAAAACACGCCTGGCCGAATGTTTGATCGGCGCGAGAGGAGGTGAGGAATCAGCGCTGCCAGGAACGATGCGGTGGACAGGATGACGAAGGCGCCAATGAAGGCGTCGAAGGCTGCGGTCGAGCCGACGTAGATGGCACCCATGACACAAGACACGCAGCCGCAGACGAGCGTCGAAGCGAACGGGTTCCTCCACCTTGGGCTGATGCGGCCGATTGTGTCTCCCCATGGCGTCGCTTTGTCTCGGGCGAGAGTCCACAGAATGCGGCCGGCCGTGGTGTAGCAGCCGATTGTGGCGGCAAGAATGGGCAACAGGATGACGATCACGAGCCCGACGGCACCGCCTCGCGAACCTGTGGCTTGAAGGTAGATCTCTCCGAGCGGGAAGATGGAATCGGCTTCGAAGATTGCATTGAGGTTGGTGATGGAGTAGAAGATGGAGATCATGTAGATCAGCGCAGTGATGAATCCCATGACCACCTGGGCGAGGATTGCTTTGGGGATGTTTGAGCTTGGTCTGGTTTCGTCTGCGTTAGCATTTGGAGCACAGCATCAGACTTCCCGTGCCGGAAGACGAGACTTACTTGGGAATCTCCTCAGCCAGATGAGTGAGACAATCTGGAGTGCCTACTGCGAACGCACCGTTCAACATTCCGGTTAGAAATACTAGGCCCTGGCTCGAATATCCCGTTCCGTTCTGCCACTCTTTCCAGACGAACGAATTGGAAGCATATCCATTTCCATTCTGGGAGGGCATGATGGCACAAACCATGACCGTGACGAACACTCCTCCCAGCATGAAGAAGGATCCGACGCGGTTGACCATGGGAAGGCCACGGTTCAGGAACAAGACAACGGCACAGCAAGCCCAAGTGATGATCTGGTAGACGATGAAGACCTGCCACCGTTTGACATCGTGTTGGGGATAGTATAGGTTGTAGCAGAAAAGAACACCATCACCAATGATTGCTGAGTTGGCAGATGCTCCAAAGATCCAGGCGAGGAGGTTCCACCAACCGGCGAAGAAACCACACACGCGACCAGCTCTGGGACCAGCTGTCACGGTGGCCCAGTGATAGACTGGAAAGGTTGGAACACGAGTCAGTAAGATGAACGCAGGGCAAAAGGCTGGACAAATAGAAGAATCGCGACGCAACATACCTCCACCAGATGCAGGAATGGCCGATGCAAGCTCTGCGATAGACGCTGCGACGAACCAGTAACAGACGGACACAGTGATGCTGCATGAATAGGTTCTGTCAGTCCCCTCTTCATTCTTGACTGATCCATCACTCGAGCAAAAGAACTTACAATTCATAGATGACACCAGGCGGACCGCCATTGTAAATCGCGACAACCTTTTCAGTCCCAATCGTCAACATTGTTCAATTCCGACACAACTCAAGGCTGCACGCTTGAAATTGAGATCGACGAGCGTGTCGTGGGTAATGGGAGAGGCGATGAACATACAATCGCACCACCAAGCGCAGTCCAAGTGTTTCCCGTCACAATACCAGTTGCACAGATACTCAAGAGACCGAAACTTCTCTCGAGTTCTTGCTCATGACCAGAAGTGTTGATCTCGCCATTTTGAATGTCAGTGTCTCCGACCTCTAGGCCGGGCTTCGTTTTTCCGGGGATAGCCTGCTTTTGACTGTCCTCATCCACTCCGTATACAGCATTGGAGTTGGATACAGCCATGGTGTGTTTCTCGTCTATGCTCATAGTATGTGTCCAGCGCTCAGTGCGGTGTTTTCCGACAGGTCTCGTATCTGTTTGATGAACGGTGGCTTGAAAGAACGTTGACAGATACTGCTCCGGAGCGGCAGTGACAACAGGTCTGAGGCTTGTCTAAAAGCAAGCCGACCTACCTTGCCAATGCTTGATCGAGTCCGAAGGATTATGTAGAAAGGCTTGAGAACGATCAAGCAATTGCCAATGCGAGCGCTAAGTTGTACCACCATGTGACTATCAATCATAAATTACTTTCGCCAGAGACTACCGGGAGAGAGACCCCTGTACGTTCATCAGTCGATAGCGACGTGAAATTTTGTTATCACCGTCTCTGATCACTCTCATAGAATTGAATCGCTCTGCCGACTTATCATACACAACCAGAGAACCATCCATACAGATACGAAACAATACATCTTATCACATAGACGTCAAAATAGGGTGTATCTACCGTCAACTCAAGCACCGAAGGCGCCCTAACCCATGTCTGATTGGCGCCACCGGCAACAGAAGCAATAGGATTTGGTCGATAGGGGGGGCCAGATAAGACAAAACCCGTTCACGTAGAAGCATATTCTAGGACAGGCCAGCTGCACAGCGACCCGTCACACGGCCCGGGGGAGTATCAGCCATCCCATGCGACCCCACGGATGATAACAGATCAAGGGTCCGTTGGTTGGTGGGAGACGATCCAGGTACTCGACTGTCTACGTATTTCCGGTGTATACAGTTGGCAGCTGATGATCTCGGGACTATTGTTCAGAGACGATAGCTAAAGAGATAAGCTAGGTAATTACCCGGTTAAGATCTAGCTAGTACAGAATATAATAGGTATAGCCCTGGATTATCCTGCATGCTTCGAATTCGAGATACCGTAACATGCCGTTCCATGCATCGAAAGTGAAGACCAGAGGCAGAGAGAACTATGCCAAGCTGGCGCATTCCATCGTCAAAATATCCGTGCATTGTCCTTCATAACTCAGGTGGACTCGAAGTCTAGACCGCCCAAACCGAGCCCTGATCGAGCCAGGCTGAAACATAGTATTACCAAATAAAAACAATAATTCACGAATCAGAATTTCTCCATTAGGTTTTTCCGAACCGTCCACATCCTAGCCCTTTTCCCGTAGATATACATCGGGATTGTTGTGAGCAAGCATGCAACTTGAATTCCTCCAATTGCAAGGAAGGTTGTCTTAGGGCCGTCACCCTCGAGCCAGCGGGTGAAGAACAAGCTGAACACCAGGCCATGTAGGATATTCTTGGAGAAGTTCAAGGTGACGAGCGCCTCACCGGCGTACTGGCGGTAGGAATCTACTGCGAAGGTGATCGAGGTGGTCGAGCCCAGTGAGCAGCCAAACGAGATGCAGCCGAAGAAGATGGTGGGTACTATCCAGGCGTCTCGCTCCTGCGCAGACCAGCCGTAGCCCATCAAGCCTATCGATGTAGTGAGCAGGATCGGTATTGCCATCACGAGGCGAAATTCAGGCTCATAGATGCCACCGTTGCGGCGAGCCATGTATCTCACAATGAGGTCTGATACCTTACCCGCCACCGCCGTGCCGAGACAGCCGCCTACAAAAGGAGAGACATATACCAAACCCGTCTGGAGGGGTGTGAAGTTGTACGTCTCTCTGTTTTGGTAGATATGCGCGACCGACTCGGATAGTACGATTAGCCACCCCACGGATAGTGAGTACACAAGCGTGGACCATAGTATGCTTGGATAAGCGAAAAGTATGAAGGGTCGTAGCATGACTTTGAACCAGTTGACGTGATTGATCCGTCCTGACCATGGTCTAAGCTGCTGAGCGAAGGTTTTGGGTGGAGACCTTCGCAAAGCCTTGGTGTAGATGCTGCCAGCAGATGGAAATCCAGCCTCAAGGTCATTGTGGTGCGAGACAGGACTCTGAATTCCGTGTGCAACGCTCGCTGATGCTGGACTGGCAATGTATGGTGTTGCTCGGTCCTGAAGAGAGCCATGGATCTGCTCCTGCTCCAAATATTCGGTTTTCAATGGTTTAGACAAGTGGGGTGTAGCTAGTGGACTGTTCGATGATGGAGCTATTGTCTCATCGGGAGCCGTCGCGTCTGTGGATGAAGATGTCGCATTGGCTGGTGGAGTTGGCTTGCTTTCGCCCGGAACATCAAGTTCAGCGTCATCCCGCAAAGCTTCGGTAGATGGGTTGAAGTGTGCGTGCCTTTCGCCATCATCGTTCTTCTGGGCCCGTTGGGTCTCTGTAGCATCCTCGTCCAAAGCTGCAAGCGCTCTTTCGCTCCCGGATCTAGCACCAGAAGCCTTTTGATGCTTATGAAACAGATTGCTGCTTGAAAACCGCCGCAAAGCAGATCTATTTTTATGAGGACGTGGCGTCCTATCCCAAAACGTTTCAGGGACGAAGAAAAACAGTAAGATACCGGCAAACCCAACGACAATTGCAACAATCCAAAACACCCAACGCCAACCCAAAGTCTCAATGATTGCTGCACTGACAAGTGGTACCAGGTTCTTGCCGCCAAGCAAGAGCAGTGTGTAGATACCTAGTCGGTAAGCTTTTTCATGGAGAAAAAAGATCTCAGCGACAGTAGCTGAGGGCAGGCATTCGACGCTGCTGACTGCAATGCCTTGGAAGACTCGGGCACAGACTAGACTTGCATAGTTTGGGCTCAAGGCACACCAGATTGCAGACAGAACAAAGCAGATGGCGGCCACGAGATAAACAGGCCGCTTGCCAAAAAGAATTGCTGTAGGGCTGAGCAAGACTGAGCCAACTCCAAGACCGAGCATGTAGAAGCCTACTGTGAGGGCAACTTGGGGCTGGCTGACACCAAAATCATGACCGACCTGTTCAAAACCTGCGGCGAGGATAGGAGTCATGCCTCCTCCAACCATGCAATAGAAACCCAGTGATAACAGCGCCGTATCTCGCCGCCACATGGCCCAGTTTAGAGGGTCATTCATCGAATCATCTGGCTGCGGTTCAAGGACGAACTTGCCATCGGAGGTACGTTTCTTCTCTCCAGCAATGTCGCGGCGTCTCGACCGCGAGCTTGCTCGGGAGGGCGGATATGGCGACGGTAGGGAAGACGCTGAATGGGTGGCTGGTGCGTTCCTTATACCAAGTGGCTCGTTATACTCACTTGCTTTGGACAGCAACAGTACTGACCCGGGCACTTCCTCGGTTTGAGAATCATTCAAGACTCCAAGACTCCATTTCTGCGGCTTTGGCTTTTCATCATGGTCCGAGTCAGACCTGGGAGTGTTGTTAATGTCTCGACCAGCAGAGGTCTGCTTCTTGCGTAGCGGATTCCATTGAAGCGGCCTGCGCCTCTGATCCGCGGCCGAGTTCTCTGCCATTCCAACAAGTAAGGTCTAACGATGCGCAGCGATCCGAAGGCTTCCAGGCATAGGAATACCGCTGAGAGACAGCCACGAAGAGAAGGGCAATGAACGACAGAAAGTCAAGGCATATCAGTTAGGTGTCTATACAGGTGCGACAGTCGGCGTGATAAAGTACAGTCTTATCAGCAGATGAGGTACAATAGTGGTGCTTGTGACTGGTTCATGTCACGCAAGGCATGTACGGTGGTAGGGTGTACAGGAGATGGACCGATGAATAAGTTCTGGATGAGGTCTGGTGATTTGACGGGTGATTGATGATACAGAGGAGGACTACAGTCTCTTCTTGAGGCCCTGGACCCAAGACTGAGCTTTTCACCCTTCCAGATGTCGCTCCCCTTGGGCCTTCCCGACACACCAAGAGCCTGAATAAGGATCTTTCCACCGATGATGGATGGCTCGACTTGGCTCTCTCGCTGCCTCAGGACCCCAGCGAACCAGAGACAAGAGTCTAGATTTAGCGGGAACGTGGGCTGGGACGGGCCGTACCCGTGCAGCGTGTCGCGGGGTGTATTATGTCATCCATAGATCTTCCACGTCTCGTCTCGTCTCGTCTCGACTCTTGTCCTCCAACGTCCCACTTTACGTCCCACTTCACGTCCCACTTTACGGTCATCTGCTCTTGGTCGTCCAGATGACGGGTTAGACTACTGCACTGCGTATGCAAGCCATGACTCTGCCAAGCATCCCATGTGAGTGGCGATATGCCTTCTCTGCAACCCAACACCAACCTATTGTGCGATTCTCTACGTCGCTTTCGATCGTCTGGGGTTCAACAAAGCAACTCGTTTTACAACACACACGGCTGACACTTGGGGGGACAAGGATTCTGATCTTGCTACCGTATGGTGATGTGAACACAATCGCCTCCTGGGGTCTACCAGTCATCGCTTCGTGCCACATCATTGTGCTGCACCAATATGTCAACTGGACCCAGCTCTTCCACTAGCACCGGTGAGCTATCCAGAACTTGGCTTGTGGCCATGGAGGCATGCTCTCGACAAGACATCCACATACTGCGCAAGTCGTTCAGGATCCCTTCGGTAAGAATCCATATTGTGTATCTCGCTTCTGCTTGAGATAGGCGGTAATTAGCGATCTCTGCACACTTATCAAAACACCCCCACCCTGCAGAACATCACGAGTTGCCAATTTCCAATATGCTCCCTGCAAGCCAACCCGTACGAACGATCACGGTGACACCACTGAACCCATCGTATTATCTTCGTAGTGCAGATACTCTGCTAGGATTTGGGTCTGGTGGCCCAGTGTTTGTTGGAATAATGGATACCCAACAATGAAAGCAATGCACAAAGCAATCAAAGAAGGATTAGAGCGTCGGTTCGAGCTGAAACCTGCAGCCAAGCGCAAGCGCATTCCAGAACCGACAGTTGATTGCGAATTTTGCTTCCAAGCCTTTTGCCGAATGAATAGAGCTCACAACTCAAGGGCAAAGTTCATGTGAGTACCTTCAGGTTCAATTGTTCTACCTAGTCGTAATACGTCATGCAGGTAGATTCAAACATGAATTGGTAGATACTTTCAGCAGTTCTCAATCATTAAACTAATTCCGACATTTAATTTTTTTTTTTTTTGGCACGCTCACATCCTGCCTCTAGCGATAGCTAGTTCTGACAGTCAAAATGCCCTTGGGACGTGAATCCGTTCAAGCATGGAAGTTTATATAGGATTCTTATTATATTGTAGCGCTACTTGTGAGACCCTGGCCGGAAGTCGCCATTGCGGGGACTAGTCCTCGGATCATCCCGCGTACCTTCCTCTTTCAAAATTTCTCGGTCTTTGCAGATTTCAGTTACATTTCCAGGATTAAAATCAAAAGAGCACATTTGTTTATTGAGGAAGTCTCTCTAGCCACATACGTAACATGGGTGGGCCTAATGTAATCAATCCCGACCTGGACGTTGAAGGCGACGATTTCGAGCGTGCCTCTTCAAGTCCAGAACCAACTACTACCAAGCGGAAGAGAGATGCAGACACCAATGCGCAGCCAGAGAGTAAACGAGCCGCAAAGCGAAAACGAACCAAGAAGCCTGCAGATGTCGATGACGACGCCTTGGATACGGAAGCAAACGTCAACCACGCCATAGCGCATATGGACAGCGGGCTATTGGCCGATCACGTCGCACAGAGAACCAAACGTTTCCAGCCTGAAGCCAGTCTGGTGGAGCTTGAGGACATACACCTCCCAGCGAGCGCGATCTTGGATACAACCGCATGGACTGGGGCGAGGACGTCGGACCAGCTCCCAGCCTTCGTAGAGCAATTCGCTGGCGCGAGGCGGAAGAAGAAGGGCAAGACTTTGAAGGATGCGGCGCAGGAGAGAGGCAGCCCTCACACAATTGTCGTCACAGCGGCTGGGCAGCGAGCGGCAGACTTGTCGAGAGATTTACGAAGTCTGCAAACAAAGGATGCGAAGGTCATGAAGCTCTTCGCGAAACATATAAAGATGAAGGATGCGATCAAGACAGCCAAGGAAACGAGGACGAATATTGGTGTTGGCACACCCCAGAGGATAATCGATCTCCTAGAGGATGGTGCTTTATCTGCAGACCGGTTAGAAAGGATTGTGGTCGACGCCTCACATATCGATGTCAAGAAGAGAGGGATTCTCGACATGAAGGAGACGCAGATACCACTCGTCAAGCTTTTAACGCTGCCCAAATTGAAAGAGAGGTACGGCGCAGACGAAAAGGACGGCAGGATAGAATTACTGTTCTTCTGATCTTCGAGCATAACCCTCTTGTGGTTATTTGCTCTTATTTAGAGCTCAAAACCACCATAGCGCACTCATCAAATCACGTATGGTTCAGGTACATATGTCAACCCCTCCTATCACACCTCCAAAGGCACCATCAGTGGAACTGGACCCATCGGGACGATTGGCTGCCTTGCAGCATTGGCATAGCCGATTTTGGCCTGTGACGATAATGTCAGTAACGATCCCATACGTGAAGAAAGATCTAGACCAACTCACGATCTCGAAAAAGGTCGTATCCTTGAAGGCTCCCCTAGTCTGTTCAGGCGACAGATCGTAATAGATATGCTGAAACCATTTCTGGATATGCGGGTAATCCGCTCTGATCATCTTCAGATTACACCTGAAGATGGTGTAGTATGCAACGTCAAACCGGGCGATTGTAGGATAGAGCCGGATGTCTGCTTCTGTCAGGTGGGCGCCAAATATGAACGGCCCTCCGCTCTGCTTGAGCACTTCTTCGATCCTGTCAAGACCCTCGAAGACAGCCTTCACATTCTCGTCGTATGCTGCTTGGGTTGTAGCGAAGCCCGTTCGATAGACGCCATTGTTGATCATGTTGTAGACCCTATGCTTTGTCAGAGCCTTGTGCTGAGCCGGGAACATGCGAGCGAAATTCACTCACCATTCGTTCTGCTCATCAATGTTGTCCTTGAGACTCAAAGGTAAGTAGCACCCACCCTGCTTCCCAGACTCTCTTCGCTCAGGCGGAAGCAGATCGTCAAACTCTGTGTAGAACATCCGGATGATCTCCGAACTCTCGTTGCTCACAATAGTCTCAAGCTTCTTGTCCCAGAGCGTCGGCACCGTATATCTCCCAGTGTAATTCGGATCAGCCTTGAGATATAGGTCCTTGAGCTTGGTAAAGCCATAGAGGGGGTCCTTCGGCTCGGTCCCATACTCGCCGTTGAAGACCCACCCCTCTGGACCCAGAATGAAACCACACACAACCAGCTGGATGATGTCTTCCAAACCTTTGAGACTTCTCACAATGTTTGCTCGGTGTGCCCATGGGCACCCCCAGTTCAGGTAGAGGACCTATGTGGCAACCGTAAACACTCACGCTGTGCAGTCGTGACCGCTTGCAATTGGACTTACATATCGGTCTTTCTCTGGTGCGAACTTCGCTCCTGGCTCGCGGGAGATGAAGTTGCGGAACTGCGACGGCTTCCGACGAAAGTGGCCATCCTTATCCGCCACATCTAGCACGTCTCGACGTGTTTCGCCGCTCATGATTGATATTGTTATTGATGGTCTGTCACCTGGATGTTCGTGTGGTGGTTGTCATACGGGTCCTCGAGGTGGGCTTAGTGCAGCCAAAGAGCCTATTATCACTCTATGGAGTTATACCATCGATGTCAACAGAGTGCCTAGCTAGATACCTATTCATTACTAATTTAGCCATGGTCGTCAGGTCAAAGGAGCTACCTACTTACCGTTGATTGTGTACATCTCGCTGTCGCGAAGCATGGCATAGAGCCGATTGTTTGTCAGCAGGAGCTCACCAGGTCCAGCAAAGCACTGTACCTCCCAACCTGGACTCTATTCCTTCATTGTCACCATCATCGATTACCTGTTGCGGTCGGGTAGGTATCCATCAATGCGAGCGGAAAGTGATGGTCAGCTGGATTGGTAACTTGCAGTTGACTGTATTGCGGGACTAGTCTTTCTATGGGCATGCTACGAAATGCAACACAGGTCTACCCTTTGACAACACTGGTCGTGGGTAATTACGAAGGAGCATCTGGGCTTCACTGGGAGGTATGGATTCAGTCAATTCATCTAGCAGCGAATTCAAGTGGGTCGTGTAGGCGCCGCACAGTACTTGACAGTCGCCCATCTGGCTGGGCATTATGCAGATACCTGTTTGATAGAATTTGAACAGAACCAATGGTAGAGCATCTCTTCTAAAATATTCTGCCCGCATCAAATCCACGCATTTCGCCCAACAAATCTAGTCGCGACAAGTATAACGTCGCCAGAAGAGATGTCTACCGTGTAACACCGGCCTGGATCATTCCGTCCTTCTATACGACTTTCTGGGCCATCACTTCTTGAACCTGGCCAGACAGCCTATCTCGGCAACGGCCTGGAATAGCTTATTGAAAAGACGTTGGGTGGTTTGAGTGCTCTTGCTGAGTTTCATAACCGATATACCGTTCGTCTCCGGTGTAGGGCAACACATGATGTCAAGTTTTATGATGCTCGAAAGTGTTGTACAAAGCAACAAGACCTGCCGATACGATATCACTGACCTTTTTTTTTTTTGTTCAGCTTACGTTGACTCAAGGTCAATGGCAGAGATGTGTCACATTTTAGATAATGCTGTTATATGCGCAGCACGAAGAGGTATCCATTGAATGAACGAACTCATAGCTAGCAGTATTCATTTATCAAATCATCTATCGAAGATCGGATCGGGTCTCGGGAGTCACCGTCCAAGACCGTCTATCTGCTTTCGGCTCACCTTCCCAGTATTGAGTCATCCCACTATGGCTCATTGAGTTGCCCCGCGATGGTCGAACAAATATTCAGTAGTAGTCTCGATTCCCACCATTGTTACAGACAGTGTCTTGACTAGCAACCAAAAACATGGCTGAGAATACCGCACCACCCGCCGAAAAGGTTGTGCCAATTACAGAGCAGCCTCCAGCTGCTGAGGGCGAAAAAGGTCCCTCAAAAGCTGCGTTGAAGAAGGCCGCGAAAGAGAAGGAAAAGGCAGAGAAAGCAGCAAAACGAGCGGCGGCAGAGGAAGCACAAAGGAAACAGCAAGAGGCAAACGACGTGTCGAAGAATGACTATGGCGAGTTGAATGTCTTGGGACAGGGAGGATCTCTGCCTTCTAAAGATCAAGTGCCTCGTGTGACGCTTCCTGGACTCGAAGCTTGGTATAAGGACGCAGCAAACGCAGAGCAGGGCGAGGCTCAGGTCGTGATCAGCAGCCTTGTCGTGGAGAATGCTAGGAACCAGTCTGCTAAGCTGAGCTTTCTGACCTTCTCTGATTCTGCTTCAAGTATCCAAGCCGTAGTGGCTGCAAGCGACACCATATCGAGACAGATGGTCAAGTTCGCCGGCTCGATCCCCACCGAGAGCATCGTCAGAGTGCTTGCAACTGTTGTAGAGCCCAAGGAGCCTGTCAACAGCACCTCGATCAAGAACCTCGAGCTACACATCAAGAAGGTCTTTGTCGTTTCCCGCGCATTGTCGCAGCTTCCTGTGCAAGTTGCCGATGCTCGCCGTGCCGTTCCGTCTGAAGATGCTCCAACTGAGGAGGCTACACAAGGCGAGCGCCCACTGGTCAGCTTGAACACCCGTCTCGACAACCGTGTTATCGATCTTCGTGCGGAACAGAACCAGGCCATCCTCGATATTAAGGATGGTGTCGTGAGGCTATTCCAAGAATTCCTTTGGGCTCGTGGTTTCAAGCTTTCCCAAACACCTAAGATTCTGGGCGCCGCTACCGAAGGTGGTGCCAGCGTCTTTGAACTTGGCTATTTCGGCCAAAAGGCATACCTTGCGCAGTCTCCGCAGTTTTACAAGCAGATGCTCATCTCTGCACGTCGCAAGCGCGTCATGGAAGTTGGCCCTGTTTTCCGTGCTGAGAACAGCAACACTGCACGCCACTTGACCGAGTTCACCGGTCTTGATTTGGAGATGGCTTTCGATGAGGACTACCATGAGGTAGTCTCGCTCATCGAGGAGCTCATGCTCTTCATCTTCAATGGCCTTAGGACTCAATACAAACAGGAGACTGATCTTGTAAGAGCTGTATACAACGTCCCGGAATTCAAACTCCCAGAGGCCGGTAAAGTTCCAAGAATACCTTTCTGGGAGGCTGTAGTGATGCTACGTGCAGACGGTGTCGATATTGGCGACTACGACGACTTCTCAACGCCTCAGGAGAAGCGTCTTGGCCAGCTCGTACTCGAGAAGTACGGCACTGACTTTTACGTCGTTGACAAGTACCCTCTGGAGGTGCGACCATTCTACACAATGCCTTCGGAAGAGACACTGGCCGCATATGACCCGGCAAACCCCAACAAGGGCTACACCAACTCCTACGACTTTTTCATGCGTGGGCAGGAGATCATGTCCGGCGCCCAGCGTATCCACAATCCCGAATTCCTTGAGCAGCGCATGAGGGAACACCCATCACACGCCAATCCCAAGGAGGAGGGATTCAAAGATTATGTCGACGCTTTCCGCTTCGGCTGCCCACCACATGCTGGTGGTGGCCTTGGTCTAGAGCGTATCGTGATGCTGTGGCTCGGCCTGCCAAACATTAGATTGGCAACCATGTTCCCACGTGACCCCGGTCGTGTCAGGCCATGATCGGAACAGGAGTAGCATCACCGCCGTGGGTCAAACTCTAGATAAATCTATAGGAAACGAACCCAGAAAATAGATCAAGACGTATGAAACAAGTGACAATGATTTGAATGCTGGTAGAAGCAATATTTCCACTCCTGCGTGACGATGAGTAAGCAATGTTTTCCGGGTGACGAATTCATGCCTGTACGGGGTGGGGCGTAAACAATGTTGCTATGAGAGATGCACTGCATTCACGCGTAAAGATACTACGAGATTCTCCCTAGGTATCGCTTAAAAGCTTGTTGAGGCTCAAACGATAAGTACACTGAGAATGGCGCGACTGTCAAATACCGGCCCTCAGGAAGCATTGCAACAATTGAGCAACAATCCGAGACTCCATATTCTAAAGATCGCCTCGCCTCATCTGCCGGACAGTAAGAGCGAGAAGAGGAGTTCCAATGCATCAAACAAAGCCGCCGAAGGTTCAACAACACCAGCCGCTTTGGTGATAGAGCTGAAAGAGTATAAAGAGCTGTTCGGCAAGCTTCGCTTTTCGTACACTGAGCAGGTTACGAAAGAGAAGTTTCTACGAGCTGTCACCAGCGACCCTCCTCAATTCGTAACCGCACAGGAAAATCTGGAGCTCGAACAGAGTCTCAGGGAGAAGAAGGCGATTCTGAAGAGGAAGAAGGAGGAGGTTAGAGATCTGATACAATTGCTCGAGGAGCAGGGCAGATCGTTAGCTCAGAGTAAGCGCTGCATTGGTTGATCGAGGACGCACAGTTGGCCTGACTGATGGTTGTAAGGATACGAACAGGTGCAGCTACAACGCACACAGCTCGAGACGCTACCTGCTGAAATTGCAGCGCTCACTTCCACGATCAAAGAGCTCCAGCAGCAGCAGCATGCTTCGCTCTCAGACGACCCGGAACTCAATCTACCTCTACAACCTACCTTGTCCCTGCTCAACAAACGCAACCAGGAGTCTACGGATCTCGATCGCCAGATTGCGGTCTTGAGGGAGAGACTACCTCACAAGCAGCAAGAGGTGTCAAAGTTGTCAAACGATGTGGAGGGTCTGCAGAAGAGGAAGATGGAGGCTGTGAGAGGCGCACAGGAGGCCCAGCGGAAAAGAATCGCGGGTGGTGGGGAAGGGCTTGAAGAGAAAGGGCGCTGGTTAAGGGCTCAGGAGAAGGCGTTGAGAGGAATGCTTGAGGTCTAGATGGAGTTGTCCTTTGCACATTTTGACGGGTTTTGGCGGCGTCTTGGAGGCGAAAGTCTTGATACCCATACGAAGCTAATGAAATCTTGTTTTAATAAATTTCTCATGCCCATACCGAAAAGCAATAAGAGAAGGTTGATGTAGGAGGATGGGTACGGAAACTCGTCTTGAAAACACTGGCCTAATACGGTGACACACTGACATTGACGCGGCTATGAATCTTCACGCACAGGCCTGACCATGTTTCCACATTCAAAGACTACTGTCGAGTGCGAATGCAATAAGTGAGATTTCATACAATGGTATGGGCGAAGGCGGCGGACGTTGTTCAAGTTGCATGGAAGCTTTAGTCTTCTACCAAGACGGCACCCCCAGCCACAGTCGCTTGCACCGGTATCAGTCACATTGGAAGCATCAAAGCCATTGATCGTGATAAAAATTCAAGAAATTCTTTCGTTGTGGTCCAAGTGGTATGCCGTGGTCATCGTTTGCGTAAATTCAAACTGTGTGGAATTCGACGAGGGTCACGAAGGGTTCATTGGCACGTAGCCGGCGTAACATCAGGACACAGGCGTTTGGTAGGCTTTTCGCATTTTTTTCGATCGTAGCTACTAAGCCGCTGACTCCTCTCCAGCGATCTCCCAGCTTTTCGCTCAAAATCATGAACGCCATGCAGAATCAACCGGACGCTCTGCCTTCACATCGGGCATCGTCTATTGGTTGGCTGGGCCGCGAGCACCCTTGGGGGTTCCTTGCTGGAAGCCGTTGGCGAACTTGCGTGCGACGTGCTTGAGAGTCCTCACTCTGCCGGAGCCGGTGGTCTTTCTCCTCTTGGCCTTCTCGCCCCAGTTGTCTGTAGCAATATGTTAGTACACCAAGCTGAGAGTACAAGGATCGAGGTGCTGGAAGGCCATATCGTGGTCCTGGTCTGGGTGGGAGTCGAAACATACACTTCCTGATGCTGGCGCTTGGGTATCCGCAGGCGGCGCAAGTGTGCTTCTGGACGTGCAGAGAACGGCGACCTATAATCCCCAACAATCAATATCCACTGCGTCCGGTAGTTGTCTGTCCTAGATATGCTGCACATACCGCAACGTCTGCACAGGACGTGCGACTTGTTGTGGCGCTTGCCAAAGCTTCCTGTACCCTTCGCTGTTCACACCATTTTCATTAGCGACCAGGCTCTCCAGAAACCGAGTTCCAAGCTCTTGTTGATTAACGTACTCATTGTTACGGTACTCGACGACGGATCGAAAGGTTGTTGTTGGAGTTGTTGGTCGTTTGGTCGCTAAGTTCAGCGTTCAATGTCGTCGGCGCACGGAAGTCGAAAAGTCTTGCCGAACGTGGGATTGTGTGCGTGCCAAGATTCTCTGTCCAGCCTGGCTGACTGGGCATTACACACACGGATCGGGCCACCTGCGGGCCCGGAAAGTGCCGACACTCGCCTGGCTGCTGGTCTTGCTGGGCTCCGAACATTTCCCAGGTCGGCAAGCGGCGAATTCTCAGTCCCTGCTTGCTTGAAGATGAACATGACGACCAAGATAATATTTAGTTGATATGCTCACTGAGCAACTCGTTGCCTCGATAGGCACACCTCACCCGAATAATAGAGGCACTGTATCTTCAAGCCTCAAGGACGCTGGCGTCTTCGTTTACGAATGGCAACCAATTGCAGCCCAGCGCCAGGTGTTTAAAAAGTCTGCCACCCGGCCAAAATGTCTTGTTGTGAGCAGGACACATGTTTTCACTGCGCAGGCGGACAAGGCAGTCGTGCATGTCTATAACCGCGAGAAAGGCAACCAGGAAGTCACTGTGCCATTCCCGGAGCGTATATCCAGCCTGGCATTGGCTTGCGACGATAGTGTTCTGGTGCTCGGTTCCACCACCGGTCGTATTTTCCTCTGGGAGCTTGCAAGTGGCCGGCAAATCACCCTCCCTCAGAGACATCTACAAGAAATCACAAGCCTTAACGTTGATGCTTTTAGCAACTTCTTGCTGTCTGCAAGCAACGATTCCACAATTCAAGTCTGGTCCATTTTGTCGATACTAAGTTTTGCTCGAATCAAGCCTGCCGAACCTTTGCACACTTTCTCCAATCACCGAGCAAGGATCATCGATCTCGCTCTCGGACACAGTGCTGGCCAATGCAATATCGCTGTTTCTGTTTCTGAAGACAGGACCTGCCTGGTCTGGGATTACCACTCAAATCAACTGCTTCGTACATACCTTCTGTCAGCAGTGCCTACATCTATTGTACTCGATCATGCAGACAGGGCTTTGTACGTGGGATACAAAGATGGTAGTGTGCAGATGATAAACTTGTTGAAAGTTGGCAGCAAGCTCAGAGCTGCTCAAGCAACAGATCTTTCTGCAGCACCGATACAACCAGGGTCAAAATCAAAATGGCCATTACTCGACATCGTCAACGATCCGGTCCTGTCCATGAGTGTGGGGTTTGATGGTTATAATCTATTCACCGGCCACCAGTCTGGCAACATAAATGTTTGGGATGTCGCGGCGGGTCGCTTCTCTTCATCGGTTACACAAACGCCACTTCCAGGGCCTGTGAGTAACTTGACCTTTCTCCCGGTGACAGGATTTTATATCGAAAATCAGCCCAAATTCCTCATACCATATGTCGTCAAACCGAAACTAGGAGCTTTCGACACCAATGATGACGGTACAGTTCCAAGCAACTATTCACTCTCTGTTCAACTGATGGGAGACGCAAACAGCAATGCTGGACCTGGTGGTAATGACTTGTTGAACGAAGTTCTCAATAGTCACAGATTTCCACAGCACATGCTGGACGAGGGACTATATGAGCTTCAATCCCGATCTGGCAACCCAGTCTCGTCCCAAGCAGATGCCACCGACGATTCTGATGACTTTATGAAGTTGGATCAACCCGAACCGGCGCAAGACAATGCTCTGGCACAGCATAATGAAGAGCTCAAAGCACAATTGGATGCTCTAAGACGTGTTCAAACGGCCAGCTTTGAGCGAATGGAGAAGATCGATGCTGAGAGGAAGGAACTGCTTAGAAAATTACAGAACCGCAGGAAGTCGAACGCAATGGATCGCGTAGATGAGAGTGACGGTGGCAGTAGCGAATGATCCCATCAATCCCCATGCTTATAGTCCGCTGTAAGTCCATGGAAGACAGATGGATGTATCTGCCCCAGTACTGTAAAGTAAACAGGCGTAAGAATCTGTATCATGCATCAACCAGAACCAACCACAGATATGTAAAACACCAAGATCAGTTTCGAATTCAACTTGATCAACCTCATTTGCAACTAGATAGCAAATTAAAGTCGGATACATGTAAACGGTATATTATCAACAGTCAACCATATCATTTTGGATGGCTTCAAGCTGTCACTGTGCTCAACAAATGGGTACTGGCAAAGTATAGAAATTCGGTGGAGAACATTTCGCAACATAAATCTGGCTGTGCTCCGCAAACCCTCCAAAACACATCCGAACATCTTGCTCGCAGACACCCCACATGAGGCCAGATTAGGTCAATCCTGTCATCCGATTGACAAAATCGACTCCGCAAGCATCATTTGGCTGCTTTTCGTACGATTTCCAATTCGATCATCATAAATCGTCGCCATCACCAGTGATTTCCTTACTCGTACGCCGTGCTTCCGAGTTCTGTGCACCGGCAGCAGCCGACGGCACGTACCGGTCATGACTGCTGCTCGTGGCATCCCTACTGCGGCGCTGCTTCCGGACGTACTCTTGGGACGACCTCAAGTCCGTCAGGTCAAAATGTCCGCCAGGAACCTGATCATGCGGAGGACTGGGAACCGGTCCAAATCCTTCGTCAATGTACTCGGCCTGGCCGACTTGCACATTCGGTCTCTGGACATCCCTCGCAGAGTTGGCATGCTCCTCGTCGAAGTGGAAGACTTCTGCCTCTTTTTCGTTGAAGTCCTGACCTGGATTCGCCGTCTCATATTCCAGCATCTTGACGAACCGGTAGAAGCCCACTGCCAGAAGACTCCCGAGCGCGGGACCCAGCCAGTAAATCCAGTGGTAGCCTGGGAAAGTCGCATTTGCAATACAAGGACCGAACGACCTTGCCGGGTTTAACGAGCCTGATATGATATTGGCCTGGGTAAGCGTGTTTTCCCCTTTGTGGTGTCGTTTGTGAACTATACATACCGCCGGTAAAGTAAACACCCGACAGTTCTGCAATGAAGAGACTGAGACCGATGCCCACTGGGGCCAGGTAGGTGCCTTTGTGCTTCTCGGCTGCGAGCATGAAGATAGTGAACACTAGCTCAAAGGTGAGAAACATCTCGATGAACAAGCCTCGGGCGATGCTAGTACCCGGACCCAGCGTGGTGCTGACGTTTAGAGGGCCGGGGAAGAGGGCGCTGACGACAGCAGCAGAGCACATTGAACCTAGCAGTTGTGCAATGAACACGAGAGCCGCTCTTGTCCAGCCCACTGCACCGATGAGTGCCATGCCCAAAGTCACCGCCGGATTGAAGAGTCCTGTACAAAATCAAGTCAGCCCCTATGAAGCGTTAGCTTCTTGACAGCCTTGGGAATGCCTAATATACCTCCGCTGATCCGGAAGAAGACCCAGGCATTTACGGCCAGACTGAAGCCAAACGATAGGGAGATGTAAAGAAGTGTGCTCGCGTTTGGT
Organism: Scorias spongiosa; assembly: GCA_018467035.1. Taxonomy (NCBI): domain Eukaryota; kingdom Fungi; phylum Ascomycota; class Dothideomycetes; order Capnodiales; family Readerielliopsidaceae; genus Scorias; species Scorias spongiosa. The sequence goes on along the minus strand of JACSZZ010000003.1, from coordinate 2,819,369 downwards.
GATTGAGATAGCCCGCCAACCCCCTGGCCGCCTGCATTGGAAGCAGCAGCGCCAGACGCAGCAGCATTAGCGACCTGTGTCCCACTGAATGCAAAGAATAGAAAGAGAAATGTTCCCAGAAACTCGCCAACCATTGCCACGAAATGATTCCGCACTCTGTTTGGCATAAAGCTGGCCAGATGACTGGTCCTTTCGGATCGTTCATTCTCGGTTGATGATGGCGGCCGTTTAGTAAAGGGAAGCTGTACAAACCTCGACGAAGGCTTGTTGATGTTCATTGTCGGCTATCGTTTGAGTAGCTCGCTTTTGGGAAAGCTTGCTTGGCTATTTAACCGCTGGACCTCACGCTTGTCCACAAAGCCGTGCAGCTCTAGGTCGACTAGATAGATGGACGTGTCATCTGGGCCGAATGTCATGCATAAAATTTGCAACTCCTAGTGCTGTCAAAATCACGATGACACAAGGCAGGGGATGGAAGATAGCAGTGGATGGATTTGAGAGGACGTCCGAACAAATCCCAAGTCTTCCGAGGTTGATACTTGTGCCGATGGCCCAACGGCGGCAGAAAGTGCTTTTACTGTTGATCCTCCAGCTAGCAACAGGGTTAGATCGGCGTCGTAAGACGCTTGGAGTCAAGAGATGATGAGGCTGTGATTCATTGATGAAGCACATGGTCGTCGCCCAGTCCAGTCGAAGAGGCGAGATTATGAATGCTACTATAAGACTACTGCTACTGGAACTGCTACCCGAGCCAGAGGTAGGATGAAGGAGCTCCACGACGCATACAGGGAGTGGTAGTCAAGTAGCCTCCCATTGATGATCGCACCTGGGCAGCCACATACTGTTGCACACGTTTCTGTTAGTAGGTAACTGTACAGGGAATGCCCCAAGTTCCCCCACAAAGCTCGGCGACATGTGCCAATCACCACATGTTGATCCTCTACGTCACCACTGGGGTATTTATCCGGGTGAGTATCTCTATGACAGCAGCATAAGGCCAGATACATTGAGTCCCAAGCCCTTGGGTATACGTCTTTCATTTTTATTATGTCGTTCTGAATTGTGTCTTTTGGGTGCACCATCGACGATACAATCTCAAGTACCTGCCTACTGGTAAGAGGTCGTCTGATCTCCACCTACATGCCATCGTCCAAAATAGAAAGGCATCCTCTCGCTTACTTTGGCTTGCCCTGTAGGGTGTTGTGTTCTGCATACGACAAGGCTTTATTCCCTTTACAGACATAGATAAAAGGGGGAGATGGGTTGGTTTCAAATAGTGCTGGTCATACTATTTCCATGTAAAATCATTCAACTCTCAGCTTCGTTTCTGATGTAGGGCTGTATGAGTGTCATGCCGTGGGTGTTACGTCGTACACAGTGTGAATTCCAGGAAAACGATAGGAGAGTAAATTCTGCGGCCGTCGACGGTTAGAGCTCCTCGTCATATGTGGGTATGTCTGATAGCTTGTACCACATTGAAATGCATTGTCTGCACGGCATGTGAGGCTGGATGGGCCCATTCGGCTCGGTGCCTCATTTCTATGTTGTGAACACATGCTGCGTAAGGCCTATAAGTGTTGAAGTCATAACCACCAGGTACAGCAGCGATCGCAGATAAAGAGAGACTTCATCATCTCGAATTGATTACCTGTTCACATGTGCTAGGGAGAGAGTTCTTTATCAATATATGGAGAGTCGTAGCAAAAGAAGACAGGCAGAGGGGCACGAGCATGACGGCTACGCATACAGTCACGTGACTATCGTTATCCGACCCACTTCGCTTATAGATAACGTGAAATACATCGAGCTGTTTCCTGTTAAGGTCTAGAGCAGCGGGCCAGCCGTGTCGTAAACCATCCCGATATGGATTAGCCCTTATCGCTTTGGTCTATCGCATCCTCCAACGCTGTGTTACTGCTCCAGTGAGCAGTTGACTCTGTCGACAACTAACATACAGCAACAAATCAGTCCACTTCTTCTTTCCTACGTCTTATTTGCCTGCTACACGTCTGTAATCTGTAACCCAATCTCCTCAGTCCTGAGCGTCTTCCCGCCATAAAAGAATCCCTGGTCAGGCGGTTTCTGTCCCGTGCGCTTGTTGTCTATCTGCTCATCCCCACCTGCGTCACCCCTTCGCTTCAGCTGATTCAAGCCCGAGCATTTTCCCACCGGCCTTCCCACAGCGTCGACAAGGACCTGTCGAGTGGATTTGATACCAGATGCGAATGCCTACGCAATAGATTAGTGGTCTGCAGCAGAGCGCTGCAGCCCCATGGTCTAGGAGCCACTTCTATCTGCATATAACAGCACCGCAGTAGAGCAGCTACTCGAAAATGAGGCCTCTGCGCTTCTTGCTCACCGTTTTCTTTTCCTTGTTCGCCTTCATATTTCTTGTACACCTCCTCTCTGCGACCTCACAGGCGGCCGAAGAGGACATCCGCGAGTCTTCACGATTGCGCGCATACTTCAACTGGAGGACCCCTTCATCACTGTTCCCTCCCTCGGCCGTCATCAGTCTGACAGATGACAACAGTACTTTCTTCCTCGCGAGACCAGCAGCATTTGGCCCTCTTCTTCCAGCTAAGAGCTTAAGTGGCCAGCTGTGGGTTGGTAGTGGATTTGACTATGACGAGCATAGTCACATAGGTGGCGGTTACGGCGCTGGCGTCGAGCTGGGCTGCTCAGATGTTCCGGGCTGGGACATCAACGACGGCAGGATAGTATCAGGGCAAAAGTCTAGCAAGATTGGAGGGACTGAAGGATCGGAGAAGTTGGAAGCAAGTAGGAAACGACGAGATGCCGACCCTGAGCCGGATAAAGAGCAAGAAACTGAACATCGCACGAACACCCCTGATGAGAGCGACGGAACAGACGATTATCTCCACCACCCATTGCCACCATCCCGGGGCCTGAACGAGGCCGCGTCAAAGGGCAAAAAGCCCACCCATGCAGATATACAATCTCTACAGGAAAGTGCAGAAATAGCCGGCAAAGTTGTCCTGCTCAGCCGAGGTGGATGTGGTTTTCTGGAGAAGGTGAAATGGGTTCAGAGAAGAGGTGGAATCGCTCTGATTGTAGGAGATGACATACGAGGTGGACCACTCGTGACGATGTACGCACGAGGTGACACAAGTAATGTCACCATACCTAGCTTGTTTACCAGTCACACGACAGCACATCTACTGAGCAGTCTTGTACCATCCGGACGAGCGATCGAGGATCTCAGTGCCGAAGAGCTCGCTCGACTGGGTCTTGCTCTCGCAGATAGCGACAAGCCTAGCAAGAATCAGGATCGTCCAGATCACACAAGCACTGCAAGTGTTGCCAAGTCGACTTCTTCCAATCGAAAGCAGAAGCCGCAGGAGAATCGGACACCGCTCAGAGACAGAGAGGGTGTTTTGGAAGAGGAACAACCTGTAGAGAAGACCAGCTGGTTCAATTCATTATTCGGTACATCCAGTCGAGGCAATGGTGGCAGCAGACCACCAAGCAGTGGTAACCTGCAATGGGTCAGGCAGGTTGAATTTGAGGATGAGCTACCGAAAAAGAAGTCGGTCGGCACTCTATCTACTACGATTATGGGCAAACAAACTGCAAAAACCTCCCAACAAACAGGACCAACAGATGGGTTTCGTATCGGTGTACAGGACTGGAGGGACCCAGATCTTGTCGCCGAGCAAAAGGAACAACCTGCCAATGCCTTGGTTAACACTAATAAAGGGTCAGCAACCACTTCGGGAAGTATCGGCCAGGAAAGCAAAGGTGCTCTTAAGGGTGGAAGCATTACTCCAGGAAGCGGAGAATATAAGAACCACAAAGTCGTTGATTCGCCTAACGCTGAGCGCAAAACGCATTCAGCCGCAAAAGATAAGGGATCCGCAGATCAATATGAACATCTTACCGGTAGCTGGATCAAGAACCTATTTGCGTCTTCCCGAGCTGACCGGAACACTATTAAAGAGGCCAAAAAAATCACCGGCAACATCGATGGTCAGCGCCAGAGCCACGCTGCTCAAAATGAGCCTTACAATGACCGCCATCCCTCCATCGCTGATGGTGCAGCGGACCACCAGGGCCTCTGGGTAACGCTCACACCCACTTCGATGTCTTCATCTCCTTTCTTTGACACGCTTCTGGTACTGGTGGTAAGCCCTCTCGTGACGCTCACGGTGGTATATTCCCTTCTGCTTCTTAGAAGTCGGATCAGGAGACGGCGATGGAGGGCACCCAAGAGCGTCGTCGAACGTTTGCCGGTTCGGACTTACCATACCATGCCTTCAATCTCGCCTTCAAGCGCGAGTACTACGAGCAGTATCAGCTCGCTTAACGTTACCACTCCACTTCTTTCTAATGGAGCGCATCAAAGTTCTCGGCCAATCACTGCAAGACCACGACCCAGAAGCCGTACAGCTTCTGAGTACCAAGCTGCTCAGGCAGGCTCGTCCGTGAGAACGTCAGAAACCAACAGCGTGGCTTCGCCCTCCCTGGAACAAGCAGAGGAGAAGCGTTCGGCAGGCCTTGCAGAGTGGAGACGGAGATACGGTGGTAGGCAGCGAGAATGCGTCGTCTGCCTCGAGGAATACGTAGACGGTGTCAGCAGAGTCATGAGCTTACCTTGTGGCCACGAGTTCCACGAAGGCTGCATGTGAGTACCTCCTAACAGTCCCTGCCGTCCTATAGCTAAGATTTCGAGATCAACGAGAGATGAATGACTAACCATCCACCACAGCACTCCTTGGCTCACCACTCGCCGTCGGACCTGCCCCATTTGCAAAGGCGACGTCGTCCGCTCCCTCACCCGCTTCAGCCCCTCTTCCAGCCCTTCGTCAACTTCTAACCACGTCGCCGCTCTCAACCGGTCGCTGCAACACCAGATCTCAGCTCGCCACCACAGGGACGAGGATGAGGTGCAGGAGCAGGCCGCAACATCCCACAATGATGATCCAGACTCCCAGCAACCAGTAAGTAGAGAGGATGAGGCTTTCGAAGATCTAGAACGTGGCGTTCTAGATCGGAACAGATGAGTGTGTTTTTGCATGCTGTGCAGGACTGGTGAAACACATCGCTCAAGCTCGTAATGGCCTCATTTCCATTTGTTCGGTGACTCTGTCTGTGATTGTATCCGTCATGGCCTCATTGAGAGTGGGCGAAGGGTATGTGCCGGGTTGGAACATCGCTTCTTGGTGTATGTGTGTGCCTGTCTACAGGCGTGATCGGCGTCATGAGTTTCCGCGATACCCCTCTTCTTTTCTACTTACCATTCAACCCGCCACGTAACGTTTGGTTCCTTTCTTACCATCACATTCACCTCTCAAATTTACTGCTGGCCACCTAGTATCGGAGGTGACAATGTGAGCTTCGACGTTGGTCTTTGATTTCACACGCAATGCCAACACACGCTTCAGAGGGGATGTATCTCCCTAAAATGCACCGGATCTATGACTGTAGGGCGTGGTCGACAACTTGTTAACAATATTGCTTCGAACCTAGTTAGGTACATACGTGACATCTAGGCACGAACATTGCAGTGCATAGAGATGATACTGTGACAATCGCGCAGAAGATCAAACGGTTCGATGTATATCGAGAAGTGCAAAGTGTTTACATACAATTCGCGTAAGCATTACGTGCAACATTATGCGGAGGGGTTTGAAAAAAGCAGAGGGAAAGCTACAAGGGTATCTTTTAGCCATCGTCAATCCTGAGTGAAGGCTTGGTGTACCATACTGTACAGTGGAATGACACGGAAGAAGAGCATCAACAGATCAACAGCCAAGATGAAGAAAGCGGCCGGATCTGACGAAAGGGTAAAGAGATAAGAAATCCCAAGCGGGAAGTGAGCGTGATAATGGGACACATAGGTCGCTACTCGTGGGAAAGAGCCGACGGTAGATGGAAAGGAACGGCAATAGGAGCAGGGAAGATAAGGGGTCAAGCGAGGACCTGCATCTCCACCCCGTTCTGTCTGCTCCTAAGACGTTCCTTCCTCGACATCGTCAGACCGAACCTGAGGTCACCTTCGCGGTAAGGGTCTTTGAACCTCAGGGCCTCTGGTGGTCTGGGACGTAGGAGAGTTTGGGCGAGGGAGAGGTACCAGGTATCCATGGCCCAAGGCCGGTGACGGTCCTCGGGACGGAACTTTTGGCTAGTAAGGAACTCCTTCGTGGTCTCGCCGCGACTGAGTAAGAAGAGATGGTAGCCGAGCAACAGGACCGGATAGGCTGAAGCAATGAAGGCATAGATGGTGAGGGCGAGAGCTACGCGGTCATTTGAGCGGCTGAAATCCCTCAGGTCGCTGCCGCGCGTGGCTAATTGTGTGATGCTGAAAGCCAGCAGGAGTAGGCCCAACACGGATGAGAATGCGATGAAGGAGAAGAAGTAGCGGTAGTTGCGGGTGCCGACGCAGTTGTTCAGCCAGACACAGTGGTGGTCCATCGCGTCCACGCACATATTGCATTTACGGCAATGATGCGATCGTGGTGGCCGCCAAATCCGACAAGTCTCACAGAACTTTGTCGGTACTTCCATCGCCTCGCTCTGTGCGGAGTTGTGAAACCGCCGTGTAGAGATCCATCGCGTTGTCGGTGGCCCAGCGACCAACGGATCTGCCTCGGCCGGGTTGGGAGGATGTGGGTGCAGATTGCGCGGCAGCGCCCCCGGATCGCTTAACGCAGCGCGGAAGAATGAAGACATGGAGAGGTAGAATACATAGGCGAAGATGATGGGTAGCGCTGGAGAGACGTGATGCCATAGATATGGTGCCTCGAAGCCGAAGAAGAATGCACTCGGAAGGATGATGAAGAAGAATGTTGCGCCACTGATAGGTACATTCCGCGTGTTGAGGCACCTTCCTCCTAGGATGAATACAACATTGCCGGCGAAGTACTGATAATTCTTCCCGCCTGCCGACGGTGTAGTTGGTGTTGAAGGTTCCGAAGGTAACCGTAATGCAGACCCTAGCTCTTTGCGGTTGAGACCCAAACCCTGTCGGAAAGATTTCTGCGAACGAGGTGTCTTGTCATCGGACGAGGAAGAATGCATTGTACGACCGTTTGGTAAATCTAATCGGTCTGGACGATTCCGCCTCCCACTCCTAAGCGAACCGTTGGACGCTGTCGAGAGCGGCTGTGTTTGATTGCTCACTGAATAGTCTTGCGGCGAGGTAAGCTCTAATCCTATTTGTGTCTCTGGTTGCGTATGAATGCTGGTTTGGCTGTAGCGATGAGTGTTCTGCGCCAACCCACTTGTTACCTTCTGACCTCTCTGCTGCTGCAACTGTTGACTACTAAGTGGTCTAAAGAAGCCATGAGGGGTTACAGATGGCACGTGTGTCTTGCTCATGCTAGTAGGGCGGAGGTCACCAGGACCGTTTGCATTGCTGCTGCGGAAACTGGGACTATTCCTCCCTGTTGCGAGGGCGTGCAAGCCCCTCCTAGAAGGTGGGGGACTAGCCGCGCCTCCTCTCGCAGATGGGAGCCCAGAGGATGAAACAACTGTGGGGATTTGCTGGCTACTTGTCGGTCGTGACGGTGGAAGACCAGGTTCTCCTACGGGTCCTGTGGTCGATGGGATTGTACTCTGTCGCTCTCTCGCAGAATGCCAATCCGCACGGGCTTCGTATTCGGAAGGGGCGCTCGCACCGCTGCTAGTCGCTGTCGATAGAGGTCGGTCGCCATTGCTGCGCGTAGGGAAGGGGTCATAATCGAGAAAAGTTGGAACGGTAGTGGCCTGTTCGTGGTCATGGGTGTGGTTCTGCTTGGAGTCCTTCCCGTTGCCGGTGCTGTTGTTCTCCGCCATGGTCTGGTTATGCTATGCTAAGCTGTGTTGTGCTGCTCTCTACGGCTGTATCCGATCGTCCAGCATTCCTACCGGAGTCGTGGACTATGGAGTCGCATGGCGTAACCCTGGACAGGCCGTGGATGGGGATATGCGCAGAGGCAGGGCGGAGGAAGACACAGAAACACCTCTGTTGCGCCGCAATGTAAGAGAGGGAGAGAAGGCAGATCGAATGAACTGCTGCCGCGGTCTGTCTCCTCGATTGACTAAGCACGGGATGACGAGAGCGGAAGGAACGACACGGTCCGAGCCGCTGTCAGGGACAGCTGCCTAAACGAGTAAGACGCTCTTTTATTCCCAGGGTCGATGTTTCAAGGATATTGTGAGGATCACTGGTGCATTGTTCGCCACGGCTGGACGATGAAATATAATGGGATTGTAAAACCACTTGTCGAAGATAGTGGTCTAGATGGAGTTGAGGACCCCAACGGACAAAGAAACAAACGCTGGAACGCTCAACCGTCAAATTGCCAAACACCAGCGTGCTCCTCCCATACGGCGTCCTGATTGTATTCTTCTGCGCTCATTGTCTCAAATACCCCTTCCCTTTTCTCCCAATCCTTTTTGCTTGACTCGTGAAGGGAATCAGCCAGTGAAGAAGCCTCGTCGTCCGATCGCGCGGCCCAAAGTAGACTCTTAGCTACGCGCACCTCTCGCAGACTCGGCAGAAAGCCTTCGTCTATAGCGATGATGATATCCAGCGGTGTGATTTTGTCCTCGACTCCCAAATTGCCTGAATTCGTGAGTTCAAGCGAGCGAAGGTGATGTTCCATGAGGGTGCATGATTGGTCACAAACGTGAGAGGACTCATCATGCAGATCGATGTCCGATGGCCAACCAGGCCCTATGGATTGGCGCCGAGACTTTCTTTTCCTCTGGCAATGGAAGTGCGTATCTTCAAACATTGCAGGGGTGATGTAGTCCACGCTGACGCTCAACTTTGACAAACCAGGGAGGATGAATAACACCTCATCCAGCGCGCTCTGTGACAGCCTCGGCATATTCGCCACTTTCAGACTTTTGAGGGTTTGCAGTGGCTGGACTGCGTTGGTGAGGAAGGACAGAATCGCATGGCTTTTGACCTGCGGGCAATGTTCAATGGTAAGGCTGGTGAGAGTCGACGGAAATTGCACGACACCGTAAAGGAAGTGCCCATCGATACCGCCTGACAAAGTAAGATTCTCCAGCTTCGGTGGCCAAAACTCTCCAAACTCCGATGCTGCGTGATGCACACCAAATCCGGCGCTTCTAGGCAGCTTGAAAGTCTTCAACTCATGGAGGTTAAGGACCGTCTTGAACAACTCAGGTAAGGGTGGGCTTTCAGAAACCAGACTCAGATCCAAGAACCTTAATTTGGAGCATTTTCCCAGTGCCGGAAAACAATTCACGGCGAAACTAGCCTGTGGAGCGACGAACTTTTCCAGATTGCCCTTCACTCGCCCAAGAATTCTTGCCGTCAGTGATTTCGACCCATGGTGAACGAGTTTGCCCATGTCCAACACCTTGACGAGTTCGCTCAGTGGCGACTTGCGCACATGGAGATTGATACTTGGACAAATCGCCTTGACAAATGGATCGAAGTTGTTTCCATAGAGATATGGACGACCGTATAGCAGAGGCACAGCAGCACGGTACCATTGGTTTGAAAGGAGACAACATGCTGCTAGGTCCTTCTGCGACGAGGGGGTTTCACTCAGGTAATCCACCACCAATGCAATGATTTCGTCCGGTAAGAAGATCGGTGGACCTTTCGGCTCCGTGGCCAATATTGATGCAGCATTAGATTCTTTGAGAGAATATTGGCTATCGTGCCCCAGTTTCACTTTTTCAAGGTTGTCTGCCATCTGTATATCCCAATTCCGTTGCTGATCAAATGCCATGATGACGTGACTTGTGGTGGCGAGGTAGATAAGCGTGGTTGGCCGTCAATGGTGGCGCTCGACCACGTTGAACACTTCACTCATGCAGTATGAATCGTGGCAGCTGCACTTTGATTGTCTTCTATTTCGTACACAAAGCGCGAGCTTCCAAGTCGTTAGCATCAGTCTGCTCGAATTCCTTCACAAGCGCATAGAAGCACTCGCTAAGATAGTGGTGCACGATTACACATCCATCTCATGTCATTCTACCGAAGGTAGTAATATCGGCTATACCAAATGCGTAGTATTTATCACGGCTTTGGAGTATATTAAACTTTTTGCTGCATTGAGAGAAAATGTCCAACCACCCGCTTCATCGCCATATTCGCCGTTGGCACGTATGTATTACGTGTGTGTCGGTTCCAATGCATTGGCGATGTCTGTTTTTACCTACCTCATATCGAGCTTGGAACACTGAAGGCTCATAGTTCAGAGCTTGCTTACCTAAAATACGGTATTCGAGTCAACAAGAGGCAACTCCAGAGTCACCAAACAAGAACTTGATACCACTTGGTTTGTCAATATGGTCAAGCTGAGCTACACCTATGAGACGTAAGGTCGGCAAATCGACCAATGCCTTGGGTGAGGACATGTAATTATCAACATAGTTTGATTTGGTGAGCAATGAGATGAAGAGATATGTCCGCTACCACTCTCGTCTAGAATTGGGCAAAAGGAAATCATCTCAACTGGTACCTGTCTCTTCGTTGTCCATTGCTAGTATGGGTCCAACGAGCGTCTTTGGTCCCAGCTGCAGTGCATTCTCGTCGTGATGAGAGATCAGGCGGTTTCCCACCATGGGAATCTCACCTCATTTGTCACCAGAGGCAGGGCTATGAAGTACTATATATCGAACAGCGATGCCAGCTCTAGCCGGAGTGTAGCTCACTCGATGATAGAGAGAATCGAAGATAGAGAGTGGAAGGAAGCTCAAATAGGTGGCTCTAGCCTCGTTCTGAGTCTGTTCCTGGCAGCCCCATCAATAAGACAACTCTATGAATGCCAAGATGTAAATTGTATTAATGAGAAGGCATGAGCTTGGATCGAACTCCTTTCAAACTGGCATGTGGTCGACTTTATACAATTGTACTCTGAGCACTACGTCTCAAGTTGAAATCAAAATCCAATGTAGTATTTGATTGCGGATCGGAGCGGGGATTCAAACACGTAGTGTAGTAGCTCAACAGCAATTGATAGACCAGTAGATGTACCTGTAGATCACACTGCAGACTCAATTATCCATGCTGATATATGGGAGAGGGTGGTCCGGTAAATGCAGCGCTTCTCCACATTTTGACATCGATGTGACCCTGCCGATGATGCTGTGTGGCGATTCTCGACCTCCACTTGTAGCTGCAGCTGAACAGCACTCAGCCCTCGGTTGACGCTCAAAATGGCCAGCTCCCCCCTTCTACAGACGCCTGATCAATTGGACAACTTTAGCTCGAGGAACATTTGCAAATTGAATTGGTTGTCTCGACTGAAGCCATGAGTTTCCAGTCCACTCAGCCAACAAGCGACCCAGCGAGTGCGCAGGGTGCGCAGATCGCATTGGACTCTTTTAATATACCGAATTTCCCATCAAGCGCGAGATCTCTCAAAGCGTTGACCTTGACGAGCGACATTCCAGTCAGCGACTATCAGTCCATACTCGAGAAGCCTTTCGATGTGCCAGATAGCCTCCCGTTTGGCATCGAGAGCTTGACTTTGGAGCTCTTCAGCCTCGGCTATCCTGTAGGCTTTCTACCGAAGCTTGCAGAGAGGCTGCCCAACTTGAAGAGTGTTGTGGTTTATAGTCAATTATTCTCCGGTCTGACGGAAGAGAGCCAGGCAGATGCTGTTGAGTTTTTCAAACGGCTGCCAAACCTGCGCGCGCTACACTTTCTAGACGTCTTCGCTAAGGAGAACTTCTTCAAGCACGCTTCGAAATGGCTGAAGTACAACACTTCCGACGTGCCTGGCGAGGCACGTAGAGGGCTTATGTTTCTGGAAGTTAACTACACTTTCCAGCATGACGACGACGAGTTTGTCCAGAGAATCCAGGCTTCTGAATTACCGCTGCTTCTTGGACCAGGTTTGATCTCAGCTAGCTTCAACCTGTCCACCCCCGAGCCTGGGGAGGGAGGCGCTGAGACGAAAGAGGGCATAATGACGTTCAACCCACAATTCGCCTCTGGCCTGGTCAAAGAGCTGACCGAGGTGGAGAGTTATCCGAGAGGAGTCAGGGCCCTAAATCTCGTCATGTACACTCTCACTCTCAGCGATTTGAAGAAGGTCACCGAGAAGCACAGCCGGGTCATGGTTCTAAACACTACCGTTGAAGTTGAACCTGGCGAGCAAAGTAAGAAGCAGCTCCTTGATGCCCTCGAGCAGTGCGTGGACGCGGAGCAGATCGAGATTGTCGCACATCCCTCGTTGCAGTTCCTTATGGCGGTGCGTCTTATTCCCCATCGAAACCAATTTATCGTACTGAAGCACTGACTGTCTCACAGATGCAGGACCCAAGCAGCGAGGTATTGGCGAAAACTTTCCCTACGAGCTCAGAGATGGATGCCTTGTCACAGAAGTGTCCGAAGTTGAAGTCTTTCAAGGCCAACATCCTACGTACAACCTCACTCGGATCTGTGGCTTGGGATAAGAACGGTGACCGGTGGTCTGGTGGTGTCGCGAAAGGTATCGCTCTATCAGCACCGCCTAGCTGAGACCGAAACTAGCTTCGCATGTACATATGGTGATTTACCTTCATATTTTCACGGATCACTCTTGACTTGAAGATAACTCAGGCTGGCTAAAACCCGATAAGTGGCTGGTCTCGGAATCAGAATATGACAGACTGGAGATATTTGCCAGCTCTCATTTGTTCATTTCGTGACATTGCTACAGTGGCTATTGTATGGATTAATTATACATGCTCATCATTCGGTGGAACTTCATCGCTCTTTTCGTCAGATCGTTCGCTAAGCACGTAGCCTGGCCACGGGTTCGCTTTCGTTAGGCCAGACTCTGCTCTCCAAAACGAGCTCCAGTTCAAGGTGGCACCGGCATTGGTCGGGAGCGAGCAGAGGCTCGTTCGAGCATAGCAAGTATCACATGGCGCAAAGGAAAGACGCCAAGCTTTGTGAGAAAATCGCAATTTATTGTGACAAGCGTAGCACATTGCATTGATTGGAAAGCCCGTTGGAAGAACTTGCATTCCCTCGATTGGGACAAAGTCTGCCATAGCACTGTGCCGAATCGAAAGCAAGCGAAATGTTGGAGGGAGCTCTAGGAGGCCATCTATTACAAGGAGGATGCATTTTTCATATCCGAATGGTAACCGCCACCTTCTCTTGCGGAGCCACAGGAAAGTAAGAGACTAGCCATCCTGTCACACGTATGCAATAAGTAGATTTAAGGCTGCTCACCCTAGCTCCCTGTGGCCTTACAGAAGGCGGCTAGTACACCCTGGGAGATGAGTTTCGAGTCAAACACATACAGGCGTAATTGTCAAAGTAGTTCGATCCAGATAATTCGCCACGTTGCACTTCAGACTTGGCCCAAACGGATGACCTGCGGCAATATAACTGCCGCGCAGGTTGGCATCTCGCGATGGCAGATGGTCATTGGTCCACGTTGAGCTAGAAGTGTCGTAAAGAAGCCGGTTGCCTCAGAGCTCCATACTCACTTATGTACGGTAGGTCTGAAGTTCCAGGAGGTCCGTCGGCATTCAATCATTAGAAGTGACATGAAGTCCTCCGCAAAATCAAGCGTGCTCTTGCTCTCAAGAAACTCAGCTCAAATCCTTGGCCAATTTCTTGACCAGCTTCGACTGCTCTTCCACAGGGGAGTCATTTTCATCCACCTGTTTCAGTAATTGTCCAATAGTGACTGTGCTCTTAATGTTGCCGCTATCCACCCAGACTCTTCCATTCCGACCCACTGCAACCTCAAACTGCACCTTCTCCCCCAGCTCCTCCAGTAGACGAACTCCGCCTTTCTTCGGGCCCAGCATCAACCTCCTCGCAAAAGGTACAGAGATCTCGAACACCATGCCGCCTTTCAAAGGACCCATGCCTTCCGCTCGATTTGTAGACGGATCGATGCATTCAATCTCCACATCCTCAGACCCTGCCGCCCGGCTGGGCACCTTGGTCACGCGTGCATAGACTAGGTCACCGTTCTTCAATACCGGCCTCGTTTTTCTTGTCGCCCCTTCGAATGCTAGCTGTCCTAGCATTACCAGCGAGCTATGCTGCGTGAGGGCGCAGTGGTAGACTTCACCTCCAGAATGATGCACCTGCGCAATGACCAAATCGCCTATGGCAGGAATGTATCGCCCGGCAGAGGGCTCAAGCCATAGTGCAGACTTCTTGTAGTCCAGCTGTAAGGCGCCTGCGGTTGTGGCTAGGATTGTGGAAGGTGGTATGTGCCGAAGACCAGGACCAAGGGTAAGGGTGCCCTTTTTCGTTTTGGGTAGATTTGATGGGTTCACCTCCTCACCGGGAAGTAGAATCGTCGTCGCCATAGGAGGTTAAGGAGGCGAGTACGAAGATAATGGCGTGTGGATAACAGCTGGGTACCTGACGACCAGCTCATAAATTGAGCTTCTGGTAGTGCTTGCGACGCTCACTTATTACAAGATCCGACGGGAGGTAAATTTACAGAATGCGACGGATTTACGGCTTCTATTTCCGAAACAGCACCAGAATTGGAACCTTTAGGTAGGTACCTAAGTACTGCGGGTATTCACCCCGGCACACGTAGTACGGACGTACCCTTCCATGCCATGGACATCATGAATGCAGATGATTTCATTCGTGACCCATTTAACAGATACAAGAGCATCATGCTCAATCCCTCTCATCGTGCATTCATAGATCAGTGGGTCGAAAACCTGAAACTACCGCATGGCTCGCGAAGGATAGCTTATCCTCATCTTGCATTTCCATCTCGAAATAATCATGTCTGAAGTACAGGTCATATGAAAGGACTCGGCATTTCAATGGTGTCTTAACGGTAATGAAACATGTTCACAGTGATGTGAGAGTCCTCCTTCGGATGAATTGAATTAGGACTTGATTTGCCTCCACCTTATCCAAATGAGATATATTGATCTTTGCCAGTACCCAAAGTCAGCCTAAGAATTCTAAAGAGATTCACGATATCTTTCTGCAATGAAAGCGGCCTTCAACGACAAATAAACCTGTGAACAATATACCTACCTAGGTCCTTGATCGAGTGCTTGAGACGCTGCATTCTTCAAGATCTGTTGACTAGGTTGACTACGGGTGCCAAATCGGCATGGATCAGGCGCTAACTGATCAGACTTGTCGAATGATCGTGTCAATTGAGCGGTCAATATCCAGGTCACTCAAGCAATCAAGGTTTCTGTAAGTCACGAAGAGCGCTACGGTCATCCATTCTCTGATAGAATCAAGCGAAGACATGCTCTGCCTGGCATCCAAGGAATAATAGCTGTGACCGAAAGCATTTGCGTTAGGTTTCTTCATGGCAAATGCATAGCCTTTTTAAATTCCCCCGCGATGTCTGTGCATTTGGATTGAAGCAGGATGCTGTTTGCTTCTCTGGCATTCCCTGTCGTCAATCGCCTCAAAAGGACCAATTATATGGCAAACAAATTGTCGACACTTGTCAAGTTGGATAGAAGCAATTGGATTCTGGAGTCTTCAACATCGTTGCAAAGCCTATGCTTCAACATGCCACCTTGTGACCAGACTCGTGAAGTATTTCAAGATTCAAGATTCGACCTGTCTCGATGTTTCGAACAAAGTCAACTCGGAAGCAATCTGCAGTTCGAAACATTTCGAGGAAGCTGAACATATGTATCAGAATGACTGGTTGAGTTTCCCCCATCAATCGAAGCTGTTCAGCGTGTCTCGTCAACCTTAGCAATGGCCTTGGGTCCAGCAAATCATGCAAGCTACGACTCTCTCAATAACGACATCGTAAGAGAGAGGAAATTTCCGTATCCTTACAGTGTCGAGCCCCTTCCACTGGCCGTCCGGCACGGCATTGTTCCCATCGGCATCGTTGCCCTCCTTTCCGTGGGAAGCTCTCTGACACTCATTGGTTTCATTTTTTATCGCCTGTTCGCCTGGCGCGCACATTACCGTACGTTCTTGGGATACAACCAATACGTCATCCTTGTCCTCAACCTCCTACTGGCCGACCTCCAACAGAGTGCAGCGTTTCTGGTGAGCTTTCATTGGATTCGCATCGATGCCATACTTGCCCCTTCGTCAGCGTGCTTTGGGCAAGCATGGCTACTGCATTCAGGGGATGTGGCTAGCGCATTCTTTGTTCTACTGATAGCATTGCATACCTTTATCACAGCGGTGTATGGCCGCAGGATACAATACCGCAGCTTCCTGGGTGGCATTGTTGCTGTCTGGGTACTCGCGTATTTCCTGACCCTCATCGGGGTCTTGCTACACGGTGATGCGTACTTTACAAGGGCGGGCTCATGGTGCTGGGTTTCGCCCGCATACGAGGTAGAGCGGTTACTGTGTCATTACCTATGGGTATTCATTGTCCAGTTCGGCACGGTTCTGGTCTACGTCTTGACCTACGCGATGCTGCGCACACGCACGAGGGCGTTGTTCAAAGACTACGAATGCCACGGCCAGGAACCGCCGAACGGGGCGACTTTACGGGCGTTGAAGCGCATCGCTCATCTCATGACCCTCTACCCGTGCATCTACCTTGTGCTTACCCTCCCACTTTCTGCCGGTCGCATGTACGAGCTGCATACGCACAAGAACATCAGTGTGCAGTTCCAATGTGTCGCCGGTGCTCTACTCTGCAGCTGTGGCTGGGTTGACAGTCTCCTGTACACCCTGACCCGGAAGAGGTTGTTGCGGGACACCATGCCTCAGGGCCCAGATGTGGCCCCCAAACGCCGACTGGTGCGGTCCAAAACCGTCCACGCTGTGGAAGGAGATGATGACGGTGACGAGCAACCGTTGGGTATAAGCGTCACGCAGACGCAAATAGTTACCGTCGAGGACCAGAATGGGGAGGAAATGCCTTACGAAGCCTGGCATGGCCAAAGGGCAAACACCTCCGATATGCCTGAACAATCAGTCATAGAAGGGGGAGGTCGTCCAGATACACAAAATAGCACTGGTGGCAGAGGACACGAACCGGGCAGCCCATGAGTCCGCGGCTAATTCAATTGCCGAAGAACTTCGGCAGGCAACGATGAAAAGATTTCACAGCATCATTGGTATTTTGGCTGTTGGATCATCTATTGAAACACGAGGTGAGGAACAGCTCTTGTCCCTCCATCCAAAAGCGCCACTAATTGCTATGCCACATGTCAACATGGTAGTAATTTAAACGAAGTTTTCATTTATAAATTAGTTGGGGTTTTTTATTCGCAGCCGCGCAATATCTTGCAAGCGACCATTATTCGGGATCCAACAGATTGGACAGGCAGACGTGGATGACCGTTGTGATTTCAAGGAATACGCTGAAGAATTGTATTAGCTATATCATCCGCTCTCCGAGGATTGATAGGTGATATCGAAGGCCCGCCATGTGGCAAATGCTGTACAAGAAGTTGAAGTCGATGACATGCTTACAGCAAATGTGGCGTGAACAGAACGAATTAGAAGACGTACTGCAGTTGGGTTAGTACTGTATATCTTCCAACAGAGGATGGATCCTTGGTGTTGACTTACTGGGATAAAAAGATATGGAACTCTCCTCTCGTACTCATCCCAAGCAGCACCATACTTCTCTTTACAGCGCTGAATATCCCTTGTGGCACGGTGGACAATCATGATGCAGAAGAAGACTGGATAGAACCAGGGGAAAGGACTGTTGAAACCAGTGATGAGACCCCAGCACAGAGCGAACCAGGTGTCTGCGGTGTAGTGGATCTTACGGGCGTACTTGTACCAGCCGTCGACAAGAAGCGAGTCACCAGTCTCAGTCTTGATGAATTGCGGGTTCTTGACAAACTTCCAGGGTAGTTGAGGAAAGGTCTTGCGGTGCATCTGGTAGCCTTTCTCGGATGCACGGAACATGTTCTTCTGGCTGTTGCCAGTGTCCCATACCCAGTAAGCGAACAGATAAGAGGCATAGAGCGGAACCAGGAGGTACTTTGGCCAGGCGTAGGTCGAAGGATCGTGGTTAGCGAGATAGATAGTGCAGTGGCAATAGCTCAACGGCACACCAGCCATGTTCCAGAACACCAGCATGAAGCCCAGCTTCTCGTAGTACATATCCCAAGTGATGGAGATCATCTCTTCGCCCTTGCTGCAAGCATTGGCGTACAGGTAGTGTGCCATCAACAGGAAGCCAACCTCGCCAGAAACATAGCCATATTGTTCGTACTGACGGGCAGCTGTACTAAGAGAGATGAAGAAAAGCATGTACCATGGCATGCGGACCTCGAGGAACATCTTGAAGTCCAGTATGCCGAAAAGGCGAGGGTTAAGCTCAGCTCCCATGAAGAAATCGTAGATCAAATGACCAGTCATGCGATGAGTCTTGCCGCGGACATGAGCAGAAATGAAAACAGCAATGCTGACAAGGAAGCCGGAGATGATAGCCACGCTCATAATAGAGCCAAAGTCTTCGATCAGCGTGTAGAGCTTGAATATACCAGTGACGTGGAGGGTCATAGCGAGAACTATTGTGGTATAGAAACTCCAGACAGAATTGTTGAAGTAAAGCAGCTGCTTACCGCCCTCATGAGGCAGCGGCTTTCCTTTGCTGTAGACACCCGGAAGAGTCATGTAGAAGACGACCTGGACAGCCAGGAAGCCCCAGTAGATGGCCCACGCCTTTGCATGAGGGAATGCTCCAGTGTAGGCCAACCAGACAAGCTGTTTTCCAAAGTCTAACCAGCCCTGGTCCGACGACTCACGGTGTGGGAACTTGCCATCGTAGTATGTTGCTCCGATCCACATGTACCACATGAGGATGGGGAACCCAATCATCATGGCACTCACACCCAGAGAGCCACCGAACTCGAAATGGGGGTTGAGGTCCACCCTCGGGTCGGAACCTTCGAGCCAGCCATCAATGACACGAGCCTTCGGCTTGCCATTGGGCATTTCCACGCCATTTCGAGCCTTGATCTGCTCTTGTTCACTGATCTCGACGACCGGATCTGTCGCTACAGACTCTATGGTCTCGGCTGGGGTGCCATTGGGAGCGGGAGAGGAGCTTCGCGAGCCGGCAGCGGTGGACTTGCGGGTGCTGCGACGTCTGGCGCCTGGGGTCTCGACAAAGCCTTCGGGGATTGGTTTTCTTGTGAGGAACCAGTCAGCACGACTGAGGATCAGCATATGATAGAGTCCAATGGCAGCATACCTTGGCGTCTTGCCAGACTGGGACCTGGTGACGGTCATGCCTGCTGGCCGTGAGTTGAAGAAGTGTTGACCTTATCCTCTTCAGAAGAGGTGTTGATGTTTTAGTCCACAACGACGCGGAGATGGCAGTGGCACTGGAGTCGTGGTAGATCTTGGAGAGTGCGTACAAGGGCGATCAAGTGTGGACGTTGTCACGATTGAGGGGTGGGAGCAACCAAAAACAAACGAGGGATGGTGGATTGGTATATCGGCTGAAAAGGGTTAAACGTCTATTCAGCAATACCAAGTTACGGAAGAGTAACGTCTCGTTTGCCCTGATTGACGTAGGTAGTGCATTTAACCCGGCCAATGCAATTTCCAAAAATTTGTTGGCGCAGGAGGACGATCGAGTAAACATTCAATTTCACCCGCCCAGCAACGCAACGCAGCCGACGGGGCCAAATTCCGGTGTCTTCCGAAGCGTGTACGGAACCGAGTCGGATGTCTGTCTGCATTGGGGGATTGTAGGAAACGCCTCATATTGAGTTGTGTCATGTTTTAGCAAGAGAGTGCGACAAGAATTCAAGTGTTAAGTCACTGCCACTGAGGAGCCTTCTGTTGGGTTTGAAGTTTTCATGGTAAGGTTATGCAAGCTCCTGGCGACTTAGATCGGACATGTAGGTCATTGAAGGTCAGCATCTAATTATGCATTACATTACATCACTGCTACTGTGCCAGCAAGCTCGCTGTCAATGTAGGTATCTGTTCGAGACCGAATTCAATCGACGCCATAAACCACCGCAGGACAACCATATAGTACTCCATATGTGGCTGTAAATGCTTAAAAGCGGTACAAAACAGTATTTCAAAGTAACGACAAAGGCAGCCTTCAACATGAAAGTCGACACAGCAATCATTACTCTGCTTCAACTCGACCCAGAGAATGCGACAGTGTCGAGTGCAGGTGGTGGCGGTTCGTCGAGCGCGTCGACGTCAAAGATCACAACCCAATTGCCAGACGGCTCGACAATGCAGTATTTTCTCAAGACTGGCAGGGGACGTGAAGCCGAAACGATGTTCGCAGGCGAGCACGCCTCGCTGAACGCACTACGTAACGCCGTCCCAAACTTGTGCCCACGTTCATTCGGCCACGGCAAGTTGGAGGATTCCCCAGGACAAAGTTTCCTAGTGACTGAGTTCCTTGACCTCTCAGGCCGATTTAGCATGATGGGTGGTGGTGGTGGTGGTAACGGAGGGAGCGGCATGAGTCTGGCGCAGAAGCTGGCCAAACTGCACACCACACCAGCGCCGCCACCTGAAGGTGAGAAGGCGCCAAAGTTCGGTTTCCCTGTAACGACATGCTGTGGTGATACTCCACAGGACAACACATACTCATCCTCTTGGGCGGACTTCTACGCCAACCGTCGACTTCGTTTCATCGCTTCACAATCGAGGGCTTCGAATGGCGCAGACAAGGAGCTCGATGCGCTCATCGAGAGAACATGTTCCGAGGTGATCCCCAGGCTGATCGGTGACGATCATCTGAATGGTGGTAAGGGCGTGACGCCTGTGGTGGTGCATGGGGACTTGTGGAGCGGCAACGCCAGCAAGGGCAAGTTGCCTGGTATGAAGGAAGCAGAGGATATCATCTACGATTCGAGTGCGTGCTATGCGCATTCTGAGTTCGAACTGGGAATCATGAAAATGTATGTTGGGATGACGAGCTGAGTGTCGGGTCCTGATACTGACAATTCAACAGGTTTGGTGGATTCGGTAGCTCGTTCCTGAATGAGTATCATGAACTATGTCCGAAAACTGACCCTGTAGAGGAGTACGATGACAGGGTGGCTTTGTACGAGCTCTACCATCACCTCAACCACCATGCCATGTTTGGCGGCGGTTACAGGAGTGGTGCCATGAGCATCATGTCGCGGTTGGTGAGAAAATACAGCGGCCAACGAAAGACCGAGCTGTGAGCTGCCGCAGACATTTTCCACGGCCAGGTAAATTTTCTATGACAACATGGTCGAATGGTCTACTTTAGCCATTTTTACGCTTAGAGATCGTCGAAGCGGTTTGCCAATTTCTCGACACATAGGATTGATTGGGATAGATTCGCAAAATCATAATACGGAAGGCTATCAAATGATGATCTTTCTTGGCTCTAAAGCTATTCGCCGGGCAATAGCACGTCTCTAACGATGCAATCATGACCGGTGGGGCATACCTCTGTCCTGTTGAGTTGCTTGAAGAGAGGACCTGTAGGCCCACTAGTATACTTATAAGCGCCATCAATGCCAAACGGTGAAGACTGGCGTGGGTCATCCTTAGGGTACTGATCGTCACCCCATTGCCCGTTGAAGTAGAGGTAGTTGACTGGGGTGCTAATATCGTACATTCGTTAGGCGGTCGTTCAAATGAAGTTCCAAGCCACGATTTGGATTTCACTCACCTCTCATCGTACGCCGTGAAAATCTGGGTGTCGGCATCAAAAGAGTAGAAGTAGGCAGATGCAACTGGGTCCCAAACATCGCCTGTGCCGGTATAATCAAGGACGAAGCCATCTGGAAGATCAAAATTGGGAATGGCGTGATCGTGCTTGCCTGTGAGCGCGTAGTTCGCATGTGTACCATTGGCCGAGTAAACGACAGGCTGCCGAAGATAATAGTCAGTAAGACAGTAGATTCAAGAAAGTAGAAATTGCTCTCTCAGCATACCCTTTGTCCATCGTTGTACTTCTCCAAAGCATCGTAAGTGAACGCTTCGCCGAAAGCATGCTGGCTAAGCCAGACCGAATCCGGTTGCCCATCGATGAACCTCACCATGGAGTGTTCCCAGTCTCCTACATGATTGCCGATGTTGAACAGGTCCACGTAAACTCCCCCATAGTTGTAGGCGTAGAAGTACATGTAGAAAGCATCGACCGTGCCCTGGCCGTGATCGTTGACAATGACGACGCAGCTCTTCGCACCATCAGTGACACCTTGACCGTTGGGAGCTACACCAAATAGCCACTCAGGATTGGTAGTGATGTCTTCCTTTGACGTAAGATAGACGGACTCTCCACCTTGATCGTTAAGTTCATTCAAATTGTCCAATGTTAAAGGGCTCGGACCAGTCGTGATAAGCGTGTAATTGAGCTCCGGCTTGGTATTTGTGATCTGCGCTTCAAGATCGGATGGGAAGTACTGCTCTGAAGGATCCAGATACACGACTGGGGAAAAGTCAAGGACGTATTGGGGAACATTGGAAGGTGCTTGCCGCTTTAGCAACACATTGTTTCTCGCTTCGACCACAACAGTGGCGGCGACGAGTAGAGTCCCTAGTTGAGCGATCATTTCTCGAACAAGTCGTCTTGGAATCAGATTTAAAATAATATAGAAACGGGTGGATACAGATGATTAGATCCCCAGGTTGATCTTAACACGGAGGAAGATCCTAGAGGCGTTGCTCCATCCAGAAGGCCGACCTGCACAATATTTATATCAACATTTCTACCGTCAAATTGATAGACAGGCGTGCATCAGCCGCGCCGACAGATCGTAGGAGGTGGTCATCATCCTGGTTATGTACGATGCAGATCAGCAGGTATGCTCTGTTAGACACCTGCCTCTTCGGCGTCCACTGGCCGCTTGCATTGTAAACCTCTAGAAGAGATCGTTGGCTGGGCCAGCCATGGATAACACCAGCAGACACTTTACCGACCAGGGGGAGGGTTCAAAGATCCCTCAGGCCCCCTACGCTGGCTACATTGGAGCACACCACTTCGATGGTGTTGACTCAGGTGGTGTCCAGAGGGGTAGCAGTGTGCCATTTCGATGCGAGCAAGACACAGGGCTCAAACATGTGCCTGGTAGCTTGACTTCTGTAGGTGATACATACTCAGCTGAGAAGTGCACTCGCAAGAAGCCACGACCCTAGATATGCGAATGCTGATTGGTAGCACTTTAAATACGATCGACAGGCAGGTCTGCCGAGGGAAACGGAGGTTCCTCCCAAGACGGAATTAGCGCCAGGTTCCGCAGCCAGGTTGAGAACCTCGGGAGGTATCATGGATTGATGGATGATGTCCTCACATGCACCACATACTCCTTGTGTGTCTCAGAATGAGATGAGGAAGAGATGTGGCTCTTCCGGCTGAACATCCAAAAGTGATTGCTTCCTTTGAGAGCGACACAGATCCGTAGTGCAGGGGTAATCTGAGCAACTTCATAATGCTGTCGAGTATTGTTTTGGCGAGGATGCAAGACATAGTATAGGTACCCAGAGAAAGAAGCTGGAGGGTGGTGAAGACTGGGCAGGGCATGACGCAGGGGCAAGAATCTGCCAGTAGCAGTTCGTGCACGAGGAGGAAATGAAAGAGCTGGTTGGACAATGTTACAGCCACAGATAGTATCAGCCATCTATGTGGGTAGACTGTGATGTCGATAAAATATGACATTGCTGTGATTTCGTAATTCCAGATGTATACAATAAGACCTCGCGATATCGCTAGGCCTGACGTCGGGCAGTGGTACTCATCAGGGTAATCTTCTTACCCTTCTTGCCTTTCTTACCGCCACGACTTGGAGCAGAGCTTTCGCCGTGGTCCAAAGTCATGCTCTGGGCTTGTGCTGCGAGCGTTTGCTCTTCGAGAAGATCCTTCTCCCAGCCTTGCAGCCAACCGTCATCCTGCGCTTCAGAATCCCTTGGCAGAGTTGCATAAGACTCTGGTGAGCTGGGTGCTACAACTGCAGTACCCCACACTGTCCTGTTCGCCGTTGGCGACGTTGAGGGTGAGGCAAGACTTGCAAAGCCGCTATTGACCCGGTGACTCTGCCATGGTGGGCTTGCTCCGAGACCACCATCCTCTGGAGCATGATTATCGACATGACCGAGTTTAGGTAAACTCTCACTCGAGAAGAAGTCGTTGGGAATACTGGGCCGCTTCCTTCTGACTGCCGCGTACTCTTTTTCTGCTTGCTTCTCTATCCTGACTCGATCCTTCTCTTCTCTTGCTTCCTTTTCCTCGTTGCGTTTTCTCCTCCTGTCAATCATATGTTGGAACTCTTTCAAAACCTCAGGGCTGACTGTATCAGTCCAGTCGCATTCGAGAAAGCCGACTTCGCACCCATAAGGTAAATGTGACAAATACTTGATCCGTTTCTTCAACTCATCGTCGATCATATGTCCACTTGATACGCGTTCAACACGAGGGAGAATCGATGAGGGGAAGGCTTCGTACGATCCGAACGCGGTTCTGAGAATCCGAATGTCCAATGGGGATAGGTAATAGTGTTGCAGGGCATGATAGAATAGATATTCATTTGGTTGTGGCTTCTCCACATGACGTTGGTGCATCTCATGGATCGTTCGTGGGATCTGTGGTCCTGTTGAAGTTTGTTGCAAAGTCTCCTGACTGCCAATTGTTGTAGCATCCTCAGACTCAACATTTTGGGGAGTGGTGTGCGAGTGAGGAAGGCCAGAATGCTTATGGAGGTACATCGCGGGTGTGCTAGAATCATCCTCATTGTACTGAATGGGCGGCCGCTCTGGCCTAGTTTCATTCTCGGGTTTGGTTGGTTGTGCAGGAGGGTTACCAATGCCCTTTACCTTTTCCTTGTGCTCGGTGAGCATCCTCACAGCTCTGCGGGTCCACTGTGTGTCCTCTCCAAACATAAGCTCGTCTTCTCTTTCGAGTTGTTCGACGGATTCAATGGCTTCATCGTACTGCGCGAGCATGTATTCTTCGCTTCCCTTCATAATTCTTGCGTAGTCCATGACTTCGGCCGCGAAATACCAGGGTACATCTTCGCCCTTCAGCACAGGGTCTGCACTCTCTCGAGGCATTGCCAGCGTTTCACCAGGCTTTCTTCTCACAAGACGTAGAACCACGTCAGCGCCTTCGATTGGTCTATCAACCTCTTGTCCAGTGTACATCCGCACCGGTCGTGTCTCTGATATGTATATACTGTCCTCACAGATAGGGCACTTCTTCCATCTAGCTTTCTTTTCCAGGCCAGGCCCGGCTGGTGCGTCTTCCTCCGAATGCATGTAGCGAATGACACAAGGGAGGCAGAAGAGATGACCACATTTGGCCATTCGCGGCGCAGTAGGCTCACCAAGGCAGATCGGGCAAGAAGCGGATTGGGTCTTGGATGAGGCGATGACTTGAAGCACAGTGCCCCAATCAAGATGCACATCGGCGTCTTCCGACTGCGACTTATAATCGCCTCTGGGATCGACGATGAAGCGATAGTTGGCGTTGATATATCTGGGTCAATGTCAGCACCGAATCTGCGGCCTTATCTAACAGGCCATCCAGTCCTACCTCGCCTTATCGACGGCATGATAGCCACTCCCCAGGCCCCAGGTGGGATTACGCCTTGTTCCACGACCTCCACCATGTCCAGACCGACGTGAATCATGATGTGGACGTGGAGGAAGACTGAACTGCATCAAGTGGGTGATGCTCTGCTGGCCACGGCGACCGTGTGGATTCTGCATGCTGTAGATCTCCGCATCGGCATCCTCATCCAAGGCCTGGAATCGTTTGCCGTGCTTGTGCTTTGGTTTGTTTACCTGATTGTTGCGCGCCGCGGCGCTCTTTGCTGCGTTTGAACCCCCAGCACCACCACTACTGCCCGAACGGCGAGTGCTACTGTCGTTGGAGAAGAACTGTTGTGTCACCGATATCGCCGGTGAGGTCTGAGCAGCGACAGAGCCAGACTTCGAGGACGAGACTGCCGCTTTTGAAGTCACAGAAGGCGGATTGGACATGATGGCCGCGTACAGAGCTCTCGAGCTGATTATACCGGCTTGGTCCTGCCTTGACGTGCAGGTAGCCGATGATTGACGTTCAGGTCCAGCTAACGGCCGTCCGTGAGGTGTTCAGGTCGCGAATATGGGTGTTGGGCGATGTGTGGTGGCCGAGACAACCCATGAGGGAGGCCTGTGAGAGAGAGAGCAGGCTCATGTAGACGTAACTCGACGACCGGGATGAGTAAGTCCAAAGCAGGTGACGTTTGGCGGGGAGATCGAGCGCGGGAGTTACCGGCGGAAGGGTTCAAGTCGTTGCCACCCACCAGCATCGACACTACAATTTCGAAATGGTTGAGATACTACCAACGAATTGAGAGAAGAGACTTAACTTTCCGGATCTCTGACAGTCTGCAAACCCTACACATCATGTTGATCCAGGAGTTTCACAAAGATGTTCCGACCAAGCACGGTGGTGACATGAGAATGTGAGACTTCACCAAAATGCCCCGCACCTGATGAATGTATCTAGTCTGATGATATCTGTATTGAAGCTTCATTTTCCATCCCACAATTCCCAACTACCCAAAAGCCAAATTTCCAGGTGTCGTGGTCTTCAGTGAGATCTACCAGGGTATGTAGAGTCACTGTGATGGTTTCTAGATCTTGGCGAAAGTCATCCGGCTTCATCACCAAATTCAACGATGTATCTGGCTACCGGATGAGAAACTGGATGAGATGACAGGGAGAAGGTCATGCTAACCTCCTGCATCAGTGACGGGTCCTGTGCAACGGTTTGCCCGACAGATTGCCTCTCATGGCTACATCGTGGCAGCGCCATCCTCCTACCATGAGTTCACGGGGCCTGAAGCGCTGGCATATGACGGGCCTGGGACCGACGCAGGTAACGAGTACAAGATCAAGAAGAAGGTCTCTGCCTATGACGAAGACTCGACGCTGTCCATCGACACTTTAATCGGTCTGGAGACGTGCAACGGCAGAATTGGCGCCACCGGCATGTGCCTAGGTGGTCATCTGGCATATCGATGTGCTCTGGATCCTCGGATCAAGGCTGCGGTCTGCTACTTCGCCACGGACATCCATCTGCATAGCCTTGGCGAGGGCAAGAACGACGACTCTCTCGCGAGAGCCAAGGATATCAAGGGCGAGCTTGTGATGATCTTTGGGTGAGTTTGACATGATTTTAATGGATACATTGTTGTTACTGATACTGCACTACAGCAAGAAAGATACACACGTCGACAAGGCCGGTCGAACCTTGATCCGTGAAACGCTAGATAATGCAGGTGTGACTTTCTCCTTCTACGAG
This sequence comes from Scorias spongiosa, assembly GCA_018467035.1. NCBI lineage: Eukaryota > Fungi > Ascomycota > Dothideomycetes > Capnodiales > Readerielliopsidaceae > Scorias > Scorias spongiosa. Next base: position 2,792,244 of record JACSZZ010000003.1, on the reverse strand, counting down.
GTAGCCTGGGCTCAGCACGCCTTCATCCGGGACGAATTGTCGAAGGGCCGTTACGATCCTGCCATCGCAGGTATCTGCTTCCAAATGCTGCTTGAGTTGTTTGCCAGAACCCTCAACGGTGACCTGGGCCCGCGGTTCGATGGAGAGCACGAGGTTGAGGATGTCTGCTAGAAGTTTCTTCGCACGAGTCGTGACCATAGCATTGAACTGATCATGGCGACATCGCCTCAACTCTCCTCAGGCGGATCGAAAATCTTGCCTGGATTTACTATCCAATATGGGTCGACAGCGGCTTTGAGCTTATGCATGAGACCAATGGTATCCAAACCTAGTTCCTTCACGAGACTCTTCTTTTTGCCAAGCCCAATACCATGCTCGCCCTGTTGATGTGAAGGTCAGTTCGTGTTCATCCACCAGTTCTCCATGTCGCATTGACTCACCGTACAAGTACCGTCCATCTCGAGAGCACGGTCGACCATCCGGTACACACATTCCTCCACCTTCTTCCTCTCTGCAGGATCTTTAGCGTTGTACAGGATGCTCTCATGGAAATTGCCGTCCCCAATGTGCCCGACAATGCTGGCAAATAGGCCAAGATCGTCCATTTCCTTCTTACTAACTTCGATGATGTCGGGCAAGCGGCTGATTGGAACAGCAACATCAGTGCTCCAGATATCATCGCCCTCCTTCTTGAGTGCAAGCATACTCCATAGACTCTCCTTGCGAGCATGCCAAAGAGCCTTGCCCTCCTCATCTGACTTAGCAAACTCGAAATCGCCACCGTTGAAGTTCTTGCTGATTCCTCTGACTTGGGAGATGTGCTCCTCCACGGCAGTTGGCGTACCAGAGAATTTGAAGAAAAGCGTTGGCAACTCCTTCCAAACCTTCCCTGGAGTTGCATTGGCACCGTTGATGAGGGACATCTCCACCTCATCCATGACCTCCATGGCCGCGACTGGGATGCCTTGACGCAGCACCTTCGACGCCGTAGCAGCCGCATCTCGGATCGTGGGGAAGTTGACGACAGCAACAGATGTCTTCTGTGGAATGACGGCCAATTTCAGGGTGATCTCCGTAACCAAACCAAGGGTACCCTCTGATCCAACGAACAGACCAGTCAGATTGTAGCCGGCAGCAGTCTTCCTCGGCCGCTTGCGCGTCTTGATCACAGTACCATCTGCCAACACAACCGTGAGGTTGACAACCCAATCCTTCATGGTGCCATACCGCACAGCATTCGTACCCGAACAGCTCGTAGCTACCATACCACCTATCATTGCGCTTGGACCTGGATCTACTGGGAAGAAGAGACCAGAATCCTGGATCTTCTCGTTCAGCGCCATCCACCCGAGGGCTGGCTGCACGGTCACATCCATGTCGTCCGGTCGAAGCTCCAGCATCTTGTCCATGAAGGCGAAGTCGACACTGATGCCGCCATACGGCGCAGAGAAATTGGCCTCCAAGCTCGAACCGCCAGAGTATGGGACGATCGGGATCTTGTACTTGTAGCAGAACTTGACGATTTGGCTGACCTCGTCGGTATTCTTGGGATACGCCACCGCCACCGGCAGCTGGTCGATGTTGATTGAGCTCCATTCCGAGTATCCATGGCGATGCAACTCTTCGTCGTCAGTGGTGATGGAGTCCTCGCCGAGTTGCTGTCGGATTTCCTCGATAGCCTTCTCGAGGGTAGCCTTGTCCGCATATTGAGGTTTTTTGAATGTGTTCGTCTTGGCTTGAGCTTGCGGTTGTTGCTGAATAGACTTGTCGCTTACACCGTAGACGTACGCCAGACTACCGCTAAAAGTTGCGAGCAACAGCACCCGGGTCGTGGTCCAGAATGAGGCATTGGGAGTTGCCAGCGTAGACTGTTGCGGACTCTGTGTGGATTGCCATCTTCGCATTCTAAACTGCGCCGACCGCAATTCCGCCTGAGTGCGACATTGGCGCAACAATGGCCCTGTCCGCCTTGTGGCGATTCTAGTAGTCATACTGATACAATTGACAATGCACAATAAACGATCACCCAAACATGCCGATGTATGCAGCAAGAATACTATTCGATATCTCTACACGAAACCACCTAGTAGACCCAACTGGCGAGAGGAGTAGTGTTTTGCCAAGAGCAGAAGAAACTTGTCGGCGCTAGATAGGTACCTAATCTACGCCGCGACCGGAGATGAAATGGAAGTATGGGGACGCGATCACGCAACCGGCCCGCCCCTTTGGCCTTCTCCTCTCGAAATCTGTTTAGTAATGGAGAGATAAGAGTCGGGTTCTATACTAGAGTACATTCTTCCTATAGGGATACCTCTGAGCTAGTAAATTATATCCATATGGATATGATATCCTTAAATCTGGCGGTATATCACCCTCTATCATCTTAGAAGTTGATTTAGGTAAGCGGCAATCTTTCGGGATCTTGTATAATTCAGTTAGTTTATAGCTAAACCTAGCCCCTTTTATAAGGATAATCCGGGAAAAGCTCAAGGATATCCTAGGAACCTAGGATATTCTTATTTATGAGGGGTTTAGCTTAAAAATCCGAAAGAATATCCTTATAAGCTAGATATCCTTGTGAGGGGAGTCCTTATATACAGGACCCACTGTATTCTGCGAACTCTATCTAGGGATACCTAAGGGCTATCATTACCTTGCTGTATATAAAATGTAGTACCTTGCCGAAGTGCAGTAGGCACCTACAGATTGATTGCTACTTCGGGCATATTCGTCCAGAGGTGTTGCTACGGGCAACCGACCATTCAGCAGTACGCTGTCAGTATTCAAGATTCACTTGGACAAGTCACGAGATCATGCCATTTGGTGACATGGAAGAATTCACGTCACGGATTGAACCCTTAACAGCAGGATTGAGACAATACAGTCAAGACTGATGGCTATGAACCCCCATCTACCTTGACCTTGGAACTCTTGATTCTGATTCTAACGAGAAGCTGTAATACATCGTGACTTGCGCGCTAATATAGCACCCACAGATGTTTTGTCGTTGCGACCATTAGCAGACGATGTATAGTGCCAAGAGGAAAGGTAGGGAAGGGTCCAAGGGAAACACGGCTCCAGTAGGCTGGCAGTCTTGGGTTCAAGAGCCTCCTGGCATGATCGGGCTAACGTCCAATTGCTGTAAAGAGAGAAGAGCAAAGAATAGCATGCATAGAAGGTCCAGCCTTCCAAGCAGCAGTTCGAGCCAGTTTGTCTTCGACATGGAACTGTAAATGGGTTGCATTTGCCAAGCCAAAAATGGGAATGGTTCGAAGAAGGTTTGTTTGAATGGTGTATTCTGAGTAGTGGACAACAGGGTACGGGTCCTCCATGATAGATACCGTACTCGCATGGGCTGCTATACAATGGAAGAACTCAAAGCCCTTGTTCCTACAATCCATTCGGTGCCTATTGTTTGCGAGTGTGTACTTGGCCCATACGTTCTGGCATGGTTCTGGATATAGCTCTTCTGGATATAGCTCTGCAAAGGCTCATGGCACCAGAACGCAGCATCGACGCTCTGTGTGGCCGCTTTCTACTAGGGTGACAGTCGCTGTTGTTGCGTCTGGCCCCCAAGCCACGGGCAGGGCTCGATTGGAGCAACGAGCTGTAACACGGATGGCTTTGAGGGTTACAAAGTCAGCATCAGGTCTCAATGCAAGGGGGAATTAACCCTCGAGACAATAGCAGGGTTGGCAGTGAGGCAGGATCTTCTAGCGAGGAGATTGTGTCGATCATGCAGGCAATAGCGGAGACTGTGAAAGTGCCAACGCCATGTGACGAGCCGGTGCAGAACACCCAGATGATTGTCTGTTGAAGAGTGCATTGTCCCAGCCATGATTATGCGCAGATGTTGTAGAGCAACAGAGGAAGAGGGACTGAACTGCAGCAGAGAATAGGCCTGGGCTGCCAACGCTAAACTGTAAACAGTCGATGCGCGAGGTTCCTTCTGTATGTAGCCAGACACTTCCGCTTTTGAATTATTTATATTTGCTGCAACCGCGTCTAGAGCCGGTGGCTCACAAACCAGGGGCGTTTGCTTTACGCACAATCACCTTCAGATGCGAGCATATAACCGACTCAATTTCCGTGTGCAGCCCCTTCACATGATCCCATCTACGACTTCATGAGATCCCGCCAGATTTCATGTGTCTAGGGAGATACCTTCAATCGACTCGATCAAGGTTCCTTTGTCATGGTCGTCCAATTGCTCTCTTCGTTTGGAAAACTTCGCGCGGCGTCTCACTTGTCGGTCCGTCCTATTACTTGTCCGTTCTCCTCAGTTTGATGGGCCTTTGGAGCAGAGTTTCCAATGCCACCGCCAAACGGACGCCGTGGCTGGGTTGCCAGAGGCGGTGGTTCAAGACCTTCGTGTAAGTTAGACCTCTCATTAGGCAGGCAATTCTGGTTTAAGACTAACTGGAGCAACAGCGAAGTCATCACCAAGGATCTCCCAGCCCGTGGTCATCCGCCCACAGGAATTATCCCACCAGTCTGAAGTTACCATCAGGTTGTACAATCTGCCTCCATCGACCGACGCTCTAGATGTGTATCACATGTTAGAGGGTTATGGGGGTCGACTTGTATTCATTGATATATATGACTTCAGTGCAGCCAATGCGCCTAAGACCGGAAAGGTCAGGTTCTCGCCTCCACCGACAGACACAGAATGGATAAATCGAGGCTTCAGCGCGTATGACCAAGATGACTACAGGCGCCATGTACGTTGTGAGTTGTCTCACCCACCTATACAACAAAGTACAAAGCCCACCGTCGCTGGCCGATCCTATCCGCATGAGATGTCTGTCCCTGCTGAGCGGATTCGATTCGGTATGATGAAGGATTCGAATACCATGCTGGCGATGGGCAAGGCTAGCTCTTCCAGTAACCTTCCAATCGAGCTGAACGTAGATCTGGATAGAAAGCAAATCGAGCTCAGATTCAGTCTTCAATTCAAGCAGAATATCTTTCGAATCTTTCGCCTCAGGCTACCGTTTAGCCAGATGGGAAGGCTCTCTCATGCAAGAGACAGTGAGGGCCGGACTCAAGTGCTCTTAGTAGCCAACGCTCCACCCGAGGTGTTCCGTGAGGGCGATGATATCGTGAGCTCTTTCGTTCGAGGGGAGAAGACATGGAATGTGAGCAAGGCTTGGTATCGTCAGACCATCATAGATGCAAACCCTCGACCGCAGCATGCTATCACTATGCTACCGCAGAAAGATGCCATTCTCGATGTTGGACGCTGGCTGCACTACTGCATAGACTTTTCTCCGACTGTTGCAAGCTTACGATCTTACTCGCGCTTGTTTCAGGCACTAGAGGACTACAACATAAAAGTCGAGACTCACATCCTTCCACAGATTTTGGACTCTTCCAGCCGCTCGCACTGGGAAGTCCTCGATAGCACACCGCCACCTAGCATTCGCAACCCTTTGTACTCTTTTATGACCGACATGCACGAGATGATGGGAGCAACAGCGCTCCCGTTCGACATTCGCTACCATTTGGAGGTTTGTATCAGTCAGGGAGTTCTTCACGAGAGCAATTTAACTCATGAGTTTCTCCAACGTCTGACAGAGGTTGAAGATCAGTCGACAGGAGTTGCTACAAGGCTGCTCCAGAAGGCTGCAGACGTCGGCCAGAGGATGTACGATCCTATGAGTCTGTTCGATTTACAGAGGCATTTGAGTCTATCTCCCAAAAAGTTGCCCAGGTATTGTGCCATGGTGCGCTCTGCAACCGTCACCCCATCGACAATCATATTCTCAACCCCAGTGCCGGAAACATCCAATCGAGTCATTAGGCAATATCAACAATACGAGGATCGCTTTCTTCGCGTCAGGTTCAGCGACGAACGGCACAAGGGGAAGCTTATGATAGACGATAACCACAGTTCACGTGAGCTTTTGACCCGCATCAAAAGAACCATGAGAAACGGAATCACGATAGGGGTTCGACACTACGAATTCCTAGCCTTTGGAAGCTCTCAGTTTCGAGACAAAGGCGCATACTTCTTCGCATCTACTAGCTCTGTGAACGTCAACGATATACGGGCGTGGATGGGCAATTTCAAACAGATTCGGGTCGTTGCCAAGTATTGTTCTCGTCTGGGACAATGCTTTTCTACGACACGTGCCATCACTTCTAGTGGTGTACGGTTAAAGAAAATTCCGGACGTACAACGTAACGGGTTTGTGTTCACAGATGGGGTTGGGAAGATTTCGACCTTCCTCGCCAAGATGATTGCGCAGGAACTTAATCTTCCAAATGCAAGCACGGATTATCCTACAGTCTTTCAATTCCGACTCGCTGGGTGCAAAGGTGTGCTTGCAGTAGACCCGTCTCTCAAGGGACAAGAAGTTCACATCCGGCCAAGCCAGGACAAGTTTCCCTCGGCGTACGAGGGTCTTGAAATCTGTCGTGTATCTCAATTCGGTGCATCTTCACTTAACCAGCAAATAATTCTCGTCTTGTCCGCTTTGGGTGTGCCAGATTCTGTGTTCAACCAAAAGCTGAAGAACATGTTGGCCGATATGGACTCGGCAATGAATGACCAGAGAAAAGCTATCGAACTCCTTACGAGAAATGTGGACTACAATCAAATGACTCTGACGGTGGCATCCATGATCAACGACGGCTTCATGGCTGTTAACGATCCGTTTATGCGCTCATGCCTGAGACTGTGGCAAGCTTGGAACACGAAATACCTCAAAGAAAAGGCCAAGATCTTCATTCAAGATGGTGCCTTTGTCCTAGGGTGTGTGGATGAGACAGGTACATTGAAAGGTCATTTTAATGACACTGTTAAAGCATCGGATAAACTGCTTAGCCAGGATGATCTGCCGGAAGTCTTTCTCCAGATCCCAGAGCCAGGCAAAAACGGAACGTATCGTGTCATCCAGGGCGTTTGTATACTCGCACGAAACCCATCACTGCACCCAGGTGATATCAGGGTAGTCAAGGCTGTCGACATTCCGGCGCTTCGATACCTGAAGAACTGTGTGGTCTTTCCCCAAACGGGCGACCGCGACATCCCAAATATGTGCTCTGGAGGTGATTTAGATGGAGACGACTATCTCATATTGTGGGATAAAAGCTTGTTGCCTAAAGAATGGAACGCACCCCCAATGGACTACACCGCTCCCAAACCTGTCGAAAGTCAAGGGCCTGTAACAGTTGACGATATGACTACATTCTTCGTCAATTATATCAAAGACTGCAAACTCAGTCAGATTGCAGTGAGACACAGATGTTGGGCCGACTGGCACCATGAAGGTGTCAAGAGCCGCGAGTGCATCGAGCTGGCTAGACTGCATTCGATGGCAGTAGACTACTGCAAGACTGGTGTGCCTGCCGAAATAGGGCCAGAATTCAGATTAAGAAGAGGCAAACCTCACTGGGCAGCTTTAGGCGGCCGCTTTCCTACGAGGACCAAGATGTACACATCTACTAAGATTCTTGGCCAACTATATGATGCAGTCGAGCGTAAAGAGTTCAGGCCTATCTGGGATTATCCTTTTGACGAGAGGATCCTCAATGCCTACGAGGTCAGTGAACAGTCACTCGATGACGCTCGCCAAATCAAACAAGTGTACGATGTGGCAGTCAAGCGCCTCATGGCTCAGAGCGGCATCAAGACAGAATTCGAAATCTGGACCACCTTTGTTCTAGATCACAACCAAGACACAGGTGATTACAAATTCGCCGAGACTCTCGGAGAGAAATCCATGGCTTTGAAGCATCAATTTCAGGACATGTGCTACGATAAGGCAGGTACTTCGGCTCGCGAGCGTGACCACAGGAAGATGAACCCGTTCATCGTAGCCATGTATAAAGTTACAGCAGAAGAAGTCGCTCAGGCGCTGAGAGAATGCAGCGAGACAAGGTTGGTTGGTGGGTTTCCACAACCTATCCGAACCAAGGATTCGAATAACATGCCGTTCATTTCATTCCCATGGATATTTCAACGCGAACTCGGTCGCATTGCCAATGGCAAGACGACTTTCGACATTCCCAGCGTCAAGACTGAGCTTATGAGCCCCAGTGCACCAGTTATGAAAGAGAGGAAGAATCATGTCGCGACATCTGATCGCCACATCGAGCCAATCATCATGGCAGACAGCTCCAACAAAGTGATCGAGTACGGTGATCTCCTCGATCTCAATGGGGATAGCTCATCTGGTTGGTCGAGCCCAGCGCCAGAGAAGCAGATGAAGAGATCTCTCGAACGTGACAATTCTCCCCTGAATAGCACGCGTGGAAGCTCCAGCGAACAGGCCGAGCCTGGCGAGGCCTCCGCCAGCTCGGACGAAGGAGTGTCACCCTTGGAGAACCTCGAGGACATGGTTGCTGAGGTCGATAATATAGCATCGAAGCGGGTTTTGCCTAGCCCAACTCCAGAAGACAACATGTATATTGAAGAAGAACACACCCACGAAGAGGATAGTGATATCGAGGACAGCGAGGAAGAGGTAGTGGTGGAGACACTGGACATCGGCCCGTCCCCATTTGATGCGCTGGATGCCATGCTACAACGTTGAGAGTAGACAGTCTCATCAAGCATATCAGTGATCTCTCGCATTTGGTGTCGCGTCAAGTTGAAGCACTAGCATCTGCATCTGCATAGCATCTGCGTTTGAAGCATTTCAAAGCGTGGGCGCCTGGCCGGTCGAGGAAAGCATAGCATAGCGTGAATGGAATTACTTTGCTCGTTTAAGACACAAATGTTCCACATCTAACTCATACCTAGGTATAGCCTTTCGCTTTTGCCTTGGCGGTCATAAGCAGACTTTCTTCGGTGTTTGGTCAACCAGCTTGAAACAACATTGGCCTGGTAAAAGTGAGCGCGGTGTTCATGGTAGTTTCGAGAGGCGGTGACATATCATTTCACGCAAGCACCTTTCATACCTGATCTGATCTATTCAAGGCCACCTGACACTCATCAGAATGCGGAGGAAAGGGCAACTACGGCATGCTTACTAAGCATCTTCAATCCATGTCGAGATTCTATCAAAATGCAGAGCGCCACTTTAGAAGCCTGCGCCACAAGATCACAGCATTCAATTTCGTCGAGACAACACATCTCAACACAACCTTTTCGGCATGGCGAGTCGAAGCCGCGTTCCTGCGGTCCTTGTGCCCTATTTACGCCTGCCACCCGAGGCAGCTCTCATAACTTTCACCAACACGCTAGGATGCAGCGCGAACTGGCTCACCGCGCGGCTGGTGAGCAGCACCTTGAACGGCGACCATGGCGATGAGGAAGCGTTTCCGGGCGACGAAGAAAGCGCGGCAGACCCCAAAAACTGTGTGGTTTTCGTTAATGTCATCCGTGACGCTTCGTTCTGGCAAGACGAGATCAAACGGACGACTGTACGTGCACGAGCTTATCACTTGAGACGAAATGGAAAACTGCCGCACAGATACTGACTTTCACGAAATTCTAGGGTGTCGATGTCGCTCGGCTGGTGAGAGATGGCCGGTTCGTGTTTGTGGATTGCTTCTCAGCTAGCAATATCCGCGACAGAGATGTTCCCCAGACAATCCTCAATGCGGTTTCGACAGCTGCTTCCAAATTCCAGCAAGCGTATCCCTCAGCGAGAACGCTGCTGGTGTTGGATAATCCAGATGTTCTACTGGCCACGGGCGGAAGTACCGCGCACGGGCTGGGCAAGCTACTGCTGCAATTGCGTAGCAAAGTGCACGCCACAGCTGTCACCTGCAACGCCGATCAACCACTACTGGGCGCTGCAGCGGCAGCCGGTCAAGGCGACGAGCTCGCCGTCAGGCAGCATACGCCGTTGGAAGTCGAGAGCGCCGCGTTTGTGGCATGGCTGGCGCACCAGGCCAGCTTTGTTGTGAGCGTGCGCGAGCTCGACACGGGCGCCGCGAGGGACGTCAGTGGGGTGGTGAGGGTTAGCAGAGGCGGTGCACGCGACCGCGACACGGACGACGTCAAGGAAATGGAGGCTTTGTATCTCGTCCAGCGAGATGGCTCTGTGAAGGTATTCGAGAGAGGTGCCGTCTCGTGAAGCATTGCGTCTCTTGGTTGTGTCTGAGCCTGGGATGCTCAAGGCGGTGGTCCTGCTCGCCTTCCCTACCTCCATACTTACCCTTGGTTGTACGGCTGTCGCGTCTGTTGCCCATACGAAACTGCTGGCCTTTCAGCTAGGTGACACAAGGCTAAGACCAGTGCCCTCTTGGGAAGTGAACCTTGGTGTTGACGCTACGAGGGACAGACTCCCGCCCAGCAAGGTAGATCGAGTCTGTCTGCCTGCCTTGCAAATCTTTCAATACGCAACGATACATCACATTCCAGCTGTAACACACGAGAAAGAAGCATCGAGGAACTCAAACAGCATGCGGTACTGAGGATAGAAGCGACCTCGGTCCATCTGTTATGAACACTTTCAGGTTGTATACTTTTAAGCCCGAACTACAGCTTCACTTGGTCGGAACAGCACTGCGTTATGTGACTTGTCATTTATCATCTCGACACGGCGACCGGCAGGATATCGATAGGAATAGACAAAGTGGTGGGTCCGGCAAATGGAGGAAGGTTCGTAGGCCTTTAACTCTAATTCCCTAGAGTCTAGGCCGGTCAACTGGGCCGCATATGCACCATCGCTACCACCGAACGACACCAGTTGCACCAGTTGCACCAGCTGCACCACTTGTCCCACATCGTACAGTATGTACTGTATGTGCACCACCCGCACAGCCTCGCACGACAACACCCCCTATGTATGTTAGCTGCAGGGTGGTCATGAACGGCATGTTCTCTTGTGACAGACCCAGGCCCTTACCCATGCTCGTACCCAGATTCAGACCAGGACCTATGCAGTCAATTCAGACGAACATGATTACTTGGATTCTGTCTCATACCAAAAGATAGTCTTCTGTGCCTCACTAAAAGCAGCAATCCTTTGCGGTAGTGGAGGTGTGAGGAAGAGCAAAGAGCTGTCGTACCGTACGATGATGCTCAGAACCAGTCGAATGTCTCTCGTATAGCGACCAATCACTGGCCAAGGGATTGAACAAGATCAGAATCCGTGGTTGATGGATCGGCTCGTACCGACGGATGTTTCCGCCTCGGTCAAGACCTCAATAGCAATAATGAAGCACACGATAACTTGAAGCCAGTGACAGAGGACAGCTGTCGAGTGTTGGATCTGTCGATATGCCAGGGCGGTCTTCGTCAAACTCAACTTGCTTCCACAAGCTCCATGGAACCAAGCATCATTGGAGTACGGTGACCCTGTACGATTGCCTAAGCCGTGGATACAGAGCGCCTCGGCCGGTCCGGCATGAGGACAGCCCAATTACCAGAAGCCCTTTGAGCGACGCAAAATCCCGCAGGTGTGGAAACGATGGTCCCTTAGATAGTTAGGCCAGCCGCGACTGGTGTGAAGATGCGCTGGCGGCTACACGATATGTTCTAATGTAGCAGTTAAATCTTTGGTGGAGATGACGGCGACGATGGACGGCAGCGCCTAGCTAGCTACCTAAGCTACAGGCTACCCGCGGCTCGGCTTTGGGGATAGAAAAGGTCGAGGTAGGGATGATGATTTCATCACAAATGACACAATGCAACGGGGACATTCCACTAAGGTTGGTCTCTAACTCTCTGACCATTCGGGATATCCCACAAATACGACCGAGCAATGGAGGAAGCACAGGAAGAATGGGCCCAGCAATCCCTTCGTCCTTCGTCTGGTCTGTGAGAGGGCCGTACTCATCAGTCCAGCAACTATTTACGTCGGGCGCCTTTTCATCTTCCAACCAATTTCCATACCTTTTGGGTCCAGAGGTGGGGCCGACCCCGTCGGGTCGCTGCCTGAGGCTTACGGAAACATCCATCAGTTAGGGCTGGTCCGAGACTCCGGAGGTGACGTGACGTCGTCTCTCCATCTTTCCGTCTGGTCTACCGCGGGATGGGATGGGGGCGGCAACAGATTGGAACGTTGGTTGATTGATCGATAGATTGATTGAACGATCAACCTTCCGCGTTTCCGTCAGACGGGCCATGATGGACGCCAGAATGGGATGGGCCAGCTACTCCCCACCGAGCATGTCGTGCGTTAGCAGGGCGGCCTACCACAGCATTTCGCGCCGAGCTGCCGATCCCTATCCTGCGCCGCGCTTGCCAACGCTTGTTCTTGTGCTGCAGTCCACACCACTCCGGTGTATTGGCCATTGTTACATGCAGATACGTACGTACGTGTTCCAAGCTATGCTGTGCTAGGGTAGCGGTCCTGTGCTCTTACGGGTAGATGGGTACACTGGTAGCTCGATGTCGGACCCAGACGCAAACCGACAGATGGATACACAGAGACAAGCAGGTGGGAATTGAGCATCACAAGCAAGACTGCTCGGTTTGACTGCACAGCCTCTCCAACACACCCACCTCGCTCCAAACCCTCGCCAGGTGATCGTGATGCTGGCTGGCTGGCCGACGAGGTCTGGGGAGTGTACGGCCGGTGCGTGTGATTCGCGTGCTGGCAAGTGAAAAAAGATGCTCTAGGCCGTAGAGACAGATTGGAATCCACATCGAATGATGTAGTGCCCAGCCTGCTGCACCGTTTGGGTTGCCGTTCGAGCTAAGGGCTGTCCTGCATTGATTGGCAGATATCCGTACGAACCCCAAAATGCCTCCAATTCATTCCCCCTTTCTCACCCCCCTTAGGTGTGTCAAATGTCGCCTGGCCTGTTTCTTCCCCACCTACCACGGCCTGGAGTGTGCCCCATATTGGAAAGTTGCCCTGGCGGAGCTGGGGGCAAGTCTCTGCGGAGGTATGGTGGATTCGAGACTCTTACATGGTTTGCCCGTTTGTATGATCATGATGCCCGTCCGCTTCGAAGGATTTCTGATCCTCTTGCCTGCAGCCGATCATCAGTCACCTTGAATCCTTCCATTCCTCTGTTGACTGCCTTGACGTTCACATATTCTAAAACACCTCTCCAGGCCCAAAAGCCAGCTTTGTCGCCGTTCGTCTGTAGATCGACCCGTCGACCTGTCGACTTTCCGGTGGCCCCTTGAAAGCCGGACTACAACGCCTCTCTCTCGCATACCTCGAAGCTCCATCTGCATTGTGTTTGTAAGCAGGCCTACGAGCCCTGAAGACCTCAACGCCTGGTCTTACCTTCTCTGCCTTCTTCTTCCCTCCACCAACCTGGACAAGGCCAAGTCAGAGAGCATGCTGGATGGCCTGAAGGAGGCGACGACGACCACTACGACTATCCATGATGAACGGTATGCGCGCGAGGTGCTGGCCATGGAAGAAGGCCAGACGGAGAGCCAGTTGGATGAGCGGCTCTTAGCGGAAGCGAAAGAGCTTGGTCTCGATTCGATTCGATATCCTGGCGCATCTGCTACTACTGCCCCCGCCATGATGAGAGATTCATCCAAGACACCCTCCTCGGATTATCACCCTCGAAGATCTACCTCGATAAGCTCCAAGGCCTCCCAGTCGACAGGTCTGACGTCGAATTTCTCGGACTACTCCAGGGACTATTGCCATTCCACCGGTCTGTCGGGAGCGGCCAAGAGCTCGAGGGGCTCGACGTCGCTGAGGGATTACGACGGCTTGGTCTTGAAAGGTAGGATTGAAGCGAGCGGACCGGGCCAAGGTTACGGCCAGAGCCACAGCAGGGCATCCATTTCTTTCTCCCCTCCAGCCACGCCTTCCAATTCGTCCGTCTTCTCCCTGCGTCTGACATCGCCAGAGAGCTCTCCCAAGAGACATTTCCGTCGCATTAGAGGCCTTAGCAGGCTGCGGCTGCATCGGACGAACTCCAACACGTCCCTACCCGACACCTGTCTGCACTGTCCACAAGACTCGGTGAGCCAGCGCAGGGCAAGCTACAAGCTACCATGTGGACACCGGCTGTGCACCGAGGCTCTCCGCAACAACATCGAGACGACCACTACAGATTCAGGATCGACCAGAGCTCTCCCAAGCTGTTGCGGCCAACCAATCCCGGCGGCGCTAGTCGATCAGGTCACCACCCATGACGAGCAGGTTGCCATGATGAATAGGCTGGAACTGTGGGACGGCAGCAATGAAGCTAGCCAGCCCACTAGCAGACGCAGCTCGAGGGCCGCAGCTTACAATCCCTCCCACAGGCCTACTGCTGCCACTTCAAAACAGTTTCACCCATCCCGCACTATCTCGGACGAATCTGGCATTTCCACGTCTACAACCTCGTCTAGAGTGGCGGAAATGTACTTCGCCACGACGGCAGTGCGTCGCGAGCTCGACGCCATCATCGCGTCGGATTGGTTTCGGGAGCTACGGCAGAAGCAGGAAGTCCAACGCGATCGGTTTGGTGGGTGGCTAGCACGGTGGCGAAATGAGCAGACTGCACTGCATACGCGGCTCAGGCGAGAGTTGCGCTGCCGAAACGAGATGGCAGCCGAGGAGCTGGAGGATCGACAAGCGGCAGCGCTGGCGGAGGCTGAGGACCGTCAAGTTGCTGCCGAAGCAGATATGCGCGAGGCGCATGCTCGCGAGCGACGTGATCGCGCCACTGCTCTACGCCATATGGAGGCTTACTGCGCTGGCACCCTCACCACTGCCGCCGTCAGTGGTGGCGATAGCGCAGACAACGGAAACATAACTATTGAGTCGCAAATTCACCGCAGGCCTGTGACTGCTAGAGATTTGGCTGCGTTGGAGACGGCCCGCCGCGAAGCTGGTGAAAGCCTGGACCGTCGCCATGCCAGCGCGATAGAGGTCCTACGTGGCGAGCAGTCCCGCCGCATACGCCTACGTAGTCAGCGACACGAGCGTGAACTGCACGACTTGCGTCGACGACAGCGCCAGGCCGAGGTGGATCTCGACCGCGACTGTGCGGCCGCCGTCAGGAACCTGTCGCGTGTCGCCGAAGAGGCGCGTGGTCGGCTCCTCGCTCGCTGGGGTCTGCAGACTCGCATATTGCTCAGAAAGCGCCGACTGGAGCATGCGCTGCCGCTGGATGACGATCTCGCCGCTGCGCAGATCCGTTCCTTGGAATGGAACTTCGATCCCAGTGGCTTGGAGCAGGAGCATGTTGGTGGTGTTGGGATAGGAGAGAGTTCTCGTCCTCCTGACGCTTCTGGGCTTCGAACATCGTCACTCGAGTCGTCTACCGGTGAGAAGACACTGGGAAGGCTCGATACTGTCACGTCGAACGGGGTTCAGAGTGGCAATCTGGAGACGCGACCCACAGCGATGGTCAGTCAATCCAGCATTGATTAATCTGCCGAATTTTACGATACTCATGAAGCAACGCAAAGATGCAGACCCTTGTGTTATGGGGTTGATAACCCTCGATCAATACGATTGAAGATATGTGAATGAATAAATGAATGCTATTGTAAATGAAGTATAAGAATGGATCATCCATGTACGTCGGCACTACGTATCTTGTCATGCTTCATTAATGAATCGATTTGCATTGATCACGTCATCTCATCTACATCGACAGAGGTGCAGCAGCAAATACTGCTCCAGAAGCTTTTCTTCCCCTCTGGCCGATGTTGTTGTTGTCGTTGTTGTTGTCGTTGTTGTGGCGGTGGTGATTGTGGAGCCGCCATGGCCTCCTGTTTGGTTTTCTTCCAAAGTGGGAACTTCCGTCGCGCTGGAGGGGCTTCGTCGTCGTCGCTTTCAAAGAAGCAAGCAGGATATTCTGGCTTACTTCTATCGTCCTTACCTAGTAGTGAGCTGAAAGAGGTGCGAGGGCCGCCGTGACTAGGAATGGTTGAAGTTGCACTCGTGGGACAAGTCTCATCGGACCATCGACTGCCATAGTGTTTAGTGGGCGGAGGTGTCTGATCTGAATCCATTCCACGCAGGTCCAGACTGGGCGGCATCGAAGCGTTGGGTATGGAATCCCCCCTTCTACTATATGTGGCGCTTATCTTCGGGCTTGAGGATGAAGTCGGTCTTGTTGGTTCCTCTGTCAAAGTACTGGTTTGGCTGTTCACTCCGTTCGGACTCGAACTTGTACTAGTTGATGAGACGAGCCGTATTGGAACCCGCTTCGTTGGGTAATGGAATGAAGTGAAGCTGTCTTTCCTACTGCGCATTGAGTTGGAGACACTCGCATCTCGCGGCCGTGTTGGACGACCATGCCGATCGGCTGGCGAAATCTTCTGTGAATGTGGGGAATCTCGATAATTATGCGCGGCCGATGTTGGTGTCACTGGGGTTGTAGGGTTGCTGATAATTGAAGACGAGGCAGTAGTGGAAGGCGTGGCCTTGCATATTTGCCTGATTGGTGTAGTGGTTTCCACATTGGGGAAGAGTCCATATGAGTATGTTTTGCTGCGAGAGCCGCTGGAGGGTGGAGTAGAGTGCTCCAAAGCTTGCGAAGTCGCAGGTTCAGGTGTTGCTTCAGACGCCTTGGAACGTTCTTCAGGATCCCGATGAACAGGTGTGGTTGATTTAGTGGGAGTAACAGCGGGATCTACAGAGCGGGTTTCACGTCTGAGAGTGGGCTTGAGGCCAAAGTCCAGCTGCTCTATGGCAGGATCCGGCACCACTGAACTTTCCTTTGACGCAGGAGATGTTTGCGCTGTGTTATCGATCGAACGTCGCATATAGAAGTCCAAAATGCCGAGGGAAACTTCCGACTGCTTGCCACTTGCTTGAGAATAGAGACTTGGTGAATCCGCAAATTTATGAGGAGCCTGTTGCGCCCCACGGTGTTGCCGATTTTGCGCCGATACATCTACAGACTCGGGTTCCTGTGGCGATTCTTGCACCTTGTGGCTCTCTTTCCGCGCTAGCGGAGTTGCATTTGGGATCGAAGAAGGATCATAAGCCCTCACATACCATCTGGGGACGCCTTGGTTGCGCCCAATGGCCTGAGGCATCTTAACAGCCTCGTGACGGGAGCGAGATCTTGCTGGGTTTTTTTGAGTCTGTAGTGGTTTCCAGTCCTCAGGCGTGGTGCGAGTTGTTGCCATTGCGAAGACTACCCTTGATGCTCCTTCCTGCTATGGCGCTGCCTGCTACGGTTGCCGACTACGGGCAATGGAGAAGAAAAAAAAACTGAACCTGAAACTGCGAGAGCAAGCACATACCTATAGACTTACATTCGCGCTATCATCCCTTTACCATGCTATCAGTCTGTTGAAAGACGTGAGGGGTGGAATGGGTCAAGATCAACACAGGGTGGCCTCAAGAAGGGATTTCGGTACTTAGAGAGGCATGTGCCGCATTCCATCTTGACAAGAACCTTAGGCGATGACTTCGAGATTGTGAGAGAGCGAAGGAGAATATTGTCAAGTTGCTCTTCGTGGGGGACTGGGTGAGGTGGGGAACCTGTTGCTTCCAAGCAAGGGGTACACGTTCCAGAGAGCTCAAGCATGTAGGGAGTACACAGGCTAGGCTGGCTGGCATCAAGCCACCACTGTCCACACAGTCCAGAAAGATAGATTGCACCGTAGCGGTTTGCATCTCGTTTGTGAGGAGATCCTGATCGCAAAACGAATCTTCTGCCGCCATCGTTATCGCTGTCGTCATTGCTGCTGTTGGCGAGGCTGTCGTCACACTGAATGATGTCGTAGCGAACTTCTAGCGCCCACTGCAGGTAGGATCCCTACATCGTGATGAGATCCCAGGTGGCGAAGGTCAGCGCAAGGAGGTCCACTCTAAGAGCCCTGCTATGCTACCATGCGAACCACCTGCGGCGAAGCTGAAGAGCTGCCAAAGATCAGGGCTTGTGGCGGTATGTCGGTGCTGTCGGAAGGTGTCCACCTGCATCCGAGGCGCCGTTCACATGAACCTAGCGCAGTATTGGTAAAGGTGGCTGTCATGAACTGACAGCTGTCGTCAGACAACAGCGTTCGCGCATTCCCAATGGCAGGTGTAAGAGTAGACAAAGGGAGGTCGTTGCGTCTGTGTTGCTGGCCTCAGGCGATAGCCGATGTCTTGTTCCACGTTGAAGCCTGAGGCTGCTCTAGCAATCCATCTCGCTCTATGCCTCAGGCAGCAAGGCATTTTCCCACTTGAGATTCATCCAGTCGTCCAGACGCCAAGACAATCGACCTCGGTGATGCTGAAGTCTACATACAACAACTTATCACGTTTGCGATGGAAGAGTAGATCACTGGCTCGCTTGCTCGCAGGGTTGACGATGTGCCCACCGGTCGAAGCGTCCAGCGTCAACCAAAGCCTCAACTCGACGTCGTTCGCGATCATCGACGTTGGTTGACACAGGTTCGTCTGCATCAGGTCCCGCAAGCTCCCCATCAAGGCAACGCAGGTCAATTATTCTGCCCTGGCTCGATTGGAACAGCCACAAGCCTCTACCGTACAGTGAGGAGAAGGCTTGTGAGCCCGAGATGTCTGACACTGCGGCGAACGGCAAGGCGAACGGCAACCAGCCTGCGCTGGACTACTTCAGAAACAACCCTCGGCCAGCCATACTAGACAGGCACTGCTCGGCGGCGCAGGCGTTCGTCAACCTGCACGCTAAGCTAGGAAGGAAGGTTGCGCTGGTCACGTCAGGAGGCACGACGGTGCCACTGGAGAACCAGACAGTGCGCTTTGTCGACAACTTCTCCGCAGGCACGCGAGGGGCAACGAGTGCGGAGTACTTCATCGCCCAAGGGTATGCCGTCATCTTCCTGCACAGGCAGTTCTCCCTGCTGCCCTACTCCAGGCACTACTCCCATACCACCAACTGCTTTCTGGACTACATGGTAGCCAACGATGAGGGCGCAGTAGTGGTCGAGGCCGAGTACCAGAGCGAGATGTCCAAAGTGCTCGCGCGTTATCTGCAAGCCAAGCGCGAGAATATGCTGCTGTTGCTACCTTTCACCACCGTGAACGAGTATCTATGGCATCTGCGCGACCTAGCCGTGCTTATGCAGCCGCTCGGTGCGAATGCATTATTCTACCTCGCTGCTGCCGTGTCTGATTTCTTTGTTCCTGCCAACCGCATGGTCGAACACAAGATTCAGTCTTCTGAAGAGTTCCACACTCAGATCGCTGGCGAGAATGGAGAAGCGCCGGCGGCGCATATGGATGGTCAGAAGCTCGTAATTGACCTGGAACCCGTACCGAAGTTCCTCAAGACCTTGGTCGATGAGTGGGCGCCGCATGCAATGATAGTAAGCTTCAAACTCGAGACTGACCCGGCTTTGCTGAGCAAGAAAGCACGGCATGCGCTGGAAAAGTATTCACACCATCTTGTCATTGGTAACATGCTGAACACAAGGAAGTGGGAGGTTCTGTTCGTTTCGCCTGGAAGCGAAAAATGGATCAGAGTGCCAGGCGGTCGACGTACCAGGAGCATCACTGGACGCTACGACGACGTTGAAGACCATTCTGCCTCACGTGAACCTCCCATCGAAATCGAATCGTTGATCGTACCTGAAGTTGCGCAATTACACACTGAGCTAAGTTCACGGTGATGTGACCGTTGATTATGCATTACTTTAACTGCCTCTCGTATTCTAGAAATAAGACATCACTTACTACCACTCGAAGACAATCACAAGATGATCTTCCATTTGGCAGTGGCGTTGCGAATACGCTCTCCGTATATGACGAGGGGAATCGCAAAAGTCATGATCGCTACGTAGATACCAGCCTGCGCACCAAATGAGTTGATGAAACCAGCCTCGGTTGCCCAAGGGGTCAAACCGTAGGCCACACCAAATCCGATCACGTTCTTGATCGCGTTGACCATGAGTAGAGCGTCCTCGTTGACAGGAAGGTAACAGTCGCTGACATACGTCATCGTCGCTGTCGGTACGAAGGTCAAGCCAAACGCCACCATGCCGTACCCGAAGAACATCGAGGTCCAATGCAGGTTTCGTCCAACGCCATAGCCGAAAGCGAGACATCCGGCCGGCACTATCAGCGACGGCAGGATGAGGAGGTGGAGGCGTGTTTCTGGGCGAAAGACTCCACCGTTCTTCTTGCTTCGCCAATCTGAATAGCGATCGATCAGCCATCCTCCGCCAAAGGCACCCAATAAGTTGCCGATGAAGCCGGGAATGTTGATCAACCCATTGATCGAGGCTTTCCAACTATAGGGGGGTGCCTGGAGGACAAAGGGATTCAAGAGGTTGATCGCGCTAACCCATGCCAGAGACACTGAATAGCCAAGAAACGCGAAGATTACGGCGGGGAAGGCAATGGTAGGGAGTGGTCGGACGTATAGATAGAACAGGTTTGTATCCTTGGGAACAGTGGTCCAGAGACGCAACCCACGCAGCCAGGAAATCGGCTCAACAGTGTCATTGTCGAAATTCTCAAGGTCCTTCGTCTTTGTATCGATGTTCTTGCTTTCCAGTTCGGCCGTATGTGGGGTGGTGGTTCCACTTGAGATTGACCCGGTCCCAGAACGGTTGTATCTCGTCTCTGGACAGAAAAGCAGGATGACTAGCCAATTGACGAGGGTCAGGATGAAGGCAATCCACTTCATCCATCGCCAACTGAGTCCATCCACGATGAAGCCACATATCAGAGGGCCGAGTGTGTTGCCGCTGGACAGGGCAATGGTATACAAACTCATTTTATTTGCCCTCTCTTCACAATCTCAGTCAGCTTCCACAGATTCCCAGAAGATACCGCTAAGTTCAGAAGACAACGTACCATGCAAGAAGTAGATATCGTTTACAACACCAGCGGTCAATGTCTCTGTCGAAGCACCGGCGAGCGCCGCGACTATGCTGCTTGAAAGAAGCGATTCGAAAGAGGGCGCCAGGGCACCCCATAGGAAGCAAGCCCAGACGATCATACAACTAAGGATGAAGACGGGCCTCTTGCCAAAGTAGACGCATAACGGTACCCACAGGAAGTTTCCCAAGCCCAACGTCAAGATGGGCCAGAGGAGAAGGCCGGAAGTCTGGGATTCGGTCTTGTGGAACTGAAGGCTTATGACATAGAAGGAAGGCGCCATGCCACCGAGACCGAAATTCACCAGGAAGGTGAAGGCGCACACGCTGGCAAACATGACATGTTTCTTCCAAGAAGGCCACCGAAGAGGGTCATTAGGATCATGGGCAGAGGGAGTCGGATGCAAGATGATCTTGGAGTCATTCGAATCCGAATGCAACTGGACAGTGGCCTGAGAGCCCTCGAGCTCGTCTAGGGAATGTAGAGGCATCCCGACGTGTGGCGATGCGAGCGAATGTCCTGAGATGACCTGTGATCCGTCTATCACCAAAGCCTCGAACCAAACGGGAGAGCTGCTGGATTGCCTTGATCGACCATCTTCCCAAGGCAAGACGGCTATAGTCTGGAGCTGGGACGAGCCGGATACTTAACGAGACGATGGTGCAAGGGTGAAATGCCGGTCGGGTGTCACTCACTTCCACTGTGCAGCTGTGGGAAGCGGAACCCTCATGCAGCAACTACAGCACAGCACAGCACAGCACAGATGCGTACAACGTCCGATAGCGTGGATGTAGTGCATTTTCTCAACGAATGAGGCGAATGCTCGCAACTATTTTTGTAATTGTCGAATCTTAACGGTCGTACTGTAGCCCTAAGACGACTAACGTGCGCAAGGGAAGGGGAAGATGGAAATGATCTACTGGAACGACCGCAGTTTGCTACACACTGCTCCGAAGTCCGATGGTATTGGACGCGGATCTTTCCGCAGCGAAAGGTCATCAAGGCCATCGGAGTCACTTTGTTGAAGGTGCTGCATTGTGAGATTTGCAAGTGCCAATTAAGATCGACCAGAATGCAAAGATAATCAATCTAGGCCGTTGGTTGATTGGCAGGAGGAGTCAAGTGTGTAAGTTCTGCTCCTAAAATGGAAATATAATATGGGAGACAAGTGAGGAGAACCGATCGTTATCCTATCCTATCCTATCTTATCTTATCTTATCTGGTCCCGTTTCCCTTCACCATCGTTTGATCCGTACTATTACTCAAAATGGTCGTCTGTGGTATGGAGAGATAGACTCTATCTCAGATCCGAACCACTCTCTGAGTTTCCTTCCACAGAATGCGCCCGTTGAGAAGGTATTGTGGGTGGGCGTGGAGACAACGTCGAACAGCATGAGCCTTGAATTCAAAACCTACGTCACGGACCTAGAGAAGAGAAGAATACCTAGGTATCAAACTGAACCCTCCTAAGCGCAGAGTAGAACCCTGGGTACACACAATTGGCTTGTGCTCTTACACCTCAACACAATGGCTTAGTCGTCCGAGTGTTACAGCGAGCTGCCGTCTGTCTTGTTGATGTTGATGTTCCTAGGTATATCTTCGATTGTGAGAGTTGCATTGTCATTCTATCGTCTCCTCTATAAATGTGTTCTCGAGGTTGACACTTTACACCGCTTCTGGACGCACCGTGTAAAGCGCCCTCCACGCTTACCTCAAATGGAATAGGGAGCTCCTGTGTTACCATGGTAAATACCTTACGAAAAGATGCTATTTCTACCAGCTGGAGGTCGGATTTCCACTGCATGGTCCTGCTCCTTAACAGTTGGTTTTACGTGCGGTGTAGCGTTCAAAAAGGTATATTCCAACCCAAGGTCGTTGTTCCAGTAGTGGAAAGTCTTGTTTCTCCTGCAACCCGCACACTTAGGCTTTCGTGAACTGCAGAGTCTACTACAAGCCATGCTCGACATTTCTGACATCGAGGAGGCACAAACTAAGCTTGCTGATGCCAGATTCAACAACCTCAAGCAGCAAGAATCCATTTCCGGCATCTTCGAACGGTATCATCTCCTGCTTAATGACTATCGTCGGCTATTGAGTGCTAATGGGGGTGACCGTGGTGCCGCCCTTCCTTACCAGCCAACCAAGTCTCCTCAGCCGACTTCCCAGCAACAGGGAGGAGGAGTCGTATTGTTGCTTGTCGATGCTGATAATTACATCTTGCGTGACAACTTGATTGGCGGTGGGTTCGACGGCGGGCAGGAAACTGGACGGCTTCTGCAGGTGTCGATTAGGAATATCCTGAGCGTTCCCGTCATCCAGAGTTGCAAGATCGTCATTCGATTCTATTCAAATGTTATGAATCTCTCCAGAGTTTTGTCAAGGTCCAAAATTTGTGGGGCAGAGAAACGTTCGCTGGCTCCTTTCATAGCCGGCCTCAACCAATCTGATCCTCTTGTGGATTGGACAGACGCTGGCGAGTCAACTAATGCCGTCCACAAAAAGATCGTCTCTACCCTTGAACTGTTCGCAAACAACCCACAATGCAAGCATATCATCTTTGCCGGGTGCCACAATGCGGATTATGCTCCTGTCCTGGCACCTTATGCAAAAGATAAGAGCAGGTTCACTTTTATTAAGGCAGATGAATATCACACAGCATTCGACAAGCTCAATGTCAACACGGAAGTATGGTCGGACATATTCAAGGTCTCTCCAGATCTTTACGCACTACCATGGCGGGCTCGTCGTACTAGCGAGGCCAAGCCTACTGGCGCAGACAAGCAAATCTTCTGCAAATGGTTCTTTGCTCCTGGAGGGTGTAAGAGAGGGGACGCCTGCCCATACTACCACGGCGGAGATGGCGTTTCAAGGCATGTCCCACGAACGACCGGTGGCTTGGATGAAGATCAAAGCGAGTCTCTACGGAATTCTGAGATTCTGAGCCAGCCTGCAAGGGATTCGTCCATGAGCTCTGTGGCCCGTGCGCCATTTGACTACGGTCGACATCTTCCAAAAGTCGAAGAGATTCCCAACGGCAAGGTGGCTATCAATGCAGTTGACCAGCGTTTGGACTCCTTTATTGCCCCAATGTCCTCCTCGCAGTTCACAACGTACAAGGCACGCACCCACAAGAAGAAGCTGTGCAACGACCATTTCCTGCACGATACATGCCTATACGGTGATGAGTGCGAGTTCGATCATGCCGAGATCTCGCCTGGTTTGGTCCATGCTCTGAGGTTCTTTGCAATGTCACGGCCCTGCCCTCAACGATCAACCTGCCGTAACCCTCATTGTAATTATGGACATCACTGTCAGCTGTCTGATTGCAACAAGAATGGTGGTAAAAGTCATTTCCCTTGCAAGTTCCCTCGCACTATGCATCTTGAAGACTGTAGACCAGCCGCCTTTGTAGCTGGTGGTCCCAGATCTACCAATGCAAGTGACAGCCATCACCAGCCTTTCCCGAGGCCGGAAGCGGAAGCGGAAAACAATCTGATCGACTTCTCAACCGCCCTGTCGGATCATGAAGAATCACCTCACCGCACCGAGACCAGCCTTTCCGATGTTGGAGATGTTGGTGGTGAGGACAGTCGCAGTGAGACTGGTGAGCTCAACGGCTCCCATCAGCATTCCCAGCTCGGCCAGCCTCACGAGCAGCCGCCTAACGAGCAGCAGGATGAGCACGATGCCAATGATGGCGATGACTACTACAACGACGAACTGGACGAAGAGCGATATGCTACCAGTTATATCGTGAAGAATAATGAACTCCGTATAGATTGGTAGTAAGGATCGATTCGAATTATATTTACCTATTGGTAATCCAACGTAAAATACTGGAAACGTTTAAGCAGTCGAGTACAAAAACTTAGCAAGGGGATTGTCTTGGATTCAAGATGGTAGTTAGCTGAGACAGCCTCGACGATGCGTGATTGGACACTTTCTTCCTAGTCAATTGCTATGGTTCTTGACCTATCATTCAATTTGAGGAACTATGAAGACTGTTGGTAAAAGATTTTGATGATCTCATCTCGGTTGTATCCTAGTATGCAACATCTACTAGTGTTGCTTCGTTCTATAGTTTGCAATCGGAATGGACAAGCTTCACATGCCCGGAACTATCAATCATCCCTTTCACTACCAGATTCACTTCAGAGAACCAGGATTGAGATACTTTTAGTTAAAGTTACGAAGTAGAATCTCCTCTATGTGTAGATGGAACTTTGCCTATACCATTGCCATTGAAGTGCAGCTCCTTCAAACAATTTATATAGTTGCATCAAAGAACAGTCCTATGTCAAGGTCTCGGCATAACACAAGCCGAGGTTTAGCCGTCGGAAACATTGCTACGACAAATGGTCGCTACCTCCACCACCGAGCATCTAGATTTAGACCGACGCTTTTGTTGTTTAACCTTCAAGGAACCCTACCCGTGGATACAAACAGCAATCATTTGCAAATTCGATCCGAAATGCCTCCAGTTGCAAGCGCAGGGGGTATGGCAGGTCCTTCGACCTGGGAAAAGGGTATGATGCAATGTCTTTGGAGTCGCAACGCCTTGTATGCTAATACTTCTCCGCAGCTAAGATGGGAGCGATGATGGGAGGCAGTATGTTATGATGAACAACCGCAAGAGCATGGAAATAGCAACGACCCACTGACATCCACTCAGCTGTTGGATTAACTATCGGCTTCATCTTCGGCGCGACCAACATCATTCGCTTTGGACCCGGCCCGAACGGCATGCTTAGAACTCTCGGACAGTACATGGCTGGAAGCGCCGCCACCTTTGGGTAGGTCTTGGAATTTAGACAATTGAGTGGCATATGGTGACAAGCGCTGGACTGACACGATGGGTGCAGCTTCTTCATGTCAATCGGTTCGACCATCCGCACAGACAGCCCTTCGTCGGTAACGGAAGCCTTCGTTCAGGCACAGGCGAGGAACAGAAGACCAATCATCATGCCTAGGCAATTCGCCCACGGACGCAAAGAATACTGCCAGTAATAGGATGGGCGGGTAAAAATAGGCGGATGATTTAATGAAATTTGTACAAAAGCTGTAAGATCAGAGGGAAGTTGGGCAGTTTGACCCCGACTGAGGCGGTAAATGGTAGGCCAAGTTCACTCATTACACATACCCTTTGTCCTGGAACGCACCATGCTCAAGGAGTGGTATTGGTAGGGACACCGGCCTAAGAACAATCTAAATGGGCTTCAAGGGCCAGCTAATTGTTTCTTTGACACTAAATTTCTCGCCTGACAATGGGAGAGGCATATTTGAAACCGTGGAAGACTCTTGGCCTGCGTTACAGTGTTATTGTAATGAGTGGAGAATATCTCCTTTCACTTTTCAGTTTCACTTAGGTTGATTAAATACGCTTCTCACCAGCCCTACTCGAGGTAGGCAGTAAGAGTCTGTCTTACATAACTTCGGAACCCTTCACGCCAAATTCGCAAGACAAAACATCAGCGTGTATCTAAGACAACTATAGTCTGCACCACGGCCTACCTCGATCCGATAGCAACTCCTCGCAAAGATCTGAAAGGCTCTTTTCCAATGCCGTCGTTGACCCGTAGGTGGAGACTGGAAGCCAAGCGAGTGTTCAGGCTGTATCAGTCCAAGCTTCGCCAGGAGAAGGCTCTCCGTCGCAGAGCTAAGGTAGCACGACGCGAGGTGCTGCAATTGAAGGCATGGTATCGAGACATCACATCGCATGCTCGGCTGTCTGGCAGGTAAAGCAGACAGACCATCACGAATTGTGAGACGGAGAACGTAGACTGACTTACAGGTTACAGCAGCAAACGTAATCGATCAGAGGTATCTGGCTTCGAACGTGAGTCTGATCGTTCTCCTACTCCAAGATCCTCTACGTCTGCACTGGACGGTACATTAGCTGACGGTTGGTGGGACTTCTGGTTTATGCATATGTAATAGCACTGACATGGTCGACTTAGAGCAAACGTCCGGCTCTACGTCACCCGCCGGATATACAGCGCCAGCCTCTCAGGCTTCACCTTCGACACCTCTAATGCTAGATCGAGAGACCGTCAGGGAATCCCCAAGGAGAAGCAGTGAGCGGGTGAGGGCCTTTGTCCTCTCGAACAACGATCGTATCTACCAAAGCGCTTCCAAGGATTACACCATATCTACACCTGTCGGCCGCGTTCAACGCGCTCTGGCATCCAGCGCTCAATTGAACGACGAGACCGAAAGCTCTTCAGAAGCCTCTAATACCCTTGCTGGCTCTCCCACCGTTTCTTCCTATTTCACCAAGCAGCGGACTCTTCACAATAACGACGACGACGACAACAATAACAACAACAACGACAACCAGCGAGCAGACACACAGGCCAATTTTCGCAAGACTCCAAGCTACGAGAATCGCACAGTGCACAACCAACTGCTCTCTTCTCCAATGTACGACCTTCCCCAGCTCTGTCAGAGATTCGGTTTGAGAAATCCAAATGAGGCATCATCTGAGAAACGGGGTCGTTTGCTGCGCAACAGGAGAGGATCGGGCGAGCAGTCGCCTTCCGTTCAGTTGGCTTCGCCTATCGTGTATGAGACGGCTCGCTCGAGAAGAACCTCGGGCAGCGACGCTGCAAGGTTTTTGGCCAGAACGCACACCGACAAGCCTGTGAAGCCAAAAGCTAGCGAAGTTAAGGGCCTCAGAAGGAGCAAGCGTAATAGTCTATCGAAGCCTTGATATGTTTCCAAATCAGAGGGCTAAGTTGCCGTCAAAACAAAGAGAATACTCATGGCTTCGAAGGTCAAAGATGAGTGACGCTCTACGGCACTAAGTAGCATACCTTTGAGTTTACATGGTGTCACTTTGATATAGCATATGTCACAAAACGATAATGATGTTGTCACATGAAAAAGACAGGAAAACGATTTGATGCACCAGGACCATGTTAGGTATGGATGAAGCCATAATCGGTTGATCAACGAGATAGATCAACGGAAGCGCATTGCACCACCTCAAATTGTTGGTTTCAAACTCATGATATGATACAAGTCAGACAGGACTATTCCTGTGAATATACGTTCAAGCATGCTTTGGTAAAACCAGGACTCTTACAGCGATATCACCGGCCCATGTAGAAGCCTCCACCTGCGTGCCTGTGCTTGTCTAGCTCCCTGTCGATGCCCTCCTTGATTATGCGCTTCTTCAATGCCGCGACACGTTGTAATTCATCCGCGACAACACCTATGCTCAGTTCATCAAGAACCTTGCCCTTGCCACCATCGGCGCCAAACCAACCGCGCCATTCCAACCATGAAGCGTTCCGGTTGCCCTCCCGGCCGGCAGCACTCTCAGCCTGCAGGGTGAGACGAGCAAGCATTGTCTCCCAGTTACCGACGCCAGTGCTGAGACACTCCCTGCATTTGCCGACCCAGGCCTGGGCCTCTGCTGGAGAGGCGGATTTTGAGATTGCTGGCGATTGCAAGTTTGCCTCTGCTACGGTAACACCTTGCCTTGTCCAGCTAATGCCTTCGCTTAAGCCCTTATCACCTGCAGTAGCGAAGAGAATCTCTCCAATATAGACCATCAATTCCGCATCTTCGCAGCTAGGCCGGCCGCTAGGGTTTGTGAAGGGTGTGTCTCCGGAAGGTGGAGGTGATGGGAAGGGGGGAGGACTGAGCATAGCAGCTATCCTGCGAAGGCCGCTGCCTGGAGTTCTCCTCTGAGCCTTTGAGGGTTCATTTACGTCCCGTCGATCTGTAGCAGAAGAATCTGAAGCGCTCCTTCGGGCACGAAGGACTGAGAGAAGAATGGGAAGAGCGGCAGATGTGTTACCTGAGCGGGCATGGTGAATGGCTAGGTTCGTTGTGGCTCTGAGGAGGTTCTCTGATGCACCGGTTGCACCAGCATCATCCTTGATGATGGCTGTCCTTGACTCGATTACAGCATCAGCAGAAGGTAGGGCCTGCTTGGCAATATCGAGACCCCACTCGTACATCTCAGTGGCGGCCGTTTTGGCGCCTTTGTACTCAAGGTAGTTGGCGTAACCGAGAGCAGCATCCAACTTCTGAGTGGTGGTGAAGCCACGAGTAGTCAGGATGCGCATATAGAAGACCTCTGGGCCAGGTGAAGCCGGGCCACAGTTCTCCTCCAATGGGGCGGAATGCATATATGTTGGGACAGGCCTCGGGTCTGGGTTGCTGGGACCGATCATGACCTCCTTGGGGAAAACAATACGCCTGGTCTTGTCCAGGACCATATCATCCAGATGTTCTGCGGCAATCGCTGCTGCCATTAGAGCCTCATGGTAGCATGCCCTCCAGGGCCATGACTTGGCTGCCACATCGTAGCCCGCCTTACCGACATCAGGGATATCTACACCACCTTCGAGTACTTCAGAAATACCCTTCCCATCAGTGTTCGGGTCTTCTAGCCGTTCGATTAAGTCTTGCGCCGTGGATCCAACCACCGCCCAATCGACGATCCCATTACCCTCTTCATCGGACTGCTTCGCGCGTACGGCGCGCAGCTTCTGACGCGACCAGAAGGACCACTCATCGGGTGTCGGGTTGCTGTGTTCATGTGTCTCGATGGCGTAGCCCCACCATCCCAGGCTGCCTGCCATGATGAGCACCCAGGTAAGTGCGCCCCATTTCACGGCCAGCCAGAATTGGTCTTGGAGGTATCGCTTGGTCTCTGTCGACAACAGTCGGGCAATCTGTTGGTTCGGTCCTGAGAGTTTGGTCGGTGGCAGCCGGCGGAAGGATGGTTGTGAGAGGTATGGAAGGTGTGGGCGTGAAGTGTGCGGCGCGAGGAGCAGTAGCTGCGCATTTTGCGTGAAGAGCCGTGGCCCAGAGACATTGCTAGGAGGTCGCAATCGGCGTATCGCCGGTATTCTGCTTTTTGGGAAGAAACGGTTCTGCAGCATCGTCGTTGTCGTAATATGTCGGCACTGACAATTTATGGTGATTCAGTGATGTCTTGCTGATTGCGATCTATACCTCGGAGGTGTATGATGCCGGTCGGCGGGAGCTTGCTGGAGGTGGTGCTCTCAGTCCGAGCTTCAGCCGACAGAAGGTAATGTCACCACCCAAACATCATTGTACGTTGAACTTTAGATAAAAGTCAAGACATCGATGTAAACTTCAGACTGATATCGGCAGGAAAGAATTGAGACTCATCAACAATGGCATCGTCGGACTCTCATACCATAGTTGAAAATGCCACTGACCTTGCATCGACACCAACCTCAATATCAAAGCCCAGTTCTGAATCAGATC
This sequence comes from Scorias spongiosa, assembly GCA_018467035.1. NCBI lineage: Eukaryota > Fungi > Ascomycota > Dothideomycetes > Capnodiales > Readerielliopsidaceae > Scorias > Scorias spongiosa. Next base: position 2,762,377 of record JACSZZ010000003.1, on the reverse strand, counting down.
TGAAGGCGTTGAATGATAGATTGGATGAGCTATGGACAGTCTACCTTACTCACCTGGACGATTACCAGAATGCCCGGGATGAACTGTCCAACCACTTCTCTAGTGGCTTCTTCTCATTCGCGCAGGCCAACTTCAAAGCGCCATCGGCTGGGAGAGCTAGGCGTTATGGACAAGACTACTTCGACGAGAGGATGAGGGCTACTAGAGGATGCGAATTCAATCTGAAAAAAGATGGATCGCCATCCTTTACGAGTGTTGTGTCGCCGCGCAAGCTCGATGATGAGGATGCAGACAAGGACGACAGTTGCCATAATGACGACGGCGATGACAACGCAGAGTCTAAAAACGGGAAGAATGCTGTGTGGGAGAAGACACCACAAGATCCGCAGCAGCAGCCTTCGCCGCCCCCATCTCCGTCGGCCGAGGATGCGAAGCAGTCGATGTCGGAAAAGCACGAAGAGCACTCGAGTGAAGAAAAAACGCTCAAGTCTGACCACACGAACGACCCCATCCGTTGGTTTGGCATTCTGGTACCCAACGAGCTACGGCGTACGCAGGCCTCATTCATCACCGCTGTTGAGGGTGCATTGCCAAAGGCGGTCGACGCTGGGAGAGGGCTGAGGGAGGTCGAAGTCGAAATTCGGAAAGTACGGAAGCTGGTACGGAAGCTCGAGAAGGTTGTATGATTTTGCTATGTGAACGATCGACAATTCCGGCCACTATATACTCATCACGAGTTTCACGCTAGTTACTCTTGAAATGTTCAAAAGATCTTCTAGACAGGTATGTAAATGTATTGTGGAATTACGGCGATTAAAAGTTATTTGAAGTTCAAGCACACATGATAAATATTGAAGAGACCCTGCCCTATAATGTCGCGAAGGTGGTATCGTTCAGCTCTTGGTAAGGAGAATTTCCGCTTTGGTTTAGAAATTCAGATAGTCGTCGTCCATTCTCGTACGGATCCATTACATTAGAAGACGAGGTGATCAAGAGGATACGTTGGCAGGGGCCAGGTGAATATCGGAGCAAAGCTCAAATCAGGCCCTGCAATACGACCTGCCACGAAGTCCTCTGAGTGACCCCAACATGAGTACGCGCCTTAAAGCTCAGACTGTCGCTTGAGGAGCAGCAGAGATTGTGTTTCCCTCAGTAGAAGTGGGGTTGGCGGTGTTTGCAGTGTTTGCAGCGGTGTTAGTAGTACCAGGGGCCGACTTGTCGGTGAAAACAGCGTCTTTTTCATCATAGTCGTGAATATGAAGACCCAGACGGGCTGGGTCGATGTTGCGGTGACCCCAAAGGAGAAGAGCGCCAAAGCCAGGCTTGGCGAAGATGTCGAGAACACCATAGAATACGGCCTCGGAGTCAGGAGCAATGACATTACCACCCTCAGAGACGCCCCAAGCGATTGGATAAAGGAACCAGAGGAAGACAGTGAGGGAACCGCACATGAGGAAGGTGCGACCAACGTCGGAACCGAGGGCATTGGCGTGCTTGCGAGCTTCCCAGCCCAGGACGAAGACAATGTAGAAGAGAGCAGCGCAGCCGAAAGCGAAGTATCCGAACTTGTATGAGCTCTTGACAAGAGCGCCAATCAATCCAGTGACAATCATGACCTCATCGATGAGTATCACGTAGAGGATGGTTGGCCAGGGCATTCCAGCAGTCAGGAGGAGGTCGAGGAGCAGAAGTGGAGTGGTGATGAACCAGTCGATGTAGCGAACATAGAAGATCTCACGGTAGTTGCCCCGTACAATCCCCTCACTACGCTGGAATTCGACCTGGATAGGGGTGAAGCCGAGATTGGAGCCCATCGTGAAGTAGGCAATCGAAGCGACCAAAGTGATTGAGGCAGTAATGTAGTGGAAGATACGGTGTTGGCGAGGCTTCATTTGGGCGAGACCAACAATGATAAAGGTAGACACGGCCATGACACCGGTAACAGCGAAATACCAGTCACTACCATGAGTGGTGATGGCAATATCTGCAGTCCCACCATTGACGGTGTTGGCTGTTGCATGTTGATCAGCTAAATGGACCCTGTCGAGATGATAGCTAGGATACTCACTGTTGAGGTTTAACGCATCGTTCCTCCTGAATAGGTTCATCTTGAGAGGTTCTCTTGAGTTTGGATTCGTGTTGATGAGCTGGATGAGGATTGACGTCTGTGTCTGGGAGAAGAACGAACTACACGAAACCTGGGAGCAACAACCGCTTATGGCTGTCTGTTGGAAGGAGGTAGATAGGATCTCGGATAGAATTGGACATCAACAAAGCGACCAGCACGAGGGGCAGCTTTGTATACCTTGACAATCCAGCTACTAGACTGAGGAACTTATGACATCGATGAGTCCAGAGGAGGGATCAGTCGGCATGACGTAGCACAATCTGTTTGGACGTCTACTGAACCTCCGCACTGGGTTGCAATGGCGCCACACTGAGACTTGCGACGTTCATGATACCTGCGGCAGATTTAGCTGCAGAAAGTAGGGTAACAGATCCGGAGCAATCCGCGGGCAATAGAATAGGGCATCATATTCGATCGATCTTTATTACCTCCACGGGCCAGAGCCTCTAATATCCGGCATCGATCAAAGGCAACAAAGCCATCTGGATTGCGACGGCAAGGCTGCTGACCGCAATACAGCCGCTGCTGTGATATCAACAGAGGCCGCAGCGTGTGAGACACATGGCTGGGATTGATTGACCTGCGCGGACGATTAGTAGATGCGAGTACAAACCAGATCCACGCAGAAGCACATGCGCTTGCACATGCGATGTCGCTGTAGAGTTGTATCAGTGACGAGTACATATTACCATAGACAGACGGAGAGTGAGCAGAGTATGTCTACCCGAGGTCTGTGGTCAAGCTCTGCCTCGACCTCCCGCGGACGTAGTTACACCAAGTGTAGACGAAGACAAGCGATCATGTGGGTGACGCAATGAGTAGTAGTTCCATTTCAGTGGTTTAGGTGTCATACAACAACAACAACAAAGGTTGCTTTTGGATAACGTCGGAAATGACAATGTCGAGGTGATGATGTCTAACATTCTCTCTCTGTGGAAATAGAGTTTTGCTGGCAGACGCCTATTTAGATTGTACTAGGCTCGAAGTGGCATGGTTCTCGAAGCTTGCAATGCGATCAAGCATCGCCTGCAAAACCTTCATTGACGTCTACAGTAATAAGGGAAGGCATGAAAATTGCAGATAGTATTGTCTACCATTCAGAAGCATCACCAGTCTCTGCTGGGCATCTTGAACATGGCATCCAACATCGTCAGGCCCGGTCTGTTTTGACGAAGTGATTTATACCACGACTTCTGTCACAGCGTCTAGGACTAAGCACACAGCTGCGGAAGCTTCGGCCCGCAACTCAATGATGATTAAGCATGTCTCTCATGAAGTTGTCGTCTCTTCTCCTTTGCGATGAACCAACATTGTCAATTTGCTTTCATCTGATTTGAAATCTTCAGTGCTTGTGGCTGTCATCCTTACATACGCATACCCCATGCCCACCAAATTGTATGCGCCTACGTGCTGAAATGCGATCGTACGATCGACCGACCTTGCCACTCCCTAAATCCGTAAGGTGTGGCTGCATCGGCACTTGTTGCCGAAAGAGCTGGCTGGCGATCTGCAACGCCGAGTCTTCACGTAATCGCGTGTCACCAGGCCGCCTTCGACAGTCAGCCCATCTTCTCATTTTCTCATTTTCTCGCCAGGGAGGGTGGACGGAATTCCTGCAAAGAGGGAGAGCCGGCGACGGATCAGCATGGAATTGCTCGACGCTAGGAGGTAACGTCTCCTTCCAAACAAGCCGTTTCGCATCGCTGTCACACGACTCGCCATTGCTGAGCCATCACTTGTCCATTCTCCGTGGATCGCAGAGCTTTGTCCTCGGTCCGCACCAGCCGATTGGCCATTTCACTATCAATACCTTGCAGTTCGCTTAGTCGTACGTGCCGACACAATGCCCTGGGGAGGCTGGCATGGTCGGTGGGAGATTCGATTGTGACCCGCTGAGCGTGCAGTTGCTGTCGCCGCTCCTCACCACGATAGAGGACGGAGCATCTCATGATCGTTGAGGTCAGGTGACACATTTGTCTGGTACGACGGTTCATACAGCACAGGTCTACCAGTGGAGGGGAAGCATTTGTAAAGATAAGCTGCAAGAAACCCGCCTTCTATCCAATAGCATACACGAGTGTAGTCTGGTAGTCTCTTATGGCTCTAGCTCTGTAACTTACTGGTAGCGTGACTAGCAACTACCCCACAACCTCAGGAGCAGATCATACCATCATTTCACAAGTTGCATCGAGTAAATAGAGCCCGACTATGAGCTTGAGAGCAGAAGTACTGACACCAGCAGCACGAAGAGGAAGCCCAGGACCGACGATGCCCAAGCTACCCAAGTGGGCGGGTCGAGGAGGTCTAATGGGCTTGTAGCGGCGTAACCGTCGCTACTGGTCTTTCCAGTGGTAGTGACGGGACCTTTCCCTTGATGCCACGGGATCTGCATGCCCAAGTCCTCCATGATCTGCTCGGCGACCAGTCGACCTCCAGCGAGACAGATCGGTACGCCGGTACCAGGGTGGCTGCTTGCCCCAACCATGTAGAGACCAGCAATGTCGCGTTTCGACCGTCCGACATCGCCTAGCAGTTCTCCCACCCTGCCAAAAATGCCCCCTCCGAGCTTTCCATCGAACATGCCACCTCGTCTGGCGCGAGTCGACGGTCGGAAGCTGAGCACGTTGAAGAACGAGTGCGACAAGCCTAGTATGGCACCCTTGTCAAGGTTGAAGCGCGATTTCCAGGTAGCAGGGTCGTTGGTCGACTCGGTTACAATCAGAGGACCTAGGTCGGCCCCGGTCCGTGTCTTGATAGTTTGTAGAATAGTCTGGCGTGCGAGTGCGATCATGGCTGGCCAGTCTTGGTGTTCGGATGGTTTGATCCCTGACTGGTTCTTTGGCGATAGACTTTTGATATCTGCTGTGCCGTTCCCAGCCTTGTTCATCTTCGCATGTGCATCCCCGCCTGGCCCATCTTCTACCAGGTGGCCAACAGGTACTAGTACCACAATTGTATCTTTTCCCTCTGGCGCTGCGGAAGCGTCGACTCGGCTTGGAACATTGACGTAGAAGCTGGGCTCGTCTGGTATGAGATGCCGCTTGAAAATGCTGTCAAAGGACTCCTTATACTCATCAGCAAGGAAAATGTTGTGAGCCTCAAGCTGTGGTGCCTTCTGTGAAAGGCCCCAATAGAAACTGATGCTGGAGCAACTAGCGGGTCTACCGCTCAGAGATTCAGCGTATGGTGTTTGGGGGAGTAGGTTATTGTAAGCATAGACCAGATCCGAATTGTTCACCACCACATCCGCCTGTAGGATCTCTCCAGATTCCAGTTCGACGCCAGTAGCGCGTGAGCCTTGCGGGTCGAGCACTATCCGTTTCACAGCTGTTCCGAGCCTGTAGTCAACACCAAAGCGCCTACCAACGTCCACTAGAGCCTCCACCACTTTGTGGAAGCCACCGATTGGATACCATATACCCTCGGCGAGTTCAGTGTACTGTAGCAGACTGTAAGTACCAGGAGCATCGAAGGGGGACATTCCCATGTACATGCTGCCGAAGGTAAATACCCTGCGCAGCCTCTCGGTCCAGAAATATTTCGCCGCGCGTCCCCAGATGCTCTCGAACGGGTGTAACTCGAAGAGATGGCGAAGGAAGCTAGGCCGTAGCATTGACGCGAGGCTGGTGAAGTTGCTGAGCAAAACATGCGTGACGCTGAGCTCGTAATGGCGGTGCGACTCTGCGAGGAAGCCCAAGTATCGCTCATACGCGTCTCTGCCTTCGCACCGCTCAATCTCACGCTTCATAACCGCGAGGTCCGTTGACAGCGTGAATCGACTGCCGTCACCGAACCAGATATTGTAATTCGGCTCGCATTTCACCAGATGTACCCCCTCAGCCTCCAGACTCGTGCCCAGCTCTGCGAACGTGAGCTCGAATAGTCGCGGGAGCAAGAGCAGCGAGGGGCCCTGGTCGAAGCGATGGCCATCCTTGTGGATCAGACTGCACCTCCCTCCTGTGAAATCATTCTTCTCTAGGACCGTTACTTTGAATCCAGCCTTGGCTAGACGGGCGGCAGTCGAGACACCACCTACACCGGCACCTTTTACGTGATGGCGAATGGTTAGTTTTGTATTGCGTACTATTGATGCCCAGAATCGCTTGCCAGGTGAGACTTGACGAACCTATCACGATAGCGGTCTTTTGCCGCGCACCTTTGTCGACCATTTGACTGCAAGTTTCTGTGTAGACATGGTGAGAGAAAGGTTGAGGGAAAACCAGTCGAGCATTGGAAGAGACAGTCCCGCGTCTCGTCTCGTCTTGTCTCGTTTCGACTTTCATGTGATCTCATAGATCAGCGCCATTGAATACTGTAATTGGCTAGACTAATCTAAGAGCGGCAACGGAACCACGATCTCCCCGCGATCTGGCACTAGAAAGTAGCCGCAGAAACGTGTTTAGAGCACCGACGTCCAATGGTAAAGGAACATAGAACAATTCAGATGGTTATTGCACCGTTCCAATACTGAATATTCAATTATATCTAGAGGAATTGTGTACAGTCTATATTGCACGTGAAAACGTGGGTCTACATCTCAGGTGATGGGTCCCCTGAGGGCGCGGTAGGCGACCAGTATCCGCTTCCACTTGGGCACTGTGGCTTTGCCAGCCTTGACAGTGTACCCAGGTTGTCGCAGCTCCCGGCCGATCTGCATGTAACTCTCCACTGCGACGCGCATGGGAGCGCGCGCAGCAGCCGGAAGTCCCTCAATGGCTTTAATGCTACCATCGTAGAATGAAAAAGACCGATCGAGCAGATGCTCACGGATGTTCTCGACTTTCTTGGTGAAGAATTCATCACCGCCATTCTTGAGGCCTGTGATGAAGGTCTGAGGTGTTAACTTTTCCTTTTTCAACCATGACGGCGGCACATAACAGCGATCAAGGTCGGCATCCACACTCAGATCCCGGGCGATGTTGGTATACTGTAGCGCAATCCCCATGTTGTGCCCGGCGAGCATCAGCTCTTTCGCTTTCCTGTCCGAGACATCAGGATAGTGATAAAGCACAAGTTGGATGCACAGCAAAGCGACTGTCCCAGCGACACGCGCACCATACTTGTCAAGATCGCCTTCGGATTTGATTGGGCCGGATGATGAAGAGAAGGTCAGGTCCATCTCAAAGCCCTTCAGTAATTCGTAGAGAGGCTCTTTGTCTAAACGATCGGTTGGAAGCATGAACAACGTCAATTGAGCCTCTGGAGGAAACTGTTGTGCCACGAAGAGAGTCGCACGTCCTTGGTTGACATCACGAGCTTTTCTCAGCTGCCCATCGCCAGCCCTCTCGTCTCCGCCATAGCACAGGTCCAAGTAAGTCTTGAGCTTCAGGAGCCATTCCTTAGCTTCTTCCATGTCCTTCGCATTGTCAATGAGATCGTCTGCAACACGACAGAAGGAATAGAGAACCGTAAGATCGATGCGTAAGCGACCTTGAAAGACGCCGCTGGCCAAATAGAAGCTTCTCGACTTCCTCTTCAGGCGATTTACAGCCTGTCGCAAACCGAGAACGCGATCGTCGTCGTAAGCAGCGGCAGGGAGCAGCAGCGCTTGGACCAACTTGGATGGGTAAGGCAGTCCGCTGAGGCGTCCGAAGTGGGCAGGGAAGATGTTTAGAATGGCAACAGCATTATCGAAAGCCACGAGGCCGAACACAATAAGGCAGTTGGTAAGAAAGAAGAACAATGCCTCTTCGATCTCCAGACCAGGCCACAGCGTCAGCCCTGTCTTCGTGCTGGATTCAATGACCCAGGTACCGCGTCTCAAAGCCAGAGTATCCACTACCCACAAGTATAGAGTCGGCGTGAGGATCGGAATGAGAGTACTCGTGACTGGCAATCCCACCAATAATTGGTAACTTAAAGTCCAAAGCAAGAAGAGGAAAGGCAAGGCCCAGATCAAGATCAATCCCAGATACGTTCGGTCACCACCACTTTTAACGAAATCTGCTCCTTTCTTGAGACCGAGGGCCAAGGCTACCTGTCCGCCTATCTTTATCGCCTTCCATCTGTGGCCTCCCTTCTCTTTCTCCAGATAAATTGGATGCAATATCGGCTTATTGAGGATGAGGTAAAGCAGGGTGGTGTTGAAGGTCTGGATGACGAAGAAGAAAACTTCCTCGATCGGTATGCCAAGCAGGGTTGGACCCAGAATTACGTATGGAGGGTAGGACCAGACATTAGTCCTGATCAGATACGAGTCCCATGGGATGGTGGAAACAACGGCGATCGTAATGAGAAACGCGATCTTGTACAGGTCCAACTTCGTACACAATGGTGCATACAAGACGGAGAGGCCGATTGCGGGTGGGATGGTATACACGAGATGTCTAGCCAAATGATAGAATGGTCGATCAGTCAAGGCGATCCTTCGTTTCTGCGGTACTCTTGATTGGGCTCATCTCACACAAGCGCATAATCGTAACCCATGGCTGGCTACTTGGTGTTATGGATCCTTGCTGTAACAAGAGACGGAAACGTTGGTCGGTCTAGGGTGTTTGCGGGTGCGTCGAGGGTTTGTTGGTCGCATTACATTAAATTCACGCCGCGTTGGCGTGACGGTTGGTAGACATATCGAAAAGGGAATGAAAAGGACGTGATAAAAAGGTAAATACTGGATAATGTATCGAGTGTTCAACAGCGCTGATTCCTCGCGAAAAGAGTCCACCAACAAAGCTTGGAACGGACTTGACTGCGATCCTGTCGCTCTACTGGCATAGTGAAGCGGAAGGCTTGGCATTCCAATTGTCCACCCTTGCCACCACCTCACCATCTTACGTCCTCAAAGCCATCAGAACAATGCTTCTTTAATCAAAGCCGTCATTACAATGCCGCCTTGATGGGGAAAATAGCGTTAAATGCTTGGAGCGGCCGGGTTTCTACAGGGGTTGTCGGTTTCGCACACTCGACAACCAGGCATCGTTGGCTCAGTCTATTCAGCGTGCACGACCTCAACAGTGAGCCTGGTCTGAAGAAAGCCAGCAACACATAAGATTATCCACAAGTATTGCGGCCTCCAAATTGGCCGGGAGATTTTGAAGCTGTACAATGATACGCCATCATTATTTCTTTTCGGTGAAGCTCTACGGAACGCCATCTGCAGATTCAACCTGCACCTGGGCAGGTCAATACCACGAAATATAACAACGACCTTTCTTAAACACACAATGGTCGCCGGGTAGAATCCGCCAATTGCGCCCATCAATCCTTAACGAAATAATTGCAGATCTGGTCAACCATTAGCAGCCCACAAGAACTGTCAAAAAGTTTGTAATGTTGTTCCCAACCTCAGAGATCTCGAAGTGAAGTCTCCCGCACCAAGGGCAGCTTTGAGTAAGCTGTCTGGTCTTCATCCCATGGCTTAGACACGGTAAGTCACATATCGAATTTGTTCGGTAAGAAATCATCACAAATGCTCCTATAGAAACAAAAGACCCATGATTGGAGACTTCCGAAATTCCAACCTCTTATCGAACATAGCTCATGATAAAAGCCTTTGCCCAAGGCGCGTTAAGTACGAGAATGCACTGCATAGAATTTCTCTCTTCCATATTCCACCAACCACCTATCACTGCTTACGTTGCAGCAGAAGCTACACTCCCTCCAATTGCCAGCATCAATGAAAGAACATTCTGTTCGTCGCTTCGTACGCAAGACAGAGCGATACTCCGACTTCTGTCCCAGGGAGATTCCGCGGAAAGACACGGTAGAAGCGGGGCTCGGTAAGAGTTACTCGAGGCTGTCACCAAGCGACGTCTGGTAGACGTCATGAGATGCCCGATGCAAATGACGTTCGGCTTTCTGGGAGCTTGCGCGCTCTCATGGCATGGGTTTGCAACATATCGTCCGATCGTAGAAAAGAGGAGAACCTACCTAGGTAGGCTAGGGAGCATGATGTGGAAATCCTGTCCTGGGTAGTTGTTTCCAGACACGTCAATTGCATGTGATACGGGCTGCCAGCAAGACTATAGTTCTCACCCTCACCTTGCCTGGCTTTGTGTCGGCACTATAACAACTAGGTATACTGTCATCAGTATCATCCAGACAGATGCGAAACTGCTTTTACTTCAGCGACGGCAATGTCTTTGCCCAACCATAAAAGGAAGAGAGCGAGAAGTCAGAATATCCAACCTACTCCTCAGTCAAGGCACCCGTATCTCTCTGGCAACTTTGCACCAATACGGCAGACATTACCTCTCTCACCATGTACATACACAGGCACCATACCAGAGGAGCTCGCAGGTGGCCAGTATATTCGGAATGGTAGCAATCCCGTGTCCAACGAGGATCTTGGTCGCGACGCGCACTGGTTCGATGGTGATGGAATGCTTGCGGGCGTGTCATTTGGCAAAGATGAGAAAGGAAGGATACAACCTGAATTCGTAAATCAATACGTGCTCACAGACCTTTATCTCAATACTTTGAGCTCTCCACGACTGAGAGTGCCAATACTGCCTTCGATCGCCACACTCGTCAATCCAGTAGCCAGCTTCCTCCGCGTCACGCTTTGCATTGTTCGAACGATATTGCTTGTCATCCTGTCACATCTTCCAGGATCAAAGCAGAAGATCAAGAAGATCAGTGTCGCCAACACCAACGTCATCTATCATGACGGGCGTGCCCTCGCAACCTGTGAAAGTGGACCTCCAATCCGTATACAACTTCCTGGTCTTGAGACTGTGGGGTGGTTCGATGGTAGCCAAGCTGAAGGAGAACCGAAAAGGACGTCTGGAAATGAGGAGTCTATTTTGGGAGGCGATGGTGGTCTAGTGAGCTTCATGAGAGAATGGACGACCGCACATCCCAAGATCGACCCGCAGACCAAGGAAATGATGATGTTTCATTCCTGTTTCGTCGCGCCATTCGTACAGTACAGCATCGTTCCACAGTCTTCAGATAATATGTCGGAGAAGGAGCGCATGCTTAGGAAGGACAAGATACTCAACGTCACCGTTCCTGGGATCAGCAGTGCAAAGATGATGCACGACTTTGGCGCCTCTTTAACCCACACGGTGATCATGGATCTTCCCTTGCTCATGGACCCCATGAACCAACTCAAAGGCATGCCTCCCATGACTTATGACTCCACTAGACCATCTCGCTTTGGCGTTTTTCCAAGGAGGTCGCCTCAAGAAATTCAATGGTTTGAGACTGATGCCTCTTGCATCTTCCACACGGCCAACACGTGGGACGAGATGAATGCAAAAGGACAAGTGACGGCCGTCAACATGCTGGCCTGCCGATTGACATCCGCTACGGTTGTCTTCGCCGCTGGCAACATTGCCCCACCAGCGCCACCTAAGAAGGCTGTCGCTGAGGTAAAAAGGAAACGAATGCCGTTTTTCTCAAAGTACGATATCGAGGAAGACCGAGCGCTATTCGACAGATACTCTGGTCTCGAGTCGCCTGCAGAGGAGAAGCAAGCACTTCTACAGCTGTCAACAGATACTGATCAGCTTTCACCCTGGATTATGGATGAACTGTTTGATGAGGAGCAGTGCAGACTGTACTACTACCAATTTGACCTTCAAAGCCGACAGATCAAACACCAATGGGCACTCACCGCCGTCGCCTTCGAATTTCCGTCGGTCCATCCGGCTCTTGAGATGCAAGATGCGCGATACGTCTACGGCTGCTCGACGACGACAACCGAGTTCGGCTCAGCGCTTGGCAAAGCGACCAAGATCGACGCTCTGGTCAAAGTGGATGCCAAATCGCTAATACAACGGGGACAAGCGCGCCCACCCAAGAGCGTTACCGGCGTGTTGGACAGTCGATCGGTAGCGCAGATACTGGACCACGACGACCCAGACGATTCCATCAGGATCTTCCGCCTACCAGAAGGCTGGTACGCCCAAGAGCCGCGCTTTGTGCCAGCATCTGCCACCTCCACAGAGGAAGATGATGGCCACCTTCTGTTCTACGCCTTCGACGAGTCGCAGCTGGGCCGCGATGGTGAGGTCCCTCCAGACGCATCGCCGCTACGTGCTCACAGCGAGCTTTGGATCCTCAACGCCCGCGACATGCGCACCGTCGTTGCCAGGGTCCATCTTCCCCAGCGTGTGCCCTACGGCCTACACGGCATGTGGTTCTCCGCCGAGCAGATCGCCGGCCAGCGGCCTGTGCATGCCACCCGGACTACAGCTGCCGCACTGGGACCGAGAGACGAGAGTGCCTGGATGGCTGCGAGAGACTGGGTTGAGCGTCTGCTCGGATAAGAGATTTGATTGTATTTTTTTCGAGGGTATAGAATGCCTCGATCGGCATATGGCATCACGATATGGATACATTGGCCCTGAAGTAATATGGAAACATTGCTGTATACCCGGTAAATAATGACCACTAGGAATATTCGACAAATAATAGCTGGAAAGAATGGATGAGAGCCAGACTTCCATCACTTGATCTGATCTTCTTGTGTACCGTTGTGTATAAGTTCTAAAGCAGGTAGGGTAGACAGACTGCAGTCACGTACATTTTCCACGGGTGGACTGGTGTTGGACCTTTAATGGACGACAGGAGTAGAATAAACAATCAGAAAATAGGAACAGAAGATGAGATTCATGACGGTAAGACCTGCCAAAGGTGGACAATGCTAACACGACCAAGACTGTTTCTATTGTCAAGATATCACTGCTCTCTATCGACGTATGGCTCCAGAAGACCATCGATGGCGACCATGAAAATCGCATAGGCTAGCATCTCACTCCCCGAGATTAGGATTGGCGTTAGGGAAGAGATTAAGCCTTTCGCCCAGGTCACGAACTTCCAGGTTCATCCGCTGCATGAGGCCCATCTGTGTGGCTGTGTCGTATGGCATGGCACTGCCGGGACGTTCGGGCGACGAGAAGTAAATAGTGTGGGCGCAGATCTCAACAAATAGGCGCGTTGACTTCCACCGCAATGCATTCAATTCGTTAGCCGTTTGGGGTGCGTCCGGAAGGGCCATCTCCAGGGGTAGCCTGGAAAGTTCAAAGGGGGTCTCCAAGTGAAGGGCTTGTCTAGATTGGTGGTAGACCATGAAGGCCGCGAAGAACATATGATAGGCCTCTACGTGCAGTAATTCCAGACTATTCGCTGTGGACCCGAGCCTTTCGTAGTGCTCTGAGAAAGGGAACGGCACATCTATGTCAACTGATTGTTTGAGAGGCAGCTGGGAAATCCAGTCGGGTAGTTGCGGACCGAAATGGATACGGGGGTCGCCCAGTTCGATCAGGTATAAGTACACGCTTTCGAATTTGTTTACGATTATATCTGATGGGTAAACTGGAATTGTCGTACCGTACCAAACGAGAAGAGGGTTGTCATTCTCTTCCTAGTGATCCTTGACACTCTTCTTAGACGTGCTACCAGGTTGAATTCGCGCCATCATCTCCTCTTTGGTGATAAGGTGGTCGATCCGCTCCAAAAGCCCCAGAAGGGACTTCATGTTAGCCGACCACTCGTTCAGAACCTCATCCGCATCACGCTTCTTCTCAAACGACACAATGCCTGCAGGTCGGTCAATACGTGCCCAGATAGTCTTGTTGACCACAAGATCCGAAATGTATTTTTCGGTCTCTTTGGCTGGAAGATCGAGGAGAGACGTCAGACGCTTGAAGGTGATGCGGGTGTAATATTGCGCGATGACGCGCACGTTGTGCTCGATGACCCTCTTGCGCAGGTCGAGCCATCGTTGATGTGCCTTTTCATCCTTGTCTGAAGGGTTTGGCTGTGCTGAGAAGACATCTGTCGAGGTGAGATGTGCACCAAAGTTTGACTCAATGCTTGGCCACCTCATCAACTCTGTCAGGGTGAAGAGCTTCAATAGTTGATGTTCTTGTGGGCAACTAGTCTGCAATCGTGAGTCCTGGAAGATGCGGTGCAGTAGATCTGACTGCTCGTTGTCATAAGGTGCCAGGAGAACATAGTAGACAACGCGTTGTAAGGCCGCCTTGAGATGTTCTGTGTTATCTTCCACTGCAGGAGTATCCAGAACCGACCGATAGTGCTTGCAGACTTCGAGGTATTTATCGTCGTGCTTGGCCAGCGTTATCTGTTGTTCGTAGTATTTGAGCTTCAAATCCGTCACATCATCATCCAGAGGTTCCTCGTCACCAATCGTACCGTCCGCCCGAAGTCGCTCCCGCTCTTCCCTCTCTTTCTTTTCTTTCTCCAGCTGCTCGGCAGACTTGATGGGTTTGCGTGCGAAATAGCGAGTTGAAATCTTGCGGCCAAGAATACCAGCCTGTGTCCAATCACCATTCTCAATGCACAGAGCGACCTGCTCGAGGATGAATTCCGTCTTTTCTCTTCTGCTCATGGAACCAAAAGTCTCCACTTGTAGTTCACAAAGAATATCGGCCGCCGCCTTGACGTCACCTTGCTCCTTCTTGATGTCTGACAAAATGCGGGTGACACGCGCTCTCTCGACTTCCACAAATATCTAAACCAATACCAGTCAGTTTCTAGGAGTGATCATCCCGCTGTACACATCCAAAACATACTTTGCCTTCAGTCACTGTCCGCAAGGTCTCGATGACGCCTAGTTTGGTGTCAAGGTCTGGAACATCTCCCAGGAAGCTCATGACCACCTGGACCATCTTTGTAATAGCCTGCTTGAGCTGTCCATGTTTCTTGCTCAACAGCAAGACCTGTTCATTGAGCAGGCTCCAGTCGCCGCTGTCCTTACATATCGTAACGATGGAGGTGAGGATACGAGAGGTAGATGGAAGGTCGGAATGCTGTCTCGTCTGCTTCTCGAGAACTGTGAGCTTGTCTACTGCCGCTTGTGTCTGGCCGTTCTAGCGCATTGTCAGCATCATGTCTGTTCATCAGCAGCTATGCGCTCCGTACCTGAGAGAGCTTCTCAGCCTCTGGGATGGCGACATCGACCTCCTTGGTGAAGTCCTTGTCGGCCTTAACCAGCGGCCCGTCAGACATGACTGTGATATTCGTAGCGTCGTGGTTTCGTATTCGAGGTTGGTGGATTTATTTCTGAACGGATAAGCTGCTGCAAGATCGAATCTTGAGTCGGCGAAATAATTGGAATGGCGGATGCAACGCTGTGTGTCGTGGGGTGCTGTCGTTGATGTATCGCAGATGGGGAATCGGAGAGTGGTAGCAGCAGTCGTAGTACGTAGGTGTTTCAGTAGGCACAGGTCGCGGGTCCAATAATAGGGTTAGGGTTACTACTTTGCATGTGCACTTCCAGTCTCAAAACACCAAGAGAGGATCTTTGTATGTGATTGAGAGTGACGATCAATAGAAAGATCACAATAAAATACTATTACATGCCCTAAGTATCGGTAGAAGAACGCTTAGCCTATGGCCAATGAAGTGGACGTACCACCCGTGCTTCACGACACTGCTGCAATCTATTCAAAACATGTGAATTGGATGGTGAGGAGATGGTGCAGCAACACCTGATTTGATGGCCTGAAGCTGAGAATGTCTTCTATATTATAACTAACAACATCAGTAGCAAGCTGATTACGAGCTGTGGAGTGTAGAATAGGGAGCGTCAGGTGGAATCATGGCAGCGACCGTGATCTATCTCACTGAACTTTCCCACTCTGCTGCCTCAAGGTAGGAGCCGTGCTCTCCTTCTGTTCGAGATCTGCGGCCCACAGTGCGGCACCGCAGGTGTTGGTAAAGGCGAAGAATATCCCAGCGATAGGGACCATTTCTAGAAGCACGGCAGGAATACCGAATCTGTAGAGCTCGGTTAGAAAGGATCAACTTCAACTGACAACTGGTTGCACTCACGAGGTATATGCGGCCCTCCGCTCGTCAACCCATTTACCTCTCTGGGTCTCGCTCATGCCCTTGAGGGAGTAGTACCTGCCATGAGCTGTGAAATCAAAGAAGTTAGCAAATCCAGCCCGTAACCTCTACATTGCGTCGAAGATGAACAAACCTGTGGGACCAAACTTCTTTCCCTGTAACACGACGAAGGCGACCGTTCCAACGACGGGTATGAAGTTGAGTGGCAAATAGAAAAAGTATCTGACGATGGCCGTAGGAGTGAATTTAGCGAAAGGCCTCCCAGCCAATTTGCCGAGTCTGGCGATGGCATCTCCAGCGCCGGCTCCTTTTACGCGCCTCTGCCGTTCAACCAGCGCAGCGTGACCCTTGGCGACAAGAGTACCGTCGAATGTATCGATCAGTGAGTCCTCAATGAGGAACATCTTCGATAGGACCATGGTCAGGGTGCTGCTCTCGCTGAGGACGAGCAAGCCGGCGGTGACTGCAGCCAGCGGGCCTGAACTGATAGCCATCACAGCCATCTGCGGCAGGTAGGTGAAGAGAAACATCAGCGTCGTTATGCCAGTGCCGAGCGTGATCGTTGGTGCGAGTCGGCTCAGTAGTGGCTTCCATAGGCTGCGGTGGGAGACAAAGTAAATTATACCCTAGAGATATCGAGTAAGTCTTTGTCCTTGCAACTATGTGTGGCTTGAATATCTCTGTCTGTGGTAATGATCTCACTTTGAACGGGTACAAGTATGCGCCAGATCTAGCTCCATCTGCTGAAAGCTGGCGTAGATGCTCTACTTCGTCCTTTGCTGTCTTTTTGATTGTTGCAGACATGGTGGTGAGGTTACGTTTCTACAATGCTTGAATCCTGGATGTCTCTTCGAACGAAAGCACAAGAGAAGGGAATCAGACGAAAACGGTTGTATTATAATACACATCAAAGACAAGCAGAATGTACTGCCAGAAGCTTTATAGTTGCAGGCTGGTTGGAAGTCAGTCCAAAGATTCAAATGCGGTGCTGTCCACATTACGTCACCGACGCATACCAGAACCTTAAGGTAACCTTCCAAGGTTGGAAGGATAGAAAACTTACTTGACGGAAACGCGCCAGGGGATTATAAGACACTTCTGGAAAGCGACATGCTAAATAAAAACGACATTAATACGTCGGGACAGATTTTATGTTCAAAAGAATCGGTAATACATGTGATCGCTAGAATCTGAATTGGGGGGGCCGCATTACTATCCTTCAGTAGTTCCCTTCGAAGCCAGCCCATAAACGCCCTCTTTTCTTTTAGCACACTGCCGAGGTATCTCACAACCAATAAAGAAATCATTTACCGCTTCTTCTTGCTCTTCTTACGGTCTTCATCCTCCAACCCGCTCTCGCGGTCTTTCTTGCTGGCTTTCCTCTCCATCTCATCCCAGTCTTCGCCTTCATCTTCCTCCGAAACCTCCTCATCTGACGCCTCGGCCGAGGCATCATCATCGAACTCAGATTCGTCTTCCGAAGACTCGTCGCTTGCCAGATCACTCTCGCTCACGTCGAATTCAGATTCCTCTTCCTCTTCATCAGATCCTTCAGAGTCTGACTCTGTAGACAAGAAGCTCCACCCTCCATCCTTGAAGAAGGTGTGAGGGTCTTGCACGACGGTCTTCATGATCGTCGCCCAGTTGAGGTTGAGCGGTCCTTCGCTGTACGGAATGTCGACAGAGTCGAGCCAGTCCTTGACGCCATCAAGTGATTCAACCGGAATGGTGTTAATGTGAGCGGGAGGGCGGGTGAAGTCCTTGAAGACTATGACCATGTCGAAGTTCTTCAATCCGAACTGTACACGTTCCAGATGGACCACCTCGATATCGGACAAGGTGATGACCAGGAAGGGTGGCTCTGTGAGTTGCACAAGGCAGTCTGTCGTGGGCTGGATCTGTACACTAGACCGGCTAGGTACACCGTTAAATCCAAGCTCGCGGAATGGCATATCGACTGAAAGGTTCTCGTTCTTTCCCGCGTCGGCGATCTTCTCTGTGAAGTTGCGGAACTCACGGTCGAGCTGTGCACGTCTGCGTCTCTCCTCTTGCTCTGCTTCAAACTCCTCTTCATCACCATAGCGATGCTTGCGCTTCCGGTTTCCAGTCTCGTCGAACTGCATCTCAGTCGCTTCGCGGTAGAATTGGATATCTTTGGTCTTCTTCTTTCCGATGATTATAGGGTTGATAAGATGGACATGGATGATGACAATCAATTCACCAACACATGGCTGGAAGAATAGATGCTTGATGTTGCTGAAGAGAACATCGATCTTCTGGCCAGTGAGGTGATGATATCTCAGACCGTTCTGATGAATCTCAACACTACCACCAATTCGCTTCGACTCCATCGCAGGACGCATGTAGATATTATCCAGACGGTGTGGTCTGCGGTTGCGAATCTCGACAAGCTTGTCCTGCTCGACAACATCTTCCATGTCCTTCTTTTCTTGCTCCTTACGGACAGCAGACTTTTTCATTTCTGTGATTTGATCGGCTATGTCTTTCATGCGGCTCCCATCCTTGCTACGGAAAGCGAGCGACCGGACGAAGTGAGCGCCTGGGTCTTCAAAGGGTTGATCATCCTTTCTACCCACACCTTGTCCAGGAGACAGGAAGTTGATGCGTAGTAGCGTGAAGGTACCGTCATCATAAGCTGTTGCATTCTTAACCGTATTGACATGGAATGGTACCGGACGACCCAGAATTGGAAGAATGATTGAACTCTGTTTAGGGTCAACAAGAATCACCAAATCCTTGATCCTGCTGGGGAACTGGCTGTCGCGCTTGTATGACTCGAATCGCTTGAACCGCTTTTCTTCAGTGCCGTTTAGGTTGCCGTGTCCTTCATCGTACTTCTCTTCACCTTCTCTCTGCTTCTTTGAATGAAGCTCTTTCTGATGCGCCTTTCGGGCAGCCTCCTTCTCTTCGTTGGCGGTTGTGTTTCCTTGCCCTCTGAGGCGTGTCTTGGTAATGTTAGATGATGCTATGGCGCCAACTCTAGAGTCTTTCTTTGGTTTTGGCTTTTCCTTCTCTTGTTCCTCTTCCGAATCATTGAAGAAGAAGGATGTGCTTTCCAGGTCCATGGTTGCATCCTTTGTGAAGACGAAGGGCTCACCAGAACCGTTTCCAGCAGCGTTGATGCGCACGGTATCGCTGAGTAGAACAGAGTATGTAGCATCGCGCTTCTTGTCGCTAGGCTTGGTGTTGACAACGTTAGAGAAGCCAGTGGTGATGGCAAAAGTCATTCCATCCTTCAGCTGTCTTGTATTCTTGCCATTCAACACTAGTGTACCATCCTTTTGCTCAATACCAATCCCAGCACCAACATTCTTGACGAACTTTTCCACCAATTCAGGCTTCTTGGATTTGATAGTTGAAATGGCTTTGTTGTATACATCCTTGGCAATGGCGCCATCCTTCAGCTCTTTGATGACTGCTTGGTGGACAGTGAGAAGCAGCTTGTAGACACTTTCCTGCTCTTTGTTCGGGTCGACCATGTAGGTACGAGCGATGGATGAGCCATAGGTCTGATAACGCAGACCAAAGGCAGAAACGATGACACCAGCGTGAAGGTTGCTGTCGTCAGGATCTGTACGAAGGGTCAGATCAAAGTTTCCACCACTCATGACAGTTGGGCTGATGCTCCAGTCGAGCTGCATGGGGTCGAATGAGCCTGAGATCTTCATCGACTTGAAAAACTTGTCATCATCGATCTTGTTGGTAATTTTGTCGCAAAGTGCCTTGTGGGTGACCTTCTTGTCCTTGTCTAGAATGTCGCTCATATACTCCACGAAGAAGTCCTGCATGAGGTGTGATGAAGCACGTGAAGCGTTGCGAATCGAACGCAGTTCGTTTTCATCTTTAATACTCATGGCTGTGGACAGAGCAAGACTGATGTCGACCTCCTCGATATCCTTGCTGATATCGCTCAAGGAGGCTTTCCACTCAGTGACGAACGGGCCGGTAGATGTATCTTTTGTGAGAACGCCAACCTTCTTGCCGGCATTTTTGATGATTTCCGTGCAGCGTTCGAACTGTTTCGCATTCTCTGCGGCATCCTTGCTCCTGACGATGATCTCAACAGGAATCTTGCCATCCTTCAGCGACTCGAGATAGGTGGCCTTCTTCTTGGTGGTGACAATGTAAATAGCTTCCGTAGTGATCAGGAACAGGGTGGCGGGAAACTCGTAGCCGAGGAGCCAGAACTGGATCGCATTCGCCTTTTGGAACCCAAGAGCCTCGTCGCTCTTGCCCATGACGATGGCGATACTGCCGACATCGCCGAATACATGGTTTCCCGAGCGTTTGTCTGTCTTCCACTGGGACACGAGCGCAGACAGCCGGCTGTGGAAAGTAGCCTTATCGATGCTGACCTCGTCCGCCATGATGGATGATGTCGCCGCACGACGTATCCCGCGGTTGGAGGGTTGCGGCGGTTATAAAGGAAGGTGATAGAGCAGTAGTAAGGAAAGAGAGAAATAGAGAAGGATGAAGCCGGCGGACAACAGTGAAGTCCAAACAGCAGCAAAGCGGGAACAGGCAGTACAGCACAGCACAAGCTCCACCACGTCGAGCGTCGAGGTCCAGAGGTACGCGGGACTTTCACGTTGCTCCGACGCGACTCGCGATGCGCACGGGAAGCGGGAGACGGGAGACGGGAGACGGGAGACGGGAGGGGGAGCCTTGGCATATGATTCACGTGACATGCCTCGGTATGACTTCGCTCCTTCCGCTTTGGTTTGGGCATCGCCGACTTTCCCATCAAGATATCAGTATATAATGTCTATGTCATACTGAATTCTACCGAGGACTCATCGTTAGTCGTTGGTTTCGACGGCAATGAGAGATGGCATCGAGGCGATGACATCTGAATCCTCCCATGAACGGCACAAGGCCAAGAAGGGGAAGAAGAAGCAGGACAATGCCACCACGGGCGTGACGGCGGCTGGCATGCGTGCAATCAGCGCCAGGTTCCTGTCTTTCTACTTCCGCGCCCCCATCAAGGCATTCTTCCGGACGAGGGTAGAGTAAGCATTGACAAAACTGACGAGACAACATCTCGATATTGACCGAACGATCTGAGACTGACTTCGCCATAGCTACATGGTAAATTCCCCATCTCACACCTATATAGCTTCTGGACTCGGACACTGAATATCAAGGGGGGTCCTCCTCTTTTCAGGGGTACGTTCGCGCGATCAACCCTCGAATCCAAGCACAAGAAGCCTGGTCATGGCGATTGACAACGCCAGCTCTGTTGGCACATGCGGTGCAACACCACGGCTGGAGCTTCATACCTAACCAAGTGCTGCCGCCGCTACTTGCCAACGCCACCGTAGGCGCGGTGCTGTATACAGCCTACTTGCAGACGCTAGGCCACCTACACGAGCCATCGTCGCGACCGGAGCGAAGGATCTACCCACCACCGGCCGTAGCGACGGCTTTCGCGGCCGGAGCGACGGCGGGTGCGATGCAGTCGGTACTGGCGGCGCCGCTGGACGCGCTGCAGGTGCGGTTCCAGAGCGCAGAGCTGATGCAGGGCAAGTACAGCAACATGTGGCAGTATGCCAGCCGCAAGACGCGCGAGATCGGTGTGCGTGGCGTCTTCGCCGGCTGGACGCTGAGCCTGATCAAGGACAGCCTGGGCTATGGCGCCTTCTTCGGGACCTTCGAGGCGGTCAAGAGCCAGTGCTTCTACGCGTTCGTGAGCAGCTGGTACGGACAGTACGCACGGTTGTCGGAGTCGCAACAGCGCCAGATTGCCGCGGCCAACGTCATGAACGACAGCGGCGCAGGCGGCAGTCTCGCAGACGAGGAAGGCAGCAGCAGTGGCAACCCGGTGATTCGGCCGCACTACATGCTGGAGCCGAGCTTCATCTTGCTCGCAGGCGTCGCGGCTTCGATAGCGCAGCAGGCGGTGCAGCACCCGATGACGCGGCTGCAGGAGGTGCACTACGGGCGGCTGGAGTACATCGACGGGCACCGGCATTCGTCGCCGGGCTCACGCCACAGGGATACGCTGCGCCTGTACTCGACCGCATATCGCAAGAGCTGGAAGCAGTGTCTGGTACTGGCGCGGCGGGCGGGAGGGCTGCGTCGCTGGCTGTACGCCGGCTTCGTGGGCAACACGCTGCGCCAGCTGCCCAGCACCAGCGCTGGCCTGATCGTGTTTGAGGTCGTGAGGAGGAAGTACGCGTTGGACGGCGAAGGAGTGAAGATCGAGAAGGACGGGTATGACATTCTGCTGCCATGAGATAGAGAGAGAGCCTATCCTTTCTCGCCTCTTCTTCTCTGTATTTTCCTTCTCCTGATTCCTCTTCTATTTGATCTTACAAGGAGCTGGGAAGCGTCCGCTATTTAGAAATACAACATACACATACACACTAGAGCATGAGCATGAGCGGTGTGTGGGAAACCCCAACCGAGCAAAACCGATCCAATCCACTCATAGATAGATACCCCTACTCATACAGATGACCTCCAGAGGTCGATTCCACTCATCGTGCAGAATCAATCAAAGCGGAGATCGAAGCCTGCGTTGAGACGGTCAATAGGCCTCACTCTGCCTCTTCCTCCTACCGCTGCCGGTGCCCTTCTTGTCCCTCTTGTCTCTGATACCCTTGACCTTAGCTCCTCTGACCTGGCCGGGCCTGCCAGCGGGGCTGCCGGCTGCAGGGGGTGCTGAAGGGACGGGCCTGACGCTGGCGTCGACGTCGACGGCGTCGCGGTCAGGCACGGGCTCGCCGCTCCTGGCAGACCACGGCACGCGGGTCTTCGCGCCGAGAGCCCACAGGTCGCCCCAGTTGCTCTTGCGCGCATCGCGGAAAGCCTGCCGGCTGAAGCTGCGTGGCACAGTCCAGCGCTCGAGCGTGCCGGCCGGCGTGCACAGGTCGAGGATGACGTGGCCGCGTCGCTTGAGCGGGTGTCGGACGGCGCGCGGCAGCGTCAGCGCGTGTGGTGCGTGGCCCAGGCGTGGCCCCTCGTCGGCATCCGCCTCCTCTCGTGCGAAAAAGTCTTCCGCTGATGGCAGCGCCGCGGCTTCGTCTTCCTCTTCTGGCGCAATGCCCTGCTCGTAGCCGACGAAGGCGCGCCGAGTAGACGCCTCGTCCTGAATCACGGGTTTCTGCTGCTGGTCGGCCTGTGTGCGACGCAAGTCGCGGCCGCGAATGACGCTGAGGTAGGAGAATTGCACATCCTCGAAGGTCTTGTCTCTAGCGCCGAGGATGCGCTGGAGGAAGGCGGGTCGGATGTAGCGCTGGCGGAAGTGGCAGATATCTTTGCGGCCCTTGCGGATACCCTGCCGCTTAAACATTGGGCAGGTCTCGTGGTTGGTGCAGGGCGCAACAATCATGCCGATGTCCTTGCCCGGTCTGCCTGTGGGGCGCTCGCTGACGCCTTCAGTCGATAGGGTATCACCCTCACCATCCTCCCATTGGATGTCGCCGCTGATGTCGGCACCCTCCGATGATGAAGCGAGAGGGTTGCTGGGTTCTGTGTCGGGCGGCGCGATTCGTGTGTCGAGCAGCATCTCTCGCGCACCGGCGACCAGCTCGAATCCCCTGGTGACGCCCTTCTCCATGAGTAGGAGGACGCCGCCATCGATGGAGAGCAGACTCCAGAGGTTCTGAACGTGCGTTTTGCGGATGTAGTCTTCCTTCAAACCCCAGAGCGTGTGCGGCGCAATGACGATGTCGAACTTGCCTCTGTCCTTGGCATGCTGGGTATGGATATAATCAGGCAGACGAGGGATGAACGTGGTATTCTCCAGCAGGTGGCTAGCACGCCTTCGCAGGGCGTCTGATGCAGTGAGGACGGTAGCATGACCCAGAGGAGGACTGGCACCGACGCCACCAACTCTGCCATCCGCAGTGGCGACTGCTGTGTTCGGTTCGCCGTCTTCACCGTCCTGCTCTTCGAGCATACGTTCCCATTCAGCCTTCAACACCTCCCTGACTGCCAGTACACCGGCACCGCCTGAACCAGCGTCTAGAATCTTCAACTCTCCAGCTTGAGCCTTCCTGACAAGACCCTCAGCCCATTCAGTACCCAGCCGTCTACGGGTCTCGACTAAGATGCTAGTGACGGTAGCGTATATAGCAGGGTAGAGAACCGAGAGGAAGCTGTCACCTTCGATCTCTGACATCCTTCCCTGGTATGCATCAATGGCGATCGGCTTGGGCTGCATGGATCGTGACCTGGCAGGGATGGAAGCGCTGTAAGGTAGACCGACTCCACCGAAGATGTTGTGTGCGCCCTCCTTCAGATGAGCGTTGGACATTTCCGACAGCAGTTGGGATATGGGGTCGACGAGAGTATCTTTCGGCATGAGGACCGTAGAAGGCGACGTTTGGAAGCGATTCATGACGGTAAAGGGGTGGGAGCGAACGGTGGTATCACCCTCCCCATCTTCGCCAACCATATCCTCTTCCAGTTGCTCTTCGGCGTCGTAGATTCCCGACTCGATATCCAGCGCCAGTTGCGCATCGTCCGCAGACATGACTCCTTGAACATCCTCCTCATCCTCCACCTTGACCTCCTCCAGAACGCCATCTTGGTTCTCCTTCAACACTTCCATGCCGCTCGCAATCCCATCCTCCTCATGCTGCAGCCACTCGTTGCGGAGGGGCTTGCCGTAGAGCATTTCGTAAGTCCTGTATTCATCCTCGTTCAAGAGGCCATCGGGGAGGACATCTCCGAAGTGACGCCTGACCAGCAGGACCTTGTCGTCTGGGGACAGGCTGGCGAGGCTGGCAGCGAGGGCCGAGACAGAGGAATCCGAGAGCGAGGAATCCGAGAGCGAGGGGTCGGACTTTCGTGTTTCGATGGGTTCATCCTTCTGAAGAAGACGTCTCTGCGAGTGAAGAGGGCGTGCGATCTGACGTTGGCTCTGTCGAAGTTGAGAATGCTGCAGGTGGTGTTGCAGGACAGGACGGCGACAGCGAGCGAGCTGCTTTGCTTGCAGGACCGCTCGCAGGCGACAGGGCGCGCAGATTGCGGCGCCGTGCAGGGCCGACGACGAGGCTAGAGGAAGCATTTGCCGTTGCTGAGCATGTGGGACGGCAGAGTTCTCTGTTCAGTGAAAATAGGAGTTGAATACGGTGGGAGAAGGATTTGGAGAGTGTGTGGTCAATGGGAGCGAATGCCTGTGATCAATATCACGTGTCGGTATATTTTTTGGGCGAATGAGGAGCCCGCTATTAGACTACCTACCGACATAGGAAGGCACTACCTCTTAATGTGATGTATTGTACCACACCTTATATTCACTCCACCTCCCCACCTCTCCACAATCCACTACGGGTTCGATTTGCTCGAAAAGCTAGGCTTCGTTCACGTCCTCTACCATCTCAACCTGTCTTCCGACACGTGGACGAGCTGACGAGACTTTCACACCGTCACGACATAGAGCAACCTGAAGCCGCGAACGAGCACTGCACATGGAGATCGAGACAAGTCGGGTGGAACACTTCATACACCACTATTCGAAGCTAAAGGGCAAGAAACAAAAAGTCGATAAAGATCACGAGAATCCGAATCCTCATCAGCAAGTCATCGACACGACTTCAGACCAAACCTTCTCAGGGCCGGCTGAAACACGTGTGATTAGCGCCAGTCCCCTCTGGAGAATGGTAAACCGTAGGTATAGCCATCCTCTTGCCCAATCTGGAGCGGACATCGACCTCCAGCGCTCCCCTTGTTGTCTTACCTCCCCACGCGTACTCTTTCCAGTCACGATCCGAAACAGCCTGCGGGTGCTTTGCATGAGAATTAAGAAAGGTCGAAAAACGGCATCGATAACAGTCTCGCCGGATTTTCCGAAGTGCAGCCAATTTGGATGATTTTTTTTGTTGGATTTTTGTCGAATTTTCTGAATCGGTATTTGAAATCAATCTGTGATGTTGTTCGAGGTACCGATAACAAGATAGGAAGCCATTCGGTTTCGTAACAGGTGGTGGCTCTTGGAGAGCCTGCAGGAGAATCCAGCATGTAGTATTGTCCAAGCTGCCAAAGACCCTGCCGAGTGACACTGCCAGTTATCAAGTCGGTGGTGTCGCATACCTTCCAAACCCGCCCGAGGTATCCATAGCAATCGGTCGGATTCCGAGAGCCAATCGAGATGTCGATGCCTCATCAAGACATGGTCTGTAATTCCTGCGCACCAGTACCTATATGAAAAGAGCCATCCACGTATCGACCTTGATCTTTCCGAGAGATCAATTGACGTGGACGGTAGTCGAGAGTAGTGATCATAGTTTGGCAACCCTGCCCAACCGCCTTACCACGATTCACCAGTTGTTGTAGCCTGACTGTTCGGCTCCACGTTTACTGGATCGGAGTTGCCTATGAGGACAGCAAAAAAGCAAAATTGTCAGCTGAAATCTTCCATCTCCTCACGCGTGTAAAATCGAGAATGCAACGCAGAGGAGAAGGCGCCTTACAAGACGTGGTAGAAGCGGAAAGGCGGTAGGCCGTGCTTGAACTCACATTCCAGTGCCCTCCGCCCTTGGGTTGACTGGGCCACGACGATCCTTTGAGATAGCTCCTGTCTGACCACCAGTGGCGCGGTTGGTTGCACGCTTGTCATCTTCCTCGGCAGCGGTCTGTCCTTGAGCCTGGGCGATAGCCTGGGCATTCTTCTGGTACTTGTAGACGGTCCAGTCAAACACATAATCGTACTGGAAGCCTTCACGTACGAAGAGATCGCGGAAGATCTTGCGGAGGTAGGAGTAGTCAGGCTTGTCGTCGAAGCGAAGGCTACGGGTGTAGTTGAGGTAGATGGCGAATTCGTTGGGGAAACCACGGCAGAGGACCTCGGTTGGGGTGGTCATCTTCTTCTCCATGATCCTGTCGTACTTCTGCTTCTTGGTAGCGGCCTTGAGGCCTTGCCATGGAAGTGCACCACGGCAGAAGTAGAGCATGACGTATCCAAGGGACTCCATGTCATCACGACGGGATTGCTCTAGATCGAAGGGTCAGTATGGCATACGAACTCAAGATTGCTCAAAATCGGTCCGAAAGGATGAAGACTCACCGACACCCAAGTGGGTGTTGATAGAAGCGTAACGAGCAGTACCGGTCAAGTTCTTGTTCTCACGGTATGGGATGTGGAAGTGAGTCTTTGGGTCACGGTACTTCTTGGCAAGACCGAAATCGATCACGTTGACCTGGTTTCCACGCTTCCCAATGCCCATGAGGAAGTTGTCCGGCTTGATGTCACGGTGGATGAAACTCTTGGCGTGGATGTATTCGATACGCGAGATGAGCTGATCGGCGAGGAGGAGGACGGTCTTGAGGGAGAATTTGCGGTTGCAGAAGTTGAACAGATCCTCGAGCGAGGGGCCCAGCAGATCCAAAACCATGGCGTTGTAGTCGCACTCTGTACCGAACCATCTCACAAAGGGAATACCGACACCACCGGCAAGCGACTTGTACACACGAGCCTCATATTCGAGTTGCGGGTGCTTGGCCTTGACGCTCTCAAGCTTGATGGCAATCTCCTCACCAGAGATGATGTTTGTGCCTGGTGCGTGTTAGTGGGAGTGGTTTGTTTGCTAGAGCCTAGGCTTGTGGCACGAGGTGGGCGTAGACGTACCAAGATAGATGTCACCGAAGGAACCACTACCGATCTTGCGACCGATACGGTATTTGTTCCCCACGCGGAGGTCCTAGCAGCATGTCAGAAATGAGATAAGAGACGCATCGTCGTGGATTGTAGGTGTAGGAATCGTATAGTGCAGGTGTTTACGGTGTCGAAGCAGGAAGCATGAAGGCGGAAGTGGGCACGGTCGGGCGGATTGTGGAGATGAGGGAGGTGGTAGAGGATGAGCAGAGGCAGCGTACCATGGTCGTCATTGCAGGAACTCTACACAGTCCAGAAGGGCTGTGGTGAAGTTGCTGGGCGGTGTTGTGTAGAGGACCAGGGTGGTATTGTTGCAGTGGGTGTTGTATAGGATGCTGAAGAGAGAATGGCGGCGGGTGAGTGGGAGAGAAGAGTTGGGCGGCGAGCGAGGAGGATGGAGCGGCGGGCGTCTAGGCGTTTGAAAGTGGGCCTGGCGGAAGGCGTGGTTGTGGCGATGGGTAGTGGCTGGAGGCAGGAGTTGCGGTCGTGATGGTCGTGCGGTTGGGAACGGAACGTCGTCGTCGTGCTCGACGCAGTCGTTGGTTGACGATGTCCTCTTGAAGGGAGGAGGAGAAGTGGGAGAGAGGAGGGAGAACAGGAAATGGAGAGAGAGAGAGAGAGAGAGAGAGAGAGAAGTAGGAAGCTTGAGGCAGCCGGGCAGGTGTCGAGGAAAGGCAGGCGGCAGGCCAGCCAGGATAAGGCAGGGCAGGACAGGGCAGCGGAACAAGGCTGTTGTGGCCTGAGGATTTAAAGATACCTGGTAGTAGGTAGGTCCCGTCTTGTTAGGTTAGGTAGGTATAGGTAGGTAACGTAAGGTAACGTAAAAGTAAAGTAACGTAACGTAACGTTGCCCATTCGGCGGTCAGCAAAGCAAAAGGCCACTCTGCCTACACCTACAACCGTAGTGCCTACACCCGTAGTACTTCCCTACCTACTACCTATCTACCTATTTCTTACTACCAGACTCACCAGGCTCTTTTAGTTATCGGTTGGGCTGGCTCGGCTTGGGTTGGCTTGGGTTGGCTCGCGTTGGCTTGGGTTGGGTTTTGGTCTACCTTAGGTATGCCTCAGGCCGCCATCCGGATGCCTCCCGTTTGGCCGTGCGCCCTGCTACCCGCTGCTGATATATATATATAAATATGTATATAAATATGTATATAAATATGTATATAAATATGTATATAAATATATATACCTAATATTATTCCCCACCGTAGAGATATACACCCACCTACCTGAATAATGTACACGCCACCCAATAGACAAAGAGCGTCAGCTGTCTAGCACAGCCTGGAATTAAGGTGAGGAATAGACTCCGCGTTGGGGCCTCAGGCAAACAGGAGGGGGGGCTGCGTTTTAGTGGGCCACGGGACTGAATTGGGCCTTGATGTTGAATTTCGGGCACCAAAAGAAGGTTAGTGACCTGAAGGGAGGGAGGGAGGGAGGGAGGACGGAAGGGAGGACGGAAGGAAGGAAGGAAGAGAGATACACCGTGGGTGGAGAAGATGGACCGGGCCGAAGCCTCTCATTCACTGGTCGTCAATCTCCACCCTCTGCACGATGCCCTATCTGTTGGAGAGACGAGTTGGAGATGAGTTGCAGATGAGCCCGAATGGCATGCAAGCAGGGCGAGTTACGTGTAGGGGCATTCAGAGGCAGGTCCAGTATGTACAGAACTTTGTTTTTCTGCTCTGCTCCACCTGGTATACCGCATATCTTGTACTGTACTGTACTGTACTGTACCGTACCGTACTGTCGCTCCAGTGTGTATGCCCAGGTGGGTACGTACTGCCCCACGTCGGTGGTGGATGTCGCCCAGTGCGAGGATTCACCAGGCGAGGCCGACGGTAAGGTGAGGCGGTAGCTGCACAGCTGAGTGAGGCCATGTATTAAAAATAATGATTAATACGGTGGTATTCCCCATATCGCCCACGCGCCCTACCACCCTAGGCACTGTCGATCGGTGAGGATGTGACTCTACACTACAGATCTGATTACATGGGCGTGATAAGAGATGAAAGGCGGATGTGTCGTATGATGGATGGCGTCCAGTCGAAAGGGAGGTCGGGTGTTGTTCAATGACGCACTAGCCTCACGCCCTTCGGCTTCGTGTACAGTACAAGTCCTCTGCATCGTCTACCTCTCTCCATCTTCACCCTGGAGGCATGTGAGCGAGGTGATACTGCGTAGGTGATATGGTCGGATCGCAAGGTGGAGTACTAGGTATATACTCTCGCACAGTACCAATGCTAGTACCAGTACCAGTGCTAGCGCCAGTACCAGCACCTAACCGCCAATGCTGATCCCGACCTCATGCTCTCTGGCAGGCGGTGTCGTGTCTGTCTGTCTGTCTGTCTTGATTCGGTTGTGCACGAGATTGTCAGGCCAGGATGGAGTGGGGTCACGGCGGCTGTGGTTGTGGATGTGGATGTGGATGTGGATGGGAGATCCATCAAATCATATCGATCAATCAATCACTCGATCAATCACTCGATCAATCACTCGATCAGTCAGCCAGTCTCATCACGGGACGAGGCTATTTCAGGATTAGGTACCTCGAGATGAGACTCGGAGATCACGCCCCACATTCAACCGCGGTCTCGGCGAGTATGGGCCGAACCGAACCCCCATCTAACCACTTTGATTGTCCCTCGATGTGTGCACACACGATCCTGATTTTTATACGGTTGATATATTGTATGAACTAATAATGAATATCCTTGCAATATACCTAGGTATGTATGTATGTATGTAGGTAGTTGGGCATTTACAATGTCGCTAGTAGTATCAAAACTCCCGTCTAATCACGTTTGTGGGCCATGGAAATACTTCTCACTGCGTATATTTGATTCCTCCATGCGTATAAGAGAGACTATCTACGTCGTCCATCTCTCCATCAGCCCTTCCAAGTCCGCTCCTCCTACCTCATACCTTCAGTAGGTGATCGCCAAGGGATGGTAACGTATGCACATCCTTGGCGACTCGTTGCATTTAACCGTCGAAACTTTATAAAGACTTCAGTCGTAGTGAGTGCAATGCGAAGTCCAAAACACTGTGGATGATCACGATTGTATCAACACGCACGCCCGTTCTCTGTGTTTGAGAGCCGTGACCAGAGAATGAGGGGGTTTGGTTAGATCGAGTGTTCACATCGCTGTTTAAAAGCACCATCTGGCTTCATCAAAAGCTCCAATTGATCTGTACGTTGCGTCTAGTTTCTGGTGATTTTTTCTTGTTTAATTTACACTAAATCAGTCACTTTGATTAAAACGAGGTGTTTCGACTTCGACTGCAAGCATGCAGTCATAAATTCTGTTATCGTAGGTGCTTGAAAGTACCTCAAGAACCTGGTGTTATATGATAACAACTCTTCGATCCTGCCCATCAACTATTGTATGGCGGGTGCTTAAAAGTATGCGAACAGGCCACCAACAACTGGCAGAGCCAAAGCTCCCACGAGGACTGGGTGGTTGCGGGTTTCTCCATTGAACGGAGGGCTTGTAGCAAAAGTGCTGGACGCGTTGCTCGAGGTGCCAGAAGGCCAGGTGGAGCTATTGTCAGATGCGTTGCTGGTACCAGATGGAACAACAGCAGCCGGAGACCCTTGCTTGCTTGTCGACCCAGCTACAACAGTGCTGCTGGTGCTAGTGGTCTGCGAGGATGGAGCGCTAGCCGCGCTAGTCGAGCTGCTCACAGAGCTGATCGTATTGCTGGCACTGGCAGCTGGAAGCGCAGATGAAGAAGCAGTACTGCTGTGAGTGGTCGTTGATGATGATGATGGTGAAGATGAGGATGAAGACGAGGATGAAGACGAGGACGAGGACAAGGATTGAGCACCTGCATTCGCACCAGCTCCGATCCCTGTGGCAGTGATTGTTTCCACAGTGCTATCGTGACTCCATGTGAGAACCGAACCCGACAAGGGCGACGTGATCGGTGTCGCAGTGTTGATGTCCGACGCCGACACGGTTGTCGCCGGGAGGTTGTCACTGGGGCTGTAGAAAGTGCCGGATGCTGGAGTGTATCCCAGCATGCTGCCACACTGGGAGAAATCAACGCTGCCGCACTGGGACTTGAAGTCCGAGTCACTCTGGATCTGGCCTGAAAGGCCGTTGTTTGTTACTTGGCTGAAATCTCCGCCTGGGCATTGATCTTGGGTTCTAAACAGCGTCAGCGACATTCGAGTCGAAAGAATGCCAGCAGAGAATGCTAGCATCTTACTTACAGCGAGAGGGCTGCGCTATAAGCACAGCAATCGCAAGGGGTAGTGCTGGCAAAAGCATTCTGGGTGTAGATAGCCGCATCGCATTTGGACCAAGCATTGTTGATGCTCTCGAATCCCGTGCTGACCGCCACGTAGTTGCAGGAGCAGCTATCCGGAGCATCACTGGACGGGATTGGAACGTAGGGGATCGGGAGTGAGGCTCCTGCGCAAGTGAGATATTGGTTGACGAAACTCTGCCACTCGCAAGTATAAACCTAACGGAAAGTTTCAACCAGTCAGTATTCGCCCGGGCTGAGGGAAACGCAGACGCGTAACGACATTTTTCCAATCGGTGATCCCACGATACGTACTTTGTTCCAACACGAGGTGAGGGTACACTCGATCAGAGCCTGGTCCAATGCACAAGCACCTGAAGCAGCGCATTCATACCCATCGACTGCCTCGCAGTCATTCACGACTGTAGCCACGTCGTCCGTCGCGGTTTGGGCACAGGAGTTGTATGCTGCCTGGTCGACGCAGCCGCTCAGTAGGCCATTCTGTGCCACTACGAAACCCAGCAAAGGGAGTGCGACAGCGATTTTGCGGACAGACATCTTCGACAAGCTCGTGGTGAATAGCTTAGACCTGGCAGGGACAACTGAGAGGAGACGATTTCGATGATCAGGGGCATTCCATTCCGGGGCTCGTCGAGCTTTATATGTTGAGCAGCCAACATGCAGGAACCCGTTGGAAGCGGTTCCTTCAGGTTGCAAGGCATCGCTACAGAACCCACGTGCATTCGTGGAGACGCCCACAGCCAGTGAGCTTTATCTGCTATTTTTGCTGCATTCGATAAAATCAATGGCGGGAGCTCCATCACCGCGAAAGGACCGGCAAGGGAAGCATCTGGTTCGGGACTGTTCCCTGGCAGTGTTCGCAGAGATGAGGGTCCATGGGGGCCAGGACTAGACGAAACATCTCTTTTATTCCCGAGACTAACGTGTCTCTCTCAGCCTCAATTCACGTCGTGGAGGGTTGTCGTTCCAAGGCAATCACTTACTCGAGTGGGTTCGATCTCCGTGGGATCTGCCAGCGTTCACCAATGGCGAGATGTCTACGGCCTTGAAGCGGCGCAGCCTCCGTTCCGCTCTGCTCTGCTCCACATCCTGCCTTGGATCTGGACTGATATACCCTCAGAGGCTGTGTAGTGAAGCCCCTCGGCGTTTGATTTTCGGCTTTTGACTTTTAGATCTCAAAACTTGCATAGAGCAAGATATGGATTATTCCAGCCAATCAACGCATACGGAACAGACAAGGGTCGGCGTCTGGAATGGAAGACTATACGAACGGAGGTACGGATTGGAACAAGGCCGTAGGCTTAGGTAGGTAGGCCAAACCCATAAGGATTCACCCTAGTTACGCCTTACCTCGATATGGAGGCGTTCGTAGAGATTGAGTGATTACGCTACATATTCGCGCTTATTACTGTAGTACTATCTCCTGTCTAGGCATCTAAACGTACGATATGGATAGTCGACGCTGTTCGCAAAGCCTCCATCCACACGTGACCTGCGGCTGTGACGGTTATATGGCAGGATTCCCATTGATACCCGACACCAACTTCACATGGGTTTTCCATACGGAACCTCTAGATCGATGTCTCGAGGCGGTAATCTCATGCATCAGCCTCTAAAGGAGGCTTCCAGTTGAGACTATTAGGGTCAGGATATCTACAGGTATGGCCATCTGCCCTATTACCCTCGAATGGAGAGATTACGAACTTCCGCAATAAGGTTTGTAACAGGGTGGAGGGTTAAGGATCGAGCCGAAGAAGCCGTAGCCATTATGTACCCTGATCTCAGAAGGTTATTATATGCAGGAAATGCGGATAACGAAGCAGAGGGAAGAAGGATAAAGCACTGAGTAAAATACAAAGAGCATGGAAGAAAGACGCTAAAACGAATGTCCCTGCTTTATATCAGCACCTGCTTGACACTTGCATCGAGATGAACTCCTTCGTTTGTCTCTCTATCTCGGACCGGTTCCGCTACAAGGGGCTATCTGTGCGAATTGTTGATGGCGGGCCAAAGCAAGGATTGGGCCCAATGACGAGATGACAACGAACAAAGAGCGCTCGACCCGGGCCAGCAATAGATCATGCCTTGTTTCCTCAGTGAACAGCGTTTTGCGTATGGATGCTGCACAATGAAGGCGTTGTTGGCAACCGGCATCAACCACAAGCCAGGTAGGTACCCGTGTTGACAATCATCCATCTATCGCTGGCGCATGCAGGGGCTAAGGTTATAGGCACTTGGAAGAACCACCCTCCTCGAGCTTGTTGGCTGTAACAGCCCTTCCTCACCCCGTTCGTTCTCCTTCGATGCTGGCATGTTTTCGAGCGGGTGAAGTCCAGACCCATGCTATACAGCATACACGACGAGGATGTAAAACTAATTTCTCTGGTGGCGATAGTTCGAATGTTTTGACGTTCGTTTGGCTTTTTGTCTTGCTGTTCAGCTGATGACTACTGGAAATCTAGAAATACGGCTCCCAATACAACATGTAGTACCGTGCATATGTAGTCATGGTTGTCGTCTGAATGATGTGCAACATCTGCATGCCGCATTCACACTCTCGAGTAGATTACCTCCTGCAGCTGCCTGGCTTCATCTGCCATCGGCTCTGCCTTCAAGACATGGTAGACCATTACCACGAATGAAACCTGGTCGACACTCATCCAAACACCTGCAAAACTTAACTGCTAGATTGCAGTGTGTACTTGGAGGTAGAGCATTTGTGGGGACAGATATGATCATGACAGAGAGCAGTTATGGCGAGATCAGTAGTCCTTTTCAGTAGACAGAGTATATGTACAACAACGCACTGTGGCCATCTCGCTTCTCTTCGCCCTCTTGCCTTGAGAAGGGTGTCTAGCGCGACGCGACAACCCAAGCCACTCTATCATTCCATGTTGAGAGTCTCACTCCCAAGCCAGCGTACATTGCTTCCATCGCCAGAGGACTCTAGTGATCCTTCTTGGCGTGCCTGAGGGCTGGGTTCCTTGGGTCGTTCTTGTACTCGTCGGCTGAAGGAGGGAGAAAAAAAAAGACATGTCAGCGCAATTCCAATGCAAGATCTATTCGCAAATTCCAGTCGGTGCATATCAACTCCGGTGCAGACTGCGCGCCCACCAGAAGAAGGGAAAATACATACTGTTCGCCAGCGTGGTCGAGAGGGAGTTGATGCCGTATGCGATGATGAGACCTATATCGCGTGGACAAGATCCATATTAGTTTGCGTCCTGTCCGAGAGCCGGCCATTGGCAAGTCCTGTGTGTATCCCCTCTTTCCCGCCTCATCACATTCAATCTCCACCCTCCATCGTATCCATCACCAGATCCTTCGACATACCGGCAGTGTAGAAAGGCCACATCGGTTTCGCTGGAGCAGAATTGGTCAGTCTCGAAGGTTACTCAATGCGATAGCTCGGCCATTGGGAGTGTCGAGGCGAGAGGGGGATGGCATGGGATGACGGCTCATCCAGCCATTGCGCGCTTACCGACGGGCGTAGGGAACTTCTTGCCAAGGAGACCGGCCATTTTGTATGTGTCTGTTCGAACGGACTGTGATTGTTGGTGGCGAGAATGAGGTTCGTATGTGGTCGAGGTGGTTGTCTTTCGTGATGTCCGCGCCCAGCTGTAGCCCATGCGAGGTTGTGAAGCTTTCGGATGAGAAAGTAGCTTTGCCCGGTTTGTGGCTAAACTTCGGAAGTTTACCCGCTGTCGCTGCGTTATTGAACGTTATGAACTGCTTAACTACCACCCTGTTTGTTTGGATATATTAAGGTCGGATTAGGTTGTTGTTTAGTGGGGTTGGGCATGACCTTCAATTTTCGATTTATTTAAAAAGAGACTTTCTGAGGTCGGCGATCAAAATGGAGAGCAGCTCTCAGAACGCGCTGCGAGGCTGCGTCTCGTCCTTACAATCTAGCATGCAACTGCTAGACTCCAGCATCAACATCCTCGACTCCGGCGTGCACGACTACCCACGCTTGGCCAGAGTGCTACAGACGAACAGGGTGAGGGGCCCACGACATTGAGAGAGCATCAAGGATACTCTATCGACAAGGACGACCCCACAGACTGTCACTAATCACTTCACTCACAGCACTTCGAACTCGTTTCAGAACACGACCTCACAACAGCACAATCCTCTCTCCTCGCCGAGATCCAACCGGAGGTTTCCAGCCTACTCGCCCGCGTCGAGGCTTATCTGGACAAACTGGAGCGCAGAGAGCAGTCGCTAATGGCAAAGGCCGATTTGCAGCAAGGCCGTCTGGCGCAACCCTCGCGCTCGACTACCGGTGCTACCATTTCAGGGCATGGGTCTGTGGCGAGGAAGGCTTCGGTGGTAGGGGGTGGCGCTGGTAGGCCAGATAAGGGACTGAACGAGCTCGAGAAGATGAAAGTGCAGCAGTTGAGACAGAAAAAGGACAGACTGAGCTTTGCCGTCAGCAGGCTCGAGTTGCAGGCGGGCCAGCGCCAGAGGCAACTGAGAAAGAGTATGGCTGCACAGTGAGCCACTGTGCTCTGGTTCGGCTTGGCTTGGCTTGGTTTGATTCAGTTCGGTTTGACTTGATTGCGAGTCTGCTGATCGTAGGCGTTTTTGGCTCGGGTTTAGCGATGCATGATACCCATTGTTGTGATTACCTATGCTACAATGAAAGTCATTAAGAGTAGAATATGGTCGGAGATACATCGAATGTGTGAATGCTGCTTCTGGAGAGCACGTTTCCACATTTCATTCGGTTATACTTCAAGTAATTTGTCGTTGTCCACCTTCGCCATTGGATCGTCAGCCGCCTGTCTCTGCCGACGATACCTATCCATCTCCTCACTCGACACTCCCGCCTTCAACTCCTCGTCTCTTCGCCGTCGCTCATCACGACTCATCTTTTCGGGTGGGTCTACGGCGTTGGGAACATGTGAGACTTTCTGCTCCTCTTGCCAGGTATCTTCCTTGTCCTCGGCCTGTGCGTTACCGGACTCTGCTGCTGTGGGAATCTCGCTCTGTGGAAGGGCCAGGCCTTTGCCATAGAATTCGGCCTCTTCAGCTGCTTCTATACCTGCCTGCCCTGTACAGAATGACTGCTTTACGATGCTGTGACAGCAGGCATAACCCCACTCGAAGTCTTTCCACCAGCTGCCAAACACTGACGTGTGGTTATTGATCAACACATCCTCGGCATAGATGCTCTTCTCTTTCTTTTGCGGTTGACCCTTTATCCTCCCCTTCTCGTCGTATTCGACAAATGTCTCGCTTGCGGCGAGAACCTTCGGTTTCGCCTGTACGGCAGACTGATCTCCATAGGCAGCGAGCAACTGTGTTCTCTTCGCCGTCGCCCTCTCTGCCTCCTCTTGTGCTTTCCTCTTTCGGTTGACCTCGCCCTCTGTCGGGTTAGCTTGTATGTGTATCTTATCCGCATCCCCTCTCTCCTGCGTCTCCCAGGCATATTTTTGCGCTCGCTCAAACTCGGCCGCGTCACCGGAAGCCTTGCGAAAACCCTCGTCAGCAATAAGCTCGTTTGTCGAGTCACCCGCGTCAACCATCGTCCTGGTCTTCGGATCGTACTTGGCCGAGTCGAGATCCAGGTTCAGCAGATACTTTGCTGTATCTTCTCTGATCCGGAGGTTCCTTGTAGAAGTGGCCTGGTTCCTGCCCATGTCGGTCTCGGCGTCGTATCTGTCCCCAGACCCATCATCCTCACCATCTCCCTCGCCATCCTCATCCTCGCCAGCCGCTTTCTTCTTAATCTGTTCCAATTCCTCGAATTCCTTGACAACGGCATTGTATTCAGCCGGGTCATACCCATTCCACCGATCCCGTTTGGCGTCCCAGCCCAGGCTGAGCTCTTTCCCATCTTCATCCGCAGCGATCGCCTGACCTGTCCATCTAGCGCCGGCTTTGCGCCGTCGTTGTAGGCAGTCTTTCGCCTTGTGACCCATCGCGCCACAGTTCTCGCAAGCGCCTTTGCGAAACTTGGTCGCCGCCGGCTTCCGTTTCGACTGCGCTCTGTCATACCATTCTGATGTCGCGATCGGATCCGAGTGCTTTGCCTCGGACTGTAACCGTTGATGCTGGAGGTAATCGTCATCTGTCGCAGTTGAGTCGTCGATATAAAATGGCTTTTTGGCAATGAACGACGGGATGTACTCGTTGCGTTCTGTGTTTCTTGGTTTCTCTGCGTTCGCTCCAGTGGCAGCTTTATTTGTCGGTGGTGGAGGCATGATTTTGTAGAGTTTTGCGACTACTGTAAAGGTACGATCTTGTCTACATCTCAGACAAATCCACCCAGTTAGAACCAACCTTAGAAACCCATACCTAGGTAGGCTTCAGATTCGTCTGGAGATAGTCGGTTCCTAGTCATCCATGACATAAGCCAGATACGGAGATACCCGCTACAGATCGGCGGTACAGATAGTCGCGTGCGACGGTCCGCACGGAAGTCTTACCACGTAAAGTTAGTCTGTCGGACGGACGGACGCTTCCTCTTCTGCCGCTCTCTTGGACTTTGCTTTCGATCATCATCTCGACCTGGACCATTATCATTTGAATGATACTCAATGAAACTGGTCGTATTCAATCGCTTGATTGTTCGGGCTTGAGCCACCAACGCACAACGCAATACATGCGTTTATGCCCAAAGATAAGCCTCGCTCAGACCGTGAGACAACCACGTCACTGGCAATACAACTGTTTCTCTTGCTCCCAGCCACTGCTACCAGCACTCCCAGCCGCCTCATCATGTTCCCACCACCTCATTTTCAAGTCGTCGGATACCTTTCAACAAGTATCCATTCCCTTCTTCATTCCTGACCTGCATCTCCACATCTCACACGTGCTTCACAATCTGCATTGTTTTTTTGCTCGCCTTTACCTGAGAGCCTTGTCGCATAGCACAGCATTCATCGCGCATGTCCATTCCAATGTCCGCTAGTAAGCCGGCTCTCTCGCTCAATCCCTACACCACACGACATGTAAACGGTAAGCTTTCCCGCCTATGCAGCCGACTCAACCTTCTCCATGCCACCAGAGCCAGGTTGGCGGCTTGTACAGTACTGTTGCTGGCTTGAAGCCTGCATCTTCTCCACTCGCAAAGGATATGCAACTTGGGAGTGGTCCGATTAGTTACGATACCGACCGATACTGACTGCTCGCTTGCAATAGTATCTTCACCCTCAGTCGTTCACAGGAAGGAATCCGAACAATCAATAACTGCGAGCGAGGACTATTACAGTCTTTCCTCGTCGAACAACTCTATTCGAACAGTGAATGCCGTTCCACAGCAATCAGGTCTAGCCATCCCTCACCCATCAACCCCACCCTCGAGATACCGCACACCCCAACAAAGTACAACTAGTCTCAGACAATACTCCAGCAAAGACGACGCGATAACTGGAACTGCCGATACTGTCCCGGAAAGGAAAACACCAATGCGCGGTGTTGGTAAACGACGAGAAAGTCTTCCAGCTGAAGATCCCCCATATGGCGCTTCAGACGTCATCGTACCAGAGCCATCAAGAATTCGTGAGGGCGCTATTCGACGGAAACCGGTTCCTAGCACAGTCATAGAGATGCCATCGCCAAACAAGACACCCACGCAGCGTGACTACTCAGGACGGAGAGGCGTTATCGATTCAGAATATGAAGTACCCACCTCCAGTATCGTTGATCCAGCTCCTGCTAGAAGTTCAATGGCTAGAGAGATCGATCGAGAGGCTGATGCACCAACGCCGGGCATCGATGATTCTCCATATATCCACTTCGCTCTCGACCAACTGACCCGGGACGAGGAGGTCCAACGGGGGAGTCGTTTCTATCCAGGACAAGGGCGCTATGCCGCTATTCCCACTACTGACAGACATCTACACGAACCTGCCGGTCCTCAGCAAGCGCATCTGGTTGCGACTCGCCAGCAAGAACAAAGGCGGCAATCTCTTCCACAATACTCGTCCCTCCAGCGTTCGCAGTCCGGACGTGCGGCTGGGTACCAACCCGTCGCTCAACAAGATGACCTACCTCAATCAGAAGGTGAGGCATTTGTTCAGCCGCCGCCGCGAGATCCTCGCAGGCCAGTCTCTCCACCTTTTGGAAGTGGTCACTCACAAGCCCTTGACCCTGGTTCCCTTTCTAGTGCTGTAGCAGCTGCTGGCACTGGCCTCCCTCCACCACCTTCAGCGTCGCAGCGACAACTTCAAGAGATGCCATCGACAGTTGGGCAAGGTGCGCCGGATCTTTTCATTCCTGTCGATGCCTCGTCAGGTCTTCACCGACCATTGACGTTCTTGCCTGGCATTCTTCGCCCATTGTGGCTTGGACTTTTCTGGTCGTATGCCTTCGTTTGCACTATCCTCTTGATAGTAGCTGCAGGTTACAGTGCTGGAGAGATTGGCCTATGGTATTACGGAGCCATCGGTGATGGGAAGTACTTTGTGGCGCA
Source organism: Scorias spongiosa (assembly GCA_018467035.1). NCBI lineage: Eukaryota > Fungi > Ascomycota > Dothideomycetes > Capnodiales > Readerielliopsidaceae > Scorias > Scorias spongiosa. The sequence continues at coordinate 2,722,162 of JACSZZ010000003.1, read as the reverse complement.
ATACCTGCCCACACTCTTAGGCGCCATACTACTTTTGTGGTTATGGCAGGTTGAGATTGCTCTGCAGCGGGTACTACCTTTCATTGGGATGGCAAGCGAGGATATTCAAACACGCCAGTTGGCAACAACATTGCCGCTCGTACCACAAGGTTTCATGTGGCCAACGATTGGCCATTGGACAGTTCCTGAGATGAAAATCCCAGCTGCGTTCCTCCTTGTAGCCTGGCCGATTCACATATTTATTCTGCCCCTGCTCTCCAGTAGCTTCAACGTCTATTTCTACGGCACTCCAGGGCGATGGAGGTGGATTGCTACCCAAGGGGTGATTTGGACCGTCATCGCCTTGCTACTCTTTCTTCTGGCTGCTGTCTTGGTTTTGATGTTCTGGCTTCGCAAGCATCGCAGTGGGCTTTTGTGGGACCCTAGAAGTCTTGCCGATGCGATCGTCTTGCTGGAACGCAGCAACGCTCTTGATGGCAGTGCACAGCATGATCCAGCCAAACTCGGCTACTGGCGTACTGCCGCTCGACCGAACGAGGTGTTCCACGGCTACGGCGTTCCTAACAAGAATGCTCGAAGATATTCCGTCGAAGGCGGTCGTATCCGGGAAAGGCTGCCTGCAGTACCTGCCGAACAGAGGTATTCTGATCACTCTGCAGATCTCGAAGCTGGCGGCAGGCGCCAGCCAGCTGGTAGATTCTCACGCGACGTGGTGAGACCTATACTACCTCGGCGCAAACGGGACAGCACTGGAGTTTATGTCGACGAATCCAGCTTCCAAAGTGCGTTGCCATGGTTCTTGAAGACGCCCTTCGCATTGCTCTGGTCCGTCATCGCTGTTGCACTTCTCCTTGCCTTCCTCATTGTCAGCTACCTACCATCCACGCGGTTGACTGTGGATGGCTTCCTGCCTCGTGTCGGAGATTCCATCAACAGAGCAGGCTTTTCACCAACGAACTTCCTCTACAGCTTCATACCAGCCTTCCTCGCTAATCTATGCTTACTGTGCTGGGCCAGCATCGATCTAGCGTATCGTCGCCTCCAGCCCCTTGCCGCTTTGACTGGGCGAGAAGGGCAGGTGGCAGAGAAGAGTATACTGGCTTCATACGCAGCCGACCTCCCACTGGCTGTGACTATTACGTCTTTCGTCAATGGGCATTTCAAAGTCTCATTCTTCAGCCTTATGACCCTGGTCGCCGCGACACTGCCTATATTGGCTGGGGGTTGTTTCTGGGCGCTATTCTACGTGCCACTTCAAGAGACCCGGGTCAGCGTTCACTTCTCAGCGTTTTACGCCCTGACGGTCTTTGTTTCTCTGTACGCAGCGGCATATGTCCTAGTCTGGCCTAGCAAAGACCTGCGACACCTTGAAGTCCCCAATGGCGGTGATGCAAACTCTTTTGCAGGCCTCATAGCCCTGGTCAGGAGGAGCCGGGTGCTCGACGAACTCGCATTTCACTCACCTCGCAGCAAGATCGAGCTCGTTACCCGCCTGCTCTCCTCCAACCCAGGAGCGCCGCTGGGTATGTCCCTACAGCCTCACAGCCAAGAACCCGGCACTGGTAACAACGCCGTCGCAAGCAAGGTCTCTATCGTCGACAGCCTGAGGGGCTTCGGCCGTGCAAGACAGCATGCCCAAGCGTCGCATGCCACGTCCGGCAGCGCCAGCAACGAAAAACGTCCTGGAACCGCTTCGAAAGGTGTGGCCAGGTTCGCTCTCGGCACCCATGAGGGTAGAGATGGGAGGGAGTTTCTCGGTCTGGACAGAACGAACCGGGATGTATGAATATTGAGCACGGCGCGGCTCTCCTTCGATTCTTGAATGGTGCGATTTTTACAACCCAAGCATGGGGTTTTCCACTGGCATGCTAAGGCGCAAACGAATTATGGGATAAAGACATGACGAGGATCACGCATGCATGCATTTTTTACGGATTTGATTTGATTTGATTCGATGCGATGGAGCAGGATGGGATATATGAGCGATTGTGACTCCATGTCTCGACAGACGTGGCCACGGATATGTAGAATTGATAGTGATGATGACGCATGATCTACATGTGTCTTTAATGTCTGAAAGATCTCCAAAGCCACACCAACCCCATGACCAAGTAGCCATATCGACAAACATTCCCCTCTCCATCGTGATGTGAAGCGATCTCAAAGATGCCGCTCTAGCAATACTACCCCTCTTTTCATAACTAGGTACTTGCCAAGCTGCCTCAGAGCCAAGAAACTCCCCCTCATGGATGTCCATCATAGTATCATTATACGCTCCGACATGTTGGGCACCTTCCTATCCCGGTATCGCTGCAGAAGCTGAACCATCCCATCCCCAGCCAATTAACACGTCTATTCTCGACTGGAGGAATGAGTTTGACATGATAAGGCCAACAAAGATGCTCCGGCCAAGGCTCTTATTCTCCTTCGATCGCCAATATGCTTGCGTTTGTTCTTGGGCCAAGACGATGCCAATATTGATGCAGCCGCAGATGCAGGCATATGTGCCTTGCCGTTGACTGTGAGGGCCGCTCTTGCGCCGCACCATCACCATGGCAGATGGTCACCAGGGTAGGCCATGTATCAATGGTAAGAGGTAGGACTAGTTGGATGGAGATAGAAGAGAAACGGTTCGCCCTCTGGGCACTGTTATTCTGCAGCTTCTCTTGGGTTGATTGACTACGACTACAGTTGAAATCGCAAATTCCACGACACCACTCGGTCCACCCATATCACCTGCTGGGGGCTCTAGAACAGTTATATCTGGGCTTCGACTCGTTGAACCGAATCGAATGGCATCGCGCTGCTCTCTACCAACCGCATAATACCGCTTCGCACAAGCTTCCAACATGGGACGGCACATTGATAAAGGAGGCATTGCCATCATCGTCGTTTTGTCAGTCGGCGTGCTCGTCGCAGTGCCGCTGCTGGCTAGGTTTATGTTCGTGCGCCGATCCAGGCTCAACCTGAGAAATGCCGACGGTTCAGAATCCCAGCACGGCCAGGTCGTGGACCTTGACCAGGTCGAGAGGGATCACAAGGTTGTTCGAATGAAGACGTAAGGCTCCGAGGCACGCTACAGTGTGATTACGTTCTTGGAAGACTGGTCTACATGGCGTCTGAAAAGGAATGGATGAGAGAACTGTAGATCGTCGAGCCGGTCAAACGGTCGTTTTGATCTGGAAGCGCATCGTCGAGTGGAGAGTTACGTTGGAAATTTCGGCAATCTGCTCTCAGTCACGATCGCAGTTGCTGTCTTGGATGGTGGTACTGTGACATGCTTAACATGTGTCGACCTGCACTCTGAGAATGCGGTATGAAGGACATGTTACTGGATCTACCACGATAATCGTCTTTAGGACATCAGAGTGTCAACGCTCAATATCTATAACGAAGAGGCGGTGGAAAACATCGACGTGGGCGTGGTGACTTCACAGCGATCGTCAGAAGCCAATTGAGTGGCGTGATTAATGAACCCTGTACCATGACATTATCTATAACTCCCAGTCAGCAAGATGGGTGATTGCAACCAGAGTGATGGTGTTTCTTCTGCCGATAATGGTATGTGCTGTTGCTCGCTAGAAGCTGAGGTCGACACCACACATTGACCGGCGCTTCAGATATATTCCGCATTTAACCATCTCGCTGCAGCTGAGAACAAGGGTGAATACGTTGAAAAGCAACAAGCATGAGCTAGGCCTGCAAGCATCTCCTAAATTTCCCAATATCAATAGCTTTGATCACGGCTGTACTATCATTACGCCATGACGGCGGGTCTGTGTGTTCATAAACTGGGAAGACCGCCTCTCAACAGCCATAAATAATTGTCTAGTAGTCCAACCATAAGCTGTACGGTCTCATGGTGAAGTAATCGGGTCATATCGAACACACCAACGAGCCATGTGTCTAGGACTGATTTGACCAAAGGGAGTATATCATCAGCTTTTAAACGGTGGATATGAAGTTTTCCAGCTCCAGAGGTTCATGTCCAGGACATGACAGAGCATGCTCACCGTTGGGTACCAACAGTTGACATCAGCAACCATGGCTATCAGTGACTTCAGCCGTGATACATCCACACAGCGATACACTCTTGATATACACAAAGATAACAGGTAAGATAATAGGCTCGCATCCATAGTATTAAGGGCTCACATCCATAGTATTAAGAACCAATGGCAACGTCTTGTGCATGATCCTACCCCTCGTCAACCGTCGGATAGCGGATTGAACAGGATCCGAGTAACATCGTGTCGGTGACTCGGCTGGGATGAAAATTCCCCGTAGGCAACGGTAACCCTGAGCTCGACCGATCAGTAAGTGCAGAAAGCACAATCGTTGCCGGGATAATCATTGGCTCATTCGCTGAATACGAAGCTTATTCCCACCCGCGGCCTGCAAGTGGGTTCGATAAATGAGAGTGAGAAGGCGAATGCGATGCCGCGTCCTGTCTCTGTCAGATCGACAATGCAGTCTCGAGAATGTTTGAAGCGCCCACGAGGGATGTATCGCCAAGATACTACTGCTGTACCGAAAGATTCATGCGCACCCATTGCAACCCTGCTCCCAAGAATTGGGGACATGTGTCCTAGGGGTGGTATGTCGATCTTTCCCGTAGGGTCGTGGGCACACATAAAGCTTCAGACCCTGCTCTGTTGATCATTTCCACGCAGTCTACCAATGCCAAGTGAATCGAAAAGCTGGAGCGTCTGAGGAAACCCTGACCAGGGTCCAACGACTAACCCGGTTCATAGGAGTACAATCGGCGCGAAAGGGCCATTATCGTGTGGACCTAGGGTTGATATGCCGCTATCCCCGGTCCCTAACCTAAAGACCCATCAAATCTCGTCGTCTCCTGAGCGGCACAGATTAGCTACTGTACGTGGCATGCAGGTCAGGTCTAGTAACGAGCCGACAGACAACAAAGAGCCTTTATACATATTTCACGGGAGTTGGAATTGGTACTTTGGCCAATGCCGTCGGTAAGCACCGGCCAAGCCGTGGCTATCTCGTTGATGATTGCGGAGACGGAAACGGATAAGAGGTAAGTAAGTAAGCAAACTGACTTTTCAACCGGCACAGAGTCCACTTGAAGCACCATCAAACTGCTCCATTTCCAGAACATTCAGGGAGGCAGTTCGTCTACAGACTTTAAGGGCGGTTGGTTGGTTGACCGGACTTACGGGACCAGCGTGGGTCGAAAAATGGTCCACCTGCACCTACTTAAAAGTCAGCAACGGAGTGTGCTGTAGTGCACGTTTTGTTGAACATCCCGTTCCAACGTTCCACTCGCTAGGCGATATTTCACACAAATTGCGGTCGGTACCAGAACGGGCTCGGAGGCACAGCCCAGCAGGCTCACACCGGTTCGCTACTAGTCAATGATTTATTGCAATAGCACAAGGACGCATGCCGTCTATTCTACAGTGCGCATTTGCCGTTTGTGATATTCTCCGGCCTGAACAGTCACCACAATTGAAACCGAGCATGCAATTCAATCCCGCCGCATCTGCTAGCACGGGAAGGATCATGATGATGTCTGAGTTTTTAGTCCCTCCTCCTCCGTCATCGACTTCATGGGGGCGCCCGCTACATGCGTAATGGGTAGGGCATTTCCTATAGCAGTATTTACAGAAGGATGTCTATACTCCACCCTCAAATGCCGACGGTATACTTTCGAAGACTCATTGGCCGCACGTCTCATGAATGGGTAGAACTACCTACCTATCTGCCTACCTATCTACCTACACCGCGCTGTTGTACCCAGGTAGAAGATAATATCCATCCACGTACATATGGATGCAGGTACCGTCGACGCAGCCAATAAATTGGCCAGAAGCGCCACTTCAGCTTCCTTCTCCGCGCTCTATCAGAGTGACTCTGGGAATTGCGACCTCTCATCCCATCCCGTCTCATCTCGTCATCTTTCCGATCTTAACAATTTTGCACCTCCACGATCCCCATTATCGTCCCCATCATCCATATCATCTTCACCCGTTGTGGTTCCAGCCATCGTCTCCCGCCAATCCCTAGGCTCGTCTATTCCCGCCCAGCCGTCTTCAAGGCTGATGACGAATATCTCTTGGTCATGTCTATATGGTCTCAATAGTGGCGCATGAACCAAGCTAACCACAGTCATGAGCCGATGGACCGCTTTTCACTGTCCTCTCTGGTTAAGTTTCTAGAATTGCATCTTCCTTGTTAATATATGGACCGCTGCTGCGTCTGCACCTCCATGCAGCCTTCAGGGATCTGATTAAAAATACGGTGCGCTCTCTGTGCCTTTGCATCACTTACAAGGCAGTTGCTGTTCTGGGCACCGAACTTTAAAGCATTGTAGTGAGGCACCCTTGTACCAATTAAATTCTCTATTGTATCTAATATGGCATCAGCCCCCTTCCAACACCCGGCTCTCGAATATCAGTAACCAATTCTGGAAAGACGCTGAAGAGCGTCTTTCCTTCTGCATGTCTTTTGTACAATGGGAAACGATATCAACAAAATCGAAGAAAAACCACCGGCGGTCACATGGGTAACATTCAATCCATCCACTGGCCCTGGTGCTAATCGTCGTACCTACGCTAGCAACGAAGAGCGTCGTCGCGATGTTCGATCTGCCGCTGCGAAGGCCAGCGCTGGGGCACGTAAAGCAACCATCGCTAGGAAGGAATTGGAGAGACAGCGTACGGGGACTTCTCCCTCGGGATCCAGAGGCGCGTCTCGAAGAAGAACTCCCGCTAATAGGATATTGAGCCCTCAGCCTCAACAAACTTCCAATGAGCCCAAAGAATTAGAATTACTCAGAACCCCTCCTATGCCCGATGACGCTTTTGAAAGGTTACTGTGGTCTTCCGTCCTCGATAATTGCGACCTATTCCACGCCTCCATGCTGATAGCGGCGACCCCATTGAATTACTGTGGTGTCAATCATCCAAATTCCACAGGGCCTACTCGACCTTGCATCATCAACCTAAGGGGAACTGCTATTCGTAGTATCTACGATCTCTCAGAAACAGCCTTGAGCACCAAGAAGACATCTGGCCCATTTGCAGCTGCCATAGCTGTCTTAGCGGGCTGGGAATTGAGATATGGCGATCCTGGGGGTTACGAGTTGCATATGAAGGCATGGGAGGATATCGTCAAGCAGCAGCGAGGTACGGCGTGGGTTCAGCAACATGTTTCCACTCTCGCAGATAGGGTCGTCGATGTCATAGAGAAGCGCTACAGTAGACTGATCGATCAAACGCAGAAATACTCGCTCAGGCTGCCATTGGCTGAAGACACGATGAGGACGAAAGCGGAAGAAACAATTCCAACCACTCCGTTCAATCTTGCTCGCCCTGAGGTCAGCACTTTGATTTACTTGTTTTCGAAGTTGTCAAACTTCGATCCGGCCGCTGTGAACTCAATGGAGGCTATACAGGAGATTGGATTGATGCTTCTACTATGGAAACCAGAGCAAGAATATCCCAAGGACTGGCGACTGTTAGATCTGGATGAGAACCTGCTCGAGGATCTCGCCCTTGTCCATGTACGAGCGGCTCTGATCTCGATCGGACTGGGCTGGAGTCTTCTGCATTCGATGGCGACCGGCAACAAGCAGTATTTCGATGTGCTCGACACCATCGACGAGCACTTCCGAGAGACACGTCCACTACAGACGGAAGTTCTGTACGGTACCAAGTTTGAGGAGGCGGCTCTCTGGTCTCGTTTTATCCTTACCGCAAAAGCGAGGCCCGAGCATTGGGATTCCAGAACCATTGATATCCTGCGTCAGCTGGCCGTGGGCCAGAGGGTAAGTAGCCGTCAAAGATTGCTTTCGATCGTGCAGCGATGGCCATATGTTGGAATGGTGTTTGACGATGCTATGCAGGAGGTGTTTGCGTCTCTGGAAAGTGATGTGGACGCTGCTCTGTAACATGCCACAGACGGATGTGTGTTTCCCCCTGTATCCTTTCAGCGACGGTGTTTGTATTTGTGGGGATGATACCCACGACTGTACTGTAGTCATGCATTAACGTATTCTAGTGCTCGTTCCTCTTTCCAAGCGTCAAATAAAGACCAACAGGATCATCAAAAGTTGCACCGCCGCTATGCGGCTCCATCCGTCCTTATCTGGTACAGATAGGAAGGAGCACAGACTCGGCTTAAGGCTGATCTCCACTGCCACACCTGGGTAACGTCAGTGTTGCTGTGCAGCTCTTCATGCTGTTCACCATCCGTATGGCGACCACCCCGCGGTACCTGAGCAGACAGTTTGCTCCGGCTCTCAAGAGATCAACGTACTTCTCCCCAGCGCCTGTACGGTTTCAACGGCCGGTAGGATGGAGATCCTTTCAGACAGCGCCTGAGGGGCCACAAAGAATACCCGACTTTGCCTTCGCGTTCGAGTACGGCCCTCTCCCTTACTCTTACGACGTACGGTCTTATTGACGGGTCTTTCAGCATCGACGGAGTCCTCTTGAGATCATCCACTCCAATCCCTGGTGCCCATGAGGCTCTCTCGTACCTTCAGCAGCATAAGATCCCATTCATCCTCCTCACCAATGGCGGAGGTAAGAGCGAGGAAGACAGAGTGGCAGAGCTGAGCAAGAAGCTGGATATACCGCTGGACACATCCATGTTCGTGCAGTCGCACACGCCGTTTGCAAACATGTTTGACCTGCACGATCGGACAATCCTAGTCACAGGCGGCGACTATGACAAGTGCCAATTGGTAGCGCAAGGATATGGCTTCCAGAATGTGGTGACACCGGCCGACATCGTTACAGCACACCCTGAGATCTGGCCTTTCGCGAAAGTGTTCACACAATACTACGAACAATTCGCTAAGCCACTGCCCAAACCCATCGTGCCAGGCAATCCAGCGGAGAGCTTGAAGATTGATGCAATTTTCGTGTACAACGACTCCAGAGACTGGGGTTTGGATTCTGCCATCATTCTCGACGCTCTTCTGTCGGAGCGCGGCGTACTGGGGACGTACAGTGAAAAGAATGGCGACACATCGTTGCCGAACGCGGGCTACCTTCAGGACGGCCAACCTCATCTCTACTACAGCAATCCAGATTTATGGTGGGCAGCCTCCTACCACCTCCCACGTCTGGGCCAGGGCGGCTTCCGAGAAGCGTTTGCAGGTCTATGGGCGGCGGCTACCAACGGGGCGGATCTCACCCGAACCGTCATTGGCAAACCCCATCGTCCCACGTATGAGTTCGCAGAAATCCGCCTACGCGCACATCGCAAAGCCATCGCCAAGCAGATCGGCCTCAACGATCCTTTGAGGAGAGTATATATGGTTGGCGATAATCCGGAGTCGGACATTGCTGGAGCAAATGGATATCAGAGCCCGCACGGCACCAGCTGGGAGAGCCTCTTGGTCAAAACCGGTGTCTTCCGCGACGGCACACAACCCTCGCACAAGCCTACCGCCATCGTTGACGATGTTAAAGCTGCTGTAGAATGGGCCATCAAGGACTCCAAATGGAAAGCTTGAGGATGATACATCCTCTGATCGGTATTTCTAGAGCCACGTGAAAAGAGCTGATAGATCATTCAGGCGAGATAGAGGTATAGCTGGATCGCTAACCAGCTGATTGTATCACTATGGCCGTTCTTCCTTCTGCATGTGTCTCACAAGCTAAATGATTGTCTATTTCTTTTGCTCATGATAATGTTGACAATGAGCAAACTTCGCCTGGATACCACATTCACTCTGATCCGTAGACAATCCTTCGTGCCTCAAATCCCCATCGCCCAGTTCGATTCATAGCCACCTAATTCACGACCACGACAGATACTAACGATGGCCCGTACACGAGGAACCAACGCCGTGTGTCTACCTATCCGTTTCGTACCTGCTCAAGCCCAGTCACACATCGAACCTTCGGCAGCCAGGACAGGGAAAGGGAAAGCGGCCATCTCGATGACCCCAGCTACTTTTGTCGGTTTGAGCTCTCCATCAACCACAGCAGCAGAGGAACAAACCAAAGTACCAAAGGCACGAGAACGAGGCAGTGGAAGACTCAGAAGTAGTGCCAGGGCTGGGCGTAAAGGAGGCGTTACTGGATCAGGGATCAGGAAGAGCGTCCGCCAGTCTGGCCAACGTTGTCTGACAGAAGAGCGTATTCAAGCATTCGCTCTCGATTCGCCCATCGACACCTCCGCACCTATGTTAGCAGACGGAATGGTAGATCTATCAATGGATCTAGACAAGCAGGGTGAGCGAGCCCAGGAAGTTAACGGCACAGTGGAGAGCATTCAGCGAATTCCGGCCAAACCATGTTCTTGTGAACAGCAGATCTCCTCACTGCGACGTAAGTGGATGCAGCTGTCGATCCGCGTGCAGCGTTCGATGCAGCAGGAAATCATCGCCCAGGTGCGGCACGAGCGCTTCTGTGAGGGCAAGTCTGCGGTTCGGCGTGATATCGTCAAGTATCTTGCCGACCAGGTCTCTGTATTGCACGATAGCATCTCTGTTCTTGACACCATGGGGAGCGAGAAGGCTGGTTGAGCCAGGATTTGGAATGGCCAATAAATGCACTTGTCTCGAGATTGATAGATGAGATGATCAGTCAATTTATTATCAGGTGGTTCTCTTGCGTCGAATCTTCGCCAGTGCTTGCTGTAGTCGAACCCTGTGGTCGTGGTACGCTTTCCCCGTCGTGTGGTGGCTCGTCTTGTTCCTTAGCACCTCTTATGACCCAGACTGATGTTATTAACGGCAGATAATAGTCATCAAGCCGTGTCGGTCCCTGGTGCAAGGTGATAGAAGTGCCTGATTAAAGTTTAAGATTATATTCGTCTGTTCACTTTCTACTTCAGCTTGTAGGGGACTGTAGGATGCTCTGTCACTGATTAGTCTCCTCGTAGAATGAAGATAAGAACGATGATAGATCATATCCAAACCAATCGAGTTTCATTGGATTAAGGGAGGTAGCTGGAAATTTATTAGAGTGAACGCCCAGACACTACTTAGCACTATGCAGGTGTGAGGCTGAGCGCAACGTCGGTAACACTCGAGATATCTAACGTTCTCCATTTGCATGAGATAGATGTACTGAGATGAGGTCGACGTCTATGAATACACATTTTTATATACCTTCGTTATGCCTTCCTCTTACTGCGTACCTTCTAACTGCACGTCCTGCAGTGATAGTGAACTCTCCATGGCCTCTAGCATAACAGGAATTCTGACCTTCGCACTAGCAGTTCTAGCCACCTATGTTTCCATCCAGAGAAGCTTCATCGAGAGCCCAGAGAAGCGAGATGAGATCGCCAAGAAGGTGCAGGCTAAGACAAACCTGATTAACACAGTCTACAAGAACAATATTGTGCTAGCCGACAAATACAGAGTTGGAGATGTCCAGTCAAAGTATCCTGGCCTACTCGCCGAACTGAAGGATTTACACAGATCTTCCAAAGACGTCATCAACAGTATCGAACACAGACTGTCCTACGGCAAGAAATTCCCACCGAACCGGTTCGATTTCTTGAGACTCAGAGCTCTCACCGTCATATCAGAGAAGGCTATTCAAGAATCGCTAGCTGAGCTCGACCAGATCTTGACGGACTGTCTGCGTATCGAACAAATGGTTGTGCAGGCGTACGAATTACTTGACTCACGAAGTTGATCTAAGACCAGAGACTAACACAGTGTCTATGTAGAATCAGCGAGGAGCGATTTGACGATTTGCAAAGGCGGCAGCAGCATATCCTTGATATCTTAGAAAGCAGATGGCCCAATCTGAACGATAGCGCTCTCCAGGCCAGTCACCGTTCTGCGACAACTACGACGGACCCTGATTTGCCAGTTTCAACAAATGCAAGTAGAACCGTGAGCGATACTCTGAGCCTATAACCAGAGAGTCCAACGAACCTTGTCTGAGCAGTACTTCTGATGGTCCGATGGAAAACGTCCCTTGTGAACAGCCTGAACTATCATCACCAGGGCGATTTCGGCAGAGAAATTAGCAGTCTAGCATGCTGCTTAACCTTGGAGTTCCAGTAGGATGAAGCCTTTCTCCTAAGTAGTCGTCTTCTTTATGATGTAAATTTCCAATACAAACCTCTAGGGCTGCTGGCATCTCAATCCATACTTAGGTACCTACCCAAGTGTTTCATTATAGATCGGAAGATGGATCGATATCCCACCCCGACAATTCCCCGCAAAATCACGTGATGATAGGTCGACATTCATTTGCGACATCCGATCCCTCTGCCAAATCTTGTGACAATACCAAACATCGAATACCAAAACGCCAGTCATGTCTTTGAGACCAGCAGCACCATGAGCCGTGTCGTGCCTCTGTCTGTCTCCCTTTGAGGCTTTGGAATTCCTTGCTTACACCTCACAGCGCTCTACTCAGCTCATACGTATTATCAGCAAAGACGATAGCAAATCTGAGACAAAATGGAGTCGTACCCAAACCGACACCTTGATGACCAGCCACCACACGGCGCATACGGTCACAATGGGCCTTCATCCCGACGAGACTTTGGTAAATAACTTCACGGGACATTGTTCAGTGGTTTACGGCCTTCCTACAAAGTAATCGAGATCACTAACTTGGTCATTACGCCGGAAAGACGGTCCAGATGCCAGAGACAACTACGCCCAGCATCCAGGGCGCAGCATAGACTATGATGAGCCTCCTCACAAGAGGAGCCTCTCTCGTTCCAGGTCACCTGGCCGTAGAGGCCAACAGCATGACCATTATCGCGAACGCAGCGCTGTCTCGCGTACAGCCAGGCCATACGACCGTCACTTCAAAGGGGAGGACCTGGGAGAGGGTTCTGGGTCGTACAGCTCGAGATCAGATTGGCTGAGAGCTTCACAGGATCTCAATCGTGCGCCTCGTCGGAGGAGATCGCCATATGCCGGTGGACATGACTATTATCATCGATTCGAACATCGGGAGGAAAACGGCAATCACTATTCACAGTATGACTACGAAGACGACGATCCCTACGTCGAAAGAAAGCCCATCGAGGAACCTGCGCTGTACGACGGTGAGGATGACATTGACCCGGAAGGAAAGGCTACATTGTTCCTGCTCTTGCGCAAGCTCAAAGAATCTGCCAGTGAAGAGTTGGTGGCTCGAGGGGTTGAGAAATTATATCGATCGGAAGATGCATATGGCGCGACACCTGGCAGCCTCCGCCGCATTATCCTCATACGCGATAGGAAATCCGACAGGAGCGCGTGTTTCGCTTTCGCAGAATTTTTTACAATCGCGGATTCAAAAGCAGCCGCCAGCGCTGCGCATGCGTTGGGGAGCAAGATGACGATCGCCAGTAAACAAGTCGAGGTGTCGCATCCCAGCCGGTACAACTTCCAGCAGGCTTCATTTGGTAAGCCGGAAAGGAATCCTAGATTTCTATTTGAGCTTCAAGAGGGCGAGAAGTATAAATACAAGATACCAACTTTGTACCCCAGCGTCTTCACAGTCAACGGGGAGGCGCCGCATCAGGATGCTAGCCAGACGACTCAGCAAAGTTCGCAAAACCAGACTAGAGTGCCCGATCTCAAACCCACACTTCACCTTGACGAACCCAAACCCAAAAAACGAAAGGCACAAGCAAGTGGTGCTTTACCTGCTCAGTTGGCGCAATGGCAGAAAAAGACCGAGGAACTCCGACAGCCAGGCGAATCAATTCGGGAACCTGACAAGAACTTACCAACCATAGTTCCTGAAGCTGCCCCTGTTGTTGAAGAGGAGGTGGTGCCACAGTCTTTCATCCACGGGACAAGCTGCTACCTCTGCAAGACCGTCATTGCGTCCAGCATCCTTGAGAAGCATGTCAGAGAGAGCAAAGCACATGCGAAGCATTTGGGAGACCATGCAAGGGTCGATGCAGCGTATGCTTTCATGAAGCAGAAAGGTGTAGATCCAATGTCTACGCTGAAAGTTTCAATCGCGAAACCGAATCAGGACGAGAGCTCACAGTCGAATTACATTGATCGAGCCGCTCTCCGTCGGCAGGGAGAAGCCCACGCAAGGGGAGTATCAATCCCATCTGGCAAGCCACATATCTCGTTATCGCTCAAAGATTCAGCGAAGAACAAGAGCCGTCCACAAAGCCCTTCGCCCCCTCCTGATCCGCCGATAAAGACTTTCGGACTTGGAAGCAAACTTCTCCAAAAAGCAGGCTGGAAAGAAGGCCAAGGTCTTGGTGCACAGGGTGAAGGCCGAACCCAAAGCATTGAGCAAGGCATCTACGCCGCCGGTGTTGGGTTGGGTCATGCCAGTAGTAGAAGGGGAGATGCCCTGGAAGAGGCTGATAGAGCCACTAAGGGAGGTGGCTTTGCAGACAAGACTAGGGAGCTGGCTCGCGACCGTTTCAATGCGATGAAGTGATTGCTTGATCTGTCGTAGATAATCAAACTCCATTCATACAAAACAGCCAGATCGCCAGTCGTCCCGTCTCGGCTACTAGTCTGATACAAGTGGGTGGTATTTTGGATACGACTCTTTTCTTTATTACATGCATCTCTAATACCATCAAAACCATGTGCAATCCGTGAGTGACCGTGTCAATATATACTGAAGTGGATAATAAAAATGATGGTCCGGAAAGCGGCTGGAATGCATATACATAGATGTGTTCAAAATGCTTATGTAATCTACAAGCCAATTCCATTTCCTTCTATGAGCAGAAATGCTGAGAGAATTGCGCACTAGGAAAAGTGTCACACTCAGCATGTTGGCTACAATGTAACCTAAATGATCAAACAGTGATCAGAATGGCAATCGTTTATCACATTCGATAATCTGATTATAGGACGTGCGTGTAGCCCGGCTGCGATGCATCATCACGACGTCTGGACCCTCACTTCTGTCGTGATTTACAACACTTTTAGGACCGAGCTCAATCCTCTGGGTCGATGGGTTGACGTATCGAACCCACACTTGTGTAAGGAGTGTTATCTAGATCACTGCATCAAGTCGTGTGGTGAGGGATCGATGCCAAAGAAGACTTTCAAATGAGATTTGACCCACTTCTTCTCGTCGTTGCGTCTTTGTGATGTCACCCGTTTTGATATGGATGATACGCCAGAGTACCTAGGTATGCGTTTCGCTCAGGAACAAAAAGGTTGATCCGTCTCTTGTCGTGACAGACAAACCTCGTCTTCTGTAGCAAACAACTCAGAACATCTACATACTCTTCAATCGAACAACCCAACTCTACCCAACATCATCATGTCGAAAGTTCCAGGTGGCCAGGCCGCGAGCGCCAAGTTCCTCAAGAAGGAGGCCCAGAGTGAGTTCTCTCCTCAATGCCTCAGCAACACGAGATCCAACGGCAATACAGAACTAACCACCTTCAATAGAGCACGGTGAGGGTGCACCAAACGCCCCAGGCCACACTGATGGGTACCGTCCGGGCGAAGCCCCAGTTGCATCCGACTCTGGCTCAACCACCGTTGGTATCGACAATGGTGCCACCAACGTTCCTGGCGAGCAAGGTATCAAGGGTGTTCCAGTCGACTCGAAACCTGACCAGACTGGTGCTCAGATGAAGTGATTTTTCCAAGAAAGACGACTTTGGGACGAATAGACCTATTGTACCATTAAGAGACATCTCACGATTGACGAACGTCATGAACATCTGTTAGAAACCCAATCATAAACCTGGGCTCAGGATATTCTATCATCAGATAACAAGTATGCTACCGCACAGTTCCAATTCATCGCATTGTTCTTGGTAAAGATTGAGCGGAATGATCGATTTTCATCATTGCAGATTGATTCACTCAACCCCAGAGCTGATTTAACACACCTACCACATTCGATAAATACTCGCTGTGGTGTTACCTGGTGATTCAAGAAGTTATCAAGTACTTATGGTTCTTTTGTCAGTCAGGTGTTGGTGTTCTATCAAATTTTATGCCTATTATATATTTAACGTATTCCAGAAAGTGTCGTTGCTTGCCCTAGATTGCAGTTCTCCCTTACTTTCAAACTATAACCTATACACGCCATTCCTATAGCATAAAACGAGCTTGTACACAGTGTGGGATTGATAATAGGGGTGAGTATGCTGTAATACTCGGCTGCGATGGCTGGATGAAGCTGTGAAGTAGGTAGATCGGTCTGACAGCACCTACGTAATTGAAAGCTGCAGCCCAGTCATCGATAGGCAAAGCTACGAGAACAACCCTTCTACACGTGCTTTTCAAACCATTGATATCTGGAATTGTGTACAATTAACTACATCCACCACTATCTTTAATAATGCCAGGAAGGACTCTCGTGATCTTAGGCTCTGGCCCAGGTATCGGCGTGGGAATAGCGAAAGTTTTCAGCGTGCGCGGCTTCACACACGTAGCGCTGGTGTCGAGGGACAAGCAACGACTATCGAAGGACGAAGACGAGGTTCTTGATGCAGTTCAAGGTACGCTGAGCGGAAGATCTCGAGTTTGGTCCTGGGACACTCAATATCATTGAACAGAGCGCTAAGTTTACAATGCAGAAAGAGGGTACGCTTGCCAGGTGAACACATGGCAATGTGATCTGAGCGACCTGGCCCAGCTCAACAACACTCTGAAAGAGCTTGAGCAGTTCGGGTCGCTTGAGTGCGTTGTCTTTAATGCCGCTAGAGTAGGCGGTAGACCGCCGTTGGAAGAGAGCACCGAGCAAATCGAGGCTGACTTTAGGGTACGTGTGTCATTGCTGGTGGCGAGCGAGATGAGACCATTGCAGGCCTGTGCTGGCTGTTAGACTAACGGCTATTGTTGCAGCTCACAAATCTGGCCCTGTATGAGACGGCGAAATGGGCGATTCCCATCCTTCAGAAGCAGGCCGCTGCAGACGAGACAGCCTCACCGTCCTTGTTGGTGACCAGCACGACCTTGCTCTGGCGTGAGCCCGAACCCTCTCTCATCGCCTTGTCGATGGCAAAAGCAGCCCAGCGAGCCCAGGTGCTGTCACTGAACCACTACTTTGGCAAGGAGGTGCACATAGCCCTCGTCAGCGTAGGCGGTGCGGTTAGCCCTGAGAAGAAGAATCTCAATCCTGAAAACATTGCTGAACAGGCTTACTCGCTCTATAAGCAGCGCAAGGGGAGTTGGGAGAGGGAGGTTGAGATCCTTGATGACGAATAGGAAGTGACTGGGCTGTTTGGCATTGGACAGCACCTTCAACTCTCTAGACGAAGACCATGACCGAAGATGTCACATCATTACTCTCGAAATGTGCACATACCCGTCGCAACAATCTGGTGAAAAGCTGGCTATATGATAATTTTGAAAGACGTATGCAACTCTGGTATTGATGTTGCGGTAGTGTTCAGTTAGGTCTTTGTGTCGACTGTAAAGCCGTGAAGCTCTATCATTCATTCGTATAAAGCTTTCTAGTGAGCATGTCCTTACAAGTGATTGTAAGGCAGCGTTTGCACAGAGAATATCCATATTGCCAGACCATAAAAGGTCAATGAACATAGGTTCGGCAAGTGACGCCTTACCGTCCAGTTTCCAATACTCCCAAGCCTGTGGCCAAAACTGTTCCTCCCACTCCCAAGTCGTCAAGATCGTCTGGACAGAATGCATGAAGAATAATAAGTACACATGGTGATCGATGGCAACGAAGCTGACAATGACCCCACAAACCTCCCACAAGAGGTGAATACACAAGTTCGTGAAGAAAATCCAATATCGCATGCCCGTCCCTAAACAGACCCAACATCATAGTGATCGATGCCGTTGGAATTCCGCGCTCCGTCACTCTCGACCTGCCACTCGACCTCCTTACGGATGATCATACGTTGTGAATCGTGGCTCGAGATGGAGTCGTCATCCGCGACCGCTGTGCCGTTGGTTTCAGAACCACTGGCAAGGCTCTTCATTGGTGTACGCGAGATGTGTGCTTCGTGGTTGGCCAGATCCGGTCTAAAACTGATCATATGACCGGAACGATCCCTCGAACGCGACATGGATTTACGGGTGGCTCGTTTGCCAATCGCATTGGCTCCTTGAATGCTTGGCTCGTTGGTGGAATTGAAGCTGGTCATTGCGAATGAGCCCTTGGATCCGAGAGCAGTACCACCGCGACTGCCAATACCGCTGCCACCCTTCGAACCGCCCTTCTCTTTCGAATTCCCAATCTGAGAGCCTCCGATCACCGTCTCACCTCCCATAGCGCCAAAGTTGGTGATGAAGCCGGCCAGGAAAGGTCGCAAGCATGGGATCGTGGTGGCCATGATGGCGAAGAAGACCTCCAGCTGAGTGAGGACGACGGTGATGGCGCCTACGAGGGTCGGGTCTTTGGAATCGATCTGATCGATGCGGTAGTTCAGAGTGATAATTGCAATGGCGATCAATCTGAGAATGGTTAGCTACAAGGTCAGGGTATCGTGGGTTGGGCATCGACTGACGGTAGACGAAAGGCAAATGCAAACACAACTCTGGCCTTCCTGACCAGGGGTGTCTGTAGATCCCACACCAGCTGTATGCTCATCATGAACAACAGAGCCTCTGTGATCACGTCGAAGGCTACTACGGCTTTCCATTGGGGGATCAAAGATCCGCATGCATTGAAGTATACCGCCCATGGACGGCTCACATCACATCGAAGCGCGACCAGGAAAATTGAGACAACCCCTAAGGTCACGCAGACTGTAAAGACTGCCCACACGCTCCTTAGATGCCGCCTATCAGGCGACAGTCGCTCGAAAAGCATGACTATGCTGCATTTTGCAAGGTAGATCGTGATCAGGAGGAAGATCTGGGCGACATATGCATACTGCAGCTTGTCAGTGAGGTGGCGCCAGCACTGCGACATTGCAAAAGCCCATACCTTTTCTATTAATGGCAATTGTGATTCTGGAATCAAGTTGATGGACCTTCCGAACCCTTGCTTCGCTTGCGCAAACACAAGGCTGACTTGTATTATGGCGAACAGCGTCGCAGCTGAGAGCAGATGGTCATCGTATCCAAAGGGAGGACTGATTTTCGTCCTAATGTATACGCGAATCCCTAGACAGAGTAGAATGATGACAAGACCAAAGGCATTGCAAATCTGAGGGCGTTCGTTAGCAAGTCACACCAAGCAGCCACGACCGAGATCGTTACACAGATCAGATCCAACTCACGATGACCCAGGCGCTGTGGTCGTTGGCATCCACAGTGGACAAAGGTTGAGAGTAGCCGCTGGGTAGCGAGGTCGCACTGGCGGTTGCTGAGGCCATGACCTGTCTCCTCTCCTTGCTTGTAGGAGCGTGCCTAACTCTCTGACCAGGGAGACTGCTCAAGGGCGAGGATGCAGCATGTTACGTTTGCAGTAACAACAGCCAAGATGTCAGCGAACAAGTCGACTCTCAGATCTGACCGGACGGTAGCAATGAGATGTTTAAGCAGATAATGAAGAGGGGTGGTAGGCTTGCCGCCCATCCGCGCCTCTCTTTCGAGGATAAAGGTATTCCTCGCATCTACCGTACCCTGGCCTGGCCTGGCCTGACTGCGCCAGCCCCACCCCAGGACCAACCTTGCTACGGTACTTCAAACGCATCCATGAGTAGTCCCAAGCGATGGCCCGTCTAGGCACATGTCAAAGGCACAGCTGCTGCCGCTCAACCACTGTCCTATCGACCTCTCCCGATTGTAACCACCCAAGCAAGACGCCCGGACGATTGGCTGTAATGACTATGCAGAAATGCTGCAGAGATGCAGCAGGGGATATTAGTCTGAGGCACAAAGTCAAATGAATACTTGGGAAAGCTTGACACATGTAATCAATGCATCTAACCTCCAAAATTGGGCCACTGCCGAATCACGAGGGAGCAGCGTTCTCTGCAGAGGCGTTGGCCATCAACGACTGCTCTGTTGGGATCTTCGGAGACTGTCGAAGCGAGAGGTGTTCCGGAAGGATCTTGGACTGCCACAACTGCAAGCATGAGCCCTGGATTCCGAGCCTTCATACTACATGGGATCGCATAAGGCTCTGAGAGCGGAAGTCCACTAGAGTACCGATTCTTGGACATATCTTCGACACTAGACTGCTGCATACGGGCGTGGCGTGATGACAAGTATGCACACCTTGCCCGTGTGGGTCCAAAGAGGAGCATTAACCCATCTCATTTCGCCCAACTCGTCGGGCTTCCTACCTCTTGCCGTCCCTCGTCTCCTGATGGTGGACAACGGCTGACACAAAGGCATCCAACCACATATCCAGTTAAGTAGATAAGGTACTTGCTGCCTTCCCTGGCGGTAGACGGCTGATCTTGATCTCAAGTCGGCTGAAATCCCAGCCAAACAATTTTACCACACGACTTTACATGGGTTGTCTGGCGTTGACGCAACACTCATTTCGCATTGCACGTGGGAAGTGGGACGGAGGTCATATTACCGTTGCACCAGGCGCTTGTCCTGCGGCAAAGAAAAAAAATGTTATACCGCCTTCGGTTGCTGCGTGTGCATTAGCCAGATCGAAGTTGTAGTCCAGCTCGCTCTTAAACGTCGGCGATGTGGAGGGATTGGCATTTGCACACTGGCCAGTTGTCTATCCCCAATGTGTGCTAAAAAGTACGCCTCAGCCGGCGATGACTACCCCCATGCCTGTGGCAAAGTATTCCACTTCGACAAGTCGGGACGAGGTGGAATCCACCCTACTTTGTTTGCGGCCCCTGAGTGACTTTTGGTACGGTACGGTACCTATGTGTCCATGGCAAATTCGCAGAGCGGATGGAAAAAAGGATCGACATGCCTCTTGCCGCAGTCGTACATTGGAGGAGACGTAAAACGGATATGGCGAAAAACGTGGAGAAGACTCACGCGATCTCTAACTTCCTGCAAAGCATTTCGTCCGCCGCATTTTCGTCGCATCCATCGTGGGTTGACCGGTGCGTTAACATGAAGGAGAGGTAATCAGTTGAGCCAGCTAGCATAACGGTAATTCGATTACACAATTTGCTCGACGAACCATTCGTCTCAACCACGTGCTTGCTCGAGTCTCTTTCCGTCTGTCGTCGACTCGAAATCCTGCTGACGGGAAAATGCGATGACGACCCTTACAAGAGAAGTTGACAAACACCCCCTCTCCCATATATTCTTTCTTCCGTGACGTCGAGACGTCCAAGTTGCTTCCAAAGTACTAGACTCGACATGGCATCTGTACCGATGGACGCAGCCGGAACACCATTCCCCTCCTCCCACACCCTTCCCCGACGCCTTCTTCCTCTGGTCCAATTGGACTATTGTTCGACTGTCGGCCCTCCCCCTCTCTATGGCATGATTCGTCCAATGTGTAGAACATGGCGAACTCCATCTCCGAGCGATGGAGATCTGATGTAGCTGGTACAGTAGCTGCTCGCGCGACTCGATCCCGGCCTCCACGAAGCCAAGCCTGCAGATACCGTGCGGCCAGAGGGTGGTAGCACCGAGGATTGCGTTCGACTGACCCCTACCACAGACCACTCGCCAATGTCTGCCACCGTCGGTGTCTAATGGTGGCGACATGAGTACATGGCGATGAAGTGGTGGGCTCTCCGAACGCCCTGATGCAGCTAAAAAAGCAGCTCAGGACAGTGGGCACCGTGCCCAGCGTGAGGTAATCTTGTCGATTTGCTCGAGCTCTCGCTAGACCCCTATAGCCACATCCCAGTGCCCCCTGATACGCTTTTCTACCCAACTATATCTGTTAGCGTTCATGTGAGGCGAGCATGGCCGGTCTTCCATGCTACTTCTGTTTTCGCTATCTTATCCTTCATATCCCGAGGTAGAGCGCAGCATTCTAGCTCAAACTTTTATATCCTGGTTTGCTCTCAACACGCCCTACTGGCTGTCCTCTTTGACCGCACGAATCTTCTTCCTGTGGCAGTGTTGAGTCTTTCTGCTCTCAAAGTGCAGTCCACAGGTGCTGAGAGCCTTGGTCTTGATAACACATTGCGAGGATGCCAGGATCATCATCTGCCAGCAGCGAGCCTAAGGGCGTGTCGCACTCCCAATATGTCGACGATGAGGACATGTACGAGATGGGCGATTCGGTGGTTCCACGCAAATACCAGGGAACCGCCGTTGATCGTAAGGACATGTCGCAGTTGGGCAAAGTCCAAGAACTGAGGGTAAGGAACATATGCCAACCGTCCATCAACGTTCGCATATCCACGTGTACTGACTTTGGGCGATAGCGAAACTTCAGATTTTTGTCCATCTTGGGGTTCGGTTGTACTTTGATCGCGACCTGGGAAGTCATAGCGACCACGCTTTCGACTTCACTCCCATTGGGAGGCACTGCCGGTCTCCTTTGGGCATTCTTCGTTGTGTTCTTCGGTTTCCTTTTCGTCTATCTGTCCATCGCTGAGATGGTATCAATGGCGCCAACGTCTGGAGGGTGAGTGCTTGCACCAATGGTGAGCTGGTCTGATTCTTGTTACATTTGCTAACTAATTCTTAAAGGCAATACCATTGGGTTTCCGAATTTGCTCCTCAGCGAGCACAAAAGTTCCTTTCCTACATTGTCGGTTGGCTCTGCTTCACCGGCTGGCAGGGCGCCATCACGTCCATCTGCTTCTTGACCGGATCCATCATCCAGGCGCTAATTTTCTTGAACAACCCCAACTATGTCCCTAAGCAGTGGCATGCAACACTGTTGATCATGGCAATTGCCGCGTTTGCCATTGTCTTCAACACTGTACTTGCGAAGAGATTGCCCCTCGTCGAAGGTCTTCTTCTCGTTTTGCACGTTCTCGGCGTGTTCGCCATCATCATTCCTCTGTGGGTGCTATCGCCTATTGCACCTGCGGAGCAGGTCTGGACCGAGTTTACAAATGCCGGTGGCTGGGACTCTTTCGGTACTGCAACTATGATTGGTATGCTCGCTCCCATCCTCTCTCTCATTGGTTTCGACTGTGTCGTCCACATGAGTGAGGAGGTGAAGGATGCCAGCGCTACTCTTCCCAAGGCTTTGTTGTCAAGCTTTGGCTTCAACGCAATTCTAGGTTTTGTCACCGCCATTACCTTCTGTTTCTGCTTGGGCTCCATCGACGCTGTCACGAGCCCAGACGTCCTCAGCCCTGCCGTGACTATCTTCTACAACTCCACCAAATCGCTTGCTGGCGCCAGTGTTATGACTGCAGTGATCGTTGTCACCCTACAAGCTTCCGCCATTGCTGAAGTCGCAACTGCTTCCCGACAGCTTTGGTCGTTTGCTCGTGACAAGGGTATCCCCTTCTCTGGATGGGTCGCTCATATCACTCACGGTTCCAACATCCCCCTCAATGCTGTCCTCATCAGCATGGTCGTCACCACTTGCCTGGCTCTCATCAACATCGGCAGTACCACTGCCTTGAATGCTGTTCTATCGCTTACCACAGTGTCGCTTCTCTGCAGTTACATCATCGTTATTTCTTGCATCCTGATCAAGCGTATCCGAGGTCAGGCTTTACCTGTGCGCCGATGGAGCTTGGGCAAGTTTGGCATGGCGGTCAATATCGCCGCCCTCTGCTTCCTTCTACCCATCTTCGTTTTCGCCTTCTTCCCTCCAGCAACTCCTGTTGATGCGGCAACGATGAACTACGCAATTGTTATGTTCGTTGGAATTATGGGCTTCGCAATCATCTACTACTTCATCCACGGTCGCAAGGAGTACGTTGCGCCCGTCGCATTGGTGAAGCGCGAATATGAGCAATAATGTCGAACTTACGGACGTCGGAATTTGTTTTTATTGAACAACGCAGTTGAATGTCTGTATGAATGCATTGGAAGGCGTGTCTGTTTTCGCTTGGCTGCATTGAGATGCCACTTCTTACCTGTCGCGCTTTACCTTACACCCAATAGATATATGCAGCTGATAACCAAGGGTGTCAATGGTCCATGAACTACAGTAGCCAACGAATGAATTGACATCCCTACAGTTGCTCGACTACCATTCTCGCATTTTTGACGTAAACCTGGACCAATCCAGACTTGCTAATAGAGAGCGTGTCTCAACGCAATGGGCACATTCCACATCGTTACATTGCGCCACACACCACGAATCATCGTAGCTTGAGCAGTTTTACACTACATAGCTACTCTGAGACAAGTGTACGGACGATGGTCCCAAACAGACAAGCTCGTGCGATGGGCGCCGGTAAGATAGGGAAGTTCCACAAGTGGAGCCAGCTAAATTCCTGGTTGCGGCTCAACCTCCCCTAGTAAGAATTGGCTCGGACGCACGACAGTGCAGCTCTAGGGCCAATTACTGCACGGGAGTCATGACGCCGCTGCTGTACCTTAAGATCCAAACCGCTCTGGCAGGCATTTGACGCCGTGCATGAGCCGGAGGTTCGGCACAGTAGACTTCCTTCTTAGTGCTGAAGCTCTGCAATAGTGACACCCATGCCCACGTGATGAAGGGTGGTCAGAAGTTGAAGCGATCAGAAAGCCAAATCTAACCCTCTCTCTATTTGGACGACGAAGGTCGAGAAAGAGAACGGCTCACGGCGACAATGGGCTGGTCAGTGAGCACACTGGGTTTAATCGGCTTGGTGATATTCTCAATATATCGGTTCGTGCTCTGGCCAGCATTGTTCTCTCCGCTTTCGAAGCTTCCCAAACCACATTGGTCGTGTTCGATCTCGACTAGATGGTTTGAGAATGTAAAGAATCGACAGTGTGTTTGCAAGACGCTGTACGCCGCCCACGAGGAGCATGGGGAGATCGTACAGCTCTCACCGGTTGAGGTGAGTGTTGCCTCTCTTGAAGGCTTACGCCTCATCTACACCTACGGGTTGGAGAAGGACCCCTTTTATGGCGAATTTGCGAATTACAGCACTCCCAATCTGGCGTCCATGATCGACCACAAGTCACATTCTGTGCAGAAAAGAATGATAACTGCCGTGTTCGCGAAGAGCTTTGTACTGCACTCGGAAGACTTTACTATCGTCCGTGAGAAAACGCTACGGCAAAGATTCCTGCCGGTGATCCGTCAGAGCATGGCAAAGGGAAGCACTCTCGACGTACTGGCACTCGCCCAGTGGGCAGGCGCAGACTTTACTACTGCCTACGTCTTTGGGTCAGCTAACAGCGCGAAGTTTCTTCTCGACGAAGATGGTGCTAGAAGAGAGTACTTTTCTCGTATCAAGGGCTTCGATTTCGACTCCAAACCATATATGGAGGCTTATCTGATGGAAAAGTGCCAAGCTGCCATATCGATGTTTGGTAGAGAGCCAAAGGGAGACTCCAAACCCATAGTGCTATCAAAACTGTACAACGGGTTAGTGGCGGCTTCGAAGGCAGATGATGGGCCAGATACAGGCCTCAGCGACGAGGAAATCGTCAAACGGTGTGCGAGTGAGATGTTCGACCACACCATTGCCGGCCATGAGACGACTAGCGTCACTCTCACGTACATTGTCTGGCAGCTCTCACAACGCCCACAGCTGCAGCGTGAATTGAGAGAAGAAGTGCTGAATGCTTTCGCCAACGTAAGAGAAGGCGAGATACCGACTTTACCTTCGCCAGCTGTTCTTGACGCCCTGCCGTTACTTCATGCCGTTCTCTTTGAAACCTTGCGTCTGCACGCCGCAGCACCAGCACCCCTGCCTAGAATTGTAAAAGCAGGTGGCATAGATTTGCACGGGTTCCATATCCCTGAGGGTACTAGGATCAGCGCCAACGCGTACACCTTTCACCGCCATGCAGAGACTTACGCTGATCCTTTGAGTTGGCAGCCTGAGCGATGGCTTGGGGCTGATGAGAATGAGAGGCGTGAAAAGGAGAGGAAGTTGATGAGGTGGTTCTGGGCATTTGGCTCTGGTGGGAGGATGTGTGTCGGTGAGTCTATTGCTTTAATCCTCTTTGGAAGTCTGTTCTCTGACAACTCTATCACAGGCTCAAACTTTGCCATTGCAATGTTGAAAAGCCTCATCGCCGCCATTTATGTCAATTGTACGACTACTATTGTAGACGATGAGGGAATCGAACAATCAGATGCGTTCATTGCTGCTCCTATTGGCGGAAAGCTGATCGTCCAGTTTCGACCGGCAGACGTGGTATCATGACACCATCTCAAGAAAGTATTTTAGAACGGAAAGAATGATGCATTCCCATGGCCTTTGATGATAGCTATGATATTTTTGGGACCCTGCGGCCGAGGAGACGTCTTCATGCGAGCTCATACTTTTCCCTTTTAGTGGACAAGCTGGAGAGATACTGGACTGCTAAAGCTATGAAGACTCTGTTGAGAGTTTTCATGTTCATAAAGCCACAACAACTTGTTCTTTTCCAGCAAAGCATCGTGACTCTGCATATATTGATATGATGAGAAGTGAGAGCTTTTGTTGGATGACACTCTGTGTCATGTTCACGCAGTTGATGCTGTATCTCGCTCCTCATCATCTCTCATCATCCACAGTATTCGTTACAGCCAAGACGCCTAGGTAAATACCTACCTAGGCACACATAAGTCCATAAAACCGTGAGGCTGAGTTAATCTAATGGCATGAGATAGTCCTTCAGACCTTTTCTCGGTGCTGTTCACACCCTATAGCTGGGTACAGTCACAGTTATAGGACATGTAACACGTCCTGTTCACACAAGATATGAACGCTTAGACTAATTCGAGGTTTATGAAAAAGATCAGCTCTAGATAGAGAGTTAGATTGTTCGACAAACATGACAACATCTCCTCACGTGTTTCGACACAACAAGACGAGCAAAACACAACATCCCAATACGAGGCCAACAAGTCTGGCGCCACAACCACATGTCCAAGCAAACACCACATCGCTACGCTGCCCATGAATCCGAGTCCCCATGCATCTTGTTGAACTGCTTTGCACCCTCAACATTCCACGCCGCAGCCCAGGCGGGCTTTCGCTTGCAAAAGAATTCGGTCCTGGGCTTGAAAGCTAAATCTCCCACCTTCGCCGTGCCACCCTCTGCGTCCTCCCTGACGGCCGTCTCTAGGATCTTCCAGCTCTCCTCATCCTCGCCATCGATCAGACCGAAGCGGACGATGTACCAGATGCCTTCAAATCCGCCCGTGTCACAGAGGACTGGGCAACCACACTTGCCGCACCACTGTGTATTGGGTGTCGGTGCCGTCCTCGGGTCTGGATGGTCTGGATGCTCGAAGGAGTACTTGTGCAGCAGGCCATGCGGGTCCGAGATGGTCAGCTGCTCCGGTTTGTACGACAGCTGAGAAGTGAATAGGCTGCCTGTGAGCTTTCTGCACGTGAAACAGTGGCAAGCCCAGGACGAGACCGGTAGTCCTCGCAGAGTCAGCTGGATGGAATTGCAGAGGCATGTCGCTTTCAGCACTATCCCATCGCCGGTCTTGGGCGATGAGGTCTCGTCTTCTGTGGACATTGTACTAGTAGGTGGCAGTGGAGCGTCTGGGGTTGCGGGGGCTGGCTGGTTCTGGTGAAGGTAAGGTTCAGATCAAGCCTTGCAACGAGGATCGTCAGGTTTATGTTGTTGGCGCATTCCAACAGGAACACGCATCTTGAAGCTTCGAGCCTATTCTATTGCTTTCGTGCAAGTTCCACGGATCCTGACTTTGTAGTCGAGTCATGCTGCATCATGATATCCGAGCGTTGACACCAGGCAGCTTTACGAATGGTGAGTTTCGAATCCTTTGCTCACCCCAGACTACCTACTTATCTGTTACCCCGGACTACAATCTCGACGATCAGTAACTATTCGGGAAGCTGTCTTGACAGCAGATGCTCTTGCAGCCTGACTGAAATGAAAGTCATCGGAATCATTGCATTTTGGAAATATTGTACAAAAAACGTTGAGGGTATCATGGCAACTGACTATACAACACGAAATCCAGCAGACAAACCAAATGCCTGCTCAGATGTTCACCTATCGGTGTGAGGCCGGACGTTCGTCTGTCTCAGACTTCTTCTCCTGTGGAGCCTCATCACTGGATCTGGATGGCTTGTCTGCTAACTTGCTCGCCATATGAGCGGTCATCTCACTCAGTCTGAGGGGTGGCTTTTTCACATAGCCTCTGCGCTGCCGGCTGGTCTCTCTCTCGAGGGCGGCAAGCAAGCGTCCCAGAAGCCATTCGCTTTCGGTCTTCTGGCTCATGAGCGGGCTCTCGTTCGACATCCAGCTCCAGTTCTGTTCTCCGTATGCGCTGCTCTGGTTATCTCGCGCGAAGTTCCCAACAGACTGGGACCCAATAGTGGGTTCTGTAGGGCGACGAAGCAGTGGAACCGGGGCCAAGACATCTGGATGAACCTGTCCAGGGAATGAGAATGCCTGTTCGACCGAGCGATTGCCTATCAAGCTCAAGAAGTATTCCCAATCGACCCAGCTATATTGCTTTGGTGGGCTTAGCTTAGTATCTCGTTGGACGTTCCGGCATTCCCGTGCCAGTACGTAAATGTAGAACGCCTCATCTCGTCGTATAAGTTCATACTCTGAAAGATGTTCGTTCTTCTGTTCGAATTCGTCCGGATCAATATGTTCTGAGAGTCGCTCTGCTAGCCGATCCAGCAGCAGATCCTCATTTGTCTTATTCTCGTCACCACCAGACTTCTCGTGAGGAGATGGAACTGCTCCCAAAATTCCAGGGGCCGTGAGCCTGAGACGACCATGTAATGGCTTTGGTATTGTTTGCTGTAGGAGGCGCTTGACAGTGACACGAAAACCTGTCTCGTTAGGCAACACTGTAATCGAACCCACCCAGATTGTGAAGTCGGAAAACCACTTGACAATCGTGTCCCCCATGTTACTGATCAGGATGGTCAGTGATGGCACAGCAAGCAGTGACCATAGAACGAAGAAAGGTCTGCCGCTGTTGCTCGTCGGCGAGAAGTCGCCGTAACCAATTGTCAAAAGCGAGGTATAACTGAAATACAGAGATTCGAAATATGTCCAGCCCTGCTTGCGTTCGCAGCGCATGAATATGGCCGCACCAACCAACCAAAGCATGAAGACGATGCTGGCAGACAGCAGCAGAGCCATCCATCGTCTCTCTCTTTCGGCAGCAGCTTGGACTTTGCGCATCGTCTCAAATTCTTCCTTTCGTCTCTGCTTTGGGGACATTTGTGGGGATGCATCGAATTCTACACTTGAAAAAGTGCTGATACGCATCTTGTCTTTGGAGGTGTTGAGGTGCTTCGTGGCGTATGCTCTCCTCTTTTCCGTGATGCGAGCACTGAGCTTGCTCTCACCCCGTTCGAGTGCCAGTGTACGGATACTACCAACGACCAGACCCACCATGAGAATTCCTCCAATAGCAAATGGAAAAAGGAGTCCTCTACCTGTGTGGGTGGAAGGTGAGATGTCGCCCATCCCTACAGTAAGCAGCGTCACATTTGCCCAGTAGACTGAGTTTAGATAGTCCCAATCCTCGACCTTGGAGAAGACGAGGGCTCCCAAGAGTAGATAGGCCACAAAGCTCATGGTCTGAAGCATCAAAGTGCGCTGCGAACTAGTCAGGTTGAAATCCTTTGCGTAGTAGCCTCTGTTTGCACCCCAGACAGTCACACACATCAATGCGGCGATGATAATGTAGATGCCGGCTGCAAATATGGCATAATACACGGCCGATGTGAGGGCATGGTTCGCGGCCGGGATTGCCGGTCCGTACGTGATATCATACGTGGGAGAAGCAGCCAGGGCGGAAATGTCAGCGATGAGGAGGATGGACGAAAGCAAGAAGCCAGTGATCGTGATGGGCTGCGCGATGCTGAATCTGAGCCTCTTGGCCATGTTGAGCAGCAAGCTCATGTTGGCCACCAGGGCCGCTACCAGGGAAAGCGCATTGATGGCGATCAGCCAGCCTGGGTCCTCGAGCGTCGTTCCCTCTCCTTCCGTCTTCCCAGGAGGAATGTAGACCCTCCACTCGAATACCAGAGCCAAGATGGAGAAGGCATTGGCAATGGGTCCAAAGGTGCTGGCGATGAGCGGACAAGCCGTGCTCATCAGCCAGTACCGGCTGGGGTCCCGGAGCTGGCGCTCGTCTTCTTGCTGCTGTTTCTTGGCAGCCTCAGCATCATTGCCACTATCGAGATTGTTGGAGTTCTTTGTGATGGCATCTTCCATTCCAGGATCCGTTGTGGACATGTTTGTGGATCTTGATTCCGGCCTTCACCGGGTTCGCGGCTTGGACCCGCTGAGTGTGAATTCGCCTTGCGCCAACGAGACTTGGTAGGGAAGAGTAGTTGGAATTGTAGAGTAATAAAATATGATGATATTCAGAAACACGGTCGGTTTCCGACACAGACCCATGCATGTCATTCTGGGGAAACCGCAATCCCCTGATATTCGGCCCAAAGCGATGATGACGCTGTGTCTGACGATCAGAGCGGCTAGAACTACTTGCTGCACCTATACAGGTATAGACGAAATGGTCACGCCCCTGCCTACCTATATATAAAGCCGAACCTTGATGTACAAGTTCTTTTTCGCCATCAAAGCAGTTGATCATCTGCGTAGATGTTTAATTTGCCGTGCCTGTCAGAGCCGTGTATGATAAGAGGTGACAGTGTCACCGATGCATTGCGCTCTGCTACTGCGTCCAATCATGCATGCACGGAGCAAGGATAAGCAACATTGCACCAACGGTAACTCTGTACCCAAGCAGGTCAGCTTCACCAAATCACAACCCTGTCAACACGCCTCGTCCAATTCAGCTAGTCTGAAGGTGGGCTGTCACAAGATGATGTATAATGTCGCTTAAAAGACGATGAGGCGTGAAAAGCCTGTAGTGGACTAGATACTTCATCCTGCTTGAGGACTAGAGGCCAGGCAGTTTAACCGTGATGCCGCACTATGGAATAGAAAGAATCGCTAGAATGTCCTCAACATCTGCTCTTCAACCATTGTCCAGTCCACACAACTTTCTGGCTCCCGATACTGTGGTTCCCAAGGACTAATGCTCCTGCTCCATATATCGACAGTGTTTCCTTCTGTCACTCGATGTTCATCAGGTGACCCTTCCCAGTCTGAATCAATAGTTCTTGCCGCTGCAAGGTTAGCCTTATAGTTCGTAAAATCATGATAGATGAGTAGAAGCCCTCGGTCGGTCTGACGCTTCTCAACTACCTTGGTCGGATCGTCTGCTCGTGAGAGAGCTTGCCGGTCACTTTCACGGTAAAGATTTCCATTGGTTTCGAGCAGTTCCACCAAGCCATATCGATTCGCCGCCTGCCAAAACTCATAAGCACACCCACCCGAGAAGACCTGGCTCGTTGGGGGCGAGAACAGAGCCTTTGTCTGATGGAATAGTCGAGGTTGCTCGACGTTATTACCATACTCCGAGACCAGAATGGGCAAAGCAGCATGCCGAAGACGGTCGATCTGTTGATACTTAGCACATAGACGGCATCGCTTCGACAGGTGTTGAGCGAAGATCCTCACCAGCTCATCGAAGCCTGACTGCGCTACATCGGCACTGTCGGCATAAGAAAAGTCTTTGAACTGTGAACGAGTCAATTACTACCACGCCCTAAGGCTTTCCAGGGTCACTTGCCGCCCAGAAGTCGATTGATGCTGAAGGGCGACCAGTACGTAAGTAATTGAGGACTGTGATATCTCTGTCGCTACCTGTGCTTGCGTCGTAACCGATTGGAAGAATTCGCTGCCCTGTGGCTTCGTGCTTCATCTTCATGTATTTCTTGAGATCTCGTGAAATGGTTTTGACAACTGGGGCCGCTGACAGAGTGGCATCATTGTTGATGAGCATACTGGCGATAAACAGACCGAGAGTGTTCGGAAATTGAGCCATGGCATCCAACGTCTTGAAGAAGGCGCTGATCGTCTCAGGGTTGTACGAATCATAAGGGGCTAGTCGGTTGATGGAGCAGAACCGTGTTGAGACACTCTTGTTAATACAGTCAGCCTGATAACTTCTTAGGTCAACCTGAACAGACAGACTCACTGTCAGGACATAGATGCCAGCCTCTTCAAGTAATCTCATAGCTGTTATATGCTCTTTGGTATTATCAATTGAGTCTTTTGTTGTTAGCTTTGGCTGGGACCCGGCATCAAGTGGCACCACACGAACAAACAAAGAGAGTATTGACACCAAGCTCTTTGAACAACTCTATATCTTGTCGGAGCTGCGGGAGGCGATCGTCTGATATCGGATCAAAAGCATTGCGAACTTGATAGCAGACTCCTTTGAGGAAAAACTTGAACTTGGGTTCAGCTTCATAGCTGCTGGACGCCATCTCGTCACCCGCTACTCACCCGTCGATCGCCTTTCCAAAGGTACCGCCCATGAATAGAGATGGATCTCGCATCGCATGAGGTTTCCATCTTAGGTTGGTGATGGGCTCTAAGCAACAGCGTAAAGCGTTGTCAACATCAACTTCAGCTTGACTAGACCATGGTGACAGAGAACATAGTAGCAGCGCGCCAACGGCTGAAACACTGGTATCGCTCTCCATCTATCCATGGCAGCAAAAGGAAAAGCCACCCGCTATTGCGTGGGCATCAAAATAACAAAAGGAATGATGACAAGAGTGGGATTTGAACCCACGCCCTTTCGGACCAGCGAATTACTGATAGTCAATAACCTTAAGCTGGCGCCTTAGACCGCTCGGCCATCTTGCCGTAGAATCCCAATCCAAGAGTGAATCGAGGGTTAGGGTTGATTGAGGGTGAACGTGTTCCAAAAACTATATTCGTAAACATGTGCTGCCTTCAGCAAGTCTGCTAACTGCAATACTAGCACTAACAGAACGTATTCTTTGTTTTGACAAAACCAATTGCCTGTGATTTTACTCAGCATTTGCGAATGCACACTTTCTCCTTGCTGCAACAAAACTTAAAGAAAGCCGTGCCTACAGAATTCAGTGGTCCACATTTACTGCCTTGCTCGGAACTGCACCAAAGGTCCTTCCTTCGCGCTCGTGAACGTATCTCTGAGCTGGAATTCATTTCGGCGCCGCCTACCCTCTTCCAACAAGACAGGACTTCCCTCGCCCATGTGTGATCCGGGAGCCAGACGCATGTCGAACATGTATACCGCGCGTGCTAACGCGGTGGTGAGTTCGGCGTAAGCCATACCTACTCACCAGGTCAGTAACGGGTGTTTGAGCAAACAAAGTCTGAATCAAGGGTTGGACCTACCTTTACCAATGCAACCGCGAGGACCAATCGAGAAGGGACAAAATGCAGACTGGGCCGTAGCGACACTTTCATTCGATACGCCCATCCCTGCCAGCCACCGTTCTGGCTTGTACTCGTATGGCTGCGGATAGTACTCGTGATTATGGTGAATAGCGTAGTGCGGCACCCCTACGATTGTGCCTTCGGGAATGTCGTGGCCATCTATGTGCATACCTCCCGGAAGGACTTCGCGCGGTAGAATACCACCCACGGAAGGGGACATGCGCATGGCCTCGTCAATACACGCTCGCAGGTAGGCCAGGCCTGAGAGGGTTGGCCCGAGGGTGATATTCTCCACGTCTACGAATGCCTGCCGAACCTCTTCGGTGAGCTTGGCCAGCTTGTCAGGGTTATGGGTCAGGTAGAAAAATACAGCGGCCAGGGCGGTGCTGGTGGTGTCAGAGCCGGCGATGATGAGTAGGTTGGACTCGCCCCATAGCTCTGCTGTGCTGAAACCCTTTCCAGTCTGAGGGTCTCTCGCGTTGAGTAGGTGGTAGAAGAAGTCCTTCCTGTCGCCATCGCCCGCCATACCCTGTCTCATCCGCTCCGCAGCCTGCTGTCTCGAGTATGCCATGTATCGGGTCCGTTGCCGAGCGATCTTTCGAAATAGAAGCTTGTCCAGGTGCAGACGGTGGATCGGAAGGTAAGTGCCACAGATCAAGTGCCTACGTGCCGCATTGCTAAGCAGCTCTATGACGAAGCGGTTATCCGGCCGCTCCAGCATCCCGAATTCCTTACCGAAGCAGAGGTCGCCCATGACATCGAAAGTCATGAAATTGGCCTGGTCGCTGAGGTCTCGCGGTTTCGCCCAGCCCTCACCTTCCGGCTTCTCCGATGTGACACCCACATACATTGGCGCCACTGCCTCATCCTCTGACGACGAGACCATGTTAGCGCAGAATTGCCGCACATGGGCGAGGATGTGCTTCTCCATGGCCTTGATAGCTGCATCACTGAAAGCCTGGCTGAGCACCCGCCGCTTCCTAGCATGGCTGGCCTTGTCGATAGTGCTGTGGGTGTTGTAGGTGTCCTTGGTGGGCGGGAAGGCGCTATAGAAGTCGGCCTTGCGCACGTTGGCCTTGAAACCGTAGATCTCCTTCAAGGCGGAGTTGGTGTTGAAGCTCAAGCTATCTGGCCCGAACCTCACCACTGGACCGTACCTGTCGTGCCACGCATGGAACTGCAGGTGACGATCACCGCGCCAGGCGTAGAATGTCGAGTGTAGGTCGGTGAATTTGGCCAGCAAGGGCCCCGGATACTTTGCCAACGGGTGGAACAGCACTCTGTAGATCACGATGCCAACGACATAGCAGACCACGCTGGCAACTGCCAGGCTGATGGTGGCGTACGGCGACAGGATCTGAAATGCGCTGGATAGAGTCATATTAACCTTGCTGCTAACCGTTATAGAGATGATACCGGCCAGTGTTTCTCTTTTTGCTATCTTTTAGACGGTGCTATAGCAGGGGCAAATCATAGAGTGTTATATAAAACAAGATCATTATCCTACAAGTTCACCACATTATAAAGCTCTCCAGCCTGGGCGTTCTCCCAAGAGCACGAACTAGAATCCGTCCCACGCATCCGATCAGCCCATAGCAGACCATTGTCGGCTACATTTTGAGCTGTTCAACGGTAGAGCCTGGACAGGTGCGGGTAATGGCGGCGGAGGGAGGCATATGACCTTAAGGCTGGTTTGAGGTCCGAGCAGGATGAAGCGGAAGCGAATCCGCCCTGACGTCTTTGTCCACATCTGTGCCTTGCTCGACCGACGCCAGCCGAGGAGAGGGGAAGGAGTGGGAATTTATACATCCAGCAGAGCATGAAACATGAACCTGAAATAAGGGTTGCACCTCTTAAAGCAGAGACAGTGGACATCAGGAACGTCGGATTCGCGATCTCAGCCAAGCATGTATGTATGATATTCTATGGACATCAAGGAACTATCGCCATCCAGCGGGGTTGGTCTTACAAACAAGAAAAGTAAAGGGAAACTATCTGCAGGAACTCTTCCAACCACTTACCCAATGCCGGCCGTCGATCAGACAGATCCTCCCAGCTGAGAGAGGACCGGGGAAACGCCATTGCACCGTGCTGAACCCGGCAAAAGTCATCAAAAATGCATTCGTCCAACAAACCTCGCAGGCACCGCCTTGAACCCAACTATGATCCCGTATCCCTAAGCCACCCCATATTTCTTCTCTTGACAGGAGACGTTACAATATAGAAGGTGTTGAAGACTAGCTGGGCCATTCAGCAACGATGGTGTCCCTTGAAGCCTTGAACTGGCTTGCCATGTCTGCCCTTGCCTCGCAACCGAACAGGTTGACGTGACCGTCGTTGACGGCACCACAGGCCAGAAGCATGCGATGTGGGTGGAACGCGGTGGCGGTGATTGGAGCAATGTCCTTCCTGCTGGGGGCCCACCGCATGTAACTCATGTAAGGCTCGAACTTGCTAAGAAGGTTGAGCGAATGGGTATTGTAAACTCTGATCGTATGATCAGCGCTGCCAGTGGCAAAGACCGGCGCATGCTCGTGCACACTCAGGGCTCGTAGGCTGCGAGGCGTCTCTTTGGAACCTGGTAAGGAGTTGACCGCATGTTGGGTGTTGCGTAGATCCCACAACCGCACGCCGCCGTTCGACTCGGCCGAAACTAACTCACGAGTCCCCCCACGTTGTAGCCGTACACCGACGATCCATGAGCGATGGTGGTCCCTGCGGTTCGTCCAGCATGCTACCATCGCTTCCTGTGGCGCGATACGTTGGTCGTATGCTCTCACCCCTCCATTGCCAAATCCGGCAACGAAGACGTTGCCCTCGACTTGGTCAGAAGTTAACGATGTGATGCAACTGCCTGACCGTGCAGGAATGTCCATGATGCATAGCTCGTGTCCTGCCTGCCATACACGGATCACACGGTCATCACCTGCCACCAGGATCCGGCCTTGTCCTTGTTGCCAGTCAAAGACCAGCCCTGCATTCTGCTTGTCGCTAGTGATCAGATCATTCAAGGCGCGGAAAGAACTTGCAAGCTCGACTTCGTCCTTGGAGTAGTAGTTCTTATAGATTTTGATAACACCATCGCTGCTGCCGGTCATGAGCATGGCCTGGTCGTCTTCGTTGATGAATCTGAGCTCTGTGATGCGACTTCCGTCAGGATTTCCATTCGAGAACCGATTCAGCTGTGTCGGTTCACGGCCTGTGCTTCGATCGGTCATCCAGTCCCAGACCGCTATACTGTCCCGATCATCACTTGTCACGAGGTGATTTTCAAATTGGTGAAAGGTAATCTTTGTTGGCGCTGCTCCAATACCGAAGTGCCCACTAGGCACATCCCAACCCTGACTGCCGGCTGCCTCCTTCAGTGGTTGTGTGGTTGCAATGATTCGGTCATTTCGATTACGTCTCCACAGCCGCTCGTTGTACTCCTTGCTTCCAGGCTCATCGGATTCCGATGGACGCATTTGTGGTTCACGGAAGTAAGAAGACGACCATATGAAGAAGCTCGATTTGAGAGGCAGCTCGGGTGGTTTTGAAAGATTCCGCAGTTTGAAAAACGGTGGCTGTGGTGTCTTGGCTTTGGGTTGGTGTGGAGGTCCTGCGATTTTGTCTAGGATGTCCGGAGGAAACAAAGCTGCATCTTCCGGTGTCAAGGGTCTCGAACGATATTTGCTGGGTTCTCTAGCAAAAGATCCACGATGGCTGCGGGAGGTGGGTGACGGTGGAGCTTCCTCAAATGGAGTCTTTGGTCGAAAGAAGAGGTTCTTGAGTGCCTGTCCGACACTGGCATTACGCGGTAGACTGAAGTAGCCATCGACCTTGCTGCTTGTTGACAACGTGGGACTGGGAGGTGTACCAGGCCTGATGACAGGGTTGGAGTTTTGCCTTGTGAGTGTCGCCATTCCGGCTTCAGCATCGGTCTTTTTGCTGAAGCCCTCAATCTCATCCAACAATGCGTTCGCACTAGACGCAATGGGTGACTCGAGGAGAGCATTCAGAACAAAATCCGAAATGATTGCAGCATTCTGCGCAACTTCTGGGTAGGGGTCGGCAGACATACTGAGAATTTGTCGCCAGACCGCTCGGTATACTGTCCCCTCAGTCTGCTGTCGCCTCGCAGTGCTATCATGCTGCTGTGCAGTGCTTTGCTCAGGAGTAGCAATAGAGACACTTCTTCGATGAAGTTTCCCATTTCCGTTAGTGAAAGGAAATGCATCGCTGGTACTGGTTGAGGGTGGTGCCTCATAGAAGCCATCGGTTTGTGAGTTTGACAGGCCACCGCTTGCGGAATCACCAGCTTTACGGTCCCTTTCTTCCTGCAGCTGCTCCCATGCCGCAACCAGGAAGCGCTCCAGATACCTCTTGACAAATGTGCTGTAGAAGAACACCAACTCCTTGCGTACCATAATTGAGCCATCCATACCCATGCTGATCACCACTGCCGCGACAGTTTCTTCTTCAAGGGTCAGGGCTGGGTCCACTGGCCCACAAGCCATGAAGGTAGTAATGGCATGCAGAGAGGCCGCGCGCACCTCGGGAACAGGGTCATGGCTTCGATCACATATCCTATTATGAGCTTGTCGCTCGAGACCAGCTTTCTTTGCTTCCGGAAAGTCTTCCCATAGGTAAGCGAGGCAGAGACAAGAGAACTGTCGAAGTAGCGGATTCTCCATATCCAGCAAGTTCCTAAGGAGATGCTCTATGATGTTATCGCTCGTTTCGAAGACTGCTCTCTTGCCGTGAGGAAATCCTCTCACAAACACGGCAATCACGAAGGCACACATTGCTTTATGTTCAGCAATATTGCCGAGTGGAATGCCAGAACTATTAGTCAGAATTGTGGTGAAATACTGGAATCCTTGATCTTTCAACAGGTCACCTTGGCACGAAGAGTCGACTGCGAGTATCCGAGCCCAGATAAAGATCATTGGGGGCTTCAGCTCAATGGCCTGCGACTGCAATAATTTGAGCACATATGGGAATATGCCAATGCTGAGGGCAAGATTGACTGCCCATGGGCCAAGATCGAGAAATTTCGAGAGCAAGATAAGCGCACGTAGTCTGTGGACCTGTGATAGAAGAACTTGTAGGACAATGGGCAGTTGCTCGGGCGCTTGCACATGCTTGTTCGGTCCAGATGACATTGCCTGCGCAGGAGCGGAAGCAAGGTAAACTTCGAAAGCAGACAGCTGGTCCGCAAAGAAGTCTGAATGTTGATATTCAAGTTCTGACGGCGGCTGGGGTGGCTGATGGACACCATTTGGCTGCCCAGGAACGATGCTTGTGTTTCGTTCCACCAATGCCTCGTTAGCTTTCTGCTGTTCGATCAAGCTGGGCAGCTGTGAAAGGATCATCTCTACAGCAAGATCCCAGCTCTTCCACAATGGATGGTCGTGAGTATCGGGTATTCTCGGCCAACTCTGAGGATGACAGTGGTATATCCTCATGATTCTCTGGGCCAGAAGAAAATTTCTAAAAAGGGCGGCGACCATCAAATCCTGCCTGAACAGTTTCTTGAACAAAGGTTTCTCAAGGCAATTCCACGCGATCGTATCAGTAATAGCCGTGAATATCCAATTGAGCTCACCCAATGGAGTTCTACGCTCCGAGACTTTGCCTGGAATGTTTCGCGCTTGGGCTAATGCAGCTGCCGAAGCTTGGTCCAGTGGGTTTTGCAGGATGAAGAACCGCACTGCCATCATGATGGGTGTAGTGAGACAAGAAGTAAACAAATCAGCAGGCAGGCTTGGGTTGGTTGGTAAGACCTCATTCGCCCTGCAAGCTGCAAGATGGATGCAATCCTCCCACCGCACAAAGCCTTGTCGTGGGTCTGGCAGGGCGGCCCTCGCAGGGTCCTTCTTCAAAGCTTCCTCCTGGTGATGCTCATGCTTGGCGGCTGCTTCCAAAAAGTTGGTGATTATACCTCCAGAAGAACTGCAATCCCAGACCCACAAACCCGGTGCTCCGACCCACTCCATCAATTCGTAGAGACTTATTGGTATGTACTGGGTGTAGTTCTTGTTGAAGCACCATATTTCTCCAGAGGGTGTCGGCTTGGGGACACCATGGCCATTGTAATGGAACAGAATACGTTCGGCATGTGCGGTTCGGCGAAGTGATTGTGTGTACTTCTTGAGTTCCTCAATTGTAGGATCGAGAACAACTTTATATCTCGTGCGCAAACTCAAGTTCTCGTACTGATTCTGCAGGTTTTTTCCAATCTGAGCATTACTATTGTTGGTGCTAGCCTGACCAGCACTATCCGGTGGGATTGGATCCACCCAACATTCCAATCTGGCACACGGGTTTGTTTTGATGACATCTGGAGGGTCGACACCGACATTGAGACAGACAGCGAGTACTGCACTGACTGTCTTAAGCCTGTCACGCATGCGCCAATCACCTACAAGATTTGCAGGGTCGAATCCTGGAGGGGGGTTACCAGCGGTCTCATGTCTCTTATCCTCGAAGTACATGAAGAATGTCTGGCTCAAGGCATGAGCCTGGTCGCTGTTCTTGAGCTGGTGATCCCAGCCATGGCGCATGCGTTCGCCATCCACTTCACCGTCCACAAACTCGCCATCGACCCCAGTCCCGTTTGTGAAATAACTCGAGCCACGCGAAAGAGGGGGCGCCATCAGACGGGACGCCCCAGTAGATTGCATGTGTAGACCGTGCTCATCATCGCTATCGCTGTTGGCAGAATGACCGTTGGACTGTCGTGCTGTGGACGGTCTTCGTGAAGAAGCAGCAGAAGCAACTTGCGAGTGCTCCTGGGCCGTATTGGTGCCGTCGTGTGAGGCAAGATCTATGACAGGTTGCGGATGTCGGGTGATGTGGCCGTCATGGTCTCGGTAGACTCCGTCAGTAGCAGCGCGAGTCATACTTGCGGCAGCACCATCATCTCGACGATGAGGTTGTGAGTGAGCAGCAAGTTGGGTATGTTGCGGAGAAGATAACTATGTCGAACAATTGTTGATACTCTTCGCAGATTAGGTAGCCAACGGCACATGCGTTGCCAGCTCGCGCGTTCGCCTTCACACTTACGAGCTTCTGCAGACGGAAAGACAGGGCCGGCATGGCTCGAGCGTTAGATCATCTTATCTTCCCCTCGGATCTCGGCCCGCACTTGCATATTATTTCTGTTTCCA
This sequence comes from Scorias spongiosa, assembly GCA_018467035.1. Taxonomy (NCBI): domain Eukaryota; kingdom Fungi; phylum Ascomycota; class Dothideomycetes; order Capnodiales; family Readerielliopsidaceae; genus Scorias; species Scorias spongiosa. The sequence continues at coordinate 2,681,956 of JACSZZ010000003.1, read as the reverse complement.
GCCATTTGCGAATGCGGATAGGTACCTAACCACAATGCATGCATTGCCAACTCGTCTTTTTGTCTTCAGGTCTGCCATCATCCCAGCCAAATAAGCAGTGCAACTGTGACCATCGAAGCAGTGTATGGTTATAGCCTACCAAGTGCAGTGATGCCCAAATCGAGCATGCATCGACGCTGAAACTACTGCAGTTTTCCCGTTCATTGGCTGAATCATCACAACGATCTGCCTTCCAAGTGGATACTCCGAACAGCAAAAATGATGCAGCACGGAACCACTCCATCTATGCATCAATCTTCTTTCCTGTAGTATTCTGATGGTGACCATGACAACAACATAAATATGAACATACCGAAGACGGACGATCCGTCCCAGCTGTTACTAGTACGCAGCCTAGACTATTACCATACGTTTAGCGGAGATACTGTCGAAAGTCTTACCCACGACGCCACCACTGCATAGATTTCCAGCTCATTGGGTTGATGCCATGATGCCATGATGCCATGATGCCTGATGCCTGATGACATACTCACAAGATTGTCTTCGATTATTTACTGAAGACGACCCATCTCCGTGAGGCGGTGAGGGCTAGGCCGCAAGGCTGAGTCTGGAGGGTGCATCAATTGTAAAAGTCAAGTCTGAGACACAGTCGTGCTATCAACAGGGGCTCTATACCAATATTCAAGAAACCCGAGTGTCAATCTGAATATTTTGCTTCTCAAACGCTTCTACCAAGGTGAATCCTACTCCAAATCTATCAGTAGCTCAAGCAGCTTGGTGCCACAGCCAGCATGAATGTTCCATCTCTCGCTCAAGTCTGATGCTGTTGTGTTGATATATTGCACGTAATGGCGCTCACGACAAGACAAAGCTAAGTCACGTTGCTCTACTCAAAAGACGTGGTGGTTTTGTAATAGCAGAGGGAAAAGGCAGGGGCAGGTCTATCCAGGCCACCGTGCCTTGGAACATTGCTGTTTTCCATTAACGAAGGTGAACCGTCATATTTCCAGCAAAGAGTCGAAGTAGGCCTGCAAAAGACCTTCGAATTGGCATAAAGCGACTGACGCACATCCCATCCGGACATACCACCATAGGCCGCCATAGCTGTAAGGATGAAAGTTTAGAAGCTTCTCTCGCCATTGTCGATCCTACTTATCAACGTCAACCTTCCCCTGATTACATATTGGTACGAGTACGGGTTGAAAAGCTTGAACCTCTGCCATACCAGTTCGCACACGGTTGATGATATAGACGATAAAACGGACGAAGTCGATCTTTAAGTCGGGTCGGTACCGGTAGATAACCTTTATGAGGTCATCGAACGGGACCATTGGTGGCCCTGAGTGGACTGGAACGTTATCGCCGGCAATTGGTCCCAATCTCCGGCATCGTCCATCAAGCCGCGGCTTACATGATGATTAATGGATAGCAGTTCCCTTTACCCGCATAATGAACACCGCCATACCTTTGTTCTGACAGACTACTTGGTTGGAGGTCTTGTCTCCCTCTGTCTCCAGCGTCAGCTAGCCTTACCACGGAATGGCTTCTCCTGGTAGATCTGAGACTTGGCAAGAGTCCAGCGACAACTACGAGACTGACGACATGGACTTCGAGGTGGGTTGATGGCGCATGCTATGGCGCAATACTGTGCGCTCTCAAATGTGACAAAGTACTAACGTTTTGTGCGGCTGTAGCTCGCCTCGTCGCAGATGTCGCCTTCCGTCTACGAAGAAGATGAGTACGAGGAATTAGAGGACGACGACGGCGACACCACGCTCTACTATGATGCCGAGGAGGGCGTACTGCGTGCAGCTACCGGCTCGCAAGCAACACTGGCAGCATTGGCTGGTACGCACGGAGAAGAGGACGACGATGACGAAGAGGACGAGCAAGAAGGAGACGAGGGTACTCAAACCCCACGACAAGCGCAAGAACATGCACGGCCAACCTTGCAGCCACAGACGATTACTATCACGCAACAGCAGATCCTACAACTTTTGAACTCAGCTGGTCTGAGAGCAATCTTTCAAGTACCTCCAGGTGGCGGCCGTCAGTACATACCTACTGGACAGGATAGCGATGAGCAACCAGACGACGACGACGACGATGTGCGCTATTTCGGGTTTGCGCCCCAGAGACGTCGACCAAGGAGGCAATTTGTCGGTGATAGGTACCCACCCATTCCTTCTGAGGAAGGCAAGACGCTCATGAGCTCTGGAAACTTCGGTACGATTGATAGGTGTGACCACTCAGCTTGTGGCGTACCGTTCAGCGATGGCGTGCAGAGGAAAAGGCGTAAGCTGGCACGCCGGCTGTTCGATCGCGAGATGGGCATTGGCTCTCGTGGTCGTGGTCGAGCGCTCAATGCTGTGACTACACACGACATGATACCAAGCTCGAAGGCCGATCTTATAGTCAACCTCAATGCAAGATGCTATTCTGGATCTTTCAGTGAGGATGGTTCGTTCTTCTTCGCCTGTGGGCAGGACTACAAGGTGCGAATGTATGACACCAGTAACCCATACGATTGGAAGTACTACAAGACGGTGAACTACTATGGTGGTCAATGGACTATCACGGATGCCACTCTTTCCCCGGACAATCGCCACCTAGCATATTCCTCAATAAGGCCGCAGGTGTACCTTGCCAACACAGATCCCTCAGATACCAGTGAACCAGTCGAGCTTGATTTCAGCGACTTGGGTAGCGCTGCCACTCACGGCGACTGGAGACGATCGAGGGCGCATTTTGGCATTTGGAGTCTGCGATTTTCTGGGGACGGAAGTGAAATTGTCGCCGGAACGGGCGATGAGAGTGTATATGTCTACGATCTTGAAGCACAGCGTTCGATTTTGAGGATCCCGGGCCACCATGATGATGTCAACGCCGTATGCTTCGGTGATAAGATGAGTCCACATATCTTGTACTCAGGTTCCGATGATACCACCCTGAAAGTGTGGGACAGAAGAAGTCTGAGTAGTATGCGACCAGCTGGCATGTTCCTGGGCCACACCGAAGGCTTGACATACATTGACTCGAAAGGCGACGGTAGATATGTCATCAGCAACGCCAAAGACCAGACGTGTAAACTTTGGGATCTGAGGAAGATGGTGTCAACTGAGGAAGGTCTGAAAGTCAACCCACAAGTAAGTGTTCCTGGGCGAAACTTTGGTGCTTGGCGAATCAATCAGACTGACTTCACTTTATAGGATTACACTACGAACTTCGATTACCGATTCTCGCCTTATAGAACGGATGAGCATGAGCCGCACCCTCTCGACTGCAGCCTCGTGACGTTCCGAGGCCATAGAGTACTCAAAACGCTCATCCGTTGCCACTTCTCACCCAGCCCGAGCACCAACGGCCGGTATATTTATTCTGGCTCACACGATGGTAAAGTCCACGTGTGGAACCTCGATGGGACGACGGCGGGCAAGATCAACGTATTCAGCGCGACAAAGAACTCTCGACCATCAACAGATGAGCGCTTTGTCAACCGCTACGACTATCACTCAAGGGCGGGCTCCTGGAGGACGATTGTGCGTGACTGCAGCTGGCACCCCACCGCGCCCGTCATTGCTGCCACGAGCTGGAACGGCTGGGACAATGGCCTGGGTACTGTCACAGTGCATACATGGAATGACGGAGCAGAAGGGGATGAAGTGGGCGATAGACCACCGCCGAAGACTGTCCGTGTAAGCGGCGAAGCTGACGGTGAAGATAAGGATGAGGATGAAGAGGGAGCACATCCCTCTCACTTTAAAGCTTCTGACTACGCCAATGCGCGTAACCTGGGCAGTGCGCCCATGGGTGCCAGGGTCAATGCCCAATTAAAGCACGATAATCGCTTCTACGGTGCCCAGCTGGATCCATCCCATAGCGAAGGCCTCAGACGTTCGACAAGGCTCAGAGATCGTCTGGGACTCGGCGCTTTCCTTCGAGGGGACGTGGATGATCCTGAAGACGGCGTCGAATAGAGATTGCTTCTGTATAGATGAGATGAGCCACTAGTATATACCAACATCTTCCACGCGTGATCAATTGTTACCTCACTAGTTTACTAAGTATTCGTGAGTAAGTACATGCATGTGCGGAAGCACTTCTCTTCATGTATCAAACTTCATTTCATTTTGTCTGACACAAGGGCTGTAGTGCTTCTCGCGTCATGTCTACTGAGGCCTACAGTGACTGTACATCTGAATTGGTGCACGTGCATCTTACATTTGGTCGATCAAAAATCAGACATCAAATCAATTTACGAAAATGCCTATTTTGACACTCGCTGGAATCAAAACGTTAGATTGACCAGGCTCATACCATTTTATGTGTCATTATACTTCCTGGTTGCCACATTGGTGATCTACAACTTGTAAGGAGAACGGACGCTTACGTCCAATTTGAAAATCATCTATGTTGTTAAGCAATTTCTGTGTAGTAGCCTCTTGAGGTTTTTTAGTAGCCTCTTTCGTGGTGGTTTATTGTTGAATAGAGGATCTCGGAGTTTCCTGCTCAACTATTTGTATTATGTCCCCCCACCCTCCACCAACAACCCAAAACCAAAACCCCCATAAAAATCATGTCCGGTTGCCCTGGCATGAGCCAATTGATCAAGGAAGTGCTTTTGACATTCCAAAATGTGCTTCTGCTTTTTGTATAAGAATGGCAAATTGAGCCCATGAGGCCTGTGTTTCTGAGCCCGTAGCGAAATCATGTGATAAAGACAGTATCCTCAGATTTGCCCATTCATTCAGTGTCTGATGAAAAGTCAGTCAGGCTCGTATGACACATGTAGTCTTTTTTCTCAACACAGAGAGGAAGAGAATCATCTTGTGATATCATGTTTTCTGGAAGCTGGTTGTCGTGGCCTGAGGCTGAGGTCGTGGCAGTGGAAATGACAGCGAGCGTGACTTCCTTCTACGTCCGTGTTTGGCTCTGCTGCAAGATTGTCTATATAAACGCGTCTCTTTCTCCTTCCCCTCCCTCTTTCTTCCCTTTCACCACCTCTTCTGTCAATGCACGCCTTCTCTCTATCCGCCACTTAATTCTTCTGCCTGCCCAGTGTTAGCCTTCATTCATTGTTGCATCCTCAAATCATCACACTCACCTCTCCGATTGTCAGCGCCATGGCTGACGCTTGGGGTGATCCATCCGCTCCAGCTGGTGACGATTGGGGCAGCGGTGACGCGAAGAGTTTCACTGCCACAGCAACTAACCAAGAAAACGGCACTCAAGCCTCTACTCCGAATGACAGTCAGGATACCATCACAATGTCTCCACAAGAGAGCCTGAAGAAGGTTGCAGAGCTAGGCTGGGTAGACCGTGTCCCCATCGACTACGAGAAGGTCCTCGCTACTCAACGCGTGAGCGAATCGCTCCAAGCCTCAATCGCTCGTTACGAGTGGAAGGAGGAATACGGCGATGTTGGCCCTCGAGACGCTGCTCTCGAAGAGCAGCTCTTCGGTGGCATCCGTTCCTTAAAGAAGGGAGCTCACATGGAGGGTATTGATAACTTCCGTGTCGATGTCCGAGGCCCTTCCAGAATCCTTCGCATTTCCAAGGTACGAAATCTATTCCTGCTCCTAAGACGCGTTTGCTAACCTGGACAGTTTGACGAAGCCGGTCTTCATCCCTTAATTTTGCAGAACATTGAGCTGGCTGGGTATGATCACCCAACGCCGGTTCAGCAATACACCGTGCCCACCATCCTACAAGGACATGATGTCGTTGCGATCGCCCAGACTGGTAAGTGGTACACTACGCGTGTTCAAGCGCGTAGTATGTGCTTCAAGCTAATCGTCCATTCTTTTTGGCAGGATCTGGAAAGACAGCTGCGTACCTCATTCCAGTCTGTTCCAGGTTGATGGGCAAGGCGAAGAAGCTTACCGCCCCTCGTCCTAACCCTTCCACATATGACCCACGCACCGATCGTGTCAGGGCGGAGCCACTGGTGCTCATCGTTGTCCCAACTCGTGAGCTTGCGTTGCAGATCTATGAAGAGGCTTCTCGTATGTGTTACCGCTCAATGCTCCGCCCTTGTGTCTGCTACGGAGGCAGCAATATGGCATTTGAGCTTGAGCAGTTGGGCCGTGGGTGTGATATTCTCGTTGCCACACCAGGTCGTCTGATTGGTTGGATGGAAAAACCTCATGTTCTATCGCTGAACCGTCTTAAACACACCATCATTGACGAGGTGGATGAGATGTTCAAAGCTGATTGGGAGGTCGAGTTGAAAAAGATCATGACTGGTGGCGGTAAGTAGGGCAACTGCATACCTACCTATCCAATTGCCCAGACGACTAACATTATATTCTAGACATGGCTGAGAACGCCGATCATACTTACACCATGTTCTCCGCGACTTTTCCTAAGCAATTGCGCAAGTTGGCAAGTGAATACCTAGTTGATGACCACTTCCGCATCACAGTTGGACGCATCGGTTCCAGCCACAAAAACATTAGGCAGAACATCATTGAGGTCAGCTCCCATCTCAAAGAAAAAGCCTTACTTGATCTATTGCTGTCTATGAAGCCAACTAGGACCATCATCTTCTGCAATAGCCGCAAGACGGTCGATATTCTAGATGCCTTCCTATACCAGCATGCCCTACCTGTCACCTCGATTCACAGCGAACGCTCGCAGATGGAGCGTGAAGATGCCTTCCGAGGTATCAAGACCGGAAAATCCCCGATCCTCGTCGCCACAGGTGTTTCCGCTCGCGGCTGGGACATCCCGGACGTCACTCATGTTATCAATTTTGATCTACCTTCTGTTGACCATGGCGGAATTACGGAGTACACCCACCGCATTGGCCGTACTGCACGTATGGGGCATCAAGGCCTCGCCACCTCTTTTTACAACAAGAAAAATGAGGATATTGCGCAGGACCTAGTCAACACTTTGATCGAGTGTGAATGTGACGTGCCGGAGTTTCTCTCGTATTTGAAGCCACAAGAAGGTGAAGCTCTGAATTTCAATGATGATAGTGAGGGCGATGACGAGGAAGTTGGAGGAGCCGACATCGTCACTGAAGACCACAAGGACGTTTTGGGCGGATGGGTGGGTGCTGGCGCCGAGGATGTCAAGCCATCAAATGACTTCAAGCAGCAGGCGTTTCAAGCCGATGGAACTGCAGGAGTGAACGATGGTTGGTAAGCCCAGGTATATTCTGAAGGCAGTCAGGACCTTGATGGTTCCATTCTACCATCCTCAATTACAGCGCAGTAAGTGCAGATAGGTTAAGGCACGCTGCGATCTTGTTCTACCACCCGGTGTTCCTGCGGACACGCATCCCTGGTCTGGTACGTGATCTACCTTTCAAGACCATCCAGAGCATGACAGAAGTGGCTGCAGACAATGAGAACCAGGTGAAGATATACTGGGCTGAATTTTCTCATGTTAGTTTAGGTAGCCTGATGATGAATGTTTTGGAATTCTGGAACGTGGATAACCTACCATGGTTGTTTCTCAGGTTGACCTCTGGAATACGTCCGATAGGAACGCCCTTATTCTCTCTATCGTAAGTAGTCAAAAGATCTGGCGTCATGGTCTCCTCGATCCACACCGGCTGCGATCCTGAGAATGCCGCCATCTCTGCAACATCGGGGAAGTGAAAAATACCCTTCTCCGGCTCGTTCGCAGGCGTGAACATGTTCTTCTTCCAAGGCTCCCTCAACAACCCTTCAACTTCCACTATACCATCTGGCAAACTCTCTGGTCTCGAAGCCTTGGGAGCGTGTTCCTTGCTGATCCAGCCTCTGCACACGAGAATCGTCGAGTTGCCGTCAAAGCCTGGGAAATCCTCCGACCGGTCCAGTGGCGTGATCACCAGGTAACCATCCTTACCGTCCAGCAGTCGCGGCCCGATCAGCATCTCACGTCCGTGGTTGAACCTGCCCCTGGCTAGTACTCGACGGTAGTCGAATTCGCTCACCGCATCTGGATCGATGCGCGGTGGCAGCGCCAGCGGCTCGCGCACCAGCCGGTCCTCAAATCTTGCTATCAGCTCCGTCTTCCACCCTAACCTCTGCACCTGCCAGCACCCCAGGCCGAACGCAATCGTCGGAATCGCCGCCAGCAGCGCTAGCCCTGCCTTGTTATGCTTCCGCCCTGCCCGCACCAGCGTTGGCGGGTTGTCCACCACCGACCGGAAGTGTGGATCTATATCTGCTGGATTGGTCGAGTTGTGTCGTCTCTGTATTGCTTGTCTGACTGGGAATGCTCGTCGCCGTGTGATGGTGCTGCTGCCGCTATGCCGTACGGTTTGTGTGCTGATCTTCCTAGCTTTCTGTCCAATCTCGCTCGGGCTCGGGGGAGAGTTCAATGGACGGAGGAGGCATTGGAGCGCTCCCGCTCTGGACATCTTGTTTGACCGTCTCTTTGATTGATTCTTCCGTTTTATCTATTTAGCGGTCTATCCTCGGGGTTGTGGAGGCTCAATGGTCATGTATGATTGTTTGGTGTGAAGGTACTGGATGACTTGAATGCTCGTCTCGGGGGTCTTGAGAATCCACCGAAGCTCGAAGCTCGAGACCGAAACTGGAACAACCCTAACCCTTTATGCCTTGCGTAGTCCAGCATCACATGGGTGTCTGCAGCTTTATCGATAAGCTGCTCTTGCTCTCTATGGAGTTGCTCCACCTTGACATGTTCGTGTCGATGGCATCTCCATTCCGTCGACTAACCACACTTGTTTTGCATTTCTTTTCCCAGTGATCGAATTTCAAAATGTTTCATGATGGGGATCTGCAATCTGGGATCTCGCTCGCCATCCATCAGCAGAAGCTCGTCGCCATCTTCGTAAGGCAAGAAGGTGGAGATGTCGATACACTCTGGCAGGATATCTGGCTTCAGACAGCTGCGCCTGGTCCTCCATCCGGAATCTCGCTGGCAGATGCTATCGTACAGAAAGCTGTATTACTGAGAATCGATTTTGGAAGCCAGGAGGCCTCTTTCCTATCTGCTTTCTGCCCGATCGTACAGGCTCCTACTCTTGTAATCATCCGCAATGGACAGGTTCTGGAGAAGCTAGAAGGAGATGTGGGCGAGGATGAATTTGTGAAGAGATTGTGCAAAGTCTTAGGTCTTGGTGATGCTGCGGCCAAGGATGAGACTGTTCCACAGTCACCAGAGGAGGTCGAAAATGCAGCACCAGTCGATAAAGGGAAGGGCAGAGCCGTTGATGCTGAGAGTGGGAACAGTGTCGACAGTGCACAGAACGGGGACCCACAGACCGCTGAGCCGGAACTTACGGAGAAAGAACGCATCGAACGAGAACAAGCATATTTGAAATCCCTCATGGCGGAGAGGGCAAAGAAACATGCAGAAGAGAAAGCTAGAAGGGACGCGGCGGATGAACAACAAAGACATCAGCGCGCAGCGGCACGGAGATCTGAGGCTGAGACTGCCAATGGTGGCGATCACGTCGCGGAGGGCACAAGCAGCTCAATACAAGACGCCAAACAGGACACAAGAGCCCGACAGGATTGGATTCGACAACAGGCCCTGCGCAAAGATGAAGCTAAAAAGGAGCGCCAACGTATCTTACAAAAGATCGAAAACGATAAGCTCGAGCGCAAGCGTTTGAGGGAGCAGAAGCAAGAAGCTAGTCTTGCGGAAGCCTCGTCTGGCTTTGGTAGTAGTAGCGAACTCCCAGCAGCACATTTGGCCTCACGCGCGAGGACGGTCGGACCAGCCGCCACCTGTGCTTTACAGGTTAGACTGTTTGACGGCTCAAGCATCAAGAGCAAGTTCGCTTCTAACGTAACCTTGACAACTGGTGTACGCACATGGATTGATCAGACTGCACCGCCCGATGCGTTGACAGTAGAAGGTGGTAGAGGAAAGACTGCTTATGCTTTTCGCCAAATCCTGGCACCCCAGCCCAGTCGCAGCATCGATGCAGAGGAGGAACAGTCTTCACTCGCTGAACTCGGCTTAACGCCCACTGCTACTCTAGTACTCGTCCCTGCAGATAGAGGTCAAGACGCGTCTGGGTTCACTCCCTCTAACATCGTGACAAACACTGCGTCTGGGGTCTACGGGCTCGTTTCTGGAGCATTGGGATTGGTCGGCTCTGCGGTTTCGTATGCCACAGGTCTTCGGCAGTCCATCGTGCCAGAGGGCCCTTATATCGGCGGGACACAAGACACGCAGGAGCAAAGCAATACCGAGGGCGCGAGAATGGCAGATGCCGATACCCTAGCGTCTGCCGAACCTTCAAAACCTAGGTTCAATACTCTAGCCGGTCAACGAGCGGAAGAAGCTAAGAAAAAGAAGACGGAGTTTTACAATGGAAACAGCCTAGGTTTCGAAGGTAGAAGACATGATAGTGATGATGTCGGTGGCAATACAAGCTAGTGTAATGATATGACACCTGGTAGCGCAGACTGATGCTGATGAAAACGCTAGAGGCGTATCTAACTTCTGTCTTTGACTGAATGAGACAGGCAGATGGAAGGATAATTCTCGACATTTCGAAATGATCCTTTGAAGCGATTCGATTGGAATAAACTAAGTTTGGGTATATTCTCCACTTGGATCATGTACATGTTGGTCAGTCGATCGCGGTGTTACCAAAAGGATTCTACAGGGACATGACCACCGTTATGATTTGACATGACAGAAGAGGTGATCATATGGATTGAAATTCTAATGAAAAAGACCATACTAGACGGTGCTTAAGTGCGAATGGTATGTTGCCAAATCGTATCACCATGACAACTTCGCTTGGATACATTCCAAGTGCTTGCCTATGGAGATGGCGAGAATGAAGACTTCACAAGGGATTCAACCGACGAGAGACGGCTGGGTCGATTGCGTCTGCGGATCGCTGTTTAATAGGTGTCAGATAACGGACAAATACGCATTGATGGACCTGCTTCTGAACATTCATTGTTTCCCTGCGGACCCAATTACCCTGTCATCTCGCCCCTTGGTTGATCGAGTGTAGGGTGCATTATCCACGCCTTACATGATCCTATCTTTGTCTTGGCATGGCTGGAGCGCAACGTTGATAGTCTCATCTTTGATTGCTGTCACTACCCACCTACTGTCGACTACCCCCGTTCCAATATTTCACTTTCTACGACCATTCGACCTCTCCATTACTCCTGTTTTCACAACTCCAAGTATCCAGACGGTCACCAAAACTTCTTGAACATCTCAAAGGCATTGTAACCGCTTGCAACAACCGCATCTATCGGGCTTCGACGCGACTTTCAGCACTTGCAGCTCCCCACAATCGCTTCGCGTCGTCCGGCGCGTCAATCTGCTAATCTGCAGCATTGCCTTGTATACTCTGCATTATTGATCCTGCTGTAACATACACTAAACGACATCGATTCTTCGTGGCTTATGGTGCCATTCTAGTATCGAAAGACGTGACTTGCAGAGCGAAATGACGCGTACCGAACCCTCAGAATCGTCGACTTCCTCTGAAATAATTGTTGCTGGCCACTGGTCGTCATCTGGAAATACGACACCGGATCCAAGCTCGCGTGTTGCTGCCTCAACTCCACCTACGAGCCTGCTTGAGGCAAACAGTGTTGCGGATCGGAATTCCGTCAAAGCGACGGACGATGCAGTCGAAGATGGCCACGAGGGCCAGAGAAGATCGAGACGCGCCAAATCTGGCGTCACGTCCTATAACCTTCAAGCCCTTGCAAAGTCCCAGCTAGAGATGGGCTTGTCTGCTGAGAAGTCAAAGCCGAGAGACTGGGGCAGTATCCGCAATGTGTCAGGGCTCACGGGGAACACTCTAGTAGAGGGCGAAGACAGTAATATGGAGGTAGAAGACAAGGCTGGGGTAAAAGACAATATGGATGAGGACATGCCAGACGTTATACCGTCTACCGAGCAGATTCCCTCTGCTAAGCTAGGAAGAAAACCCAGCGTCAAGGACAAGGTCAAGAAAGCTGCTGGCAAGCTCAGCTCGGCTCTTGGAAAGCGTGGCCGTGAAGTTGTTGAGAAAGGGAAAGATAAGCTTCGGCGTAAAGAGAAGGTTGAGGTGGAGGACGATCCAAAGCAACGAAGGATCCTGAAGCAACTTGATACTGGTTCCAAAGGTCTTCTTGATGAACTAGAGCTCGACCTGGAGGCAACACTCAAACTACCACCAGCTAAAAAACTAAAGACTGGAAAGTCAGCACAACCCAAGACCGTTCAGCTGCCAGCACCGTCTAACCCCATACAAAAGATGTCAAATGGGAGAAAGATCAAAAAATGGCAGACAGCAGGCCTCTATGTTGGACAAGATGTCGATTTCGACCCCAACAAGCCTGGCGCACGTTCGCGAAAGCTGCAGAAGAAGCGACCAACCACAACCAGTTCTAGCGACCCTGCCGGAACCCAGCCCCAAAAACGTTTGAACATGGGTTTGCCCATGTTTGCTTTCCTAGACAGGGAGCGACCATTTACCATTCCTTACGATGTCTTCGCACCTTCCGTCCGAAAAGGCGACGAGCGGCCAAAAGATTGGCATCAGCTCAACAAAAATCGTCTCATAGGTGATGCAAAAGAGATTTGGCCGAAAGAGTCTAACGTAGTGCGTAGTGTTTGCCTTTGTCGCAGCCTTTGGAATGGAAAGGATGAGGGTTGCGGTGATGACTGCTTGAATCGGTCGATGGAGTACGAGTGTAACGCAGACAATTGCGAGCTACCGGCTTGGGCGTGCTCCAATCGTGCGTTTGCTGAGCTCGCTGCAAGGTTCAAGAAAGGTGGCCAATACGACATCGGTGTCGAGGTTGTCAAGACATCAAACCGTGGATTCGGAGTCAAGGCTTGTAGAACCTTTCTGCCGGGACAAATCATCATGGAATACACCGGCGAGATCATCACCGAAGTAGAGTGTCAACGCCGCATGCGTGAGGTCTACAGGGACAAATCCAACTTCTACCTCATGGAGATGGAAAGGGGTACTCATATTGATGGAACTAAGGGAAGTATGGCTCGATTCATCAATCACAGTTGCGCGCCTAACTGCACAGTGCGCCTTGTTAAGGTCAACGGCGTTCCGCGCATGGGGGTGTTCGCTGGGGAAGATGGGGTCATGACCGGGGAGGAACTCACGTATGACTACAACTTCGACAACTTCGGTGAGGATATGCAGCAGTGCTTCTGTGGTGCATCCACGTGTCGTGGACATCTGGGGAAGAAGCTTTCTGCCACTGAGCAGAAGAAGCGGGAGCGTGAAGAGATAGAACGTTCCCGTCTAGCTGCGTTGGCAGCCCAAAAGACAGCTGCTAGGAAGAAAGCGCGAGAACAGGATGGTGCAACCTCGACAGGAAAGGGTATATGGCGAGGTTGGGTCGACTTAACCGATCCGGAAACCGTCAAGAGACTCAAGGCAGAACAGGACGAAAAGAAGGCTAGGGAGGCCACGAGTGGTCGTGCTATGAGACTGGCGGCCAGAAGGCAATCATTACCGTCTCAATCATCCAAGGCAAGCGCCAAGATTGAGAAGGTTAGAAAACCCGCCAAGACAGATAGAAGGAAGACTACAGCGTTTGAGAAGACACCGAGTGGAAGACTGGCAAGCGATAGCAGTCACCGTGCTCTTCTCAACTCAGCTGGCGATTTTTCTGGAGAAGAGGAAATCGCCCTGTCGGTACCGCAAACACAACAACGCCGCTCTGTCAGTAATCTCACTACCCAAAGTGTGCTGGCTCCTGATACAAGTTCAAATTTCCTTGAAGACCTGACTCCATCGGAGTTGAAGCAAGAAGCAGAAGTCAAGCCCGAGAACGACTTTGGTACGGGAAACGAGATCTCTATCAATGTTCACAACGGGTCACGTGAACTGAGTGGCAAGCCAAAAGCAGATTTGATTGAGCCTGTCACTTCCGCAAGAGACAGCATTATTCTAGATGCTGTCGAGTCAGCCGATGACTTCGAGCTTCCAGACTCAGAGGACGAGCGAGTGTCGGCATCCAACAAAATCAAAAGCAAGCCGAAGCCGCCTATGTCAAAGAAGCCAATCGGCGCAAATGTGTCGAGAAAGCGATCGGTGTTGAAGTCGGTCCAGGATGTGCTTTCGCGTGCCACAAAGAAGGGTGCTGCCAGCAAAGACATATCTGGGAAGAACTCGCTGCTTCCGTCTGGTAGCGTCGGTGCGCAATTGAAGCAGAGCAAGCTCACATTCAAGAGCGTCGTATAGGTGCAGAGCGATAATTCTTGGAAGAGGAGTAGGGTTTCGTGAGTTGGATTGTTTGGTGGCATGATTTATGGCGCATTGTATTGTTATAGCGACTCGAAGGGACGAGACAGGCGGTGGCGTTTTGACTCTGGCAGCGTAGTTTTTGTCTATCAGTTCACTTGATTCACCTCTTGGCTCTCTGACAGCTCTACGTATTACAGACAAACATAGGAACGTGTTTGGCATCAACTGCCTAACGTAATTTGCGTTGTGCATCCACTCTTTGAGGGCCTATTGACGATTGGTCTTTATGCTAGTAGTACTGTCCAAAGTGATTGTGTAATGATACGTTCTTCAGCAATAACGCTTTTTCGCATTTATAGCCCACATTGCAGTATATCATGAGCCCCATATCCCATAGCATTTTGTTATGGCATGGCCATTTCACTTTCCGTTCGAAGAGTCTCTGCTGGTTACACAACGAGTAAACAGCGTTCACGTGTAATAACTGCTTTTCTTTGTGTTTACGACAGATCACCCTTTATGATCTATTGTTGCCAAAACATCAACCCAAAGAATGCCTGAATCGAGAATGACATTTGCCTTCTTCCTATAATAGAGATCTAACTCGGCTAGCAAGCTGTATTTGTCCTGCAAACAATGTTGAGAAGCCTCCAATCAAGACCTCAACTTGGATTTCAGCTTTAGCTACGCCCGCGTTTCTACAGTATCTCAGGAGTGCACGATCAATCGCAGCATCAGCTAAACAGCAACAGCTATTTCATCGATAGCCTATTCGATAGCCTGAAAACAGATTCCCAAGTCGAAGAACAGTAAGATTACCTGTCGCGAATGTTCGAACCTCGCTACGTAGTCAAAGTGTCGTGAAAGTATCTCCAACAGGACACTTGGCTCACCGATGGACCCGAAAGGCTTCAGGCTGCTTCATTCACTGCCGGAGGAACTATTGCAACATACTCTGGGACTTCTGGAACGTGGTGACTTCTTCAGACTGAACTGCGTATCGCGATGGACCTACTCGGTGACGACACCATGGATATGGAAGGAGGTCGAGCTCAAAGACCGAAGAACGGACCATCATGAATCAAACGTGACCGTCCTGAGGGACGACCACGATGACACTCCACTTATCAAGAAACTCATCATCCTCGCCACCAGGCCGCACATTGCTGCTTGTGTGCATTCAATCACACATTGCTGTCATTTACCGCCGCCTGCAATCTTCACTGAACTCCCTAGCATGAGCTTCTCCGCTCAGACGCTCAGTATCGACGCCCGCACAATCACACTTGTTAAGCTCGCAGCAAAGAATCTCGAGAACCTGCAGACCTTGAGGGTCATCTTCGGCCATCCAAACCTGACAGACGCCTTGCTAAGATGCCTATTTGACAAGGACAGGCCACGACGGCGCCAGATCTCGAGACTGTGGCTTGAGAACTGCCGGATCAGTAGCGGTTGCTGCCCATCACGGACAGGACACCCGACTGCCTATGGGCTGCCCTTAGAGCTCGATCTCACCGGCCTGGAGAGCGTGCGGTTTAGGCGAATGCCTCTCCGCCCGGCCAGCGACTATTCTAATTACTACTTCATGCAAGGAGACGACAGGGTCTACGCGCGTAGTATGGTGGTGGCCGATGTTTCCGACGGGCAGGGCGGGATGTATTGGACCTCAATCACATCCCCCCATGACGAGGTGTATGCAGTACGCTATGCGATTGAAGCCTTTCAGAATCGCACGACCACCTCCCAGGAGGGTCAACCCCGGGACAGGATGTTTGGTCCAGCAGAACGCTTCGACGATATTATCTATGAGCAGATCTCCAGACAGTCCAGCCTGCCGGATGATATCAATCGTTTGACGGCCTTCTTTGCTGAGAACCCCTTCAAGAGGGCTTTAATGGCCTATAAATCATACTGGCTCGACCCTCCACGGCATGGCATTGAATCATGCGAGAGCATGGAAGTAAAGCCCGAGAATGCTGTAGTTGCGCCATTTCATGTCGAACAGTTCGAGACATCTTCAGAGCCAGTGAAGGTACCGGCTTGGGGTGAAATCGAGCCTTCGGCAGATGTCGCCATATCACTGCTGCACAGTTCGTGCTCAACGTTGAGATCCTTGACTCTAGACTGGGTCTTCACCCAACCACGAGGACATACACTAGAGGTTAACAATGCACTATGGATGGGCACGTTTGTCCAGCTGTTCAGGCTGCGGTTCCCCTATCTAAGAGCATTTCAGATGCGAAATGCCATAGCACATGAGGCTATGATCCCACCAGGTCTGCTCCTATTCGACAAGCTAGACCTTCCACCTATATCGGCACCGACAAGGAGAGAGTTAATTTCCCTAGGCGCACTTGACGGTTGGTCCGAGGGAGATGAGTATACTGCTTTGCAGTTCATTGAATTCCATTCCAATCTACAGTGTCTGGCTTGGGCCGTTGATCACTTCTTCGATCACAATGCACTCAGTACAGACATCAAGGCAAAAGCAGACAATGTGATCGAAAAACTCAGCCACACAATCGTGGATCTGCGTGTTGATTCTCCCTACAAAATGGCAGGGGAGCGGCAGACTGAGGAAATTAAGTGCATATCACCAACTGAACGCACCAGAAGACGGCTATTCATCTCACATTTTGCTTCAAAAATGAAAGCGGTGCAAAGCATCAAGATCGAAGGAGGAGTGCCCCGCGATGAGCGGCGAGAGGTGGTGAGGGCCTTGCATGCATGTCCACTGGAAAAGGTCGTCATCATAGGCGTCAACTGGCCATTGGGAAATACTTGGGGCAAGCACGCAGAAGACCTGGGCGAGCTTATTCATACACAAGACTCTTCTTTGGAGATATTTGAGCCAGAGCATAAGGATGCTATCTTCGACCTAGGCATGAGGGATCCTTCGCCCTTGGTAGAGAACTACGTCTTCGAAGCCCAGTTCGGCTGGCCACCTAGCCCTCCAATGCTGCACACAATTGCTTCACTGCACTCGAGCACAATCAAGGAGCTCAAGTTTTGTGGATACCAGGGCTCTCCTGGCCTGTTCCAACCCACACCCATTACGAAGCCGATGCTGCACTCTCTTAAGCACTTTCACAACCTGAATTCCATCATCTTTAGCATGCTGATCGACACTCACTTTGAAGGACAACCGCGTGACAGAGAGGTGATGGACTACTGGATCGATGCCCGCTCGTCTACGTCTACCGCCCTAGCCCGTATAGTCTCAGATGAGGAACCCGAGGGCTGGGAGCTGCAGTTGCGCACTAAGTACGCACCCAACGCCATCGCTAGGAGGGTCACCGACTTCATTAGCCCCTACCTGAGCGAGCAAGCCAAGGCACGTCACGGTGGCGTGCACATCAGGGCAAGCTTCTGCATCGGCGAAGGTGGACTCTTCGACCTCGACTGTGCTGTCGGTAAGGGTGCCATCGGCAGTGACGTCTGCCTCTGGTATGCCGGCCCGCGTGAGGAGCTCGACTCGGAGAGAAGACAAGGCAAGATCAATGATCGACGATGGTTCTAATTGTCACCGGCCTGGATTCATCCCGAGGTATCATTGCATCCTGGTGATAAAAGCCCTATTGATGAGATGATGACGCTTGTTCCAGACTTTTGGAGTCTGACAGTATTGCATTGAATCCAATAACCCAGGTGTTCGGCAGCATTGCATTGAATCAAGTGCATGGGACCTAGTTCACGAGAATGCATTCATGTCATATAACTCATATAACTCAATTCATATTTCGTCTCGGAAAAGACTTGCATCCTTTCATCCATTGAATCGGTGTTTCCGTCCATCCATTGACGCCGTTTGATGAAATACGATATATGAAAGGCATGAGATTGTAAGAAATGTAACATATAGTGATTAGTTCTAAGCAAGGGATTCTCTTGTCGATGTGTGATGGTTCTGAAATGTGGGGGATCAGTAGGGCGTCCTAGAGGAATCCTACGTTAAATTCTTCCTTCTAGAAAAATGGCTGGGAGCATTCCTAACTTGTTGAATTGAGTTGCGTAAAAATGAGGCTCCTATCTTGTGCTGGTGGCCTATTATGATTGCTTTCAATAGACAAACACTCTTTTTCGGTGCATTGCCATCGATTGATAACTGTCAAATCAAACCTAAAAGAACGATGTCTAATCTCGTTTATGCATGGAGGGCAACGTCCATCACCGGATGTATGTCAGCCAATCAACAGCCATAGCGTTCGTCCACCCCTGAATTGATCGCTCTCACCTACAGTGCCTGACCTGCGTAGCCTCTCTCCCCTATTTCTTTCTTCGGCATGATGCTGATTTTTGGGAAGAGCTTGAGGGCAAGTTGTGTGGTAGAAGGCGCACAGTGTATCAGTCCAAATGTATTGTTTGGCTGTGGGAGAACCTATGTGAATCTATCTGTACACTCATCCGTATCTGTCCAAGTGTCACGTCGCTGTCGACAGTCCCAGGTCGTGCTGCGCTCGTTCGACTCGTCCAAGTCTAGTTGCCGTTGAATTCTCCTTCAACACTACCCTTCATCTGGTCGGATGTTCCTGTACCTGGCATGGCCGACTTGAATTGATTCGAATTTGACCGGTTGATCCACGAGAGTGAGGCACTCGACAGACCAATCTACCACGCTCATCTGCGTCCAAATCCATGATCTGCGGTAGTCGCAGGGATTAAGATTTGCTCTTCCGATTCCTATTCATATCTCTATGCTACCAAGGCGACACTACAACACTACACTACACCATATTGCACTAGTGACAGTGGATTAGGTTGGGTCGATCGATCAGGGACCACAGGAGACCTCGAACTCCAAAATCCATTCCAGCGACCCGTCGTTGGCATTGCTTCGCATTGAATTGCATCGCACCACACATCACTTCTCCAGCCATCGGATCGCGTGCGCCCGGAGGCCTTTTCCGCGACCTCCTCCGTCCCTCCATCTACCGGCTTAATCCCTTTTCTACGGCCACGACAAAGCAGACGACGGCGACGACGACGACGACGACGACGACGACGACGACGAGGTGAATCTGCCGCCGCCACTCTCCTTCTGTCCCTACCGACCCGCTAGACACCGATTCCACCCATTGCGCCGCAGGGAGGCGCTCAGCACGCCGCCTTGCTGGCTTGCGCAAACGACGTTCCCTTCTACCTGTCGCTGCTCGACGCTGGTCTCCAACCTCGCCTGCCCGCTGAGACGAAAGGGTAACGGCTCAAGATGTCGTTTCTATTCAAGAGTTCGAAACAAAAGGGCAACGCTCCCACACCGTCGAACTCTTTACCCGCCGCAACACGCGACATTCGCAGCTCAGATGGCCCGGCCTCACCGCAGTCCCAGCTGCCGATATTGAACGGCGCCGCTGTCGCTGGCAAACCCGTCTCGCCTCCCCCTGGCGCTGGTAGTATAAACAATAGCCTCAACAGCATTGCCTCCCAGGAGAAATTACCGCCTTCAAGAGGCGCCTCGGATGTCAGTGGTGGTGCTGCCGCTTCCATTACTGACAGGCCTCCACCGGTATCGCAAACACAGGCAGAGGCAGATAGGACAACATCAGAAAGCGCGATTGCAAGTAACAGACGGCCGTTGAGTCCCGAACAGAAGACATTGAGAGAGAGGAGCGTCGACTCGCATCACAGCCAACGTCTGCAACCACAGGTGCGTTCGCCTATAAATACATTGTCTGATCCCAGCCCGTATCCTTGGAGTCAGAGAAGGCTCAATTTCACTGGTTCTTCTGGGAACCCTTTCCCGAGATATGGCGCTGCGGTCAACGCTACCGCAAGCAAGGATGGTTCTATATATCTCATGGGTGGCCTCATCAATGGTGCTACCGTGAAGGGCGATCTTTGGATGGTTGATGCCAGTGGATCAACGCCTTTGCCGGCTTGTTATGCTGTCGCGACCACTAGTGAGGGTCCTGGTCCTAGGGTAGGACATGCGTCATTGCTCGTCGGCAATGCTTTTATCGTGTTCGGCGGAGACACGAAGATGGATGAGGGTGATTTGCTAGATGACACTCTATATCTACTTAACACTTGTAAGTTCATGATGCCATGCGATGTCACCGGTCTGGTTACTGATTGAAGAATTGTGCTCAGCCACGAAGCAGTGGTCTAGAGCCTTGCCAGCTGGAACGCGACCGCCTGGGAGATACGGGCACTCGCTCAACATTGTCGGAAGCAAGATCTACATTTTCGGCGGCCAGGTCGAGGGTTACTTCTTCAACGACCTAGTTGCGTTCGACCTCAATGCATTGCAACAGCCTCAGAACAAGTGGGAGATTCTCATCCGAAACACCATCGATGGTGGCCCGCCTCACGGTCAGATCCCACCCGCTCGTACGAACCACACTGTTGTAGCATGGGGAGACCGCTTGTATCTCTTCGGCGGTACTGACGGTGTGCATTGGTTTAACGACGTATGGGCATACACTCCAAACACAAACACCTGGCAGCAGTTGGAGTGCATCGGCTATATCCCAACAGCCAGGGAGGGCCATGCCGCAACCCTGGTGGGTGATGTTATGTATATCTTCGGTGGGAGAACAGAAGAGGGCACAGATCTCGGCGATTTGGCAGCATTCAGGATTTCCAGCAGAAGATGGTACACATTCCAGAACATGGGCCCATCGCCATCGCCCAGAAGTGGGCACAGCATGACAAGCATCGGCAAACACATTATGGTTTTGGCTGGTGAACCGTCATCAGCCCCAAGAGACCCTGTGGAACTCGCTCTAGCCTACTGCCTCGACACCACAAAAATCAGATACCCTCCTGACTCCGCCTCGCAGACCCCTACAAGCGAGCGTATTCAAGGTTACAGGCGGCCATCAGGTGAGAGGAATGGCGTCTCTGCCGTTGCGAACCAAATCGGCCGTGGCACCGCATCCCCACGCGACCTACGTAGCCCCGAAGGTGAACGGTATGCCTCTCCAGATGCGCGCATGAGATCAGAATCTGGCTCGCGACTTCCTCGACCAGGCCAACAAGGGCAACTACCTGCTCCTTCAGGCCCACCTCCCCAGCAACAGCCTCCCCAGCCCAGGCCGAATGGCGTGCCAAGTTCCAGACAGCCGACCAGATCGGACAGGCCATTCTCTCCTGGAATCGACACTGAGCGTGCTCAGCAGTTCGAACGGCGCGCTTTGGCAAGTCCACAAGTTGCTTCAATTTCTGACATATCTCCTGCCGGATCTAGGGATATCAGCAAGACACCTACTAGCCCCTCTTTGAATGAGGCAGATAGTTCACTGCGACAAAAGCCAGAGGTCTACCAGCCCAGTCAGGACTCTGCTGCGGATGCTGCAGCAGGTCTCGGACGAAGAAGTAGCAGAAACCAGCGAAGCCAGTCCGCCATGGATAGGTCGAACGAAGCGACTCCCAGGGGAAGTACGGACCAACTGGCATCAGAACAACTACCAAAAGTAAGGGAACAAACGGGTGATGAGAATGGGACTTTGCAAGATCCGGGTGCTGTTTCCAGGCCGTTCTCACAAACGTCGGCTTACGATGCTATCACAAAGGAGCTGGAGCAGGTAAAGCAGAGGAACGCCTGGTACGCTTCTGAACTTGCCCTCGCAAGAAAGTCAGGCTACCAGACAAGAAGCTCTGCCGAGTCACCCGCGCTCGATACGCATTCGGTTGATGCATTCTCCGATAACGACAAGCCGCTCATCGAAGCCCTATTGAAGATGCGTACCGAGCTTGTCCGCGTGCAGACAACGATCGATGAACAGGCGAAAAGTGCAGCAGCGAAGATTGGAGAGGTTGAGCGGCAGCGCGATGCTGCAATAAGTGAAGCTGTCTTCGCCAAAGCCAAATTAGCTGGCCAGGGCATTGACACAGACAAGTCTAAAGGTACGCCTGATGGACAGCGTCTGGAAGAGGTCAACAAGCGCCTTGCCCAATCGGTTCATTCGCATAGCGAGATTCAACGAAAAGTGGATGCTTTGCTTCAGGAGATCGAGAGTGAGAAGAAGGCACGACAAATGGCCGAAGAGGCTGCAGAAGCGGCTCAACGCAGAGTCACCGAGCTCGACGCTTCCCGCCAACTGCATTCTTCCGAGCTGGAAAGCCTGAGGAGTGAGCTTCACGAGGCCCAGGTGCAGGCCCGAGACGCTAGTGCCAATCATTCTGAAGCCGTCACTCAGCATAGACTGCTATCTGTCGACAAGGATGAATTGACAGGCAAGCTCGAGAGTGCCCTGGCAGAGACGCAGAACCACTCGGCCATTTTGATGTCGTTGAGAGAAGCAGTTACCGCCAGTACTGAAAAAGCGGATTCGTTGCAAGTCCGTCTAGATGCAGAACGTAGCCAGCGCGAGGACCTAGAGAATCAACTGACAGCCCTTCGCACACAACACGAAGGTAATACCAGGGAGCTGGAAACATCCCAGGCGCGCCTTAAAGAAACCCAAGAACTCGCAAGTAAGCACGCCGAGGAGGCTCGAACTCACCGTGCTGCCGTCATGGCTGGCCTTGACAGGATTGCCAATCGATCTTCAGATCCGGTGCATACAGCCGACGAGCGTGTGAGCATCCTCCAGCAACAAGTGGAGGTTGCGAATTCGATGGTACGCACTAATCAGCAGGCTGCGGACAGCGCTGGTGAGAAGCTTCGAAAAGCAGAAGAGCGGATTGCAGGACTCGAGGCATACCAGGAGCAGACTAGCAGAGAGAGTCTCGGCATCAGAAAGCAACTGCAAAACACTACTAAGGAGCTCCAAATTCTCGCAGCCGAGAAGGCGGAGATTGAACAGAAGCTTCAGGGTCAGCTTCTGGAGACCAATGCGATTGATGTGCAACACCGTGCTCTCAAAGACATTCTCGCTGAACGAGGCATCAACGCATCTGAAGTTAGGAGATCACGAGCGCTTGACTCGCCCAATAGTTTGTCTAGATTTTCGACCCCAGATCTGAGGCGGGTGCAAGAGCTCGAGCAACAACTTGAAGCCACGCTGAAGTCCCACGATGACATGAAGATGCAGTTTGAAGAGGTCAGCGAACGTGACGACAGGATGAAAAAGGAGTATGAAGAGAAGCTCACAGCGTTGGACAACGATCATCAGGCGGCTGTGAAATACCTGCGCGGTACAGAGAAGATGCTCAGCAAGATGAAGCAGGAGCTGCAGCGAGTAAAGAACGAAAATGGTGAATTGAAAAAGAAAATTGAGAAGACACGGCTAAACGCGAAGGGTGAAGAGGGGGACGGTAAGACGTCACCTCTACCCCCTGCCGAGTGGGAGGCTGAAAGGGAGAAGCTGAAGAAAGAGGTTGAGGAGAGTCAGGCTTCCCTTAAATCATCTGTATCTGACCTGGAAGCTAAGATCGCAACGGTGCAGAGTCAGCTTAACACGGCGGAAAGCGAGCTGGCCGAGGCGAAGACAGACCATGAGACCAGCAACAAAGAACTGTTAAGTCTACAGTCAGAGCACAGCAAATCGCGAACAGATATCGAGCGTCTCCAGAAGGAGAATACTCTGCTGGAGGAGCGGGCAAAGGACGCCGAAAGCAAGGTCCAACTTCTTCTTGACCAAGTCGAGAATTCTGTCGACAATTACCGCCGTCAGAGCCGTATAGGTGACGGGACAGTGTCGCATCTTAACGGCGCCAGGACAAGCTATCACCAACGAGGTGGATCGGACGGGTCAAATCTGGCCAACCACGCCGTTCCCGGCCATATGCGAACTGTGTCTGACGGTGGTGAAAGTTCCTTCTCACACGATGGTGCTTCAATCGCCTCCTCAACCACCGGTGGCGATGGCCGTGACAGTATCGCGCTCGATAGTCTTGCCAATGAGCTCGACGCGCTGAGGACCCACTGGGAGACGACGAACAAGAACTACCGCCTCAGCGATAAGTTCGACTTTGATCGCACCCCAACCGCAAACTCTCCTACTACCGCCACCGCCTCCAAGTCCGTCGAAAATCCAACCACCTCTACCTACGGCAGTATGGCCAACTGGAGAAGCAGGCTCGACATCGACGAAGACGACAACGACAGCGAAGACGGCGAAGACAGTAGCCACAATAAAGACAACATCGAAACCCCCAGACCAGGAACTAGCGACACGGACCCCAAGACTCCTACCGGTCCCAGTCCTGCCACCGCTGCCGGTGCGCCAGAGCATCACACGCCCCCTGCCGGCATGATATGACACGTATAGAATCTGCCACCGTTATTTCTGTTGAGCTTATGTCACTGGGTGTCGTATGGCGTTTGCAGGGAAATTTCCCATCTTTTCCATGCTTGTTTCAGCTCGCGCTTCGTCATCATGCGGCGTCTTGGAATCATGCAACGCAGACTACGCATCTCGTGAATCTTCCTTTGATTTGACTGTGATGAAGATCATATTCATACTTCGTTCAATCGTTTTATGTACCGTTTGTAAGGACAAGGCGTCCATCACCACCTTGGTTCAACTGCTAAAGAGGCTGTCGTATTTGTCTCTATATCTATCTATCTCGCGCGCGTCTAGAAGGGAACTGGAATGGATCATATGGAATGGAGAAATGGAAATTGGCGTCGTGCTATCTGGATGATGCACCCCAATTTGTACGTATATTGTGTATCTTCCGCTATCAAGGAAATGATCTTGCTTAACTGTGTTGTTCTGGCCATTCTTCTTTTACTCTCGCATTACGCTAGCTGTGAAGGTACGTTTCGTGGTTGATCATTTCAGGTTTGGAACATTGGAGAATCCTACCTGTCTTGATATCCCATCATAGTAGTCCTGTGGTTAAGACAACACCACAAGGTATACCAAGCGAAAAAAGCAAAATGTGAGATGAATTAAGGGCCAAGTAGAGGGAAGGTCGATGTTTCTCTTGGTAGCTCGAGTGAAAGTTATAAAATTTCATTCTGACAAGGCAGAGCATACTCCAACCGTTCAATTGAGACTCAAAGTCCAACCGTTAAATTGAGACTGAAAGCCCACACCGATAGGGAAACTTAGGCCTTCCAGCGACCTTGCTCATGATATCCAGACCGGTAGGCTGAGTTCGTAGAATGAGGAAGGGACAGGGTCGTTATCAGACCAGAAGCTAGGTCTCACACCGTTGTTGATGGGGTCACCGACTGTGGACAAGTCCCATGCGAGGCCTCTGAGCATCAGCACCCACCATGCCTTCTCTATCTCTTCAAACTGGAGCTCCCCCATGGTTCTCTTACGATGTAAGAGTTTAGCACCAAGATTACGCAGAGAGCCGCCGTGATACAGCCGTTGCACATACTCGACTCCTAGATTGTATTGAAATGCCACGAAAGTGTCTTTGCCTATGCCACCAATGTCGCTTCCCTCCAATTGTGTCCTCAGTTGGTCCAAGGTCTTTCCGCTATGCGCGTTGAGTTGTCTCTTGCGTCCGTCCTCTATAGCCTTTTCCGCCGCATTAGAAGCCATGACGAAGTGTGCACCCACGAGCCGTAGGTAGGGAGTCCTCGTCTCGTCCGAGCCGTCCCCCTCGGAGGCACCCCCCGTCCAGTCGAAGTCATTGACAGCTTCGACACCTTTAAAGATTCTTGTGGTCCATTCAAAGATTTCTCGGCATACGTTGAGAAATTCCAATGTTTCGGTTGTTTCAGCTTTGGGTCGCAACATCGACCCATCCCAGCGTTTCCAGAAATCAGAATGGTATCTCTCTTTGAGAATGGAAAACCTCCTGTGGACCTCGAACATCACGGTATGATTGCTCTGAGATGTGTTCATGTCGTTGAGCCTAATTGTCAGTTGCTCGTACAAAGCCAGTCTTGTGATTCGGAGGTGGAATGCTGAATTCAGAGGTGAATGCCAGCCAGAGAAGCAATGCCTTGAAGCCACAGATCCCTCCAAGGGAAGAAATGGACAGAGCAAGGTAATCACATCGTTAAAAGGCTCGACCCACGGCTGGTCTGCTATGCGTTGAGATTCCTGCTTGTGAAGATCAAACATGTCTCGGTATGTTTCCTCTCTCATCTTCTTAGACCATCTTGGCGAATCACCTTGATCGTCAATGAGGTTGAAGTCTTTCCCGACAAGCTTTGGACATCCAGGTATAATGCCAAACATCATCTTCTCAGCTGGAATGCTTGGTATCAGTGGCCGTAGGTCATGCCTTAATCTGTGACCACTTCTACGGAAATGAAAGACAATGCCCAGACCGGGAGTATTCACCGACGAAATACTATATCCATTGCCTTCTGCGAAAAATCTTCCTTGTTCCAAGTTCAAATTCCTCCACTGCATATCGAGTCTCATTGCTATTGTGAGCACTTCCCTCAGGGTGGAGGTTGCAAGCGGTTTGAGGAGATCACTAGGCATGAAGTCCCAATTCCACCTGCGGAAGCTGACTATGATACCAGTTTCTCTCTGACATGTCTGTGTCCTGGAGAGTGGTTCAAGCTCAGGTCGAAAGTCCGTCTTCGTTTCGGTGCGGCTACTTTCATGAACTGCAGAGTACAGAAAGTGCAACCATGAGACAATAATTTCGCTGTCGTTAGATGGCTTTGGGGCTTTTTTGGCTGGAACGTGGCGCTTTTCAACATCTGGCACTCCAGTTTGGCTGAAATAACGTTCCGCATCATATCCAAGTGTGACAAGGAGAGCCTGTCTCTGCTTCCAGTCAAGAGTGTCTTCTGAAAGGGTGGGATACTCACTGTCGACGAAACATGTGGCTTGCCATAGATTCTTGGTGTTCCTGATATCAGACCTGCACCCTAGAGATATATGAGGAGTTTGATATACAGTCTCGAATCGAAATTCTGCCCATCTCCACGAGCGCTTTCGGAGCCTACTCCATGGCCCAAGAACGGAAGCTGCACACCGCCGGTACCCAGCAGCCCCAGAGAAGACCTGATTGAGCAACTGGCCGACAGCAATAACAAGCGCGATGAGAGATACGATCAAGGCTACGATCGCAAGGTTGTCTTCCAGAGCCATAGGTAGAGGTAGTAGAACCAGATGGCACGGTCAAGTCAAAGGATAGGAAAGTGATGTTTCAAGGCTTGTGGAGGTTGCTCAAGTGTTACCTTTGTTTTTGAACTCGTCTTGACTCTGCAATAAGCACAGCAAGCAGTGAAATGGGGGCAAAGGCCGCTATATGCGTCTGTTGACACACTCTTGACGTGCCGAACGGTTCCTTTGCATATGTTGGTGGTGCAATTAACGCGTAGCAAGAATAGGTCTTACTGGAAATCTGTAGCCGACATAGCTGAAGTATAGTTTCAGCTGTGTCGGCTGAGGTCATGCAGATCGCTGGAGGCATGTTGAGTACCACTGCAACGCGCATGTGGCAGGGATAGAGGACCTTCAGCTCTGTAGGCGAGCAATGTAGAATCCACTGACTGCATATTGGCTATCCTTAGCTGTCTAAGCACGGTCATAAAGGGGCGTTTTCGCGTTGTCCAGAAAAATGCTCATGGACAAATACAAAACGTTCGAAAGGGAGAGTCGTTCATTGATACGAGCGTTGCACCCTTTGAAGTCTGATACCGAGAATATGCTGATCTAATTCTCAATCGGGTTGTTTCTCGACTTCCTGTTCGATAAGATAAGATACGATAGGATAAGAGAACGCCCCGGATCTACCTCGCATATCAGCCCCGATTTGTTTCAGCTTTGGGACCATCGGCACCACTTCCTATGTGTGCCGTTGGTTCACGATGTACTGCGACACTGCCGACCTATTCAGTAAAGTCAAGATTAAATGATCTTCTCTACTCAGTTGTCAGCTGTGTAATTGATTGCTATCGCTGCATACCACTTCCATGGGTCGAAGAGGGGTGGCTTCCTGATGTCCTAACGAGGGCCGTTCCTTACGTATAGGAAGACGACCACTACCATTCCGTAGGACGTTGAACAGATCATGGCTATGGAACCGTTGCAGCCGCAATGCATTGAGCTTGAGCTCAGGCAAGAAGCATGCTGATTGGCGGTTGAATGATGCATTCCCGCAATCTGGGCGATGCCTTCCAACAAAGCTCTTGTATGAGGTATCTAGGGTTGTGCAAAGCTGTCAGAGACATCCAATCACGGAGAGAAAGCTCATCTGGTGAACGTCGTGTCGAGGTGAGGCAGGGAGTGATACGTCCAGCACGCCTGATATCGGGGTTTAGTGGTCAAAATGTGGATGCTGCAGCCGAGCATTAGCTCAAACGCTGCCATGTTACCGTATCATCAGCGACGCTGGAGTGCAACATTGGCATGTGACACTCGAGACGTTCCCAAGCTGTGGTATTACCAATGCAGGATTGGATGAGCCCATCCCATCCGGATACTGGGGAGCAGGGAGCAAGAGGAGCAAAGAAGTAATCACCATAGTGAGAGTGGGCTGTGGATCTCAAACGAGCGACGGCGAATGGCGGCCACGTGCCGGGCGCCGTCGGAAAGGGCTCTGATTGGCCGGATTGTGCTGCGACACCGCGTGAGGGTCTCGTGTGATGCGGCTCCAAGCCACGAGATGGGGATCGTACCTAATCGCTCGTCTATCTCTTACCAATCGCAGTGCTTTTACGTATCCATCTATTGGCAGCTGTCTCGCTCTGGTTGCAGTAGATAACCTGAATGATGTGCTGCCGAATGGATTAGAGATGTCGTTCCTGGCTGTCTGCAGTGCCGCTTCCGGAAGCTGCAGCAGCCTAGACCTCGCCTTTGTCTTCGTCATGCTACAGACCCACTGCGACCTTCGTAAAGTCTGGGGGAGGGCGCATTGTGATCCCCGTTCCAAACGGACTGCGACTCATCGACTCATCGCATCGCTTGCCTTGCCGTTGATCTGCCAGTGAGCTTGTTAGGTGACACGCACCGTGGCAGGACGAGGACGAGGTTGTGGGAAGGCCTCAATGGTCGGCAGCGTCACTGTCCGGCTCGTTGTGTTGCGACTTGTACGCCATGTCCCAGCCGTCGCCCAATGCGCAATACGCCCAGCACGCCTTTACTCGTGATGAATCCGCCGCCCTCCAACAGTTCGGCATGGATGAACCAGATCGAGCTCGCGCCTACAAATCCCGCAACAAGCGGCCTTGCGACTTCTGTCGCTACAAGAAAGCGGCATGTCACCTGGAAACCGCCCCACCTTGCGAGCTATGCATTCGCTATGGCAAAGAGTGCACCTTCATCGAGTCACCGGCGAAGAGACGACGGCCGAACGACTCTCAGAACACCGTGGAGGATGCGACGTTTGTGCCTCTCAGCCAGAGGAATAGCCTGAGCCTTAGCAATAGCGGCGGTTACGGCAGTAGTAGCGGCATGGACATGCAGATGGAGTTATCGCATTGGGAGAACCCGTCGTCTTTCCAATTCTCCAGTGCTGGCCTAACCCCAGTCAACAATGTGGCGAGCGACTTTGCGCACTTTGCACCGTCGCTATATACGCCGTCCGGAATGCCCGGGTTCGATCGCTTCGATACAATGCCCGTGACTACGGGGATGAATCCGATGGAAACGCATCTCCAAGGCAGCCACGGCCTCACATCTCCTGGAGAATCACCGAGTGCACAGGCACATGCGGCCCTTATGGACCTCTCCCTACCAGTAGAGACCACCAGCGCACAGCCCAGCCTTGAGCACCAAGAGTCGTCTACTTCCCAGATCGTCGGTCTCAGCGGTGAGAGCGACCCGTATCTTCTGTCGCGTTATCGATACGACCAATACAGCGAAACAACTTTTGCATCCATCAGAATGAGGAAGATGAATGTTGGTAAGACTTATGAAGATCTGGTCACACCTCAAAGCGATCCAACCCAGGTGCCGGCTTTCTTTACGATCTCACACAATGCCCTGGCGGCGAAAGCACAGCCGGCGACCCAAGTAGATGCAGGCCAGCGACTAAGACGGGAGCTTGAAGAGATCGTGAGCGAGGAGGTGGGAATGCGACTTATCCGGTTGTTCTACAAATACGTCCAACCGTACTTTCCCGTTCTCAGCCGAGAACAATACAATCCGCCCGACTTCTCGACTGCGACTGGGGAAAGATCACACCCGAGCTCCATACCGACCTCCCTGCTCGCCGCAGTCTACGGCCATGCGCTTCCGTTCTGTGCCTGGGATGAGGTGCTATGTGTCCAAGTGTATACTCCACCCTCCGCAGACAGCCTCTTCCGGATATCGTGGCTCGCTTGCCAAGCACAACTGCACACACCGAACCTTGCCAGCCTCCAGACTCTACTTTTGCTTGTTCAACGACGACCGACAAACAAATACGTAACCGACACCCCCTTCAAATGGATCATGATGTCCACTACTGTGAGCTTGGCGCAGACTCTGGGTGTCAACCGGGACCCGGCGCTGTGGCCGCTTCCTACTTGGGAGAAGCGATTGAGGAGGAGGCTTGGATGGGCGACATTCGTGCAGGAGAAGTGGCTGGCTCTCAACAGCGGACGCAGCAGCCACATCAGGATCGAGGATTGGGACGTCGACCCGCTGACGCCGGCAGATTTCGAAGAGGCTGATCTGCATTCCTACCCGAACGGCTGGACGGAAGGCGTCGGCGACGGCAGCAACGAGAACGGCGAACGCCCCCCGAGTACGCTCTATCTCCACTTCGTACACCTGTCAGAGCTCACGGTCATCGTGGACGACATCTTGCACCTGCTGTTCTCCATCCGTAACGCCCGCCGACTGCAGTGCTCGTTGGAGAAGACCATCGAGATCGCGAAACCGCTTCGAATCCAACTGACAGACTGGTACCAGCGAATTCCTGCCGGCCACTTACCGATCCATCCGCGGCATGAGATCACCAACCTGTCGCTTGGAGAGGCCAACGATGATGACGGCGGCAACAAGAGCGGCAGCATGAAAAGCCCTCGTGCTCGAAGCGTCAGGAGGCGGTCAACGATGTCATCTCACGACCTCGATGGCGACGGTAGCCTGCACCTAGCCTACATCGTGGCTAAAATCGAACTGTTTCGTGCTATGCTGCGTCCAAAGATCACGGATATGAACGCGCTAGCTGTGGCAGCTTTACGGACCGGCGCGATGGCCGTGGCGAAAGAGGTGATCGAGTTCGTCGATGCTCTAAATGCCCGAGAGCTGGAGGCATTTTGGGGAAGCTGTAAGTGGGCTCTGCCTCGTGCAACTGCGAATGCTATCACACATACATCCTAGTCTTTCTTGATGAGATTTGCTAACATCTGATTGTTTATCTAGACTCACGCGCCAACTTCACAATATGTTCTTCCTTTATGAAGCTGCTCTTCGTCACTGCACCGACAGTCCCAGATGCAAAAGAATGCCTTGGTATTCTGAACAAGTGGCGTGCTCTTCTTAGGATCAAATCCAGGAGCTGCGAACTTTTGAACCTGGCCTTATTGAATTTGGACGTGGTTTTCGTCGCGGGAGTGGAGTCTTTGATCGAATTGACACCTGCTGCAGATCAGGCTTGGAAGGAAATCATGTCTGCCCACGAGAAGAGCGAAAATATCTCCCCGATCAACGGGAGCGCTGAACACCCAGGAGGTAGTGACACCTGAATCCAGGTCTGATATGCCGCTAGCTACTATGGCCGGGATGTTAAAATTTTGGAGTGATTCGAAGAAGTGACTGGAGCCCTCTACACCGCCGAGACCTATGCACCAGCATATCCTGGATCATGGCCGACTCGCATACTCACCCGCGGGCGATGGCGAAGGTATTGCTGTCTTCAAGCACACGAGAAAACTTCTCGTCTGTCAGATTAGCAGAGCTCTCATCACCAAGGACCCGTAGCAGGCGAGCCTTCATGACTAGCACATCCAGTGCTGGTTGCACACTATTCAAGCGTGATGATGCTGGCAAATTCACTGTCAGCTTTTCGATCTATAAATTGATCCACGGAAGATTCGCGCGTGATACCTTCAAGGCTTCGATCCAGACACCCTAGCGCGGACCGGACATTTTGGGTCCTCTCATGAGAGTTGGGGGCGCATTCAGACCCAGCAATGCCAACGTACGCTTCACCTAGGAGAGAGAAGAAGCTGGCTTCCAAGGCCAAATTGGAAGTTTCGATGATCTGCAACGTTCCATCAGCATGAACTCGGTATTCGAAACCCTCTTGCTTTCATGTGAGGCATTAACCACTCACTGCCGGTAGAGTGCTCTGCGCGAGGTCTTTAGCTGCGTTGTATTCTCCCAGTGTGAGGAGGATCTGGCAGAGACCACCCAATGCTCGATGTAAAGTAGGGACCAATAAGTAGCGCTCGGCGACAGCTGCCGCGCGGAGAACGAAGGAAAAGCCTTTGGCCGCGTTCTCAGATGAGGCTTTGGCGAAAAGCTCACCCTTTGAGATCAAGAGTTGCAACCTCCTGCCGACATCTGTGGGTGACAATGTTAGTATTACATTTCTGGTGGTGTAAGGCAGCTGATACGTTTTGGAGAAGAATGTAGTAGTAGACAAACCTTGTTGCGATTCAGACGCAGTCGCAGCCAGTAGCCTGTTGATCTCGGCAAGGGCGATGTCAAATTCGTCGCTTGCCATGAGGTGCTCAATCGTGAGGTCTGATATTTCTATGCTGAGCTCTGGGTCGCTGGAGGTGAGAACTGGCTGCAGCTCATGTAGGACCTCGCCAGTTTCTTTTGGGTGATTACTGCGCAAAAGGTTAGAGAAATAGAGCGATAAAGACATGTTTTCCCCAGCATGTGCACTGACCTATTAAGCAACTCTTTCGCTCGGGCCACCATGCTAAACGCTTGCACACGCTGTCGGGTTTTCAGCGACGCGATCTCCTGTATTGAATCGCCACCACCGCCCGCACATCGCAGACTTGTAGCCTCAAGCAGTTCTCTGGCTTCCGTATATCTACCCTTCTGTACCAGATCCATAGCTAGACGGCAGTCGATCTTGACCTTGTCAGTGATAGGACAGAATTCCCCACCAGTGATCAAGGCAGTCTCGTAAGTCCTGTTTGCAATGTGTTGCAGTCCCATTCGGCTCATGCAGGCACCCTGAAAAAGGAGGATGGCTGGCATTATAGTTCGAAGATCATGTTGCACAGCGACATAATGGGCTTGTGTGACGCATGCAAGCGCTTTCGGACTCATACCGGTCTGGATTCCAATTGTCAGCAATACCGTTCCAAGGGCTTAATGCCTTTGTGGTTCTGTCAACACAATTTGAGGAAGAACATACGTTAGAAATGTGAAATCTAGCCTCCTCAAGCAGTGCACTACTAAGTAAAGCCCAGTGTTTGCCTTCCCTTGCAATACTCTTGAGGAAGTTTATCTCGTCCAGTTCTGTCTGACCACCGACGATCAGATCTGGGTCAACATCTGTGGACTCAAATATCCCCGGATTGGAAATCCTCGCTCGTGAGTAGGCTTGACGCAGGTGCATCTGCCATGAAAGAGCGAATGCAAGACAGGCGTTGTCTTGATTCTCTCGCGCTGCAAATCAAGTCAGTGGAGGAACTTAAACAAACGAGAGGTGAATTCAGAGCGATCATTTGGGTACATTCTGGAAGGGCGAGGGGGTCTGGCAATGCAGCATTAGGGACACATACCCGTGGCG
The DNA here is from genome assembly GCA_018467035.1 of Scorias spongiosa. Taxonomy (NCBI): domain Eukaryota; kingdom Fungi; phylum Ascomycota; class Dothideomycetes; order Capnodiales; family Readerielliopsidaceae; genus Scorias; species Scorias spongiosa. The sequence goes on along the minus strand of JACSZZ010000003.1, from coordinate 2,648,358 downwards.
ATACACTCTTTCATGGCTTCCAGACTTGCCTCCCAATACTCGAAATCAGCATGTAGCACGCTCAGATGTAGCAAGGCGTACTGATAGTATTGTTTCAACCCTAACCTGCTCTCATCTGATTCATAGTTCGTGCCTTTGCCAGCTAACGAGTAGTCAAAATATCTGTGAAGGTTTTCGACCGCCATGCTGTGCTGGCCAGATTTCCATGCATCGAAAAATGCAAGAAAGTATTGGGTGGAGTGGGCTCCAGGGTCCTGTTCGGAAGATATCCACCGTTTGATACTTCGAGCTAATTCATTTGGAAGCCTGACCCCAAGCTTCTGCAGGCGAGATATTGATGCACTGAGTATCATTTCGACGTCACGCTCACTGGTCAGGAGTGGATCGAACGACAAGTCAGCAGAAGCCGCTTTGGCGTCTAATTCGGTGCTCGGATCCGGTTGCTTTTCCTCACGCTCGGCGGCCTCGGTAGGCTTATGCCGTGCCCAGTCTTCATAGCTCGGTCGTCGCCAGCGCTCGAAGGCTTTCCAGAGACTGAGTGTATCTGCAAACTGAAGTCTGGTGAATTCCACGCAACATCTCCGCACAAAGAGCCCTAAAGGGCTTGCGGATGTCAGACGGCGTTGCTGTTGATCTTCGTCAGATATCTGTGTCCCCACCGGCGCGATAGCGCCCTTCAAGACTACAAATAAAGACTCTAAAGTATCAACATCCTTAAGTAGCCAGAGACGTTGGAGGGCTTCGTCATAGATGCTTCTCCCGGGCACGGTCCATTCGCAGTCTTGAAGAGCATTCTTGATGGCAGATATACTGGAACCATCGCTTAATTCCCCAGCCAGGGAATTGACTGGTCGTTGAAGTGTAGTGTTGGAGTCCGGTTGCAGAACAGTTGAGGATATGAATTCGAGCAGTTCCAGATCAGGCGTGGATGGCGGAGAATTGGAAGACAGGTAAAGATCAATGAGGATAAGAGTAGCAATCTTCCCGACAGTAAGATAGCGCAACATCTCACTCTCTTCATTCTAAGTCTCCGGTCCAGGTATTTCCACTGCCTCATTGCGGTGTGGACATACTCACCATAGGGACGCGCCATGAGAAGGGCTTAACACGTGATGATTAAATCACGTGATCAGGCGTTGACCTCGCATTCCATCTGCACTTTGATGCTCTACGTCACTGCCATGCGATGGATGCATACCTTCCATCACTCCCAAGACAGGTCGAGATTGGCCTCTGCTTGGTGTTCACCGCTTTGGTTAGCTGGCGACAAGATATTGGAGGTTTACTGCGTGTTTGGAACGCAGCGAGTATGTTCAATAACCACATTGGCATGTATCACTACAGTGCGGCCGATAAATCGCCGTCATGAGGCTGACAACATGGTATGGAGAGTTGACTTCCTCGGTGGTGCAGACAATACTGATATGAGTGCAGGAATGTCAATGGGATTCGCAACCCATTCTCCTATCCACCATGGAACACAACAGACCGATCGTATTCCGCCATGTTTGACCTCCTGGGACCCTCGGACATCATCGTGATGCAAGAGTTGAAAATCCAGCGCAAAGACCTTCGCGATGACATGGTTCTGATAGATGGCTGGGACTGCTACTTCTCTCTACCAAAGCACAAGAAAGGATACTCTGGTGTGGGAATTTACTGCAGAACAGGTGTCTGCGCGCCAATCAAAGCTGAGGAGGGGCTGTTGGGTGTGCTTGTCAGCCCCAACTCAGGAGGTGTGGCATATCGCGATCTACCAGTGGATACAGCCATTGGCGGGTATCCCACAGAAGAGCAGCTGGAGGAGTTGGGTGTCGACACACAATTATTGGATGCAGAGGGTCGCTGCGTCATTTTGGAATTCCCAGCTTTTGTTCTCTTAGGAGTGTATTCTCCAGCCAACTCGAATGGTCAACGAGATGACTTCAGATATGGATTCATCTGTGCCCTTGACTGCCGCATCCGAAACCTGATCAAGATGGGCAAACGTGTCATATTATGTGGGGATCTAAACGTCAGCCGAGACGAGACCGACACTGCATCTGCTAAGGAAGACATGCGAAAACATGGCTTGACGCACGAAGACTACATCTCAACACCGAACCGCCGTATTTTCAATCAGCTGCTTACCAATGGAGAAGTGGTTGGTGACAGGGATGAGGGCCGAGAAGAGGGAGTGTTATGGGACACTACGCGAGGGTTCCATGAGAATCGCAAGGGCATGTACACTCATTGGGAACAAAAGATCAATGCACGTCCGGGCAACTTCGGATCAAGGATTGACTTCGTACTGACTTCGGCTGTGGGTGCCAGCGACATCAGTGGTTGGATTAGTGATGCGAACATCCAAGAAGGCCTTCTCGGTTCTGATCATTGTCCCGTCTATATTGATTTTCTTGATCGAGTATTGGTCAAGTCTTTGGGAGGCGCTCAAGAAGAAGTACATCTTCTGGATATGATGAATGCGGAAGGCGCAGTGGTCAACGGACAGAGGAAGAACGAGTGGAAGGTTGCTAATGCGCCAGCGTTTTCGGCCAAAAAGCTTCCGGAATTTGACAAGAGACGGACCATTAAAAACATGTTTGCTGCCCCACGTAAGAGCAAAGAGAACAGCTGCAATATCGACATTGACAGTCAGCCTCTTGAACCAAACGCTAGCCTCAGCACGAATGCTACTGACTTCGAGAGTGATTCCAATCGAGCTTCATTGACCTTTTCATCACAACGTGACAGTTCAGCTTCACAGCTTGAAACTTTGGACAGTTCGCGAGCCCACTTGCCTGATCCCAGCTCTGTTTCAAAACGGAAACCTTCCACACAAGGAAGTAGTGGTTTATTGAAACGGCAGAAACCTGATACTCCACAAAACAAGATGGGAAAAGGCCAACAAAGTATGCGATCCTTCTTTCAACCAAAGCTTTCCCCTCAAGAGCTTCAAGATACCCAGCCGCCTAGCAATTTGAAGAGCGACAAACCAACATCCAAAACTCCAATCGGCACTAATCGGATAGATGGAGCAGAGACAGAAGCATCACAAACACATCCCCACATGTCCATACGTCGCTCTCCTTCGAGGAGTCCAGAGATTGACACAGACGCTACCCTGGCAGCGAACGAAGCTACCCAAAGATCATGGTCCTCACTCTTTTCAAGACCGGTTGCACCGTTATGCGAGAGCCATGAGGAGCCGTGCAAAACAATGCAAACCAAAAAGAAGGGAAGCAATCAGGGACGAAGCTTTTGGATGTGCGCGAGACCCCTGGGCCCAAGTGGGAGCAAAGAGAAGGGAACCCAATGGCGCTGTCCGACTTTCATATGGTGCAGCGAGTGGGGAGGAAAGCCTGTTTCGAGTGTACCTCAGCAGTCTGGCAGAGGCGAGCGACCGGATTGAAAGAGGAAAAAGCCGGTTGCAATTGAGATACCACATACGATGTAAACAGGGTTTCCATGGCTCCCAGGGGAGCAAAAGCTACAGCAACACAGCAAGACCAGGAACCATCGTGTCTAAGTTTCCAGGCTGGGTGTGCAATCTTGGTCAACTACACCGGCTTCACTACCTACGTCGTCATATTCACGGGGGCTGGAGAGCTTTGCCTTCACTCACTTCTCCAACAACGATGGAACGCATAACATGCGATCCAGCCCCATTTGAAGCCATTTGCCGCCAAAGCTCCTTCACCCATCAAAGCTCTAACCTGTTTAGGAAATAAGCTACCACGCTAGCAGCTGTCCCCAGCCGCGCGACTGAAGCTTCACCTGACCTCATCGTTGTTGTGCAAACCGTCTCTCACTGTCGCTCGTATGCTGGCGATACTGAACTCACGCTGTACTGTTCACTGATGGCGTGGCATCGTGGCACTGCCAGCCACACGATGAACAATCTAGATCGAACATGGTGAAGCAGGCGCAGTCCCTCTGCGAGCTCCTCAAGCCACTCGCAGGTAGCAGGTTTGAAGAGTCGGTGATGAGCACAGGCATTACTTACCGTTTACAGTGCAAAGGGTGGCAGGAGAGCCTGATGCTGCTGTACGCTTGAATTCCTGCTTCACATAAGTTGTGTCGACAACGGCTCATTGTAAATCGAAGATCGAACTTACGTTTGGAAATGTATTGTAATTTCAAGATACTGTAAATTGACTAGACTAGAGTCAGTTTTTTTCCGGTAGCAATGATGTAGAAATTGACGTCGTTCGTGTCTATGTGCCTGGACGCGGCTATGACGGGCGCTCATCTTTAAGCCTATACCAAGCCTTTCTGTAGACATCACAGTTTTCAACATGAATGCGTGACCGGAAGACCTTGGAAACAATTGCGCAGACAACAATGTTTCTGTTGTTGCCCGGCCCAATCCATGCAGAATAGGAGCTTACTTCATTTGTCGTCATATGCTCCAGAATATCCGATCACATCGTTGGGTGTACATCTGTCAGATATGAACCGTATAGCAATTAATGTTTGGTATGAAACGTGAATGTAGAATGCTTTCTGGTTCAAGCGACTCCCTGGTAGGCTATAGGCATTGCCCTTGTTCACAGCCCAGGCTTGAACTTCATAGATCCCGGGCCATGGCCTTCAATAACCTCAGCAATCTCACCAATGACAGAGATTTGCTTCAAGAACAATTCAAGAACAACTAGAATACCGCAGATCTTCAGTTTTCCTTTCTGACCCTACTTCGCTTGTTCTGTGTCTGCCCTTACATACATGGGCTCAGGTCAAAACTCGACCCGCACAACGCTTATTACAACTACCGCACAAATCAGACGTGGCTACAGATGTAAGGAGATGATCGATAGGTACGCATATCGTTGCGCTGGCAACTATTCTCATTACTACAAAACTAAGCTAAAGCAACTAAGTGTTAATTATTGAGATTGGATTCCTGCTGAATTACTCAAACCAGGAGTTCAGTCTGATGGGCTGGGGACAGTGAGCATGGAACGACATGGTGAACAGCCGCAATATCGTGCACTTCAAGAGTATGTATCTTGAGTACTGAAGGACTTCAGCGACCTTCGAAATGATGTTCAGATGCCATCAAAATCGGTCTCGAGGTTGCCAAAGTCAATAATTGTATCGTTGTGGACCGAATCATCAAACGCCTGAAAGTTGAACAACTGGTCGTATTGATTGCCCATGGCAAGTTGCTGATTCCAAGAGAATGAGGTGGTGTAATTGGGTGCGACGGGGTTCATCGGAATTGGCGCGTTCATAGCCGTATTTTCCGCTGCTTCATTCTGGATGCTGCGCCTTTCAGCCTGGAAATTCATGTCTTCAACAAGGTATTGTTCCCTGAAGTCCCGTGCAGCCAAGCCGTAAATATCCTGTTGGTCGTGGAACTCGGTCTGAGAGTCGACTGGCTGTAGCGAGTGATCGATCATGGGCGGATTGGCTGGATTAACAGGACCGGTCACCACATTGTTGAAGTGCTCAATTTGCTCATCCAGAGTGTTGGCAGGATCAAAGCCAGGTTCGAAGTGGAATGTCGCTTCTGGTAAGCTGAGTTGAACATTGATAGGTGCTGAGAGATCCTTGTTCTCCTCTTGGGCTTTATCATCTGCCATGGTTTCCTTCTTACGCTTGGTGATGCGGCGCTTCTTCTCACCAGGCTTGCGTGGCTGGTAGTGATATCCAGGATGGGAGATGGCATGCTGATGCTTTTCTTGCTCAGCAAGAGCCTTGTAGTGATCCTTGATGTTCTGCCTTTCGTAGCGCCACTGATTACCAATGATCTTGGCTGTCGTATGATTAGTGATGGCCATGGATATTGATCTTCGCCAATGGTACTTACAAATTTTGTTGTTGTGAAGACCAGGATGCTGACGAACAATCTCGCTGTGCCAATCACCTCGATACAAGATGAAGGCGTTCCTTGGGCGTGGAACCTTCTTCACAACATTGGACAACGGCTTGGGCTCTGTGGCGTCGGCTTTAAAAACCACACCAGGAACAGCGCCTGGGCCCATATCAAATTCGACTCTCACGTTAGTGAGCAAGTCCGCTCTGCACGACGGTTAGATAATATGAGGGCAACGTAGATGCGTGTACTTACTCAATGCGCTTGCGGAGATGATTGAGCGAATCTGCTCCAAGCTGCTGCACGCTGGTCCAATCTAGGCGAGCATCCTGGCTACCATTGTCAAATTGCTTTCTAAGACGCAAGAGTAAGTCGTCGGTGTTCTTGCAGGATACCAAGTTTTGAGAGAGCTGGGTTGGGGTTGGTGGTGCGGGCATTGTGAGTGCAAATCAGAGCGAGTAAGAGTTTGAATGATGTAGAGGAGAGTCGGAAAGGGATGTGGAAAGTTTCATGAAAGTATCTTCAGAGGATCGAAGAACTTATATATGACGGAGTGAACTTAGGGGTGCCGCTGTTCAAAGTCGAGAGGCTGGGAACTTCATAGCTCCTCTAGTGTGCTCCCATTCACGCGGAAACGTCCTGGTCACATTCACATGCTCTTTCCTGTCTGGAAGTCTGTGAAAGCTGTGGAGGGGCAGAGCTCACCTCTGAGGGAGTTTCGACCAAACGCTGGAATCAAAAATCCTGTTCGTCCCTAGAAGCAGCAAGAGCACATCAGCTTTGAAAATAACTACATCCATCACTCTGTAACCATGTCTGGCCTACCAAATGCAGCAGATTACTTGTGTCGTGATAAGTTGGGATTCGATCCAAAGCGGCAACATCCACCCGACGATCCAGAAGCTATGGTATACGCATCCAAAGAGATGTATCAAACTCTAGGTGATAAGATCAAAGAACTCGAAGAGCGTCTGGGCTGTTGGAAGAAACAGCTAGGTTGGTGCCCAGAAAACTGTGAAGCAGGAATTTCTGAGAAATTGCTGACGGATAATGACGAAGAAGACCAAAGGGCAGTCAGCGGCTGCTCACGCGCTTCGGAAGATGAAGAAGACCCGGTAGAAAGTCTCATAAATGCAACAGATCCTCCAAACCTGGGCCGCAAGGTAACATTCAGATATTCTCACCAACGAATCAGCACAGAAAATCTAGCGATGCAAAATCGCATCTACGCCGAGGAAGAAGAGCTACTTGCCACAGCATGGAAGGATGGCCTGAGGTCGTACTTCAGGATGGCAGACGTTATACTGAAAACCGAGTCGGACCCTTCTGTTCTGCCCAGGTTATGGTCGAAAAACTTGAAAGAATTTCAGATGTTGAAACAATGCATTCGCAGGTTTGTTCCTCTAACGAGAACTAAATGTTGACTAAATGTTGATTAGTTCGATAGGATCTCGGATCAACAGGTTCAAAATTATGGACTTACTTTTGAACCACCAGACGCCGAAAAGCAATTGCCAATGCCAAAAGCACAGCGAAAGCTTTTGACCAGTTTCTGTGCTGTGTGTTGTACTCCAAATGAAGCAGAACTGAATCTGCTCGCTCGGGCCGTCAAGCTCGACCCTATTATGATCGAACAATGGTGTAAGTGGAAACGGTTTATCAATTGGTGCTGATACACTAACCTCATCAAGTTTGCGATCGTCGATTGGAAGCCACAGTTGCTACCAGAGCGGAGTCGATCTCAAGAACCTAGTCGAAGAAGCGATGCAAATCAAGAAGTTACAAAAGGGGCGTAATGGGGTATTCAAAGACTGGTGTTCATCATCCCGGTGTATTGGAACTGCGACAGCGTGAAACATCAATGCAGGGCCCATATGAGGAGACCTGGATGTAGGTTGAGGTTCTCAAACAGCGCAAGGGATGTCTTACGGAAAATTGAAAGAACTGATCGAGCTTATGTCTTTTAATCTTCTGGTCTCAAAAGGTCCTACCTATTTCTTTGAGCCGCACACAGTTTAGATGCAGACCAAATGAGTCACTAGGAACTTATGTGTGAGAGGTGCAACCCGGGATACCCATCTCAACCTGTGTATACTTGTTTTTTGATCCATATATGAACCGACCTCAGGCTTTGACAAGTTGTTGCAATCTGGAATTTTCTTGATTTTTCGCATTTAATTCAGATACAAAGGGACTGCGGACGAAATTCAGTCATAAGATCTAGACTGGTGCTTTCTTGCGACCTGATCAAATAGCAATGTTACCCAATCAGTGAACTGTAATACAATCAGATTCATAGGTCACCGCACGGGCTAACGTCCGCCAACTGAGCAAAGCCAAGACCAAACAACATGTCCCAAGAAGACTATGAAGTCCAAGCCAACAAAGCGTGAACTAGCAGAAGCAAACGAGAATATCTCAGAGGACGGGCCTTCTGAGAGGCCCGTGAGCTGGACAGCCACCACAATGCATTGCCGTGGACCCGGCAAAAGAGTTGAGAACGGGCTGAGAAACGAAACAAAGCTTTGATACATAATGGAGTTTAAGAACGCAAGCAGTTTCTGGGAAGCATGCAAGAAACTGCTGGCCGAAGAGACGTGACAACCAAGTGTCAGCCAAAAGCGTGAAGTCAGGCGGCAACGCAGGTCCACGGAGAATATCCATTGCCGGCGACAAGGAAGCCATAATATCGCATTTAGAACGTCTACAGGGGTTGGGACAATGACACGTCCGGGAAATTGAAAGAGGGTCTGTTGGTACAAAGAGACACGGGTCGGATACCTTCTGAGCTGACTGATTGGCCTCGTTTGACGGCTGGCCAAAACTGTTCCCACGACGTGTTATAGGAAGGAAACTCAATGTATCAGACTGAGGCCAGGTAATAAGCAACGAAAGACCGATGCAGGTACCAACCACGAGGGCCGCTGCAGGATGCCTTGGGTATCGACTTTTACAGAAGAAAGACCAAAGGCGGGAATCTCAATGAGAAGCATTCCAGCAAAACCGTCTAAAGCAGCGCTGCCGTTTGCATCAAGCAGCCCGGAGAGCATGATTTCAGGGCAGACATTGTTATGTTACGCGAACTTATCTTTGACGGCAATCATGCTTCGAGATATAAGACCAGGACGGGGCTGGGAAGCAGGTGCCGAGGTCGACAAAGAGATTGTGTCAGGAGATTAAGAGGGGAGACAAACGTCCCGCGAGACTCACGAATGTGCACTTAGGATACATGTCGAACCAACAAAGCATGATGCGTTTCCCGGGTTGCGGCTGGCATGGTCTAATGAATCAGGTACCTATACATTGCCGACGGAAAAATGGCCACGATCCTAGGACGTCTTTGGTTAGGAAAACGATTTGCTTAGCAGAAGGAGAGTGACGGGAGTATTGGTTCAGAGAGTCGTCATATTGCTGTAGCCATGTCTGTTTCTGAGCCAATTCGTTTTGCAGAATACAGAATATCGGTAGGGAGTATATCATTGATAGATCAAGGGGGACAATCGCAACGCCAAGACGTGACGTCTCAGCACGCTCTGGCTGAGGTCAGCAGCGGAACAACAGTTTGGCGGAAGGGTAGATCCGCCCGCTCCTTTGGTCCATGACGTAGACTTGCCGGCGCGTACACAGCTGCACCTGCAACAGGGCAGAGCGGAAGGCTTAGGCCAACTGTTGCTCTCTGTCGATCATCTCGCTCAGCCGCTGCGTTGCTGCATACGAAACCTCTACCCAGCTGTTGCATTGCTGACGAGCTTGTTTGTTGATCAGAGAGGCCTTCACTCGTTCGATTAGCTGCAGTGTCGCACTCGTCGCCTGCTGACTTTTGATCCTCCTTCCAACCTCACACCTGGGCTCGTCTACCAAGATCTCGAGAGTCATGACTATATGCTTTTTGAGATGGGTGATCTGAACTGGTTCTTCGGTGGCCTCATATCCAGTAGCCTACGATGGGGCTGGGCTTCCTGCTCTTTGTCTACATCCTTGGCGGTCTGACCTTTATACCATTACTGGCCCTGGTAGTGCTGCTACCCGCGTGGCTTTCACTACCCAAGACGGACGAGCATGGATATGACGGAGCTGGTAAAGAAAGGGAGAGTAGGGAGCCGCAGGGCATTGGAAAGGAAGCACAAGACGTCTTGAGCCGTGACGTTGATGGCCGGACTCTAGAGGAGAGAGGCGCCAGCGGTGTATTTGCTGTCCTCAGGACATATGATTTCGCACTTGCAAACGCTGCCCTGACGTCAAAAACGTCTGGTAGTGGAAATGGCAGCGGCGCCAAAGGCAGTGAAGACGCCAATAGCACTGGAGAGTTATCAGGCCAGAGCGACAGCGTATACCAGGCCATGTACCGCTCTGTCTTTGATCGGGGTAGTAAAGGAAAGGATATCAACTCTCTTCGAAACGACATCGACGACGGCAGTACCAACGACGCTGGCAGTCGAGCCAAGGCAAAGGGCAATGCTGGCAGGAATCTCTACTATATTGTTCTACGCCATGGTCATCTCATGCTGTACTCCAGTTCTGCCCAGGTAGAGGTGAAGCATGTTGTCTCCCTCGCTCATCATTCGATCGGTCTGAGTGAAGGTGGTGAACCCGAGCCTGGACAGTATGCCGATCAAGCGCCAATGCAAGAATCTGATCTATTTGTGAAGCGAACTGCCATCGTACTCACTCCAGTCAATTCCCCACACATACGACGTGTGTCGTCTCCTCGGCCTTTTTATCTGTTCATGGCCAATTGTTCGGATAAAGAGGATTTCTACCATTCCCTTATTGCCTCGCAGACGCATCCTCCCACACCTTTGCCCCTTCGACCGGAGCATTTGATCAAGTTGCAAACCAATCTCCATGCCACGACACTCTCTACCACCCTCACGCCTGAAGCGCGCGCTCTTGATGCATTGATCGGACGCTTATTCCTTGCACTCTATCAGACGGATTTCCTGCGAGACCATATCAAATCAAAGATTGAACGAAAGATAGCACGAGTGCAGAAGCCCAGTTTCATTGAAAGTGTAGTCTGCGATTCAGTAGACATGGGCGACTCTGCACCTGTCGTTTCAAATCTGCGACTGAGAGACCTCAACATTACCGGTGATCTGATGCTGGAGATGGACGTGCGCTATACAGGCAGCTTTAAGCTAACAGTCGCCGCTCTTGCAAAGATAGATCTTGGACTTGGTCAACGATTCAAGCCGAGAACTGTGCCGCTACTCCTGGCTGGAATTCTAAAAAAGCTACAAGGCCATGTTCTCATACGAATAAAACCGCCCCCAAGTAACAGGATGTGGGTTTGTTTCGAACAACCGCCAGACATGGAGGTGAAGATCGAACCGGTCGTAGGGGTCAGACAGATCTCGTATGGGTTTATCCTGAGGGCCATCGAAGGCAAAATTCGAGAGGTAGTTGCCGAGACTTTAGTGAAGCCAAATTGGGATGACATGCCCTTCTTCAACTCCTCCCAGCTTGACACAAGAGGTGGTATCTGGAAACAAGAATCGGGAAATAATGCCGCAGAGGTTGATGAGGACTCCACGGCGCCGGACGATGATGTGTCACTAAACGCAACTCCCTTGAGTGTGGATGCTGTCTCTGCAACCACTTCGTCAACAGATCTTGGAACGCCGGCGCAATCGTCCATAAGCTTGCCTGCCTCTGTGACCCAGTCGACTTCGAATGTATCTTTCAAACGCCGATCGGTGGCATCACTTCAAAAAGACCCACTAGCACAGTCTCCTCCAAGAGACAGCACGCCAAGGCCTGTGAGATCTCCTTCCTTCGCAGCGTCTGCAGCATCTCCTGCAGCTCCAAGTATCGCTTTGGATGACGTTAGCGCTGAGTCAATTCGAAGTGAGGATCTACCGCAACAGCCAAAGAGATGGCGAAGCTGGGCTGCTTCAGCCAACTCAATCCAGGCGAAGAGAGATGCAACAGAAGCCATACGTGATCTCAAAGATCGCACAATGCGATCAATTGCTGATCCAAGTGCAGGTGACTTACAAACGACTTCACTACAAGAAGACCCTGACGACCATGTGGAACTTACGGGTAGTGAAACAGTTGAAGATCAGACGCCAATTGTCAACCCCTGCGAGACGGACTCTCAGTCGCAGGGTGAAGGTACAGTAGGATCGACATCACCGATCGGCTCCCGCGCAAAATCCATTGATACCAGTACGACGCCCACAGATGACGATGTGGATTTTCAGACTTTATGGCAAAGCGGCAGAATGTCGACCAATTCGCCCTCGAACGCACGTGGTATAAGCTTATCAAGTCATGACTCGAGCTCCATCGCACAACCCAATAGCAATCCTCGTGCCAAAGCCCTCCTGGCCGCTACGACTGCTGCGACCAATGCCGCAAAGGCATGGTATATCAACCGTAAGACACCGCAATCTCCTAGCACGTCGACCACGCCACAATCTTCACGTGGTTCAGTGAGCTCGGCAAGGCCATCTGGAAATCTGGCCTCTGCAGCTGACGCGTCGGACATACCCAGGTCAGGGCCTCCTTCCCGTGGCCCACACCAGCGGCGTACGTCTTCCCTGACAGGTCAGCCTATTCCTGAAGGTCCTATGGGTCGTGGTCAACCGTTACCGCCACCTGGTATGCCGCTACCGGGCCCAGAAAGAGAGAAGTCGTCCTGGAGCTTGAATAGTATGGGTGGAGCCGCAGCTGGCCTCATATCCGGTGGCGGAGGCAAGGGTCTGAAGAGAAAACCAGTTCCACCATCGAGAGCCGGCTCAACTCGCTCAGTGCCGTCCCCTTCAGAGTCTGTTGAAGTGGTCTCCACAACTCACTCGTTACTAGTAGACGAGGACGCGCTTGAAACCAAAGCTCGTATGTCTGGAGATTTCGGGCCTTGGGCTGAAAACCCAGGCGCGAAGAGCGCACATACCTCGTCCCAAGACCTGACGATGAGACCATCCCACGACACAGCCCAGACCACTGTCCCGGACGAAGCCATACCGGTGGTGGAAAAGGAGATCAAGCTTGAGGTCGCTACCACTACTGACACATCGAAACCGACCAAACCTCCTCTGCCTTACCGCGAGAAGAAACCTCCTCCACGTCTGCCAGCTAGGCCCCAAAGCATCCACAGAAGACTCTCAGACAACTCTGTAGAGCGCTCGGCTGGACCGCAGTCAAGCCGCAGTACGCCACGCAGGCCCAGTAGTAAAGGCCAATCCGCTACCCCGGCAAGAGAGTACAGTCCGCACTCGTCGCTCGACGACGATGTGTTGAACATCCCCGCACCATTACTCGACTCGCCTGCAGATGAAGTCTTCATCGAGCGATAATAAGTGTTTTGAAAAGCACCGGCACATTTGGATTTCGTGAAAATGCGCATGATGTATAATACGAATAGCATGATATAATGAAGAATAGCATCAGGTATTGGGGCGTCGGTGCTCTTTGAAAATATAGAGCCCAAGTATGGGCTACTCAATGTAATCTAACGGGCCCACACGAAATTAATCTCTCTGCTTCAGCGTCCGGGTGAGTATCGCATTGTGGGGTCATGCGCGAGTACAGGATATGCGCCTTCTGATAATCATCGAATCGTACGACTAGGGTGGCAGTCAAGCTGTGGTAGACGAAGCAAAACCAGTATCACGGCGCTCAGTTGATGTTACAAAGGAAAGTTTATTTCCCGTCTTCTTCCCCAAGTACGTTGCATAGGTATGTACATTTCAACTACATCCGAGACATGAGATCGCGATCCGTCCTGTGTCAATTGTATGGGCAGGCTCTGGTAGCATACGACTGCTGTTATCAGGCCACGCACCAGAGTATGGCTCGTCCGTGCATCTATTCCTTGTGGTGGTAGTTGACCTTCTCGTTCCAGAAGAAGGTCTATTCACATCATTAGTTTGAAGTTGCTTGCGTAGCAGGAAGATCTTGGTCGGCACACGCACCTTGTCACCGTCACCCCAGAAGAAGTTCTTTGTGCGGATGTTCTGGTATGGGTACTCGGTCCTCTCCTCAAGAGGTGGCTGGTGTTCCCAGTGCTCCCAGTGCTCGTTCCACAGGCGGTAGGCATTGACGCTCGCCAGGATCAGGGATGGGATGACGACACTAATGCAGGTATTAGTATCGCCTTCAATACAAAGCATTCGTCTTCCAACCGAGCGCAATCACTCTTCACAAGAGCCAGAGAGGTGTGCTTCAATGGTCAAGTTTCAAAGCATTTGGGGCTCTCGGGTGGTTCTTCCGCTCGAGCAGAGTCAGAATGGGGCCATTGGACATACTAGATGGAAAGCTTCCTCCAGGTGTCTGCATTGCACACATGTCAGCAAATATTCAACACACAGCTGGTGCGATTTCGCCAGCTCTTCCTCCGTCTGCTCTTTGAAATCATCTGGCGCAGACGATCGCAACTTGTCTTCTTTCTCTCATTCTTTCGAGTCACATACCACTGGTGGCAGCAGCATGGTCCTTGACAGCGGCCCTCTCGCGGTTGAAGGCGTTGTCTTGAACGCTCTTGAAGCTCGACTCAGAGGAGAGCCTCTTTGCGCCGAACTGACGGAGGGCTGGGGTGCGCGCGGCGCGGACTGCTCGAAGGCCTAGCATGTTGTTTGTATCGACTGAAAGTGTCGTGGATATTGAGTGGAGAGGTGAGTCTGGCTGTAACCGGAGGAGACCGTAAAGACACGGGATGAGGTCAATGGGAAGCTTCAGTCGCTTTGGTGAAGTCGAGAAGCGGGAGGGAGCGGCACGGGACGTGAGTGTGAGGGTTAGGGTTGGGTTCGGCTTGTCCCGCGCCCCCCGAGAGTTACGCCTGTCTACCAAAAATACGCTGTGTCGTGGCTAGAGAGGACGACAAGAAGTTAATTCAGGAGAGAGAGAGATGAGATCCTGATCGGGTGCCATGTTGCCCAGCACTTCCTGTGTTACCACAACAACGTCCTATCCGTCCACTGCTCTTGTTGATACCTCTTACATTACTTCTCAATTGTCCCAATTTGGACCTCGGATCCAGGTACCTGCAGCGAAGATCCACACTAGAAGCGTACTCAAAAAAGTGGGAGCGCCAGCTGTTTAGATCGCTCCGCGTCGCATCAGGTACCCCCTCATTCTATAGACTCCCGGTGCTTGCCCAATTAGGTCTTGATGGATGGCAGCAAGCAATTCTACACGTCACCGAAGAGGAAGTCAGAACAGCCTCGAGCTTGACACATATACCGACCATCGTCCGTCAAGCGCGTTAGAGGATCATCACCATATCACATCGGCCAGGACATTCGTCGACCACGGTTCGGATACGGAAGAAGACCGCTTCAACATTGATATCGAGGCTGCAACCAGAGGGTCACTCATGAAGTCAAAAAAGAGCAAGTCGAAATCTAGATCTCCAGACCCTCGAAGTCGGATACATCGATCCAACGGAGCGCCCTCGCCCGTATCGTCGACCGACGCCATGGACAGCGGTGGTGTTGAGCGACGGAAGCCTACAGTTTCGTTGGACATACCCGAAGATTCTGAGACCCGTAACGCTCGGTATATGAGAGCAAGATCCTTTAGCTTGGATCAAATGCCCCCTCCTACGCCAAAGCATGGTCCAAACGATAGTGCCAAGGGCTTTTTCGAGCTGCCCGAGCAGGATAGAAAGAATTTCCTTCTCTTGGTTTTGTTATACTTCCTGCAGGGTATACCGATGGGTCTGGCCGGAGGCAGTATCCCTTTCCTATTGAAATCACACCTGTCATACGGTCAAATAGGAGTTTACACACTGGCCTCATACCCATACAGTCTCAAGCTGTTGTGGTCGCCGATCGTAGATGCTGTGTGGAGTCCAAAGTTGGGACGAAGAAAGAGCTGGATTCTACCAATCCAGACTCTGTCTGGCCTGGCGATGCTGTGGCTTGGAGCAGGTGCGCAGAGTATGATGGAACATGCTGGTGACAACGGGGATGCTGGAGTGTGGAACTTCACTGGGTGGTGGTTCGCACTGGTGTTTCTGTGCGCCACACAAGACATCGCCGTTGATGGATGGGCGTTGACCCTTATATCTCCTACCAACCTGAGCTATGCGAGCACAGCTCAGACTGTCGGGTTGACTGCTGGTCAGTTCCTGAGCTACACTGTCTTTCTTGCTCTCTCCAGCAAAGAATTCGCCAATAAATACTTTCGCCAACCAGGTGCAGCGCAAGATGTCGGATTACTTACCTTGGATTCATACCTGACCTTCTGGGGTTGGGCTTATCTAATCGTCACTTTACTCCTGGCGATCTTCAAGCGAGAAGACAAGACCCATATCAATGACGGTGTTTCAGAGGTCTACCGCACCATGGGTGGTATCCTCAAGCTGAAGAATATCCAGCTACTTTTGTTGATTCACCTTATTGCAAAGATTGGCTTCCAGGCTAACGATGGCGTTACCAATCTCAAATTACTGGACAAAGGTTTCAGTCAAGAAGATCTAGCACTCACCGTGCTAATAGACTTTCCTTTCGAAATCTCATTAGGTTACTACGCTGGTAAATGGAGTGAGCAGTACGCACCAATGATAGTGTGGTCATGGGCGTTCATGGGACGTCTCGTCGCTGCACTTTTCGCCCAGGGAGTCGTGTCACTCTTTCCATCGTCTGGGCAATATGGTGTTGGTTTTCTCTTTTTGGTGATTTGCCAACACGTCTTCAGCACTTTCATGAATACCTGCATGTTTGTGTCAGTATCGGCCTTCCATGCAAAGATTTCAGACCCAGTGATCGGCGGCACTTACATGACCCTGCTTGCTACCGTCTCAAACTTGGGAGGTACCTTCCCGCGATTCTTCGTACTGAAGTTTGTCGACTTGTTCACCACCGCAAGCTGTATACCTGCGACCTCAGTACCAGCAGACCTCAAGGGAGATCTGGTGACCAAGGCCTTTGACTGTGCACTCCAGGGAGAGAAAGAGAGATGCATTGCCGGCGGCGGCAGCTGCGTTGTGGGGCGTGACGGTAAGTAATATCCTGTACTGCTGGATTACGATATGATGAAAATGATAGCTAACACACGCTCGCAGGGTACTACATCGTCAACATTCTCTGCGTCCTATTCGGCCTTGTCACCTTCTGGTCTTTCATTAAACCTGCCGCATTGAAGCTACAGGCGCTGCCTTTGAGAGCTTGGAGACTCACTGAAGGCTAGATTTTCTCTAGAATTATAACTAGCGTTTTTGCAGGGATTACCTACACATGAAGCGTTCAGCTGGGATTTCGCCCTACCAGCCCCCCAATGCTTACCATGATCGACTGCTTGTCTCACTGCATCTACGTTTGGTGCTCGCTCGAGCCATCGTTGAAAGTAGATGCATGACCTACTAGGTAACACCTCCAGCCTACAGTCACAAGCAACCGGGTCCTAAGATCGCATTCTCTTTTCACGGCCATATCAGAGCCGATATTTTCTTCCAATTTCTCTCGACTCAAAGCCTGGTGCTCTAGATTAGCACAGGACCCGATGATGGCCATCTGCAGTAAGATTATACTTTCAGATGTATCAATCCAATCTAGCTCGTTGCACACTTCCACATGAACTCCTATCCAGCACTTCCATTGTCTTACATGCGCAGGACAAATCCCACTCGTGAAATACTAGCGTTCTCAATCAGGGTCAGACAGTATCTAGGTTGGCTTGGAGTCGATAGCACTTACTCCTTTGTGATCAAGTAATAACGAGTTCAGCAGACTTCAACGTCCATTTCGCCGGTCTCCTAGAAGATGGATATGGTGCATCACGAGATTCGGACCCTTGATTTCCAACACAGGCAATGCCCTTGTCCAGAATCGCGGCGGGGATCATTGCGTCAGATGACCAATTAAAGTATTCTGCAGTTTGAACCGCCTTTCGGTTATAGGTTCCTTGGGAACACCAGAATTAGAATCAAGAGGGAAATGCAGTTCTACTACAAGACTCTCCAACCCAATAGGATCTGTATGGACTTGGCTAGCCCAGGAGACTTGACGAAAGCAAACCGCGTCCGAACAATGAGACTACTTACATGTATCTGGCAGATTCGGTTCGTCGAAGAACCAGTGTTAAGTATTGGCAAGTGTCCCCAAGGCCTTGCCAACATACTTCCTCGCCTCTCTCGGCCAGCTTGAACTTTAATGTGTATGAGAGATTTGAACCTCCGCTTATCTATGGCGCCAAAAGCGAATGACGGATCTGGAAGTAGCAAGATCATAGTGAGGGTCTTTCTACTCTTGGATACCAGAGCAAATTTCGTTTTCGCAATGAAAAGTACATCGTGGTGCTGCTGTTGGCTGATCACCAATCACATGAGCTGGAGCAGAAAGTCGAAAACAGCACCTTCAAAGTTCAGATCAAGCAATGCTCGTTTGTCTCGCGGACCATGAATTCGACCCACGAATTCGAAATTAAGACGAGTTTTCATCGGCCAATGTCCAGACAGCTTCGGTGTTCAATGTATAGATCATAGGATGTAGGGCATCCGCATCCGGCAGGTCTCATTACCAGATCGTTTGGACGACCGGGATGAAGCTTTAAAAACAAGATACAGAGCGTCCATATCCGTCATAAATATGTGTCATGTTTCACCATGACTCTAGTACATATATTCGACCGCTGTAGCGCATCGAACAGCTATGATCCTGGCGCGAAAGACCGCTCGCTATTTTCGTTTGATGCAAGTAACGAATTCGCAGTCCTGAGCGGGGTACGCTGACGTCCAACTTCAGGGGGCAACTCATACGGTATAGCATCAATATGGATTTTGTGAGATGTCTAGCAGCGCGATTCATTCACAGTAAAAGCATCGATCTTGACTTGATTGAAATATCTCGAGTTGGCAGTTGATAACCAAGTAACCGTACAGGTTATACGGAGGTGGTTAAAGCTCGACTCGCAACAAGACAAGCAAATCCAGCGCTTCCATCCACCACCAACATTCGTTTACACACCGATATATTGTTACCATAGACTTTCTGAACGCCTCTAATCCAGATGACGATTCCATGGCGAGACACAGAGCCATCAAACACATACGGTCTTTGTCTCAAGCCCTATCGCCAGATTCTCTTCTGACCCAAATCGTGTAGACTTCTTCGTGTGGCGTGTGGAGTCTTCTCTCATCGGTCCAGGCTGAAAAGTCGCATGACTTTACTTCATCCGTGGGCCCTGGAACATCGTGTTCGCTTCAGAAGCAATAGTTACCACAATTGAAGGTTAAGACCTCCATCCTTGACAAGGGGCGATGAACACGACCACTAGGTAATTTGACGAAGATCCCTACAATCTGAAGATTCACAACGTAATATGCCGACTCTAGACACTAAACATATTGAAATTATCCTGAGTCTCGAGCCAGGCTACCTGATTGACATAGTGCTTCTGTCAAATGCGGTAGCATAGGTTGTATTTCGACCAGGGGCCAGACTGAGGATGTAGCCACATTCCAATATGATGGCGTCTGACTGGAGCCAGATGTCACTCAATATATGCCAGCATCCCTCGTCTGTCCAGACATGAACAATTGGTCTAATGTCATGAGGTGGTGTGCTTCTATTGAGTGGCAAAATCCACAGATGAGGCGACTTGGATATTGATCAAAGCTATTGATCCGCTTCGATTGCAAGCATATAACAATCCGCATTGAACGTCGTATTTTCACACAATTCCATTTGGTGAAACACCACTTCGTATTTGAACATTTGCTTTCAGCAAAATCGATTGGAAGATAGTGCCTGTGACGATGCACTTCCTATCAACATTCGTTGCTGTTCTTGCGGCCAGCGGTATTGTTGCTGCAGCGCCAGGAGGTGGTGGCGGAGGAGATTGGGGCTTGACATCTTCATGCTGGACGAGTTCCACTTGCAAGGCCTCGTATAGTACCCAGTCTAAGGTCTATGAAAGCCCCTACACGGTCATTCACACTACCACTGTCTACATGCCATCGACATATACTACCTCTGTCCCAACCACTATCACGAAGACGTATGAGCGTAAGTCCTACTCCAAAATCCATTTTCACCTTGGGTGATAAAGTCACAACACTAATATCTGCGCCACAGCTCCGAAGACACTGTACTCCACCTACACGCAGTACAAGACAGTCACCATCCCTATGTACCAGACCTCGTACAAGGTATGTTGGGACTATCCTTTGGTTGCGATCCATTCCACCAAACCTATTGCTGAAAATCTTTGTACAACAGACCAGCTGTGTCACTATCCCTTATACCAGGACGTCGTATCAGACAAGCACCGAGAGCTCTGCAGTAACAAAGACGTTCACTACGACTGTCGCCAGCGTGAGTTCATACACGAGCTTCATCCCGGAGACCAAGACGACATCGAATCCCGTTACAGAGAAAATCACGGCCACGAGCGAAACGCTGCACACCGATTACTACACCGTGACTACAACACAGTGTGCGACTTCGACTGGCTGGACAACTTACTCGAAGACGTGGAATACCTGGTAGGTCAATCAAACAAGCTGTCTGTTGATGTAAATCTGGAGGCTTTCGACCAATTGAGAGTTCCGTGTTGTCGATTGTTTTTCTATTTCAGGTTCGATATTGCGAGTACTGTCATACTGTGTATCTATTCTCTCGATTCTAGTCCTACAATCTGAAATCCGTAGGTCGTCGCTTATGAATTTCTTTAGACATCCTCAATGAGATTCACGTCCGTATTAATGGCCGGCCCTTCACCTAGAAGACTTTCAACTCAACCGTTGATTATCAAAGCTTTGGAAGACACTCGCATCAGTTTCACCACATTGTACTATTTTGAATGGATGCATAGTACATTACCTCACCGTGTTAGGTCTCACGCAGCTTGGCTCTGGCCATCTGTACCTGAACATGCCTTTGCAAGGATTGCACGGTGATTTTATTAGGCGAGCATTCCAAATAAAGCTCGAGCCGAATTTTTCTCGTCGTTTGTGATGTTAGGGGTGGGTATTGTTGACCATATGTGCTGTGCTCAATGTCGAGTATGGCAGGTTTAGGATGGATACACACAAGAGGGCAGCTCGAAGGGGACCAAGACAATTTGATCTCGCGCGATCTTCAAGCCGCTGGCGGATGCGAAGGTCGAAATCAGTAGTCTGTGTAGAGTCTCGTCTGCAGGCCGGGTCTCCCTATGGAGTCTCCATTGGGCGGAGCTAGTCGCACGCCGTCTTCACCAACCCCATCAACCCTTTCCCTCGCCTCCTTGGCGATCCACACTCCAGCACTGGTCCCCAGCCTGCTGGCGCCAGCCTGCAGCATCCTTACGGCGTCATCTAGCGTGCGCACTCCACCAGAGGCCTTGACGAGCATCCGGCCAGGTCCAGACCTGTCAGAAACCCGCCAGAGCTCATCGCAACAGGCAGACATGAGTCTCACATGCTCAACAGTCGCACCGTGACCCTTGAACCCAGTGGAGGTCTTGACGAAATCGATATTTGCCGCCGCTGCAAGCGTGCACGCAGCTATAATTTGGGCGTCATTAAGCTGCGAAGTCTCGAGGATTAGTTTGAGGAGAGTGGGTGCTGGGGCTTGCAACCGCAGCGTGGCCAACTCATTGTACACAGCAGTATACTCCCCACGTTTTAAGCATGGGTAGTTGAGGACAATGTCCAATTCGCGAGCACCTGCGTCCAGCGAAACCTTGACATCTTGCATTTTCGAGCCCAAGTCGTATGTGCCCTCGTGGAAGCCAACCACGCTGGCGACTTTGACCGTCGAGCCTTTTAAATTGGATGCCGCCCTCGAGACCCACGTCGGCCGCACGCACACAGTTGCGAAAATAGCGCGCCGGGCCTCGGCACAGAGATCATCAATGTCCTTGCTTTTTGCGTCCAGCTTGAGAAGCGTATGATCGATTGTGTTATTGAAGGCCGGGCTGCCGATCGCAGGGTATGCGCGAGGTTTAAGAACAAGTTTCAGTCCTCTAGTCACCTCTTTGAAGAAGGCAGACCAATCGTCATTGGTGTAGATTGTTCGGAATGTCGGCTGGTCGCACGGCCGATCGAGGGCATGCGTCGTGGTGTAGCCATCCAGTTGGTGGACGGCTTGCTTCAGAGAGGCCATGGCTGTCGTTGCCGTGACAGGCAGGGACATGATCTTATTCAACGCCTATACGTTCAGGACGCTCGTAACTGTGCACAAGATGTTGCAAGCGTCAGCATGAAGCGCTCATATTTCGTTCATACCGCAAATCTTGGGCAGCAGGGAATCAGATCTGCTACACGCTAATGGATCTACTAAAGATGTCCGGGTGCATACTGTGACGGCGCCATCAAGCCCATTACGGCTATAGGTGGTGCTGACTTCTTTTCACAGCATACATGACCGGGAGACGACCATAGATTAAATGTCGCATCCATACGCACCATCGTGACAAGGTGAAACACTTCTCTTCCCTCAGTCGTGAGCTGGTTGGGCTTCAGTGAAGAGCTAACCGATTAAGTTTCGTTGCCACAGCAACCAATATATCTCATTTGGGCTCCCAAAAGCATCGTCCTCTCAGGTCAATTCAAGTCGCTGTAGTGCATTGGGGTGACCACCAGCTCATTCCAACCGTCCTCAATTCGCTACGAAGTCACCTGAAATAGCGAAGAAGGCTAAACCACACAGACTGCACTATTGGACTGCGGGTTTTAGCTACGTAGAAACAAGCAAATATCAGAATTCCAATCAGAAGATGCAATGAAACCACCCCACAAGAGCACGTCGGGCCCTACATCCGTGATTCCCTGAAAAATTCTTTCGTGAAGCTGTCCAAGAGAGCAAACAAACATAACCCGTGTAGCGTGTCTATACAGCTCCAGCAGCAATGCTTGTCAGAGACATGAGTGGGGGAGGGGGGGTACATTATGCACCCATGCATTAACAGGTCAGGGTTCAGACGAGAATCTGGCGAATCATTGGCAGACGCGGTGGAAGACTTGGAGTCGGTGACGAGAAGCAGGCGACTCGTATGGGCATCAAGTGGATCGACGAGGGCGATGCAGCTGGACGCACACTTGTCGACACTTGTATATTCGGGATTCATGACATTCCCACGATGTTTCCTTTAGACAAATTTCATTGCATTCGTATTCTGTAATGGGAAGATTAGGAGGTAGGTAAACAAAAAAATGGGGGTCTCGATGGGTCGTTCAAAATGCTTCCAATAGGCCTCATTCTCAAGTTAGCGGTACTTTTGCCTTCAATTTTGTCTGAGACCGCCCACCCTGAAATATTGCGAGAAATAGAACAAATCTTCAATCAATCACTTGATCTGGCATAATTCACACATGAAGTTCATAAAATCACCATGTGTAGCATCCTCGATAGCCTCTTCAACATGCACACCGTACTTCTGGTGGAAAACCTGTTTGACGCGGTGCAGGTGGAGCCTGTCCCAGTGGATGCGAATGAGGCGTGAAATGAGCAACTCATATCTGAGCTCCTCGTCCCGATTCTTGTCAGCGATGTCCCTGATGGCGTGGTACAGCAGCATTGCGTCGCGGGCCGGTTTGTTGATCACGCCGTTCAGGATATGAGCCATGACCTCTCCCTGCGAATGGCACGCGCCAGTGCGTTAGTGCATGTAGGACGAATTTCTAAACTTTAAAGGTGGAGTTTGTGTAATAACAGGTAAGCAGTAGGGAGTGGTGGGATGGACCATGTAGCCGGACTCACCACTAGATTGTTGCTCTTTTGTAGCGCTGCGCGAGCAAAGTTCTCGCCGTACATGGCCTCGTAAAGGTTAAGCACGTCCTTGAGATGGGCATCACTGCGTCGGATTACAATCTCCAGCATTGCGCTCTCACCACCTTCAGGTGCACGTAAGCACTTGTTGAGGATGTCGACATCCCTGTCCAGATACTCTCTTGGGTACACATCTTGCTCCTCCTGTCGACGTTCCTCGAGGACCATGAGCACTGCAGTACGGAATTTATCCATCTTCAGCTCCTTCTCCATGCAGTTCACTAAGCTGTCTGCATATCGTTTGTCGCTGAACTCTCGCTTGATCTCCTGCACTTCTCTATTTGTACGACCCATGAGGCTCTCAATGAGGAGTTCTCTCCTGCTGCTGTGCGACTGGTACCAGAAATTTGCCCAATACCCTTCACTCTCCCACTTTCCGAGAGAGGTCACGTAAGCGGCCTTGCCAAAATTACCTGTGAGCTTCATCTTAATGTGCTTGGAAAGGTTGATACCTTTTCCATGTATCTTAACTTGCTTTTTGTACTCCTTCCTCAGCTCCATAATCCTGTCGTGGTTCAAAGGAGGCAGAACGTCACAAATGGCCTCAGTGTCGATCTTGTGATGATGGTTGAGCGCCGATGCAATCTTGCTGGTGTCATTTTCAGGGTTGTACAGGTTCACTGATTTCTTTGGCTTCTTTGGGTCTCCCGGCTTGCGCAGAGCTGAGGCCACTGGACTTGAAGGACGGCTTGCTATAGGCGAAAGTGGCGGTAGACTGTCCAGGTCACTGTCGTTGGTCCTAATAGCCAAAGGCATTGGCGATAAGGATTGGTAAGTACCATGATACGGCTCCAACAGAGGACTTGGCGGTGGTGCTCCATTGCCAACAAGGCCTTTCACATCCGGCCTATTCCCACTGACAGACAGGCGGTCCATACGCTGCGAGAGACCAGGAGTCTGCACGCTCAAAGACGCTCGGTGACCTCTTCCCGTCGAGGAGGCTGCGCGTGCTTCAGCATGAGGTGTGATGTCGACGACGTGTGCGTCTCTACTGTACGAGTTTTGCCGGTATGCAGGAGCTCCTTGGCTTGCGTACTGAGCGTTTGCGCTTGGATACGCTGTCGGGCCCGAAGAAGTTGTAGGAGTGGAAGAGTACGACAACTTGTCCGGTGGCTTCGCGTATTGATAGCCAGCCTTGGGTGGCATCACAGGCTGGGCGGTATGATTGACGGAGGCGCCAGATGCCGCATGTGGAACATAACGGAATGAGGCTGAAGGCGCTTCCGAGTAAGTTTCTGTCCGATATTGTTGCTGTGGCGGAGCGTATTGGCCAGCGTGAGATGGATTCGTCAAGGGCCTTGGAATACTAGCATGTTTATCACCGTATGCTAGGTCATCGTCGTCGTCGTCACTATGCGGCTCATATGTTTCATTGGGATAGGGCATTCTCGCCGGAGGTGCATATCCAGAGCTGTGGACCTGAGGATATTGGCCATACCCACCAATGTTAGGGCCCTGGTCTACCGGGTAAGGCAAGTTGGAGGGTGGAGGCGCATATTGTGGTACTGAAGATGGAGGCGCAGGAGCCTGTGGATAGCTAGATCGAGGATAACCGTCCTTTCTTGAGCTAGAGTCACTACCGTCTGGGGCCCTCACTTCGTACCTAGTCGAAGAGCTCGCTCGGGCTCGGGAGCTCTTGGCTGAGGACGATGAGGATGGAGCAAGCTTGGAGCTGGAAGAAGAAGACTTCTTCCTGGGCGGCGACGCTGTTTTGGAGGAAGTGCGGACAGCACTCCTAGACCTGGATCTGTCCTTATGGTCATCCCTGTGGCCGTCCCTTCCAGATGGCGATTTGGAGCGAGCGCGCCTGAGGCCGTCGTCTGGTCTCAGAGAAGACATACTGCCTTAGATCGCGAACGGACAACTCCAACGCGCTGTGGTCAACAGCATAGGCACACCGGTAGGGCTACCGATGGTTTAAATCCCCAAGATTTGCAGTAGCTAATCGTGCAGATGAGGAGCGCCACAGAATCCACCCAGTGGACAGGTACATGCAGGAAGGTACACGGTCAACCGTCGTGGGATTCTCGACCGCTCGTCGCATGCCGCGAGACAAATGCAATGCGCCTGTCTCTCCACCTTCTCCTCGACCACGCGCGGGTCCAAATGTTTGTATCGTAGTGGGGCTGGGGGCGATACTGCATGGTGGCGGCTAGCCTAACCTTCGGACGTTTGCTTTTTGATTAAAAGCCTGTGCTTCCTTGAAGGATCCTCGCGCCGTGATCATCAGGGGAAAGCGATTGGCGGCTCGATGGGACGCGTACCATATGCCTCTGGAGAAGGGAGAGCCAGTGTTCTGGCAGTGGCCTGTATAGTATGCACATGGAGGGTGGCAGGGGCTATTTATCTGCAAGTCATCTGGTCGAAGGGCATGTTGCCAACACAGCATTGCTATGAAGAGTGGAGCTGGCTCGAGCCATTCGGCTGCGCTTGGGTGACACCGGCAAGATAGGACCGGTCTAATTTGGGCGCGTGCAGGAGTGTCAAGACAAGTGTCGAGTGCTGAGCAGATCAAAGTGGGTACGAAGGATGTATGTTGTTGATATGTGCTCACAGTAGGTACGTAGATGATTAAAACGGTATGTCTGTTAGGTAGTGGAGGCACTCTAATCCGAGAAATCGTCAGTCTACCGCTACCTAAGGTAGGCACTATCCTTACGACCTTCACATCTTACCTACCGACGGTCAGACAAGGGTGTAATCTATTAGGTGTCACTATAGGCGAGAAAGTTATCGGATCAAGTCCATCGTCATTATCGCACATCGCAAAGATGTCCCCAAAGTCCAAAGTCCAGCAGAAGAGGCACGCTCGTGGACGACATCCGGCATCCTTCACGCCTCGTTGCCCGTTTCTACGTTCAATCTACGTTCACCACATAAGATACAGCAGAAGCCATGTTTCTTTGGCTGATATCACATCCGAAATGCCTAGATCACTGAGAAGCTATACCATCACCAATTTCCGTACTCTCATGCAGGGACGTTCCCTGATAATCGATCCATGGCGGCCTTCATCTGGGCGTTCGCAGCCTGCATACCGTGGATAGTTGCGTCCAACTCCTCTTGTTGCTCATGCACCAACTGGGCGTTGTTGACGATCCTTGAGGGAGCACCCGGCTCATGGACTATCTTCTCTGTGACGCTCGAGGCAGCTGTGCTGTGACCGAAAGCAGCGTGCTCATTATGCTTCTTGTAGTAGAAGCTGCCAGGCTTCGGTAGCAGCTCATCATGAAGACTGTCGTTGACGGTCTGAAGAATCCTCTGTATCCCAGCCTCGTGGGACCCATCTCTGTTCCATATTTGGATCAAATAACTGTTGAACCTGACTCCCAGACTGACGCCGCAGATGTCATCCCTGAACGTTGTCCTTTCGCTCTCAACCGCCTCCTGCAACATTTCACCAATAGCCATCAGACAGACCTCCTTCCAAAAGTCTGGCCCATGTTGCTTCGGCACACGGAAGGTCCAGCTACCACCCTTGTCGTTGCGTGGGTCTTCCCAGACGGGTTTGACACCTTTGTGAAAGAGGTGAATACTGTCGCGCAATGGCAAACTGGTGATGTCGAAATTGTTGAACATGTTCCAAAACGATCGCACGTCGCTCACCAATGCCAAGCTCACCAGTCTGTCTTCATAGTTGACTTCAACTGGCTTCAGCTCCTTGGTAGTTGTGTTTTCTCCTCGTACTGTCTGCTGCGCTCGGTCCTGCCGGTCGTGCCAGAACTCCCAGTTGTGTATGAGCGGTGGAGGTCGGTGTCTGCTTAGTCGTGACTGGAGGAAGTTTCGCATTTCGGTACCGCGAGCCGGGGAGGGAGCGTCATTCTCTTGCTCGTTTCGGTCGATCTGGCCACGAAGGTGGGATAGGCCTGCCATTGCTGCGGTCGTTGAGCGACGGACAAGACTCGAATCGAAGATACGGGACTGTGGAAGAGTTATTGGAAGGGTGGAACGAGTGACTATAGTACAAACAAGACACCACTGGCTTTGACAACCAGGAATACTGCGTCTTGCAACACAAACAGCCGTGTCGGGTGATCAATGACTTTCCTCCCGCGATCAATTGCCATCTAGCATTTCGGCATAGAGATGAAAGACTGTCAGCTGGGTAATCTCAACAGCTAGATGGAAATGAGCGAAGGAAAATGTGCAGTGTTCGACGCAGTACAAGAGGCCAGGCGACAGGGAAAGCATCGAGATCAGGAAGCCGGTTCAATGATACAGCACAAGCGAGGAGTAATGAACTGCCGTACCACCCAAACGCCCGAGTCAACCATTGGATGGTCGACTAGATACATCCATCTAGGTCTTGTAGGGTTGGTCTCATCATATACCTCCTCCACAAGAATTGATCCACACAGTGTCTCCTTTTAGCAGCAGCGTAGGACTGACAATCGTGGAAAGTCGGCGCTTCGAAGTGCCAATACCCGACGACCTGTGGCCCACGATCCGTTCAAGGGGACGGGAGGCGATATGTGCCCGGGCGTAATTTAGATAAGATTAGGGCACGGCCCGTGATATCATCCCGAGCCTTCCATTACCCTTCGGAATAGTGGGGTTGATCTGATACGGCAGCCGAACAATCTGGCAATCCCATGGGTGGTGGCAGAAAACCGCGACTGGCATGGTGGGGTCCGGCGTCTGACGTGCAGTATAAGGTACCCTGTCCATTACCTTGCCCATTGAGCGATGACACCTGTTCGCATTCATGTCGTGATTCGGTTGTGTATATGATCTGACACCCAGCACGAAAGCCGACATCTACTTGTCCACCCAATCGATTCCATTCCTCGTTAGCTTTCGAACCAAGCAAAAGTCTCGAACCCACGACGAGTCGTGCATCTTAGCCTCCATGGCTTCCACAAACACCATTGCCCCGTCGACAGCAGAGTCAGGTCGGACATACAGGATCGGCACACGACGATCACTGCTTGCGCGGGCGCAGGCAGACGAGATCGCTCGAATTCTGCGAGAGGCATGGCCGGAACACAAGTTCGAGATCCACGCGATGGCGACTACGGGCGACAACAACCAGACGACAGCATTGCACAAGTTCAACGAGAAAAACCTTTGGACGCAAGATCTTGAGGTGCTATTGCGCGGTCGTGAACTGGATCTGATCGTGCACTGCTTGAAGGATATGCCAACCCAGCTTCCAGCAGACTTGACCCTAGGCGCTATAACCCTTCGAGAGGACCCGAGGGATGCGCTCGTTGTGAAGAGCAGCCTTGTGGATAAATACCCTACACTGCAATCGCTGCCAGAGGGCGCAGTCATCGGCACCAGCAGTTTGCGTCGATCCGCCTTACTCAAACGCAATTTCCCCCATCTCAAGTTCGCAGACGTTCGCGGAAACGTCGGTACTCGCCTAGCGAAACTCGACGATCCAGAATCCGAATACACCGCAATCGTGCTTGCCGTCGCCGGTCTCAAACGTCTCGGCTTGTCCGACAGAATCACACAATACCTGAGCGGGAGTGACGGTGGCATGCTATACGCTGTCGGCCAAGGAGCCCTGGCGATAGAGATCCGGACTGGAGACGAAACTGTACAGGAACTGATTGCGAAGATTGGGGATGACAGAAGCACCAGGCAGGGCTTAGCTGAACGCAGTGTGATGCGCACGCTCGAGGGCGGTTGCTCTGTGCCGATTGGGATAGAGACTGAGTGGGTGTCAAAGAAGGCGTCGCTGACTACGAACGAGGGTAGTGGTGTCGGTGTTGGGATCAAGCCGGCCGAGGAATACAATCAGCTCAGTGGCGTCGCAGAGACTGCAAACGGCGATGACGATGGCCTGACGGACGATCTGATCCTTCGTGGTATTGTTATCAGTCTCGATGGGAAGGATGCGGCCGAAGTTGAGCTTAGGCGCAGGATTACTACACCCGAAGAGGCTGATCAGTTCGGTCGCGATGCTGCACAGCAACTGGTGCAGAAGGGAGCAGACAAGATTCTGCAGCAGATTCAAATAGACAGAGGTGTGGCTCCTAAATAGTAGGGTGCTCGTTTGAGACATCTCGGAAATGGTTGCAACAATTTGTTGCTAAAATCGCATACTACCATCGCATGCATTTAGACTGAAACAGCAAGCAAAATAGAAGCGCGCTGGGTCAAAAACATGCCATCGAAATCTTGTTCTCCACGTATCATGACCACAAGACTCCGTCACCCTCCACCCTTCATCATCGCACGATACCTCTCAATAATCTCCATCCTGGCAGAGCTCAGTTCCTCTCTTTTCTTGAGACTGCCAGCATTCTTGGGCACATTCATGACGTCGACGGCAGCACCGCCCTTGTTCACCTTGAACTTCTCTCTGACGGGTTTCAACGTTGGCGGTTCCTGGACCACATCGTGCAAGCCACGGGAGACTTTGCCTCTCTTCTCCTTGAGCACCGCCCAGGGGTCGTCCTCGACATCCGCCGTCTCGGTCAACATCCTCTTCCGCCGCGTGCGTTTGCCCTCGTTTGGCACTTCCAAACTCACCACCCCAAGCGCGGCCGCTCGCTCCTCGTCCTCTTCCTCCTGCTGCTCGGCGAACTCCTCCTCTGCCGCCTTACGCTTCGCATCTTCCTCCCTCCACTCTGCGTACATTCTGTGGAGCCGTTTCTCCGTCTTCGTTTGTCGCTCCTTCGGCCCCTCCACGTTCAACTTGCCCTTGCGTGCCAACCCAGACACTGGCAATGCGCGGTTCACCCGAGCGCTGTAGTCCGCCAATCGTTCGCCAGGGAGGATCTTGGGCACTTCTGAAGCCAAGTCGTTCTTTGCCTTCGCACTCTCGGAGACACTCTCAGTTTTGGCGGCGCTGGGCTCGTTGCCCTGCTTTTGCGGCTGCTTTTTCTTGCCCTTCGCTTTTGGTGCGCCATCGTCTAAGCCAGAACGAAGTCGCTTCCCTTCTTGAAATTGCAGCAGCCTCGCAAAAGCTCGTGGTGTGTCGTCACCGGCATAGCTTTTGCTGCTCGTCTTAGCACGTTTTACACTATCGGGAGCAGAAGCTCGTGATTTGCGTTTCCGGTCGAGCTGTTTCGCATCGTGGTGGAATGCTGGTAGGGATTTTGCCGTAACCGACGGAGGGAGGTTGAATTGGCTTTCGTCATTTGCCTGACGTCTCTTGTGTTTGTGTGGCATGACTTGCGCCCACTGTATCGATTCGTTGAACTGTATGAAAGGTTGTGCTAGTGTTCAAAGAGATCAACGTTGGTTATGTCGCAAAAGTCAAGACTTTCGAGGTCCAGAAGCCGAAAAAGTTGGAGTTGCCGACGGAATTGCTTCCGCTTGTCGATGTCATTTCATAGATGCAGGTAGGAACCTCATGCTCGAGAATCAACGTTGCAGAGCAGCATGAGACTCAGTACCTTGGACATAACCCAGCTCACGATCGCAACAGCTTCAGCCACACATACACATAATCGCGTTGAAATTTCTCGCTTGCGACATAGAAAATTTGCAACAAGATGCCGCTGCCATCGTCGCGCATGACGAAGAATGCGAAACATTTATTCAGATATCGGCCAGGCAAAGCAGAAGCAGACGATGAAAACGAATTCGAATCGTCCTCCTCAGAAGATGAGCAGCAGCAGCCAGTCAAGGCGCCAGCGCCAAAGGCCAAATCCTTTCCTAGCAAGAAGCTTGCGGTCGATCTGAGCAAAGCCAACCAGCAGCGATCCTACGTCCCTCAGCAGTCACAGGCTCCAACAGAGCAGGATCTCGAAGGTTTTGTAACAGCGTCAGAATCCGAAGGAGAAGAAGAAGTTGTGAGAGGAGAGAGTAGAAGTGGGAGCGACGAGTCCGAGTCTGAGGAAGAAAGCTCAGAAGAAGAAGACAGCTCAAGCGATGACGAACCTGTGAGGCCAATGCTGGCACCAAAATTTCTGTCGAAGGCGCAACGGGCTAAGCAGGTGGCAAATGATAGCACAGAAAAGTCATTGGAGGAGAAAACTGCAGAAGAGGAATCGCGTCGGAAAGAGAAGGCCGATGCTATCTTACAGGCTCAGCTAGATCGTGATGCTGCCGCACGCGCAGCTGGAAAGAAATTCTGGGACGATGAAGATGTTGCACCTGAAGACGAAGTTGACGATCGCGATGGGCTAGATCCAGAGGCTGAACACGCTGCCTGGAAGCTACGAGAGTTGAAACGTGTTCGACGAGACAGGATGGCATTGGTGGAGAAGGAGAAGGAACGGGAGGAAGTTGAACGACGGAGGAACCTCACAGCAGAAGAACGTGAAAGAGAAGACAGAGAATACATTGGCAAGCAGCAAGAGGATCGCGAGGGCAAGGGCAAGATGGGCTACATGCAGAAGTACTTCCACAAAGGTGCCTTCTTCCAGGGAGCTGAAGATGACGAGGAACAGGATGAGGAGGTCAAACGAGTGCTCAATCGCGATCTAGCCGGTGCTAGGTTTGAGGACGAAGGTGACAAGGACACATTACCAGAGTATATGCGAATCAGGGACATGACAAAGTTGGGCAAAAAGGGCCGAACGAAGTACAGAGACCTGCAAAATGAAGATACTGGACGATGGGCCGACTATGGCGAACGACGCAGAGATGGCGGCTTCGGTGGCAGCGAGAGATCTGGTGCCAACACACAGCCTGTCGGCGAAAGAAGACGCAGAGACGACGATGGCGACAGAGAGAGTGAAAAGCGGCCACGGTATGGTTGATCTGTATTGAATCTGCATTTTGATGTCGCTTTAGCATGGCGTTGGAGGAGCGATGGCGACGGACTCACGAGGCCGTGTACACATCACATACTTGCATTCTGAAACATTGTATTGTATACGGCAAAGCTGTCGACACCATAGTGCTTCCATTCCCTACGATGGTAGGTCCCAGCAGTCTTGTCTTTAATTGTCATTGTTGTCCTTGCTGTCATTGTCTTTGATGTGCCGTTCACTTAATGCGTGGTCTAATGCCTCAGGCAACACGCGGATGATCCTCGGAAGACCTGCCCCCCTTCTCCACACCGGATGTAGGAGCAATGGAAAGCCAGTGTCGGCCGACTTGATCTTTGCCGCTTTGATTTAGACACCAGAGTTCAATTCCCATGTCAGCCGCTCGTAAAATGAGTGGATGCGATTGCGAAAAATTATGGTTGTGGGCTTCGACGAGCTGATCGAACAGCTCCTTCACGATATTGCTCTTAGCGGTCCGAAAGGTGCGTCTGGACACACTTTGCCTGTAATAACCCAGCTCACTCTGCGACCGGGTGCTGTGTTCGATTCCCACCACCGCTATATCCCTTCTTTTAGCCGTAAGCGTATCAATATATACTGATATTTCTTGCAGGACTTGGTTTTGAGGATATCAGTAAAGCAATTCATCAATTCTATGAAACTAGAAACGAACCAAATCAGGAAAATCAATCTTGTGACTTCCTGTTCTTGGAATCTCCTCCTGCCACAGCACCACCAAGGGTGGACGATGTGCTGGTTGGAAGCGTCTGGAAATGGCTGTCAGGGTATCCAGACATCAAAGTAATCCTGCAACAATCTTTTGATGGCGGCGCATCCTTTGCCATCGGCAATCATGCCGGTCAGCGACTTGCCGCTACTGAAGAGCGCATTTGGCATGCCATCACTGGCCATGGTGTCGACTACAAACGTGTCTTCCCACTGGAGTTCGCGGTGCTGTCTGTGATTGCTGCTAGTGGACCAGCAGGTATAGTACAGCCTGAAATCACTCGTCTCACTGGACAAGACAAACGTTCCGTCCCAAAAAGGACAGACAGTCTAGTTGAGAAGGGATATATCACCAAAGAGGCGGTTATTGCTCTTGCTTCCAAAACAAGCTTGCTCAAGTTGAAACGGTATGCATCGCAAACTGGTGGTTCAACTTCTGGAGTTGGCCAGACAGCAAGTGAAGCACCTGTTATCCACTATGGAACATGGCTGAATGAGACGTTTCGACTACTACAAGAGAACAACAACATCATGGCACTTGACGACATCCGCAAGGGTCTTAACATCAGCAACAAGAAGTGGGAGACCAGAGCATACGTTCGTTGCGTTCGTCGTCTCGCAAAGGCAGGGTGTCTCCGTCGGATCAAAGCTAGAATAGATGACGACATGTCGACAAGAGGAGAACCACGCTTTGCACGGTGTATACAGCTGCTTCGTGCCCCAACTGACGCTGACCGAAGTGCCTGGACTGGAACTGAAGCCTTGGTCCAGAAACCAGCCGTAGACTTGGACAGTAGCGACGGCGAGGACGCTGAGCATATCCTGGATGATGAACTCGGTGGATTTGAAGAGGATCAAGCTGTAGAACCGAGCGAAACTAAGGCAACTGTTACAACCGACTTTTGGAATCAAGACATTCCTTTTGTTAACCAGGTATTCGCTCTGGTAGACCAGGCGGGAGTGAACGGTCTTACATCAACAGAATTTGTCAAAATGCTTGGTGGATCACACTATCGCCGGCCGCTCGATGAAATGATGTCGAGGTTGTGCGAAGCTTGGGACGTCTCTCAGCCACCACATCTAAGACATCTGGGACTGATACGCGATGTTGTCACTGATGGGAAACGCAATCTTTTCAGGTTGCGTACCAGAGCCAATTTTGAGAAAGCTGTCGCCGCGGGAGAAGCAAGCTGGGAGGCCGTCCATGACTACCGCAGGTTGAGTGTGAAGAAAGGAACCCAATCGAAAAATTCAGCTCCCCAACCTCCCCCTGAACTAGACGAGTGGGGGTTTCCTCGCATTCCTGCGAAGAACTTCGTTGTTAAAGATTCAATCGCGACATTTGCTGAGTGCATCAACTCACTTCAAGGCAAAGGAGCATCTACCAAAGTGTCAAAACTTACCAAAGCCGGAGAAAAACGGAAGATGAAAAGGCCAATCAAATCGGACATGGCTGAATTAAGTGATGAGGCTTTGATGGCAGAGTTGCGCGAGCAACCGACCAAAAAGCGCGTAAGGCTTGCCGATGTGCCTCAAACTGGCTCCAGTCCTACGCCTCAGGAGATAGACCTCGAGCTGGAAGATGATGAAGACCCAGTGAGAAAACGAGGAAGACCGCCAAAATTCTCAAACGCTACAGCTGACGATCTATCCTTAAGAAAGGGGAAGAAGTCCGACGCAAGATTAGCTAGAAGGGAGATTCCACGAGCCGTGAAAGTGGATTACGAAGATCTCCTCGTCTTCAAACCGTACGCACGTAAGGTTGCAGAACGACTCGCAAAGGCCGAACATTTGGCAAACCCTGCAGCTTTTCTACCTGAAGGCCCGGTAACAGCGGATCCAGCGCTTTCGGATGATATCGATCCCAACCACAGCAAGCGTAAATCCCCCACGTCTGAGGTCCCACAGCCACCAAAAAAACGTGGACGCCCATCCAAAGCTGAACTCGCTGAGAGGAAGAAGCTGGATATAGAGAGGCAAGAGCGAGAAGAAGCCGAACGACAGCGCGTTCAAGCTGAAAACGAAGTGCGGGGACGGTTGAAACAAGACAATCCTGAAAGCAATGTCGACAAACGCCTCTCAGTTGAGGAACGAATCTCACAGATCGAGCGCGAGCTCCTTCAGCGTGTACGTGCAGGGCTATACATCCAACCGCCGGGTGCACGGGCGCTCAGATTCAACCACATTATTATAACGGGTCGTCGAGGTATCTTACCCAAAGCCAAAATGGCGGTGATCAAGTCAGATCGTCTCAAAACTATCGACTGGTTCAACGCCAATCCTGATACAGTAGAACCTCAATATCGGGTGATAGTAGATGAAGATGGAACCTGGCATTCTAGAGGAATTTCTCTAGAAAGCTTTCCTACTGCTGAAAATTACAAACGCGACAAGTCTGTTCCCAAATTGACTTCTGAACCAGCTCATGCCTATGCAGTGGAAGCAGTGAGTGACGTTGAGAGTACACCCGCAGCATTTGACGACGATATGGTGCAAATCACGCAACAATCAGAGGCCGGACAGGTCGCGGCGAACGAAATCAACTACAGTAATCGCCACGGCTCTACAGAGCAATCATATCCAGAGAGGAGCCCTGACCAAGAAGCTTCTCTGACTAAGTCGGCTCTGGCCGTAGACGACGATGACATTCCAAGCAAGAATACGACATCATCAGCTACTGTGCCACCTTCTACGGATGCGCAGGTCTCCAACAGCCGATCACGCGTTGCACGGGGACCGGATCTAAGTATCACGGCAGGGCCCAAACAAGGAAAGTTTTCCAATGCTGAGGTACCTCAAGTGGCTGTAAACCCATCACAGGGGATTGTCAGACTTGAAGATGAACCCCATTCCTCGCCAGAGTCTCGTAATGCAAGTCAACCTGAACTTCAGCTTGGACCTTCTAACTCTGACAAGCCTCATGACGGATCGCCAACGTCTTGTGTATCATTGCTTGCACATCAGCAACCATTGCAGTCGGTGGTGGAGCAGCGACTAGCCATTGATGGCTCTACTGGCGGAACCCTTGACCCTGACTTCAAACCTCCCAACGAGAATGCACCCAGTCAGACGAACGCTATAGTTCTGTTGGACCCTTCGCTTCGAGGACCATCAAATTCGTCAAGCGCTGAACGTGATCATTTCTCAAACGGCAACCACGAAATTGAGTTTCACAGTCCCAGCCCAAAGAATGCGAATTCGCAATTAGTGGAACTTGATGAGGACATGGACTCCACAGACACAGAGATTGTATCCTTATCAGCAATGACTCCAGAGCTGTTCTACCTGGGAGCAATGCCCAGAGCGAACCCAGAGAATGTGGGCATCGTCGACTTACAGCGAACTAAGATCATAATTGATACCATGAATCAATGTGACGGTGTCTTCCCAGGATTACGTGAGATGTGGTATCCTCTCAATTCTGCTTGGAAGAAACGCCACAACCGAACTCTCGACAGACAAACGTCTGCCAGGGCCGTCAGCACTTTGCTCGCAGTAAAAAAGCTGCAGCAGTATATTTTCAGGTGGAGATCGAAGTCAGGTACTGCTGTAGAGATCCGTATCTTAACACTGCCGGGTATAGATGCCGACGACCCTCGCGTTCGAAGCGTTAGACGTAAGATCAAGGAGCGATATCCTGCAAAATATCTGCCTGATGAATGCGACGTTGACCCAGAACTACGGACGAAGGCTGAAAACTTCCGAAGTAGGCCAAAAGACGTCCAATCCGTCCCACCTAACTTACAGGAAGACGTCCTGTCCAATAAGAAGTTTGGATCCTGGATTGAAGAGTTCCCTGTGGATGATAGTATCTCTGTCAAAAGACCGTGGTTTGCAGAGAAGGACAAGGCATTCACCAGCAAAAGTAGCCGGGATTCGAAGGCTGCTCGACGTCCCAATAAACGAAGAAAGAATTGGCGTGACTATGACACTTCTGATGACGAAGCTTCGGAATTTGAGGAAGGCCAGGCACTACTACAAACTGAGTTCCAGATTGAGTCCTACAGACATGACCCTGGGGCGAAATTTGAACGGACCCACGTTCGAGGCAAGCTCTCAAAACTCTGTCGCTTGGGTGACCAAACATCTGAATTTTCGGACCAGTCGTTGGGGTTGCGACGGATCTCATCTGCTCTACCGGAATCGACGTCGCTTCTTGTCACGAGAAGAGTACTCGATAGATTGCCAGGTAGAGTGCATGGTAGTCGTTACCAAGCCCGTCTGCCTCTCCCCCCGGGTTTAGCATGTTTGGCAAAAACGAGTGCATGGTACACTGAACCTGCAATCACGTATTATCCCTCCATACTGGCTCATAGCTCTCTCAACAGGGACACTGGCATCAACGTGGCCGTGCCAACAATGGGTCCTGAAGCTTACAATAAGCCTGCGACAGTGACGGAACTTTTTGGTGAAGGAGTGCCATTTTTCTTTGAGCATTGGCAGCCGATCGAAATCTTTGAAGTTCATGAAGGTTTGCCATCAACTTCACTGCTACGATCTACGGATTCGTCCGATAGCGATGACACGGCAGAAGATGGGGACTTGCTACAAGTTCAGTCTCTAACACTCTTGGATCCAGCTCTGTACACCCAACAAAGAATCACATCCGATAATGGTGAGGTTTCTGCCGTTGAAAAGACTGAGACGCACTCGACATCAACCTCTACCCAAAGATACCTCACAACTGCGGCGGATAATACAACCCTGCCTTCTTCCCTGGAAAACATTCTCGTACGAAGCTCCTCCGTCTCAGAAACTTCACAAAACTTTGAAAAGTCCGGTCATACACAATTTTGTGATGAGCTTTGGAAAGTCCTAGCTTGGGAAATACATGTGGCCAAGAACAGCGTGCAACTTGAAGCAGCTGGGCCCTTCAAATTCATCATGCACACACTTAGACAAC
Source organism: Scorias spongiosa (assembly GCA_018467035.1). Classification (NCBI taxonomy): domain Eukaryota; kingdom Fungi; phylum Ascomycota; class Dothideomycetes; order Capnodiales; family Readerielliopsidaceae; genus Scorias; species Scorias spongiosa. The sequence continues at coordinate 2,610,561 of JACSZZ010000003.1, read as the reverse complement.
CTCATATTCGATCAAAAGAAGAATATCCCGGAATGGCAATGTCAATCCTAGCCAGATTTGCAGAAAGGCCTTGCGACTTGGCAGAGGAGGTTCAACACCTACCACCTCATCTTCGGCAGAGAGTGCTCGAGTATCTCTCCCATCTACCTGTTGGCAATGCAAACGGCTCATCTGATAATCTGAGACGTGCATTGGGTCAGCAATCATCCAACTTGAATAGAAAGCCACCTTTCAGGGTCCTGAAAGGGCTTGGAGATACGCCCAAGAAGAAGGCTTCCAAAGGGTATCACACGAGACCACGAAGAACTACTGTTTTCAAAGATGCCGACCGTCTGATTGCTGCCTTGGCTCTTGTTGCTGCCCTGTGTGGCGGAATCCAGCAGAACTTCAACTGGGGCATTGTTGATCATGCTATGGGCTTCAAGTATGGTATTGACTTTTTGGAAGCGAAATGGATCTGGCTTCGGCGCACTAGAGCAGACGAAGTGCGAGCGTTACAGAGTGCCATCTTTGAGCCTTTCCTGGAAGCATATGCAAACGATAGACTTCCCAAGGTAGATTTTCACCGACCAGAGCAAACCGATTGGCCTGCTCTTCTGGAGTGGGTCGAGCGGGAGGTGATGCACTCGCCTTCTGCCAAAAAGGCCACTATCAACGCTATCAGCCTTCCGAATTCGCGGGATGTATTCAATAATCAATACCAGATCTCCGAACTCGACAAACCAAAAGAAACCGATCGCGAGTATTACTTCACGCAGGCATTCGATACGCACAGGTCGAGGCTTGCACACACATACTTGCATGGTGTTGTGCTTCCCGGTGCGGTGACGCCCACTAAACTTGAAGGCGATGCGTTGATTCTTCCAAAATCGTGGATCAGGGCGAATTGTTCGACAAAAGACTCCAAATACAATCACAAAAAGGCAGCGGCACGACTGCGCCTACTCAATCCCCTGATGGAGAAGGCTTTGAGCGAAATGATTGACGACGGTATGCTGATCCAGGAGAAAGCTTACCGCCAGCTTCCAGGTCGCAATTTTCATTTCAGCAGTAGTTTCCTACGCGTGTTCTCAAGATGGCCTAAAAAGACGTTCGACATCCCCGAGCGATTTTATCTGCGCGATGCGGCCGCGGCATGGAAGCACATTGTAAATCATTTCACACAAACCGATAATTACACCATGTCGCCGGTAGTGCGGGATTCTGAAATGATTGCGCTCACAAGTCTGCTCGCCGCCGGCATGATCAAGGCTGTCACCCACTTACCTGCCAGGAACGACGACTGGGATGCACCGTTCCCAAAGATCACATCCATGTCCTATACCAATGGCACGTACGACGCGAAGAAGATCGATCGTACCCGTCTTCGCTTCCCCATGACTTTCCACAAAACCGAGCAATTCACTCCATACCATTCGCTGACGCCTAATGTGCCTATACCCCTGAAGCCGCGCATGTTTGGATCCGAACCGTATGCCAGGATTCCCTTCTGGGTTGACATCAACGACGAGCTCATCGATGACCAGTGGGATCTGGTGTTGCGATCTATGATGCACGTGCTCGTCTACCGCCCAGGTGCAACGGCAAGTTCCATCACGACCTCGCACGCTGGCAAGCTCTGGGAATGGGAGGTCGACATGGCGCTAGAATGGATGGAGAAGACGGGCATCATCCAGCGCTGGGGAGCCGGTCAGGTCGAGGATGGTTTCTGGAAAGGCGGTTGGCGGACTACCGAGAGCTGGCCGGCTACTTTCCTGCCTGAGATCGCCGTGTGGCAACCACCCTCGAACTATATGACTTAAAAGGTCGTGGCCAACGAAGCGTATGTTCTGCGATTTGGAAATCCAGGTGATCAGCCTGTTGAAATTCCAACCAGCTATGATACCCAAATCCGGAATTCCAGTCATTGATTGAATACATCATGCGTTGCTGTTGTACGCTAAGCTTTGAAGAAGATTACGACTCTTAAATGTAAAGATAGCATTTCAATTCTGGAAGTACAACTTTTCAAATCCGTTCTCTTCCACTCCTAAATAATCGTATCATGACCGTGATTGTGCTCACCTCCACTATCGTCGTTCGTAAACATATTCGATGTGATTGGATGAGTTCCCTCTATTCACACACTATATCTCACAGTTCTAGTGCCATTTCCGATCATCTAAAGCTCGTCCTTAGCACCCTCGCCCTTGAATCTGGCCAAGATGTTGCTCCTCTTGATGAGATCATCGACCTTCTCAGGGGCAAGACCACCTTTGCGGAGGATGCTCGCCAGCCTGTTGCTCTCCTTCTCAACGTAGCCACTGTTCTCAGCAAGTTTCTTGGCGACACGACCATAGTATTCGGCATACTTCTCGCCAATAGCGGCGGCAGCACTCTCCAGCTCGGCATAAGCCTTCTCGCCACCGGTCTTCAAGGCAGCGACCAAGCTATCGAGGCTGGGGATTGTTCCAGCGATGCTGTCAAGCCCACCACCCGGCAACCGGTGCACGCCAGCCTTGTCATTGACGAAGCTGACCAGGTCGGCCTCGGAACGGCCACCATTGTAGGGCTCGGGGGTCTTGCTACCGGCTGGGTAGTAGTGGATGGTTGGGTAGGATGAAATGCCTGCGTCTCTGGCTACTCCCTTGGCGTTCTCAGCCTCGCAATCGACCTTGGCAATCAAGACATTCGATTCCAGGTCGAAGTCGGCGGCAACCTTCTCCCAAGTTGGAGCCAGGTTCTTGCAGTCTGTACAGACAACATGTTCAGTATTGAAACTACGAGACGGAGGTACTCATGAGACAAAACAGGGCAGGATATACATACGTCCACACCAAGGCGCAGTGAAGGCGACCAGCACCTCCTGGTCGCCTCCAATCTTCTCAGCGAAAGTGGCATCGTTCAACATCTCCACCTTGCTCTCAAGGCCCTTCTTGACCTTGGGCTTGATACCGGTCTTCTCTGAAATCCAACCCGCGAGGCTGTCGAGGTCACGGCCACTGTTGTATTCTTCCGGCTTGTCTGACTTTCCATCGAACCACTTCAGCGTCGGGAAACCCTGGACACCAAACCTGACACCGAGTTCCCTGTGCTCATCGGCGTCCACCTTTGCGACAGTCACCTTGTCCTTAGACGACGCAAACAGCGTCGCCAACTCCTCATACACGGGTGCCAGCTTCTTGCAGTGGCCACACCAGGGCGCAAAGAACTCGACCAACGCTGGCTTGCCTGACTTCAGGATCGCATCGTCGAAGTTGGAGGGTGTAAGGTCCAGCACGGCCGAGTCGCCAGCGGCGTAGGCCAGAGTAGCAGGACCGAAAGCCGCGAGGGCCGCAGTGAAGAAGGTGCTCAGTCTCCCCATTGTGTGCAATGTGGCTGAGAGAGGGTTTTGCGGTCTGAAGGAAGAAGGGAATTGAAGTTGTCCACTCGATCAATCTGCATTAGAAAGCAGAGCTTCAAGCTAGGAGTCGAGGGGCGATCGAAAGCGACACCTTACGTAGTATCACGTGATGGAAACCCTCTCTGTGTCGGGGACTCGGAGAAGGTAGGGCCCCTGCCGCTGGACCGACGGAACCTGCCAGGTCCAGATATCGCGAAAGCACAGTACTAATATCCCGAATCACATACCTACCTAGGTATTGTATGTATCTACAGCCCATGCGGAAAATGGAGATATCCGACGGTCAATCGGGTGAGACCGAGCTGCTCGAGACCGCAGGGCACTGCCCCACGATCGAGATCGTAAACGACAACGACACCCGCTTGGTGCGTCCAGACACAGGCTCGACAGGTTGAGGCGGCTGGCCACGCATATGAAAAGTAGCCGTGTAACTCAAAGACGCAAGCGAAGGAATCGCGACTAGAGGGGGAAGGGATCAGTTCCCGCCCCTGATAGGGTTCGTTCTGGCCTTCCTCCTACTCAAGACTGCGATACAAGCGACGTCAAACAGGGTTTCTACGCCTTGTCTCTCCCTTTAGACGGCTGAAAGCGAACCGCGTTGGCGGAGTTCTCTCGGCTTGACAGGCATGCTATCAGCCTGTCAACCTTGCTTGTTGGCAAGTAAGGAAACCACCCTTTCTACCTCTGTGTAGTACCTAAGGTCATCCGTCCCTTTGAAGGTAAAATTCGATTGCCGGTATTTGTGTTTGGGCGGGCTGTCACAGCGTCAAGCTTCCATCATATTCGCTTCCTTCGCCAAGGTCAGGCCGTTCTCCCTTGCCGGAGTTGTAGTCCTCTGGCCTGTTGTACAGATGCTGGACACGGGAAGTTGTAGGGATAATATGCGAACTATAAGCGAGCATGCGGTAGGTGGGATATATCAGCCTTCATTCTTTGTTTCGGTTCGTTCTGTCTTATTTGTTCTAGCCGGCAGGGCTGTCCATCATAAGTCTTGATTCAGAAGTCTTGACTCGATATTTGAAAACCAGGGCGGACTGTTATTAAAACATTTGAAAAACGAATTCCAGCCTACAGGACGGACTTCCAAATGTCGGGATACCCTTTGACACCTCCCACTCCTCCTTCCGAGTGGGGTTCACCGTCGTCGCCTAAGGGGGCCGAGGGTGCAAGGTTGGTCGAGGGTGTTGGTCTTCTAACATACCAAACGGCAATCGATATAGCACGCAACACTGAAGGCGAGCTCGATCAGAGAGTAGATGGCTACATCAAGCTTTCCCTCGAACAAATCTGGGCGCGCATTCTTAGAGAACCGAACTCTTACGTTTTAACCAAGGACGAGTTCGCCGTTTTCAATACCTACCGCTGGATGTATGCATCCTCTCCTCTGACAGAACCTGCCATCTATCGGTACTGGTTGCAAGCTGGGAGATGAATGATGTTGGATCTGGAGATATTTGAGTTGTCTCCCACCTCATGCCCAAGTGCCATTGCGACGAGTTCGAGAGGGGACAGCAACCGCGCTCTTTGGCCCGGATGCGCCCTATTGCTTGACTTGATTAAGATGAAGCTGGAGTACAAGATCGACAGCAACGATGAAACTCGCTCTCTTTCAGATGACGCTCAGTAAACCAATACTGCCTTGGGTACATGTCGAAAAGGAAATCAGTCGGACCTCTTTTGCAATCTGGTATTACTTGACACTCCAAGTTTTGCTCTCTTGAAGACAGGAACAATACCTATGACGAATGATACAATGCCGCGTTGATGTTACAACATACGCATACCCGAGAAGTACGGTGTGTGTGAGATTAGCAAAGAGTTGAACATGTTGTGTAAGAAGACATCGGAGAGGAATAAAGGCTCTATATGAAGACTCTTTTTACGATCTCAGTATGACAGGATAGTAAAGTTGTCACCTTTAGGGAATACCCTGGCGTGAATTTGTTCGAGGTCGAGATTTAAATTTCTGGAAGAAGCAACATTTCATAGCATTTCATTCACGGCTTTAGTACAATACCATATCTTCTTTTTTGTGCCTACCGATGAGGACTCATTGGCCGTTTAATGCACAACGAAGTCGACGACTGTGTATGTTGAAAAAGCTCTTTTGATTTTGCGATACTGCATGCTTTACTATTGACTCAATACAAACCTTACAATAGTGCACGTTTCAGTAGGATAACTGTAGAGTTGACACCCAGATGTCGCTTAAAGGTAGCGATTTGAAAGTCGCCTCTGCTAGTAACTAACTGACATATCAAGTCGCCGACAATCAAGTCTTCCAACCGAGTTAAATCGCAGATCTAGCAGCTACCAACAGCCGCCTTGTGTCTTTCGCTCTCAAACAGTCTTTCAACCTAGTCTGTGTTCATGCCAGCTTCGGTAGCTAAGCGATTCGTTTCTACGGTAGAATCTAAACTCTAAAAGGCTCCCATTATTTCTATATTAATGAAACAATATCATCATCTAATGTACCGCTCCTAACCCAAAGACGCTTGTCAATCAGTCCCTGATGTCCCCATAACCTTTAACTACTGCACCAGCATTCACCCGATGATGCATCGAGCCGTGGGACTAAGGCAGGTCAGGCACCGGGAGAGGGTTTCTACGATCCGGAATTCGTTCCTGTTGGCTTGCTGGAGCATGCAGCCGTCATGTCGGCCAGGGGTCAGGTTTGCTCGAAAATCGCGAGACCGCAGGGACGGAATCGAGGACGACTGCCACAACGGCGTCCTCAACCAACTAGCAATAGACCAACCGAGCAAGTGACACACCTACCAACGATCCGGTCAACGCTGGTGGAAGTCGGTGAAGGGGTACTGACGGTCAGGAGTCGGATTTCACCGCCTGCTAGAGATGCAATCCCAATGCAATCCCAGCGTGAACTACGACAAGTTACTTCTCCTCGATATGCACAACGCTTGGATGCACGACGGCGGTCTGCTGTTAAGACAACTCAGTGTCTGTCGGTTCTCGTAAGGCGTCTCGTGCACAGTAGAGTGCAGGGTGCAGGTGTAGATCATGTTTGAGCCTGTACACCCGCAGACGTCGATGCTTCAAGGTGCGATCTCGGAAGAAGTCCGGAGTCGCGACTTGACGAAGCAACATGGTGGAGATGCAGTCCTGAGCAGAACACCTATTGGCGATCGATGTAGACAGAGGGCATGGATGTGCTACGAGAGAGGACAGTATTAAGTACGGTATTGCCTACAGTATCTCATTGTCTCTAGCATTACATACGGAAGGCCGCTTCGCACTCGCTTTTGCTGCTGAAGTACCGCAGAATGGGTGCATAACTTCTGCTTCCGGAACGACATTTGCTGATTGTTTCTATTGTCTGTCGCGTGTAAAAGTCGTACCTTTGGGCTTCTCGTACCACAGCAAGCACCAGCCATCGTCGCTGCGTACGATTTTAGGTGGAAGATGTGGTCATGTATAGCTTTCGTCCTAGCTTGTTCTCCCTACTGTAACCCCGAACAGACGCTGGCGACAAACGTGTTAGACAGCCGGTTAGCAGCGGTATTTCCCTACCCAAGTGCCGTACGCGAGAGAGTACTTCTGGCGCCATGGCAAGCCGCCTTGCCTCGACCGACCATCGATCAGAATCCTCTAGTTGTGCAGTGAGCATCCATTGACATCGGGAGAGCCCTTGAAATCGAATTGATTGGCTCTTGTGAGTAGTGAAGATTGTGGCTAGTCGGTACTAATGTATTGGCTTATAGTTTGCGCTTTGAGAGAGATACACATGCCCAGACCAGACCAAAAGCCAGATCCTTCCAACCATGCCCCTACCCCTCTCCGCGTCTTGCCCCTCCAATTCAGCAACTACAAGGTGATGGAGGAGGAGGAGGAGGAGGAGGTGGTGGTGGTGGTGGTGGTGGCGGTGGTATTGGAGATACCTAGGTGCAGGATGAAGAGGAGTTGCCAAAGCTGGTGACCTTTCATTTGCCCCTTCACAGATATACCCACCTGGTTATATGCCAGCTAAAGAGGAAGTAGCTAGTACTGTAGGAGGGCCTAGATCTGAGCAGTGGATGGGTTGAATGCTCCATTGACTTGACCGAGCGACTGATCAATGAGTCGTTGGTTTGCCAGTTGATGGATAGGCAGAACGGCTGAATGATTTGATATCTTCGTTGCCGTCTGCAAGAGTATCCATTGGGATTCGGCTCAACCAACAAGTCAAAGAAAGGACAACTTCTTTCTTGGATGATTTGATATACAATATTGCTCTGATGGTAGGGCCATATAGGGAAGGTGGTGATACTGTGTGTCGGGATCAAACCCCAGAGACGATAGATTCTCCAGGCAAGGCCCTGGTATCGCTTGAGCCCCTCCTTTGTCTCGTCCTTTTTTTATCCCGTCAATATCTACAAGTTGTCTCATTAGATCTATTCGGTAGTAGGCTCCCGCTTGGGGAAGATCCTACCGTTCGTTCCGATTGGAAGCAGCACGGCAGCTGGCTCCGTTGTGCTATGGACGGGATGGGAACCGCGCCCCTCCATGGTAGGAGGTAAGGTTTCGAATCCAGTCATGACCCCCATTGCGAGTTCTTCGTCACCGGTGTGGGAATGGAAGTGCAGGTGGGAGCAGGAATGGTGGTGGGGTTGCGTAGCGATTGTTGGGGCAGCAGGAGGAGGAGTGCAGGTTGCGAGGTAGTTACGGTCAGTAACCGAACCACCTTGGGGGACCGCCAAAAAAGCACTCACCTACTTACCGAATCATTGAAGATGCTGCACCAGAGCAAGCAAATCTGCTTTTACAAATGCACGAACAATCGTCTCTGCGTCCCACCTCCCGTGCTGCATTTCATTGAGTTGCGGTGGGCCAATCCGTGAGCGTTAGCGACTTACCTGCGTACGTAACACATCGTGTGTCTACGGATGCACGCATGTCAACTAACTTGCCTACCTAGGTATCTACTCTCGAGCTGCTGGAGATCATCCAGCTTTTATAGACCTGCCTGGCCACGTTCACTACCTCACACTACACTTGTGTGCTCTGGCATTCTAGTGTACGCTCCTCGTTTGGGGTCTGCACCACACAGTTCCCACTCCCATCTTGATAGTCAATTGCCTTGAGACTGCCAGCGATCGATCACTCAGAGGGTCGACGGCTCGTAACTACAGCTAGCAGATTTTGGATGCAGATGGTGTATGAGCACGTTGCTCAGGGCGGATCTCAGAGACAGGCCACCGCCGCAAGCACAAGTGTTTTGAGAGCATGGCAGCTGAGAGTATGGCTGTGATAGCCCCCAATGGTGAACGCAAGTCGACCAAGAAGTCTCAGTTGAAGCCTGCCGCGATAACGACAACCACAACAGCACCAGTAATGGGGCGCAATCAATCCTACAGTTCGAAGTCATCGTCTGGCACCAAGCTCTCACCTTCAGAAGCTACTAGCACCATCTCGAAAGTTTCTTGTTCTTCCTCGAGACCAAGTCCGCCCAGGCGGCTTAGTCCATTGGAGACTACTGCACCGTCACGGGCCTCAGCTGCGTACCAACAACGGCCATTGCAATACACAGATAGACGTCGTAGTTGGGAAGACTGTCAGCACCAAGCTGATGGATACATCAGTTTTCCAGATTTCGACGCCGAGCAGGCTACCAAGCGATAGATGTTGAAGGAGAGGTTTAGTGTCCAGGCAAGAACACTATATCAGTGAATCTCCTATTGGATGCCTGCGGCTGCTCTGCTCAAATGAGCATCGTCCATCCACCTTGCCAAAGGACTTCCCAATCCGGGCTATATGCACTTTGGGTGTTAGTCGGCGCTCTCAACTTGTCTGAAGATGGCGGTATTAAGGCGGGATCGGATTGGGTCGAGAGGTGGTGCGTTGCAAGTGCACGCATCATGCGAGCAAGCTTCTGTCCTTCCCAAGACTCAAAGTTGAGGATCTTTCGAGCTCCTCCGCTGCCCAGACCAGGGTTTACAGCTCGTCTGATAGACTTCGGACTTTTTGCCAATACTTGGCAGCAAGAGGTCTGTTGACGCCATCCTAGAGTCTACAATAGACGTTTGCGCGACACGATTGCAAGACAAGCACAGTCTTGGCGACACCTTTCGGATCGTCAACGGATGCCAATGTCGCAGGTGGAGAGGCCCTCAAATGTGGCATTGGAAGCAAAACAGTTGCAGTGATGTGCGCTGGGTCGTATGCAAGTGCTAATATATGTCCATACGTCGAAGACACCATTCAAGGTGACGACTTCCAGAACTGACTAAACACAACACCTTTTATTAGACCGGAAAAGGCTTATGTGTTCGGCAATGGACAGCGCTGCACTGTACCGACCAGAGGGTACCAATCTGTACAGTAGATTGAGGGTGGGAAAAAATTCTGAGCGGGCGCGCTAGCTTTGCATGGGGCATTGTCTGCGATGGCGACATCGATGGTCAACGGCAAACGGAGCAGCGACAAGCCAGTGATGCGAACCGACAAGCGCCTGATATGTCATGCTTGCCAATGCGCATACTATGGCAGCATCTGCTCTTTGGCCTCATTTCTCATCGTCTGTAGCACAGTAAAATTTGATCTGCCGAATTTCAAGCAAGCGCTTGACGCCACGTGTGTGGAATGTTATGTGAGGCGATGTACATGTCGACACGACGTACAGAGTTGTCTCGAACCAGCCACTGTGCAGACCGGAACGTGAACCTGATCAATCGTCGGTCGCAAGCGTTCGCAGCGCCAACGGGAACAGCGTGTTCGTGCAGCAAATGCTCAATGCGGTTTGCCAAGGAGGTTTGGTGGACCGGGGAAGCAGTCACATCATCGAGGCTGAGCGGCTGTCGGGCACGGCGGCTCGGCTGGTTGACTGTCGAGCGCAGGAAAAGACAGAAAGCGGCAGGCAAATCTGAGGGCTCATGTCAGCAGGCTATCGATAACGGCGTAAATCTGCCCTCGTTATGTCAAAGTTCCGTGTCGTCTTGCCCTGAAATGCATAATGCGCCTTAGATCCTGGATACGTCCCATTGCCCAGGACGAATTGTCGTTACGGCGCTCGCCATGTTGTGCCTGTCGTCGTGTATTGTGATTACGCCGCGTACCCATCCATGCTCCCGTAGTACTAGCCCTTTGCCGTTGTGGTTTCCAGGAGACATCAGGGTTGGTTGTTATAAAGCAGCATCGTCACCCATTCTCTCCCTCCCCCACCATCATCCTCTTTCTCCCCTCCACTAAACCCCTCCATCCTCTTGTTGTGATTTCTGTAGGCCAGTAGCCCATCACAATGGCCAACACTCCTCACGGTACTTCACCTCCTAGCCAATGTCTTGCAACGTGATCAGAGACTGATTGATTGTTTGCCAGGTGGTGTCCTCAAGGACCTGATCGCTCGCGATGCCCCACGTCGCGCAGAGCTCTCTGCCGAGGCCGAGACTCTTCCAGCCGTCGTGCTGAACGAGCGCCAACTGTGTGATCTGGAATTGATCCTCAATGGTGGCTTCTCCCCACTGGAGGGTTTCCTGAACGAGAAGGACTACAACGGGTGAGTATTGCGAATGCAGATTTCGAAGCGTTTCCTCGCGACAACCGCTGACTGAGTATCGTCATACAGGGTTGTGGAGAACAACAGACTCGCCGATGGCAACCTCTTTTCCATCCCGATCAACCTCGACCTGTCAGAACAGGTTGTCAAGGAGCTCAACATCAAGCCAGGCGCCCGTATCACCCTTCGTGACTCGAGAGATGACAGGAACCTGGCCATCATCACAGTCGATGATGTTTACAGGCCAGACAAAAAGAAGGAGGCCAAGGAGGTTTTCGGTGGTGATGAGGACCACCCTGCCGTCAAGTACTTGTTCAACACCGCTGGCGATGTCTACGTTGGTGGCAAGGTTGACGCCATCGACCGTCTCATGCACTACGACTACGTCGGTCTCAGATACACACCTGCCGAGCTGCGTCTGCACTTCGACAAGCTCGGTTGGTCCAGAGTCGTTGCTTTCCAGACCAGGAACCCAATGCACCGTGCTCACCGTGAGCTTACCGTCCGTGCCGCTCGCCAGAGGCAGGCCAACGTCCTCATCCACCCTGTCGTCGGTCTGACCAAGCCTGGTGACATTGACCACTTCACCCGTGTGCGAGTGTACCAGGCTCTGCTGCCACGTTACCCCAACGGTATGGCCGTGCTCGGTCTCTTGCCTCTGGCTATGCGTATGGGTGGTCCTCGTGAGGCCATCTGGCACGCCATCATCCGTAAGAACCACGGTGCCACCCACTTCATTGTCGGCCGTGACCATGCCGGTCCAGGCAAGAACAGCAAGGGTCAGGAGATCTATGGCCCATACGACGCACAGTACGCCGTCGAGAAGTACAGGGAAGAGCTCGGCATCGAGGTTGTTCCTTTCCAGATGATGACATACCTGCCCGACACCGATGAGTACAAGCCAGTGGACGAGGTGCCCAAGGAGGTGCGCACGCTTGACATCTCTGGTACAGAGCTACGTCGCCGTCTGAAGACCGGCGGTGACATCCCAGAGTGGTTCTCCTACCCAGAGGTCGTCAAGGTTCTGCGTGAATCTCACCCACCTCGCAACAAGCAGGGTTTCACTGTCTTCCTGACCGGCTACACCAACTCTGGCAAGGACGCCATCGCTCGCGCCCTCAACGTCACTCTCAACCAGCAGGGTGGCCGCTCTGTCACCCTTCTCCTGGGTGAGACCGTTCGCTCAGAGCTTTCATCTGAGCTCGGTTTCTCGAAGGAGGACCGTGACAAGAACATCCAGCGTATTGGCTGGGTCGCTTCCGAGCTCACCAAGTCTGGGGCTGCCGTCATCGCGGCTCCTATCGCCCCCTTCGAGGGTAGCAGAAAGCAGGCCCGTGACTTGGTTGAGAAGAACGGCTCCTTCTTCCTCATCCACGTCGCGACACCTCTCGAGTACGCCGAGAAGACCGACAAGCGTGGCATCTACAAGGCGGCACGCGAAGGCAAGATCAAGAACTTCACCGGCGTTGACGACCCATACGAGGCTCCCAAGGACGCAGATCTGACCATCGACATCACAAAGGTCAACGTCAGGACAGCCGTACACCAGATCGTGCTGTTGCTCGAGTCTTCCGGCCTTTTGGACCAGTTGTGAGCTCTTGATGAATGATTGGGATATCATGTCCTAGACGGCATAGGAATGAGGCCGTATTAATGAAACAAAAATAGAGATCTAAGGCTTTGTGTCCTCTACAGGCTCAGCAATTTTAGATGATGACGGACTGGAGGAAAGGCGAGGCGCAAAATTGTCGGATATCATGACATAAATAGACAGTTCACAGCATGAAAAGATGACATTGATGACCAAACATGAACTTTGCCTGAGATCTCGTCTTGTTGCTGGGTGTGGGTTCAGAAAATGAGCGACGTTCTTGTAGCATACCCACCTAAGTGCCTACCTATATGTATGTAAGGTATTGCTGAGGACAGTTGATGCCTCAGGCATCAATTCAGGCAACGATCGTGCTGTAACAGGAAGGAACGCAACCAACTAGCCAGAGTCGAAGATTATCAAGATCACGTGACTAAGTTCACGTGATATGTACTACTCATCAAATAAGATCCTGCGAGTCCTTAAGCACGTACCGATATTCAAATGAGCACCTATAATGACTTTATAATGACTTGAGGAATATCGAAGCACACCTATCCCGTATGCCATTCTGATCTGTAGAGCACGACGGCCAAAATATAGCCACCTATCCGTGGTGCATTGTTGTTATAGAGCACTGACTTATCTAGGACTGCAGCTCCATTACTAACTGTGAAAGATAATGTATCGGTAAATATAGCAGTTCCAAAATTAACCTATATAGGTAAGTGGATATCATGCGGCTCAACATCCCTGCCGCTGCCATTCATGGATATCGCGCAGTCGTCATGACTTCGAGCTCGGCTGAACAAAATGCTATCTCCGAATGCCCATGTCTACCTAAACCTACCTACCCACCTGAATCTGGGCACTTCCAAGCTTCCAACGCTCGCCTTCTCATCATGCCTCTCTCCTCTCCTCGATAGCGCCATCCTACAATGCTTCCTGGGCCTGGCATGCGGCTCTGCCGTCAATGTCACTTCTCATCCTCTCAGGCTCGATCATTAAGGCTAGGGTCAAGAAAGGCGTCCAATTTCGCAGATGGCAGATCGATCACATCGAGAAGCATCTCCACCGGTCCACGTGGCTACCTCAAGCCTGGACATGCTCGAGATAATCTGATTTTGTCACCGCAACGACGATTGCAATCCCAGTTCCAGCCTCTTCGCCCACCGACGCTTGAATCCCTGGGGAAGCCTTCCCAGGCGAAGCAATATCGCCGCACTCGCAAATGGCTTCGAAGGGTGGTGCGACTTTCCATCCTGGCCGCAGCGGTCCTCTTGCTGGATGAATATGCGTACGATTCAGCCCTTACCCGTTGCTTTCGAACCTTCTCGACCGGCTTAGTTGTCGCTTTGGACTACAAGCTCAACTTCCGACCGGATCCATGGATCGGTGACAGCATCACCGATCTCCATACGCGAAACGCCACGAAGCTCTTTGAACTGCTTCGCACAAACGGTGGGCTGTATCTGAAGATCGGGCAGGCGATTGCTATGCAGTCAGCGATCCTACCACCTGAGTTCCAGAAGATGTTTGCCCGTATGTTCGATGATGCGCCGCAGAACTCATGGAAGGACGTCGAAACGGTCTTCAAGGAGGATTTCAATGGTAAGACCGTGGAAGAAGTGCTAGGCAAGGGGGCTGTGATAGAGAAGACGGCGCGTGCCAGTGCCAGTGTCGCTCAGGTTCATTGGGCTCGTTTACCCGATGGGAGAGAAGTAGCTGTCAAGGTGCAAAAAAGGGAGATTTCTCGACAGGTCGGTTGGGATCTTTGGGCTTTCAAGGTGGTGACAAAGATCTATACCTGGTGGTTCGATCTGCCACTCTACTCTCTAGTGCCATATATTAGCGAGAGACTGATGCTCGAAACGGATTTCCAGAACGAGGCTAGAAATAGCGAGATGATGCGGGATTTGGTTCAGGGCGAGAAGAGGCTGAATGGCAGGGTGTACGTTCCGAAGGTCTACCACGACCTGAGCAGCAAGCGTGTTATGGTGGCAGAATGGATAGAGGGAGTACGACTCTGGGATAAAGAAGGCATCCAGAATCCTTGGTATGGCGGCTATGGAAAAGGATCGCCTGGTGCAGGCGGCATGCCATTATCTCCTATCCCAGCCAATGCGAGACTAGATGCGGAAGGCCGCCTGAAGCCAGCTCGTAATGAATGGATGGGGCCGAAGAGAAAGGATGGTAGGCACTACGGTGGCTTGGGACTGAACTACAAACCGATCATGCAGACTATGGTCGATCTTTTCAGCGCACAAATCTTCCTCTGGGGAATCGTACATTGCGATCCTCACCCAGGTAACATCTTCATCCGACGACTGCCATCGGGCAAGCCAGAGCTAGTCCTGATCGACCACGGTCTTTACATCACAATGGCACCGAAATTTCGAAGAGAGTACGCTTTGCTGTGGCGATCACTACTAACGTTCGACAATGCAACGATCTCGAAAGTGGTCAAGGATGAATGGGGCGTCAATGCGCCGGACCTGTTCGCATCCGCCACACTGATGCGACCCTACGAGGGCGGCGACGGCAAGACGCTTGCTCAGTTGCGTAACATGTCCGAGAAGGATCGTAAAGTGCGCCAGTTCGAAATGCAGCAAAAGATGCGCAAGGGCATCCGTGCGATTCTGGCAGACGAAAAGCACTTCCCTCAAGAACTCATTTTCATCGGCCGCAATCTGAGGATCGTCCAAGGCAACAATCAATTCCTCGGCTCGCCTGTCAACAGGGTCAAGATCACCGGCATTTGGGCCAGCAGAGCTCTTGCTGAGTCTAGAGATATCTCTTATACCGAGAGGTGGAGGGAATATGCCAAGCACATTCTTTTCAGGACGGTCCTGCTTACTACAGACCTCTTCTTTTATTGGTCCAAGGTTAAGCAGCTCTTCGGGAGAGGCAAGGGGATGGATTCTGATATAGAAGAGAGCATGAAGAAAATGGCCGAAAGGTAAGGGTTCCAGAAGAAGACATCGATCCTCAAACCATTGTACCGAGACTGACTTTGTATTTCAACAGCATGGGTGTCGAGCTCAACCACGGCGTTTTCGACGGCTAGAAGATATAGGGGATGGTTCAAAGTCGGTAAGAACAAAACAGCTTAGAGGGTGGATTGGAAATGCATCTTCGCTCAAACAAGTTCGGCCGCTTTCTGCTAGACCAGAAAGCATTGTATTAATGCTATGTCACGGCATTCTCTCTGTCTTGATTGACCATTGAAATTCTCGGCCGGGGAACTTTGTATTATAATAGATCTATCTCGTAGAATCTCTATAGACGAGAAACCACCTAGACAGCAAGAAAAGATCGACTCCTTTCATCATTGAATATCGCGCATGGGTTGCCGACTTCCAACCTTCATAATACTTTCCACCGCTCCGACCCGTTCTCGCATCGATCATAGCAACATTCAAATATTTCCAGAGGCTCTGAGGGTTCAGATCCAATATCCAGGGGTGTGATAAAAAAAAAAAGTGCAGAAAGTCTCCTGATTCTGATCCTTGGAACTACTGCAGGTACATCTGTCGATACTTTCCGTCCCTTCTGATCTCGTGATGGTCTGATATCTCCTTATCAGTGGTCCTTTATCAACGCCTTGTCCACTGATTGTATACAGACACATAAAGTAACAGCACCATCAGCGAAAATTCGGCAATGGTGCTTCTTTATAGGCGATGTAATCGGGAAAAGATCTGGGTCCAAAGCAATATACCCCCCAACATACTTTCGATAGGGACAATCCTACTTGGCCGGCACTGAGAATCAAGCTCATGTGAGACCTACTGTAGTGAATGCATGTACGACGATCATCACGCCAAAACAAGCACCAGGAAGACTGCTCTACTGTATCGCAAAGAATGAAGGACAAAAAAGCGAAGAGTCCTTTACTGGCCTTACCTGCTGAGATTCGCAATGTGATCTGGTCACTACTGCTCATTCACGACTGCGACCTGTATTACCTACAAACAATCGACGGGCCCGACTCATCAAGCGGCATTGTCGACGATGATGACAGGCCGCTCGCGCGCTTCTGCCCCAACGTCCTACAGACCTGCCGGCAGATCAACCAGGAGGCGACACCGATGCTGTACGGCGGGAACGTGTTCACGGCACACTCGTCTCTGCTGGCATCGCTGCCGAGACTGATCCTCTGCTGGCGCGGCACGCTGCGGCTGCTCTGTGCGCCAGTCACGCATCCGCGCGCAGTCGCGCTCGTGCGCCGCTTCCGTCTGTCCCTCAGGCTGGACACCGATCCGCAGTTCACGCGGGAGCAGGCGCGCGAGGCCTTCTCGGGCGCGGACGAGCTCTGTGTGGACGTCTCGCAGACCATGTTTTCCGGCTGCGACTTGCAGGCGCTGCGCTTGCTCGAGGGCGTGCGTGCGGTCAAGCTCGCCAGCGTCATTGGCAGCGTTGGCGATGGAAAGTACGCCAAGTGGTTGGAGCGCCTCATGATGGGTTCTGCTGACGCCATCGGCAGCCCGGATGGGAAAGACTTGACTGGCGAGGACTGGAATGCTTGGGATCATGGAAATAGATGATGTTGGGGAGTTGATACATCATGCATTTCGAGTGGATGGCTTGCTGATCTCGTTGGATGAGACATGCTTTGGCTTGGGGATGATCAGCTTCGGTGTCGTGGATAGACCTGAATCTCTCCTCTTCTTTAGACTAGTCTCATGGGCATGGAAAGCTGTATTAAATAGCCTTAAACGACCACAACAACTAGCTTCTTCAAATATCTATACGTGAGAGTTCTGGTTTCACGTACCAAAGAAAATCGAAGTACGATTTCATGATTCGCGTCGATTCATGTTCGTGTTACTTTCGCGATGCTAGGGTTAGGGTATAGGTAGAGGACACTGTGGTGTACCGTCGCTCTAGGCACTGCTGTCGGGTCATTGAAAACCGAAACAAATACGTCAACGTCAACAACAGCAACGTACACATCAAATAGCATCTTTCAAGTACCAATCAATCGTCTTCGATAGAGACGATGGCAACAGGGCTCGATGAGAAATGCGTGGGGTGAATGCCCTGCGTGCGATGCAATACAAGGTCTATGACGGCACAATCGTCACGCATGCTTGGACGTGGACACCACCAGAACGTCTGCACATGTGCGAGACTGACAGGAGCCAGGTCCGTTGGGTAAAATGGACCGATTGCAATAAGTAGATCGACTTTACATGGAGCGATGTGGGACGATTCTCCCCCATATTGCCAAGCTTGCCAACCAAGATTTCACTATCCACTAACTCCCAGAGGAGTAGGTAATCATTACGCGCGCCAGCGAGAGCACATGAACGAAAGACGAGATCGAGGAGCGTAATGGCGAGGAAGATTCTCACCAACGGTATCTGGTTGGAGGAGAAGATGAAGAAGAAACGAAATCCATGGCGGTAGATGAGACGAGACAGTCGACAGTCGTCCACACGCAGAAGCGCGCAGATTGAGATCTGCAGCCCAGCGGGCATGGACTGACCCAGACTCAGGAGGAGACAATGCCACAACACACTTGCGTACCCCATCCCCCCATAACGTCATCGCCGATCTAAAGCTGCCAGTCGCGCACGAAAATCGTCATGAAACATCTACGGTCGGTACCTACCTACCTCCCTGGGTACCTACCTATTGCCACAGCATTGGCTCGCAGCTATTGAAACGTCATAATACGCAGCACTTGAGCTATTTCACTAGCCGTGGCTGGGCGGCGATGGTCACGGCTATGGTCATGGAACAAAAGACGATGGCCTGTCGAGCCCAGGCGAGTCGGTGTGGAGGGAGCTGGAATTGATCGATTTCCCTGCTTGCCGAGGTCTGTGCAGCGGTGGTGCAGATCGCGGGAGAGAGAGATGGCAGACCAAGGCAGTGATTTCTGGGCTGACGAGGCGTTGTTCCATCAATCAATTATGCTGCCGACAGACTGAAAATCAGACAGCACCAGCTGGCAGCCAGATAGACGAGTCGTGGGAGAAAAAGGTAGGGTGGGTTGCCAGAGAAACATGGCGACGTCGCGACATGGTGTAGTTCCAGAAGTTCTCAGTCGTAGAAGCCATTATAGTAGCATGTCTCTCCAAATCCTGCAACGACAATCATGACGGGAGGATGAAAGAAGAAAATCAGCTGGTCGTAGACGAGCAGCAGCACAGACGAGAGGCGACAGGAAGGCCGAATGGTGATCAATGATCTCGATGGACGTCATAGAGTAGTAGTTCACCAGCATCATCCATCGTAGCCATCGTACGGTATTAAGCTTGTGACTTGCGAGCCTGCGTGCAATTTCGATTCGATTCACTACGATCTGAACGCACACCACCTACTACTTTACTCACCTCACCTACCTACCAACCAACCAACCAACACGAGCACCGCTACGACTGCCACGACGATTTCCCTCTCATCCACTTCCCCTCATCTATCCCTGCCCAGTTCAGGTACTCACCTGCCTTGCTCTACTCTGCACTACCCGACACTCTTCTCTACCTTGTCCTGCTGCTTGCTCTTCTACCCTCTACTACATCTTCTTCCTCTTCCCTCCCAACCACCACCACCACCACCACCTAACCCATCTAATCATCTAATACCCATCATCACCAACGCCCGCATAGCTTTGGCGAGGCATAATCCCCGTTTTTTGAGATACCCAAGATACCCATTTGTTTATCTTTGCGACACCTCATTTGCCCCTCGCCCGTCATGTCTTCCAAGGCGGTCAACGTTCCTACCAACACCAAGATCAAGGAGAAGGATGTCAACGCCAAGTTGCAGCTCTACGGCATCTACGAAGGTGAGCATCTCTGCTTCACTCCCAACGCATGCAGGCAGCTATCGTTACTGACCACCTCTCTAGCTTTCTCCAACGGCAAGGTCCCTTCGAACAAGCAGATCGATATCGCTCTGAACACCGCTCTGGAATGGCGCGGCCTGAATTCTCCCTCTAAGAAGCTCTCTACCGAGGGTCAGCAGCTTGTTGCTGATCTGCGCGACGTCATTGAGAAAGCCAAGATCCTCCTCCTTACAAAGAACGAAGGCAACTTGCTCCAAGATTTCATCTGGCAGACACAGGGTATTGGCGCTGGAGATGCGACCAAGGTGAACGCTCCAGTCGACAAGGAAACGGCCAAGCAGCACGGCCAGGAAGCTGTTGAGGGTCTACGCACACTCGGCCAGCTACTCATCACCAACGGCCAATTCAGGAAGCTCTGTAAGTCTCATTGCAATCCGTATCGTCTGTTTGAAGAATGTGCTGACTTTGCTCCCAGTGTCCGACGTCAGCATCCTCCTTAGGGACATTGCTGGTGATGCTGCACAGAATGCAGCAAACAAGGTTAACCCAACCGAGGATCAGCTCTCCCAGATTGATCAACCTGCTGAGGACAACACCTGGCACGAGGCTCCAAACTTCTCCAAGGACAACATCAAGACCCAGTTGCAGTCCAAGGTTCCAATCGGCAAGAAGGATGCTCAGGATGCTGTTGGCAACGCCACTCAGGCCGCTGACCCAACTGGAGAAAGAGATCCCGCTGTCCTTGCTGATTCCACAGCTGCGGCCCAGGCAGATGGTGCCACTCCAGACATCGATCACAAAGCTGGCCTGCAGGCTGGCGTGGACACCCTCAAGAGCCGGGCAGACGACAACGTATCTGAGGACCAGAAAGACAAGGCTCGTGAGCTTCGTGAGAGGACCCAGAACTACTTCAAGGGAAAGGTACCGAAGGAGAGGCGTGAGCAGACCATCTGGCGTCTGAAGAAGGTTCTTGTCGAGATCCAAGGACATCAAGACTGTACGCTGATCTGTGCCGCTCTTGTATGCATCAGGCGAGAAAGCTGACTTTGTTCTTTACAGACCAACAAGCTATTGATACCATCCTGCGCCTGGCTGAGGAATACACTGGCCATGCCAGAAACATTGCCGACCAGAGCCACGGAAGCGTCAAAGGTGCCCATTCTCAGGATACATTACAGACAGCTGAGACTGACCTGAAGGTGTGTTTAGGATTTCTTGAAAAATCACGACCAATGCTGACGGATTTAAAGACACTTATCGAACGCTTTGCCAACGGCACCTCATTCGCTGACTTGCAGGAAGCCATCGACCAGATATACCGCGATGCTGACAAAGACCCAGAGCTGAAGGGCTGGTTCAAGGATGTCGACAAGTACATCCGCCGCATCCTTCGGGAGCAAGGCTACGTACTTGAAGAATCCTCCAACGAAGAAGGTCGCAGAATTTTCGACAAGGGCAACTTCCTACTTCGCCAGCGTTACAGGAACCACACAGATCGCATTGCTGACGAGTTCAAATTCTTGGCTGAGCAGTTCGATGCTGATCCATTGAACAAGTCTTTCGGTCAGTCATTGCAGAAGCTTTTCCTCGACCTTGGCAACGATGAGAATGGCCAGCCAACCTTCAAGCCCCACCTTATCAAGGATCTCAGCGAGGTTCTAATCCCTGCCTTCTTTGAGAACATTCGATACGTTCCAATCCCACGTATCGAGTACTCTGACCCCACCGTTGATGCCGTGGTCGAGAACCTTGTTATCGAAGGCGACAACTTGGCTCCAAATGTTTTTGAATTCGGCAGCGACAACTACTGGAGATGGGGCCGTAAGAGCATCCAGAACAGGAACAAGAACAAGGTGTTGTTAAGTGTCTCGGGCGTTCAGTTCGACCTGCGTGATGTTTCTTATTACATCAAGAAGAAGGAGGGTTTCCCTGGCATCACTGATAAGGGTGTCGTCGATCTCTTCCTTGGAGGCTCTGGCTTGAGCTTCAAGGTGGCAATGGAAACCTCGGACAAGAATGACAAGGAGCATTTCTTCAAGATCAATACGGTCAGCGTCGATATCAAGAACCTGAACATCAAGCTGAAGCAGTCCAACCACAAGCTGTTGTTCTCCCTGTTCAAGCCACTGCTCTTCAAGGTCATTCGCCCTGTCCTCCAGAAAGTTGTCGAAAAGCAAATTCGGGAGAATGTTCACAAGGCCGATGCCTTCCTCTTCGCCGCTAAGCAAGAAGCCGATCGTGCTGCTGAAGAGGCCAAGAAGAATCCTGATCCTGACAACATCCAAAACATCTACCAGCGCTACTTCAACGCCTTCCAGAAAGAACTACAGCAAGGCAAGGCCAAGAAAGAGAAGATTGAGAAGAACACTCAGGTCAACGTTGCAGTCACGCAGCACGACTCTATCTTCAAGAACATCACCCTTCCGGGCGGCATCTCCACTAAGGCGACAGAGTACAAGGAACTCGCGGCCAAGGGTGAGAAGTGGGAGAGCCCTGTCTTCTCGATCGGAAGCGCCAAGGAATCTCCATCTCTACCTCCTGCCACCCAAATCACCCGCAAGCCTCATAATGTCACCCAGGGTGGTGTGCGCGACGTCACCGAGTCCAACGGCCCAGGTGCGGAAGCCTATGCTAGGACCAATGGTGGTTTCGCAAACCAGGTCAATGATGCATTCCAGCCTTCCGGTAACGCTGATCTGTCACTGAGGTAGATGGATTCTTCACACCGTACTGGCTACGACTTGACCAGCGCTCTTACGATGCTCCTACGATGAGATTCAAGAATGGAAGGCGGACGATGCTCTGAGAATGCACCTACTGGATACATCTGATACCCCACTCTCATCCACGTCTGTTCCGTCGGGTTTGGAAAAGAATCGCTTTCCCTTTTGTCTTGTACGTTTGAGAAAGAGGTGTACTTCTCTTGGATTAATTCCTTAGGGGTTCTCCTCTTCCTCCTCTCTGTGATTGTCTTTCCTCATGTGATACCATTGCTGCGTTGGAGGAAATGCCCTCTTCTCATCCACCCTGGAAAATGTTGAGGCGCTTCTATATGTTGAGTAGATTGCCTTGATACCACAGTACCTACGTAATACCAGTTTTCTTTTTGTTCCGCTTTGCCTCATGTCCGTCCTACTATTGCGTTTTGTAACCCACTCAATTTTTATGCTAC
Organism: Scorias spongiosa; assembly: GCA_018467035.1. Classification (NCBI taxonomy): domain Eukaryota; kingdom Fungi; phylum Ascomycota; class Dothideomycetes; order Capnodiales; family Readerielliopsidaceae; genus Scorias; species Scorias spongiosa. The sequence continues at coordinate 2,588,128 of JACSZZ010000003.1, read as the reverse complement.
CATTTGGGGTAAGTCGAAGGTACTTAGCTTTGATTTATTTTAGTATGTGTGGGTAAGATGGAAATGTCCACTATATTGTTTGCACCTTGCAAGCTTCTTTGACGTGCTCAAGTGCCAGAGAATGACAGTGGAGGGCTTATGCAAGATCTGTGTGGCCAGGTAGCTAGGTAGGTAGGTAGGTAATCATGCTTCCAGACACCAAGCAAGGGAATAAAAGGCATGTTTCACAGACCGCCTGACGACGATCCAATGTTTTCGTCTGTTCATGCATTTCCCATTGCTACTACACTCTGCAGCCTCGTCTTGTCTCTATTGTTTACAATATAACTGGATAAGGGGAATTCTCATCATTGGGCGCAACCACCACAATCGTATGCCGAGCGCCGCTCTGGGCCCAGCTGTCGGCGCGCTCACCGTTCGTTTAGGACGCTGTATGCTATCGCCACCGTCACCATATCTATGGAGGGTCTCGTTCTGATCTATGTGAGTCCGCCGCGCGCCAAGTAAGGCTGGCAAAAATCTCCTTCACTCTTGAATTGTGCATCGATCTGACTTGAGAGAGTGCGGCAGTCTATATAGCTCGGCACCAGGCGTCGTCATACAGCACTCTAAAGAAACGGCAACAGCAGCAGTGCGGGAATATCAGGAATGGCGGCGCTCGGCATACGATTCTGGTTGTGCTCTTTCGATAAGGGTTTCTCTCTTGGTGCCTTGTTGGTTTGGAACTCTTGTTTTCGCCTCGCTCTCCTCTCACCCTCCGCCTTTCTTGTCTGCAAAGCTCATTGCCGCAGGCCGATCCTCGCCCACAGCACGCCAGGCAAGATGCCGTTCCGGAATGTAGTAAGATCTCACAGGTTGTTACCCGGAAAAGTGGTGGTGGTACAGTCTGCACGCCTTCTTCTCTGCTCTGGCAGTGGCTAGATTCGCCCTCGGTGCCTATCACGTCTAGTTTTGGGCCAACCATGGAACTTGCTGGGCCTGACTCGATGGAGATATGAAATTTAACATGAGACACAATCTCTTGCGCTTTCGCAATAATGGCTGCCTGTTCTGGAATGTGCCATTCTGTTCGGATCTGCCTTTACGTCTTGCATTTATAAGACTGCTTGCCTCGGTCGGCGACGGGTAAAGTGCTCACAGCGAGGGAGAAGTACGACTACTGTTGCCTTTCATCTCAAGCAACTCCGATTCTGTCGACTACGCAAAAAGTGAAGAACTCAAATCCAGCTCCGGTGACAAGATCAATCCCAACATCACCTACATCAACTCTGAGAAGACTAGCTCTGATTGGGAGAAAATGGCTGGCTTCCAACCTCGAAGAGCTTGCAACCCTCCACGGATTGTTGTTGTTGGAATGGAATCTGCGGTCATGAAAGCTGTTTTCGAAGCGACAACAGGCCTACCTTTCCCTCTTGAAAATGGTGGCTGCATAAAGTTCCCTATATCCACCACTTTCACTCATGTTGATGGCCCGACGGCGATTGAGCTAAGCATCGTCCCTGACGCGAATCGGACTGCCGAGAGTCAGCTTGAACTTTCGTCGTTCAAGTCAACCCTCGACAAACCATCAGATTTGCCTAAGGCCATTCGCGATGCCTGCACCCTGATGGGGCTTAACGGCTACGCCGAAGTGGCGTCTGGCCGCAGCTTTGCTCGAGATAGGCTTGATATCAACATCAGGCGTCGGACCGACGTTCAACTCAGTCTGGTCTATCTCCCCAGCTTGATATCTGGCGAGTCAGATAATCACGATAAAAATGATGTTGATCTCGTACTGTCGCTCGTCAATGAGTACATTAGCAACCCGCGGGACCTTATCCTTGTAGTGATGCAAGGTAGAGATGACATCGAAGGCGAGAACATTGTACAGCATGTTCGCATGGTTGATCCATCTGGAGAGCGAACTGTGTGGTTTTTCGCCACCCCAGAGTTGCCTAAACGGCAATTTCTCCAAAGCTTGTTATGGAAGGAGCAAGCTCTTGATCCCAATCGACTGAGTGGCACTGCATTGCAAGCCTACCTGAAGGACCGATGGGTCAAGCACCTCATAGGCCTTGCAAACGCCGGCAAACATCTCGTCACTGCTCTCTTGGATGGGAAGTATCATACATACTCAACGGAGAGCCAACTGGATGGCAGAGCTGCCAGTCTGCACGTGGGTATCCATGAGCTGAGCATGGAGTTTGGAGGCGATCACGCAGGCCCAGATCCAGATGAGTGCAAAGCTGAGGTGGACGAGGTGACCCAGATTCCAGTGCCCAAGGCCAAGATAATGGCCCAGAAGGGACAGGTGAGATCTTCTTGCCCAGACCAAGTGAGTAATGCCAGGCTGACCTATCCCACGTATAGGCCAATAACGAGACCAAAGAAAAGAAGTTTTCAGGATTCAATAATTACGTATTTCCTGCAAAAATCTTCCGTTGCCAATCTCTGGGTTGGCGACGTATGACTGAAGATCATTTGAAACATACCTTCAAAGATCTCGAAGACGTTATAAATCTCACGATCCACAAGGTTTATGAGAAAACTGTTGGTGAGTCTCTAAGAAAACAGAAGAACTTGGCGTTGCAAGAGTTGGGTCGGCTTTGGGAAGATCAGCGACCACAGCCAATCACTTACAATGATGTTTTCGTAGACAAATTTCGAAACCCGCGTAAAAATGCGGTGACTACCATGCCTGGCTGCATGAACAGCACAGCTGGACAAGAGTTTCAGAGAACGCTGAAAGGCAGCGACGCGCCAGTTCATGCAGAGAACTCCACAAAGGCGCCCCAGGACACCGTTGGGGTGGATTCGGATGAGCAGGTTTACGAAGAGGCCTATCAAAAGGTGAGTAGTAGGCCGCAACGAAACACAAGATCTGGCTGACATTCTGCTTCACCTTCAACATAGGAGGCTAGGTAGAAGTTTGCTGAGAATATCTACAACCAGATTGTCGAAAGGCATCTGTTGAAGCCACTCCCAGCATTTTACTCCTCAGAACTGCTCGTTTCTTATTCAGATGACGAGCTGCATTCGATTGCTAGCAAGGATCTAAAGATCGCTAAGAGGTGATCTTTGGGTGTCTCGTTGGCTAATTTCAAGGCCAGCATGACAGAACTTGGGTCCTGACGAGGTCGATATCTGGTCCAGTCCTTTCAGGTCACCGATACTCACTGCGTGTCTGGCTTTGATTCCCTTTCGGTTTGCTTCTATTTTATCTTCAGTTTGAATTTGGTGTAATAGGGTCCCGTCAGTATACGAGAGATGGGCCCACGGTCCTTACATCTAGTCTCTTATGGTATCCGAGAAACAAGAAATACGATGTTATCAGAAAAAGAAAATCGTCTGATTTCTTACAGTAGAAGCATCGTCCTATCAGTTGAGTCAATTGCATGCCTCAAGCTGTTGATCCCATAAACAGTATGGCAAAGGTATCATCTTCACAAGATCAATCTTGCGATAGCAGTTATCAAGCTTTGCAAGGGTAGGTGCAGCAGTCGGCCGGATCAAGAGCAAGGCGAATAAGTCGGTAGTGTACGGCCCATATGTCAAACATGGCAACAATGCGGTCTGCGCATGTCATACCCTTGCAAAAGCCGAACAAAGCTTGGTATGGAACTCAACGGCAATGTAGCAAATCTGCAAGAGCGCAGGAGATATTACAGAAAGTTCTAAATAGAATTCAAGTGATTTACCTACTAATTAGGGAAAGCAGCAAAGTACTTTCGATATGACGTGGATGTCTATTACGAAAAAGTCAACCGTTGTCTTGACGCTTCCAGGGACACAAAGACGAGGCTTGCACATGGCTTTTACCTTGTTGTTGGGCGTATGATTACGCATATGAGCTTGATCCTGGGACAACACACGATGTAGCAACCTCGGAAGCGTGCATGCATGCATGCATGCAGCAAAACAGAGACAGGACGGGAGTGACCGAAAATTAATGGAGCCGCGCGTCATCCATTTCCCTTTAAGCCCCTTTCCTCTCTTTGGTACCTATATTCTGCTAATCAGCAACGGTACGGTCGAGTTTGTATCGAGATAGAACAAACGGTTCAATGGACCCCTTCCCAAAGGACATCTATCCATGAAGTGACCTGTCTCTACCAACGACAACACCGGAGGAATTGAGAATTTCAATACCTCTTCACGTCTAGGAAAAGCCGTTGTAGGGCCAGATGCCCAGAGGCTACACAAGAATAGCATCGATATGCAAGGAACAGGCCTAGTCCTCCATCCTCCCGTCGCAAGCTTACGCACTCCCTACGATGGGAAGTACTCTACCCGCGGCGTCTTTGCGGAGAAAGGTGGGCGCATACGCGTACCAGTCGGTGCCAGTCCTATCTGCTTTCCGCCTGATTTTGCAGGATAGAAGACTGGAAAGAGAGACCTGGAGGAAGAGGCGTGGCGGTCGATGGAAGGCAAGACCGGAATGGATAGTGGTGGACGAAGCAGGGAATATCTCCTGGAACCGGTCTAAGTCCAACAAAGTAACTGATTTTCAGAAGCGTTTGCCCTAAAATCTCCCAGTGCCGGGAAGGGGGTGGCAATGCCAGCGGTACTGTAAACAAGACAAGCCTTTAGACACTTCAATTGATCCCCGCAAGAACGTTGCTTGTTGCTTGTCGACGTGCTTGATCGTTCTTGGACGTGATTCTACCTTGAGATCTCTGTTGCTGCGGTTTAATTCCTGAGCAATGGTGATGCAGAGATTTCAGAGATAATGCAGCTGTTCGGTGGGCTCGTCCAGCTCGGAGATGAAAACTGGGTTGAATGGAGAACAGGAATACCTGCATGCAGGGCAGAAGTAGGGACAAGACGATGCGATTCGGTACGAAGCGATAAAATGGATACAGCACAGCACAGCAGAACAGGTAGGTTTCGCTCCGTGGTGATGATTTGATAGTCTAGAGTTGCCGATGAGCCGCGTCTGTCTCCCATCCGATCTAAGGTTGTCTCGTTTCGTCTCGTTTCGTCTCATCTCTCTCGCTCTCCCCTTCTCTCCCTCCTTCTTTCTTCCTCTCCCTCTCTCTCTCTCTTTATCTCTTCGCCCTTCCCCTTTGACCGTCACCTTCTTTCCTGTTACAGCTCCATTAGCCTGGATTGTGAACCCTCACAACACCTCACCGTCCTAACGACATTCGTTTCCTTCGTTTCCGCCTTCGTTTCTCCTGGTTCTGATCTTATATCCCATCACATCACATCACAATGAAGGCTCAGAGCCTAGCTACCACCGTCGCCGCCAGCGCTCTGTACGGCGCCGGCGCCGTCCTCGCCCAGAGCTGGAGCACTATCCCAAGCATCGAGGCCTACGGCCAGCACTTCTTCTACTCCAACAATGGCTCTCAATTGTATGTTGATCTCGTACCGTGCCACTGACGATCTTGGCAACGCAATGCGATCCTTGCATTGCTTGGTCCACCTTGACTTGGCTCGCGCGCTGACATCCCTCACAGCTACATGAAGGGTGTTGCCTATCAACGTGAGTGATCGTCGAACTTCACCCAACGCTCTCGAAGATCCCCTCTCCCTCCTAACCGTCCTCGTGTCTTCGCAGAGAACTACCAGGCCAACGGCTCCGAGAGCAGCAATGCCGACTTCACAGACCCTCTCGCCAACGCAGACAACTGCAAGCGTGACATTCCTATCATGCAGGAGATCTTCACCAATGTCATCCGTGTCTACGCCATCGACCCTACACAGGACCACGATGACTGCATGCAGCAGCTTGCTGATGCCGGCATCTACGTCGTTGCGGATTTGAACGAGCCAGGCCTTTCCATCGAGAGCGATTCCCCAGAGTGGAATGTTCCTCTCTACGACCGCTTCACCTCCGTTATCGATGCCATGCAGAAGTACAACAACGTTATCGGTTTCTTCGCCGGTAACGAGGTTGTCAGCGCTGGTAACCAAACCGCCGCTGCCGCCTTCGTCAAGGCCGCCGTCCGTGACAGCAAGCAATACATCTCAGACCGCAACTACAGGAAGTCCCTCGGTGTTGGCTATGCCACTGCCGATGTGCCTGCAAGAGACGAGTTGGCTGCATACTTCGCCTGTGGTGATGAGACCTCCCAGATCGACTTCTGGGGTTACAACGTGTAGGTGACGAGCAAGAGGAGTGAAATGAGAGACGCAGCATACTGACAATGTGGATAGCTACTCCTGGTGCGGTGACTCCAGCTACACTGCTTCCTCCTACGACGAGCGTGTCAAGTTCTTCTCTGACTACCCTGTCCCTGTCTTCTTCGCCGAATATGGTTGCAACCAGAACATCAACGGCGGTGCCTACAAGCGTCCCTTCACTGAGGTCGCAGCTCTTTTCGGTGACATGATGACGCCTGTCTTCTCTGGTGGTATTGTCTACGAATACTTCAACGACGAGAACGAATACGGTATGTATCGAAAGCCTTCCGAAACTAAGGATTCGTTCTAACGAGCTCTTCAGGTCTCGTCAGCATCGACGGCAGCAGCGTCTCTCCTTACCCAGACTTCACTTCGCTTAAGTCCCAGCTTGCGACTGTATCTCCTTCCATTACTCAATCCTCTGACTACACCCCAACCAACTCGGCTCCTGCTTGCCCCACTGTTGGTGTTAGCATCGATGCTTCAGACAGCTGGGCCGCCACCGCCAGCCCTCTGCCACCTCACGTTAACCCAGCCTACTGCGCCTGCCAGGTCAGCAACTTCGGCTGCGTCATCACCGATACCGATGCCACCAAGTACGGTGATGTCTTCAACTACCTCTGTGGTGACGCTGGCGTCGACTGCTCTGCATTCCAGCACAACGCCACCACTGGAAAGTATGGCCCATTCGCTGGTTGCTCTCCTCAGCAACAGCTTGCATACATTGCGAACGTCTACTACAGCTCCCACGGCAAGAGTGCTAGCGCCTGTGACTTCAGCGGTATCGCCAGCACCCAGAAGCCAGCCACCGCTTCTGGCTGTGCTACCTATCTCCAGGACGTCGGCACTACCGGCTCAATCCCAGCTCCAACTGGCCAGCAGGGCACTGCCGCCGCTAGCGGCAATGCAGGTGCTGCATCTTCTGGCGGCTCCGCTGCCACTGGTAAATCCGCTTCTTCTTCAAGCAAGGGTGCTGGTGTCTCCAACTACTCTGCCAGTGGTATCTTCGACATGGGCAAGCTCTTCTTCGGTTTCTACGTTGCTGTCGCTCTCGTCTCTGCCACTGGTATTCTGGTGTTGTAGAGGAAGCACTATTAAAGCAAACCTGTATTACACGGCTGTGATTAAGGTTGGAGATGGGAGGTTTGATTTCTGGAGAAGGTTTCCTTATTTCTGCCTCGTCCGATCCATCAGCGTACAACTGAAGAGTATCTCAAGATAGAAGGTCTTCCTGTTTGGCAAAACTCCCATTTGGAAGAGGAGGGTGGGTTATAATTCCGGCGTCCGTCTTCATATCCACCCTTTTTGCTGTTTATGGCACACATTACCTTTTGTGGTACCTGTTCTTTTCTCTCTTCACACCAGATGCTTATGTAGATTATGAAAGAAAAATCATCTGTACTTGTCCGAGCACCAATTTGAGGTTTCTCACGTGTTTGTCTAATTTGTGATTTGAAAGTAGTCAAGACGACAGCTTGGCTTTGGCCAGAAATTTGGCTTCTCAGCCGTGGATCCGATATAGTTTTATCTCAAAAAATGTTCACGGGCGAAAATCTTGTCGCAAGTAGTGACAAATCGAAAGGAAAGACAGCACCAGCAAAAGGTGTCATTGATGTGTTTGCAAAGCATTAAAGACGATATATCTCGATATTATTGGTTCCGGACGCTGAGAAGCCGAAAAGAGACAATAAGGCTTTGGAAAAAAGACTTTCCAACATATGCATGAAATGGACGCTTCAATACGAAACACTGCCAGCAAGAACTCCAAAGAATTCGAGATCCCGGCCGGCGATGATGGAAAGCGAAATGTGGAGATCCTCATCGCCGAACCTCCAGGTATCAAGGCAGACGGTCTCGGTCTGACCACCTGGGGCTCCTCACTCGTGCTGGCCGACCAACTGCACGCTCTGCTGAGAGATGAATTGAACGGCGTACTGGCTGCCGGAAGCAAAGATGAGGCCTGGAGCAAGCAGCAGTATGCAATTCTGGAGCTCGGTGCTGGCACCGGTCTCGTCGGCCTCGCTGCAGCTGCGTTGTTCAGTGATCGCCACGACAGCCACAAAGACACCGTCACGAGCACGACGCTGCCGCCGACCGTCGTCATGACCGACCTGCCGCCAATCGTGCCTGGTACCTGGCAGAGCTGTCTGCTCAACGCCGCCGCCTTTGCCGCCAGCGACGTCCCTCTGCCGGCCTGCGGCTCGCTCGATTGGACGCAGCCGGATGCACTGCACATCTCGCACCGTCTTGCAGAGGGAGATCCCAATACCCCTTCCTCAGCACTTCCTGCCGAACTTGTCCTCACGCCTTCTTCAAATCCCTTCCCGCTGATCCTCACCGCAGACACCCTCTACTCGTCCGAGCAGCCCTTGCTGCTCAGCAGCACCATTGCGGTCTGGTTGCAGCGTACATCACGCGCACGCGCCGTCGTCTGCTATGCTTCGAGATTCGCCTATATGGACGTCATCCGTGACTTTTGGGAGAATATGGACCGCCTCGGCTTGGAGTGTGTGGGCGAGGGTCAGAGAGAGGGCCTCGAGGAGGATGGTGGCGACGACTGGATGGAAGTCGGCGGCACCCCGTACGAGTGGTGTGTTTGGCGCTGGAAGGCTCCCAATTAGATCCAAGCCGCAAGCATTGTCGAGCATTTACCTCATCATTCTTTTCTTACCGTGTCTCGGTTCAAGAGCGTGATCAGCCAGTCGCTACTATACGACATGGCTTGGTGACTGATGGTCGATAGCCCTCAAAGGGATTTTGAAATCACTGTAGGGGAGACCGAAAGTAGATTACCATTCTGTAGACCAGCTGGCTCCTTATTACATTTTAAATCCATTAAAAAGTACACTGACGAGCGATCAAACACGGGGTATCTCCTATCTCGACGCTCTTCATCCACATCCCTCAATAAACACACTGGGCGAAATCCACAACTGCGGCTTATTTCTCAGGCACCTCACCATCGAAGTGCAGCTTCCAAGTCAGAGGGAATGGGAACATCTTGCCCCAGTCCTCGGTCATGTAGGCGTAGAACCCTTCGCCTCTGTCCACCTTCTTGATCAGGCCCTGAGGACCTGGTGCTGGCCTGAGGTTCTCTAGCCTGGCGACGGTCTTGAGCATGGCAGTCAGGGCAACCTTGCTGATGCTCTCGCCCAGGCAACGGTGCTGACCCATGCCGTAGTGGATGTAAGTGCTGAGGTCTCTGTCCAAACGGACGGTGTCTGGCTCTGGGAAGATTGAGGGATCACGTGATGCCTTGACGAACGACATGAAAACCTTGTCGCCCTTCTTCACGTCGACGTAGCCCTGGAAGCCGGTGTCGTTGATGGTTGCGTTCGCCGCCGCTCGTCGGTATCCACCGAATGTCGTCTTCAAACGGTTCGCCTCCAGGCAGTAACGCAGCAGCTTCTCCTCCGCCTCTGGAGTGTTCTGTGCGGCCAATCGCTGGATTTCTGGCCAGTGCTGGTGGCCCTCCGTCATATAGTATTCGAGGATCTGAGTGAACTGATTGAGAGGTTAGTTTCAAGTTCTCTTCAAACGACAGGTCATTTCATATCTCACCACTTGCGACTGGTTAGCCACCATGGCTCCAGCCGTACCCAGGATGTGGGCGTGCACAATCTCCTCAGTATCGAGACCAGTCTCCAACAGCTTGCGCACCATGTGAACACCGTAATCTTTCAGAGCGGTAGTCTCCTGGTGGAAGCGATCGGTGATACCCGCCAGCCAGCCAGTCTTGCTGACGAAGTTGACATTGGCCTGCACAAGCTGGGCCAGCTGCTGGGTGACCTTGTATGTTCCAAGCGCCAGTGGGAAGCTCTTGACAGGATCGACGTCGAAGAACAGGAACACAAACTGTGCAGCCATCACCAAGTACAGCTCTTGCTCGGAGTACACTCCTCTTGGGTGCTCAGCGGTCTTGAGAGGAAGCGAAAATACATTGGCCACGAAGTGGGTGTGTGCCAGGTTACCAACGCTAGGATTGCAGTTAGCAGCAGCCGATTAATGGTAATGATCGAAAAGGACTTCCAATGACTTACTCTCTGGTGATGTCGATCTGGTTGACTCCAGCAATCTTGCAACTCTTTTCTCTCAACAGTTTCAAGGTTATACCTTCGTAGAACTCCTTAACCTGCTCGTGCCACTGGTCACGGTAAAGTGCCTTTTGCATGATCAACTTCTGATCAGCGAAGAACTGGCCGTCACCCGTCAACATGAAACGCTTAGCCCTGGGGCCGTACAAGTATGTAAACGGCGCCTCGTTGATCACCTCGAAGGTCTTGTTGTCCTTCATGATCTGGGTGACACCAGGGTAGGCCTGGATGGTCACTCTCTTGGGAATGCGCTTTGGACGGTCCCAGCTGTAATGAGACTCGCGCCCGAGGACTTTCATAATCTTCCTGTTCTCATCTGGAATGGTCATTGGGTGGTGAGCATAGATGCTGTTTGGTAGGAAGTGCTATGTTGGTGTCAGTACACGTTAAACACATTAATGGGCCACGATAGATTTCCAATACTCACATCAGGGAACGCCCGCAGGAAAAGCTTGTAGAAACTGCAACCCTGCTCGACGTTCAAGTCATATTGAACCTCTGAGTAACCCCAGTTGGTTAGGTTCTGTGAGCTGTTAGTGACTGCATTCATAGAAAAGACTCGCAACGTTCATCATACCTTTGCATTGTAATCGATAGTGTAGAAACGGTCACCACGCACGAGCGCGACGGCGTCAGACAAGATCGCACGAGAGATAGTATATGTTGGGCAGATGCCAACACCAGGTTCGCTGATTTCACGCCCAGCGAACATGGGCTGTTTAGCAGCCTCGGCAACCAGACCAGCATAGAGTTCGACTCTATCAGGCTCCTCGTAGAGATTCTTGAACTGCTGAGCGACCTTGGGATCTGGGTTGATATCCTCGAAAGTCTCGTGAGTCTTCAAGCCGAAGAACTTGCGGAACTCGTTGAGAGAAGCGAGGTCCCACATACGAGCCTGCTTCATACCGAGGACCTCAATGGCCTTGAGCGCTTTGGGAACGTGGTGAGCACCGAATCGACCGGCAACATCCTCGACACTGGAGGTGATGATCTCGACCAGCTCATCGTCATCGTAAAAGCCGTTCGCATCTCTCTTCATGCCGTTGAAGTCACGCTTGAATGGATCTTGCGGCATGGCCTGTTCCAACTTGTGCATTCCAATCAGCAGTTCAGGCTCAGAGATCTCTTCCGCTGGCTTGCCCCATATCTTTTTGAAAAGGTCCTGGGTCCACTTGTCGTCCCTGTCACTGATGGCTGAGTGCCACCTGTAGACGAGGTTGAACTCCGCCGACACCTGGTTACCAACACCACGTGGGGTACCCTCTCCGTTGAACAGGGTGTCACCCATCTTGACACGGGGGTCCAGAGTCCAGTTAGAGTTGGAACGGGTGACGTTGACAATGGTGCGGACATAGTCAATGAGAGTGATGTTCATGTACAGACCGCTTGTGACTAGGCGAGCCGTCTGGAAAAGGTCATTGTCATACTTCTTCCATGCCTTCTCCGCAGCGGCTTCTGACAATCCCTGTCTTGGCTTGGTGAATCTGCCGTTCTCATTGATCAACGCCAGCTGTTCGGCAATGTAGTTGTGGAATCGATTAAACATAATCAGAAGAACACCGCAGCCGGGTGGGAACAGCAGAAGACGGTGCTCGGCAAAGCAGTCAGGCTTCAACTTTCCGTCCTTGAAGGTTCTAATTTGGTCCTGGTCCTCTTGGTTGTCGCCGTAGAGTGGAGACAGATCGAGGTATGAGGAGGTTTGTGAGTTGTTATAGTCTGCGTGGTCGGTCTGGAACAGATCGTGGATGACCAATGAAGCCCAATAAAAGATGATGGAACTGTTGCGGTTGGGGTGCTCTTCGAACTTCTCACGTGCAAATAGCGAGTCGAAGATCAAGCCAGGATCCGGACGAGCACCTGGCTGGACAGTCTCTGGATAGACGGTTCTTGCGTAGGGTGTGTTCGCTGCGCCCAGGTGAGGGTACATAATATTGTTGTACGACTATAAATCGTCAGTAGTCTGACTGCGATTCAGAGCATATCGAACTTACTCCATCAGCTTGTCTGTATTTGAACTGGTCGCCCAAGTATGAAAGAGGAGGGTGTTGCAGACTGTTGAACAATTGATCAACGAACTGGTCAGTGAGCTGCTTGCGCTGGAGTGAGTTGTCAGGCATGCCCACGACGAGCTGAATAATGCGTTCCTGCAAATTTGTTAGTACTTTGCATAAATTGCGAACCAATGTTTAACCTCACCATCAACATAGTCTTGTCATCAACTGGATCCTTTCCGACCTTGATCTTGTCCACCAGTGTCTTGTAGTCGCTGACATTGAAAGACTTCAGGTTCTGGAGCCACGATGCATGCTGCTCTTGATCGATGTACTTTCCATCGCCAGTCTGATCAGGGAGTGGTCGCATCATATGCGACACAAGTCCTGTAAACGACTGCAGAGCATCTTTGATGTCTCCGGTGCTCTCACCGTGGTCTGGGGGGTCTGGATACCGTCCTTGGGCCTCGTTCTCAGACTTTCGTGTGACAATCGGTGGTCTCTCTTGCTTCGCAGAGTGAGCTGCTGCACTTATGGTTGCCGAACCATTGGGTGCCTCGGCTGCCTTGTCAGAAGTACTCTTGCCTCCAGACGGCGCAACTCCGTTTGTGCTGACCGTCCCATTTGTTGCGCCATTGGTTGCGACCGCGCCATTTGCCGTGCCATTTGGTTTGCCATTGGCCTGTCCGTTGCTCTGTCCGTTGCTCTGTCCGTTGCTTTGTCCGTTGCTCTGTCCATTTACATGTTTTCCAAGTGCCTGGCTTTTGCGCCGCTTGGACAGCATACGATCTAAGATAGACATGATGGTGCTGAGAGAGGGGTAGGCAGAAGGGTGAGAGGGGAACACGAGGAACGGGGAGAAGGAGAGGAAACAGGTTGGAGACTTTGGATTTCAGATGGGAGAAGAACGAATAGCTCCAGCAACCTCAAATTGCCCATGCACGACATCCAAGGCTCTAAGCGACCAATACACACCCACCTTTGGCTTCTATCCGCCATGCGGTGTAGCTCTTCGCGTAGACTGCATTGCAACCGGTCTCAATACCACGATCACTCCTCGCCACAGTATTCGAATGAGGTATGTCCGGCGTCGATAGCTGCAATGCTACTAACGCAGAGAGGCTGCCACGACACCGATGACGCCAGTACGAGAGTCGTGCATTCTCTCTGGTTGGTTAGTGACAACATAACGTACGTGTGCGATGTGGGCATGGAAGCTCATACCAGCAACTTTCTGTAATTTGATCGACGGTTGGTTTTGGAATGGCTGCAGGGCGTAGGTCACCCACCTCGACCAGCGGCATTAGCGCTTCGATATGGCATTGATACCATTGGTTCCCCCAATCCCATCTTGGCTCGGTAACTAGACCATGCAGCTACGCAATGGCCATCCCTCGATTCATAGTTGGTTCCAGTGGCATGCCCAATGGTGGGGCATTGTCATTCCAAGAAGGCAAGAACTGGTGGAGAGGAGGCAAGGAGTCTCTCCCTGGGACGTGAAATCCCCGATCTGCGCTTGGATCAGAACTAAATTGAGAGATTACGGGTCGCATGCCTCTTTGTAATTGTCCACATCACCTGAGGGTCTTTGCAAGAGCCGGCCTTTGCTCAACACCCAAACAGGGTGCAGATCTGATCGTGCCAATATTCTGGGTTGGCGCCCACTCTCCACCTCCGTCTCTGGCCTGCGCTCTCGTGCTCATCTTGATGTCGGCGGTGGAAATGTACCACAGAGTTGTTACGAGAACGCCTGAGACCGTACAACTGACGGCCTTGCTATTCTCGGAAGGCCTACGATGGCCGTCCGCACGCAATACCCACATCATCAGACTCTTGCATGACTACGCTCCATTTGTGCGTCCATCGAGTAACGTCCACCGAGTAATGGTTCGACGGTGCCTCATAGTGGTGTCGTGGGGTTGGCAATCCACGAAGGGAACCTTGGACTAATTCGAAACAGCTCCGGGACGATCAATTCCTCATTCTAATTCTGCCTCGGCGGTCAGGTCGAGTAGAGGTCAAAGAACGATGCTGGATTTGTTTGGTCGAAGCTCCCTTTGGTACTGTAGCCCCCTTAAAAAGGAAAGGGAAGGGAAAAGGGGAGTGGTCGGAGGAGACAAACGAGGCGTTAATGCACGCGCCGCTCCGTCCCCTCACGGCGTCAGCCGGCCGCTTGCTAGTGAGATCTCACTAGCTAGCAAAGGCCAGTCAAATTACCGCTGGCTATCCATCGTCTGGCGCCGTGTCAATCGACGGAGCCACCACCAACGGACGAATGCAAGAACTACCAGATCCTCTCGCGATGGGGCCTCACAGGCTTGCCGATAGGTCGAGCGGCGAAATGCATAGCGACGCGAACACCTGTCACCACACAGTACGCCAGCCCACATACTGATGAGCCCACGACATCTGCAATAGATGCATAGTCTGCTTTCCGCTTGTAGCAAATGCAGAACACTTCAGCGATACCACCTACGACCCCCTGTACTGCCTATCTTTGGGGAAAAGTTACCGGGCACAGCAGGGTGGGGATTGCATGATGGATGGCATGCAGCATTATATTCCCGTAGCTCGGTGTTGATCCTCAATGCCAGATGTGGGCATGGAGCGATCGTGGAAGAACGGAGTGTCCACCCTAGAGGCGACAAGATTCGCCGCTGCATGCCCCCCCTACTGAGGTTTGCCGCTATCGGGAAACGATCGGTCTCGTTAGGTTGCATATGCATCTTAGACCCAGAGCGAGGGAGGTTGTCATACTGATCAGCGTGGCAACTCCTAGCAAACACTTCGTAGCAGCCCCATGCTCATTGTCGTCAGCCTAGTGGAGCCTCTCGACTGTCTTCTTAACAATAACACCCAGCGCATGGCCTTAAGCCGATGGTGTACACCGGCTTCGTGTGTCGCGAATAGAGAATTGATGTCGTGTTTGAGAACATTTGACCTGGTGTAGCTTGATGTTAGAGGCGAACGGCGTATACAATGGATGAACCAGCCCACCTTGGAGACTTGCCACCCGTGCAGGGTTCAGGAAAAAAGTCGTTGATTTTGTGTTTTGATGGAACCGGTAACAAGTTCACAGGCACTTCATCAGACACGAACATTGTCAAAATCTTCAGTTTCCTAGATCGAGAGGATCCTAATCAGTGTCAGTATGCTTGTCTCTGGCTAAGTGAGGGTCATTTACTGATGTGATACAGTCCACTATTACCAACGTGAGTTGTAAAGATACCAATCATGAAGCAAACATCTTGCCACCTAACTAACAGCGACAAGCTGGCATTGGCACATATACTAAAGTGCATTCGCTCTCTAAGAAATCAGCTTTCGGTAAGCTGTCTACCGCACCGCTGCTGGAGGAATCGTGTTAACAGCATCGTCAGGTCGACTCAAGTCATGGTACCTCAAGGCGAAAGACCAGGCCGTTGGCCACAGTTTCGGCGAGCATGTTATGGCTGGCTACAAGTTCCTGATGCGTTACTACTCTGCTGGTGATGATATCTACATGTTCGGATTCAGCAGAGGAGCCTACACCGCCCGATTCCTTGCTCAGATGCTCGATTATGTTGGTCTACTCAGCACTGGCAATGAAGAAATGCTGCGCTTCGCCTGGAAGACTTTTGCCAAATGGCAAAGTCGTACGGAGGAAACCGACAGAGAGCGAGGTGAAAAGCATAAGATGTTCAAGTTCATGGAGCAATTCCGTGAGACCTTTTCCAGGCCAATCGATCCCATCAAGTTCCTTGGACTTTTCGACTGTGTCAACAGCGTCCCGCAATTTGAGGCAGCCTGGATGGGTCGAACCAAATTCCCATACACCGCACAGACTAGCGCGAAAGTAATCAGACATGCCGTCTCCATCGATGAACGCCGCGCCAAGTTCAGACAGGACTTGATATCCGGTCAAGAGCATTCAAAGGACTTCACTACACATCGTTTGGGGAGGGAACATCTCCACTTGCCTCACTTACACAATGACAGCGAAGCAGATGCAGAGAAGCCGCCAAGACCAGGTGTGAAGCGACGCAACTCTCCAGAGTTCACTCGCTTCAAGTCTAAGAAAAATCACAGACACGCCTTAAACGCGAGGCCTGTCTCTTCTGCGGACTCGCAAATCTCGGTAGACTCGACTGCAATGCTGAGAAATCGTGTGGCGTCCGGACTGGGGGGAGTGGACGAAGAACCTCAAGACATTCTTGAAGTATGGTTTGCAGGTACGTATGCCCGGGTTCCCACCACTAGGCTTGCAGTTGATAACTGATAAATTATCCAGGCCAACATAGCGATATTGGTGGAGGGTGGGGTGGAGAAGAGCGACCGGCAAGCGATATGCCATTGATGTGGATGCTGCGCGAAGCTCGCAGAGCCGGTATGCCAGTCGACGAGGCCAAGATCGAGCACAATCATCCACTGCTAGACGATGTGACCAGAGAAGAGACTTTCAAGGGCACTGAGGGGCCAGCGATCAGCGCGCCGGCCATTGAAGTTGACGGACAGCTAGTGAGCCAGCCGATGAGCCCAGAGGAGATAGCCGACGCGGAGCTCACCATCAAGCAAATCACCACTCAGACCAGGTTGCATGACATGTTGTCCTTCGGTGGTGGACTTGGATGGGGAGCAGTATGCGCCTGGCAGATCATGGAACATCTCCCGTTCCGAAGAATGGACCTTCAGAAGGATGGCAGCTGGAAACCCATCAGCTGGCCACTGCCTCGAGGAGAGGTTCGTGATATCCCGGCTGGGGCCATCATCCACAGCTCGGTGCTGCGTAGGATGGAACATGACGAGAACTATCGACCTGGCAATGTGATCATCGGAGGTGGTGGCCGAGGTATACGGAGAGCTCCAAAGAGTGCTGGCATGGGTGAGTGGCGGGTGATCCTGGAAGAAGGCGATCTCATTGGCGAGTGCATCGTCAAGATCGACGCAAAACAAGTCATCGGCCAATCGCCAGGTGCCGAGGGCCGCTAATCTTGTGGATATTCTGTATGTAATTTCCAAAGCTGGACATTCGTGTCAAGCTTCAAGTTTTCCTTCACTCGTCGCTTGTAATCTCGATATTGATAGATCGCTTCCTCCCTGCCTCATCACAGTCAAGACCACAAGCACTTAGTACCGCCCATCTCACCTCATCTATGCCAAATTTGCTACGCCGCGGCCATTCGTCAAGGCTTTTGGATGAGCTACAGCAGAGAATATCCCCAACACTATCGCCGTGTACGTCGTCCACTGCAGCCTTCATATCTTCCCGGACCGCCTCACAGCGTTCACGCAGTCGTATGAGTGAGTTGCTAAGCTTCAAAGGCGAGGGCGTCCGTGCATTGGGATAGAGCAGTTTGTCTGCCTTGCTCAGGACTATCTGAAAGGGCAACCCATTTCGTTTAAAATGTGTGAGCAGCTGCAAGTCCGATTGTTTCAAGCCATGCTCGGTATCGGCAAGGAGAAAGATCTTGCGCAGTTGTCTCCTGCCCTCGAGATATTTCAATGCTTCCTTTCCCCATTCTTCCTGGCTCCCGCCGCCATACCCGGGCATATCCACCACGACACACCCTCCAGTACCAAGTCGCTTCCACCTGTTCTTCTTTTCCCCTTCCACCAGTTCTCCTCCTTTCGCATGTCCTAGTGGTGCTCCAACTGAAAAGCCATTCATTGTCCTCGTCCGTCCAGGTCGTTTTGATACATGCGCGAGGGTATCTTTGGTTCGGTTGAATAAAGCATTCAACAGGCTCGACTTGCCGACGTTGCTGCGACCGAGAAAAGCGACCTCTGGATGTGAATATGGGGGAAACTCGCGAAAGTACGCAGTGGAGAACAGCAACTGAGGCGGGTTTTTGCTCGAGTTGAAGACAGCGTTCGCATATTTCAATTGGTTTGATGTAGGTGGATTAGAGACTTTATAGTCATTCAACGTGCTAGATTGAAGGGTGAGCAATGCTTGCGCCGAGGGAATTGAGGTCTCTAGAGAGATGTCGTTGTCGGTGCCAGGCCGCGGGATTGTTGCTTTACTGAGACAGCGACGTTGAGTGAGCTGAAGCCATCGTTGGCCTGCAACAGACGACCGCAGGGATGGAGGGAGTCGCCATAAATCCATCATAGCCGTCATAAACTCAGCTGAGGCTGATCTGTGAGGACCAAGTCAGCGGTCTGCAGTAATACTAATGACAGCGACATACGGACATTGTCTTGGGCTCGGGAGTGTGACATGGGGTACGGTCTCGGATGCGAGAGAACAGGACGAAAGGGTAACCGCTATGCCGAAACAGTCAGCCGCCATTGACTTTACGAGTTTACCTTCCAATCCTATACCCCCACGTGCCTTGATTCATAAAATCTAGACTTTACGTCCTCACACCACGGTCTTTGAATTCATACCTGCTGTGCTTCTGCATCGCCATTCCAGGGGCGGGTTATTTCTATCGTTGTAAACAATCGTTTCAGACGTGCTTCAACAATACAACAAGCTATGGCCGACACTCCCAACAGCGAGCAAAGCCGATTGGAGGCGGCAATAGTGGAGAGGCATCTTCCAGATGGCTATTCAGCAGATCCGGATGCGATAGGGACGCTTGCCGATGGCGTGTCATCCTCGGAGGCGAATGGCGGCGAGCCGGCTGAAGAGTCCTCTCTGAAGCTCCAGGGTGGCGACATTCATAGAGACATTTACAAAATCAAAGCACGAGCAGCTGCGCCGAAACGTGCTGCCACATTCTCTGCTACATCCGCGTCTAGGCTAGACCCTCGACTTCAAGCGACTGTCCCAGAGACCCGTCAGCCTGGAGGGTTCAGGAGGCAATTCTTGCAGCGCCAGGCTGTTGGCCGTGGAAAGAGCTTCTCGATGCCAAGCACTCACAACTTCATCAACTTCTTGGAGATCTATGGTAGCTTTGCTGGCGAGGACCTTGCTGATACAGATGACGAAGATGAATCTGCCATTGATGATTCCCAGTATGCCGACGATGGCGGCCAGCCGAGCGAGACGCGGCCTCTACTTGGCCGCAGGAAAAGCACTAAGAGGGCGAAGAGGGAAGGCAATGCTGGAACCACCAAAACCTTCTTCACTCTGCTTAAAGCTTTCGTTGGAACGGGTATAATGTTCCTTCCCAAGGCATTCAACAATGGTGGTATCCTGTTCTCCAGCATCGTCCTGATTGTTGTGTCGCTCGTTACCAGTGTGTGCTTCCACCTGTTGTTGCAATGTAGGAAGAAGTATGGTGGCGGCTACGGCGAGCTAGGCGAAGCGATCGTTGGTTCATGGTTTCGGAACATCGTCCTCGCCTCCATCACTCTTTCGCAGCTTGGTTTTGTGTGCGCCGGTCTTATCTTTACAGCGGAAAATCTCTTCTCTTTTCTCGATGCTGTGACCCACGACAAAGAGCTGCCTCTGGGTGTCAACGGGCTCATTGCGATTCAATTCATCATCCTGGCCCCTCTTGCATTGATCCGAAACATCTCCAAGCTGGGTCCAGCGGCTTTGCTTGCGGATGTCTTCATCATGATTGGCCTGGTCTATATCTGGTACTATGACATATGGACTCTATCAACTAAGGGGATGGCATCAAGCGTCCAGCTATTCAACCCTTCAAGCTTCACGTTGACCATCGGATCTGCCATCTTCACCTTTGAAGGCATCGGCCTAATACTGCCAATCCAAGATTCAATGAAAAAGCCAGAACGGTTCAGCTACCTGCTGTATCTTGTTATGTTTATCATCACCATCATCTTCACCTCCGTCGGTGCGTTGTGTTACGCAGCATTTGGATCGGAAACGAAAATCCAGGTGATCTCCAACTTCCCACAGGACAGCAAACTCGTCAATGCCGTACAGTTAATTTACTGTCTTGCGGTACTGGTCGGTGAACCCGTGCAACTCTTCCCAGCTGTACGTATCATCGAGCAAGCGTTGTTTGGAGAGAAAGCCACAGGAAAGCGAAGCAGCACGATCAAATGGAAAAAGAATCTACTGAGGACACTGCTCATGGGCTTGTGTATTATTATCGCCATCGTCGGTGCGACAGATCTTGATAAGTTTGTTGCCTTGATCGGCAGCTTCGCATGTGTGCCACTGGTGTACATATACCCAGCCTATTTGCATTACAAAGGCGTCGCTGAAACTGGCGCTCAAAGGAGTTTTGATATTGGCATGATGATTGTCGGTTTGGTTGCCATGGGATACACCACGAGCGTTACTATTGCGCAGTGGATTCAGCCATGACCTCTGATGTTGAACGATCTCACGATCGTTCATTGGCAAAAAGTTATTAGTTGAATCGAGGAGTCCATGCTTATCAGGCTTCGCAGGGCAAATATGTATATCTTTTTTAGCAAAGGTTCTAGCCTTCTAAACATTGAAGTTGATGTTTGAGCAAGCAGTGACCAAGTACGCTACCACTACAATTGTAATATGCCTACGATCGTGTTGGTTTGATTTCTCTCACCCTCTGAAGCCGCCAAAAGAAAACGCCAGAATTAGCATTTTTTGTTGTTGCTATGTAGTGGCTATCCTAAATGGCAACAATGCACTGAATGGGGCTGATTAGACTGATCAATCAGTTCTAGTGAGATTCCTCACATTTAGCGAGTAGCTATTATCGTCTTATATATGAGTTTCGTACGAAACCTTCGGTGTTGTCTTATACCTACCTACCTATAGCATTCATTGGAACTGGAATGACGTTTTCCCTCGGACTTAGCAGCGGATCACCCGGGCTCTGCGGGTACCCAGATATACCTACCTAGGTACCTACCTACCTACTTACCTAACCCAGGTAAGGTTCCAAGGTTCCGTCTTGCTAGCGCGAGTCATGCAGCATCGTTACAGAGAGCTCAATCACGACCTTCAACTGCAACAACACCGTCACCGTTTCCCTCCTCACCATCGTGTCTCGGCAGCAGAACAGTGGTGAACACAAGCTCGCATCATGGATCGGTCGCTGAAACGCAAGTTTGGAGGTGCGGGTGATGCGCCTCACAAAGCACCCAAGATGTCGTTTGCAGCCAAGATGATGGCAAAGATGGGTTACAAGGAGGGTCAAGGATTGGGAAAGGAGGGAGAAGGCATTATCAATCCGATTGAGGTCAAGTTGCGACCACAAGGTGCAGGTGTCGGCGCTGTGAAGGAGAAGACAGAGCAATACAAGCAGGAGCAGCGGCGAGCAGCGGAAAAGCGCGGAGAGGAGTACGAGGATAGTAGCGAGGAAGAGAGGAAACGTCGAAAGGAGCGCAAAAGGAGGACACACGCTCAGAATGGCGGACTCAGCAGTGCTGGTGGTAGTGGTGCAAGCACTCCTACCGGCGGACTGCGCAGGCCGAAAGTTAAGTACCAGACTGCCGCGGATGTGCTCGCTGCTGCGCCTGGGTTAGATGTCCCTCCCAAGATGCTCGACTCGATTATCGATGCGACTGGATCCTCCACGCGACTCTTGACCAGCGCCACAGGTCTCATGACGCCCACAGGCGCGTCGACAGAGATATCCGAACAAGACAAGATCGCGAAGAGAGAACGATTGGAGTTGGAGGCGTTCATTGATGCGTGGCACGGCTTGCAAGAGCAGAAAGTGTATCTCGAGGAACACGAGGGTCAGCAAGCTGTCTCGCTAGAGCAGGAAATGGAAGAGTTGCAAAGGATGCAAGCTCTTGTCGAGGCTGTGGATGCTTTGAAGCTGGCCTACGTCCAGTCCGTCACTGAGGATCTCGAAATACAGTGGACGACCATGATTGGCGAATTACGAAAGCTACAGGACGAGCATTCAAAACATGATATTGAAAGCCATGGTCTGGGAGCTGCAGCAATCGGTGCTCTTCATCCCTTGTTCAAGCGTAAAATAGCCGAGTGGCAGCCTCTTGACGAGGGTACCTTCATGGTAGACGATCTGGGCCGTATAACTGGCCTCCTTGGCATGTCGAAAGATCAGAAGACTTTGATCCATGGCCATGCCGATGTGGAAGAGAAAGCCAGATCACGTCGAAGGAAGGAAACAACACCTTGGGAAACACTCACATACACCGTATGGCTGCCGAAGGTGCGAACTTCAGTAACCAATTGGAACGTCCACGAGCCAGCACAATTGATAACGATCACACACGCATGGAGATCGCTCCTACCGGACTTTGTGTATACCCACCTGATCGACCAGTTGATAGTGCCAAAGCTTATCGCGGGCCTTCAGTCGTGGGACTCTCGCAAACATAAACATCGACATAGGCAGTCGACAGAAGCTGCCACACTTCCGCACGTTTGGATTTTCCCTTGGCTTCCTTACTTACCATCTTACCAGCTTGACTCTAAAGCGTCAGAAGGTTTGATGGTCGAAGTCAAGCGCAAACTACGTTCAGTCCTGGACCGATGGGACATCTCGGCAGGACTGTTACCCGGACTGCAAGAATGGCGAGGACTGCTGCATTCAGAGCTTGATCATATCTTGGTTCGTCACGTCCTACCACATCTCGCCTCACACCTCTCCACACATCTTGAGATAGACCCGTCAGACCAGGATCTCACTCCCCTGGAGAACGTCCTGAAGTGGCAGGAATTCTTCAAAGCTGAATACATGGCCCGCCTATTGGTCGCTGAACTGTTTCCAAAATGGCACGCTACGTTACATTTGTGGCTTACGGCGGAAGGCGTCGATCTCAACGAGATTGGCGAATGGTACCAGTGGTGGAAGCAGCAAATCCCAAACCACATCGCACAGCATCAGGATATCATACAAGAATTTGATAGAGGCAGCGAGACGATTACAAAAGCGCTTGATATCTTTGACCGCGGCGGAAACGTTGCTTCTGAACTTGCGCCACCAGCTGCTGGCCCTGCACGACCGATTACGAAAGACGCCAAAGTCAAAAAGCTTGAGAAACAGATGTCTACACCAAGCAGGCCACATGTCATCCAAGAGGCTGCTGAGTTCCGTGATATTGTTGAAAGCTGGTGTGCCGACGAAGGGCTGCTCCTGGTGCCATTGAGAGAGGCCCACTCGACGACTGGGATGCCTCTTTTCAGGATTACCGCAAGTGCCAGTGGAAAGGGCGGGGTGGTCGTCTATCTGCAAGGGGACATCGTTTGGGCACAGAAGAAGGATGACCGATCGCAGTTTGAACCGGTGGGATTGGAGGATAAATTAATTGCTCGGGCAGAAGGGAGATGAAGTCAGTGCTGATGAATGCTCCGTCAGGATGGTGAGGGCCCAGACTCTCTGTCTCTCGACACTTGTCTGGGCCGCCGCTTTGAAGGTGAGACTGATTGAACTCCATCAAGAACAGGTAATTCACCAGCTCATTGCTAATCAACGAGAAAACCAACACTGGAAGGGCGATATAATTTTTTATCAATATCTGCGAATCTACTCAAGTACGCAAGCATGGCCATGCTATCCAGCCTTCTCCATTCAATCCTTTCCATATACTCACGGGAACTGGCCATACACGCCAATAACCCAACTGACGAGCCCCTTCAACCAGTGGCAATAGCGATGAAGAGAACCACATCGCAACCCAGAAAGCTGTCGCAGCGTGACGGATCGCAATCTTCCGGTTGGTTTGTCCATCAAAATCGTACCTTGTGCTGATGACCCTCGAGATTGCAGCCTCCGCGATAACAGGGAGTATCTGAAGCCAGAAGAACGATGCGAAGAGCAATCTAATCTGCATAGCTGATAGCGTCGCGTGTGTTGGGTCGGGAGGGACTAGACCCATGTGCACTATGCCACTGAAGGTGAAGGCGCTGACCGTCACCAAAGCGTAACGTTTGAGGCTCCCGCGCTTTTCACCCCACCCAAGCCGATCTGCAATCGCATGACCTGGCCCAGTTGACACATATCGCATTGTTTGGTGCCAGTAACGACCCCAAAATCCTCGCACGCCCCTCGCAAGAACAATGTCCAGGGAGCCGAAATGAGAAGGCCAGGTGTGAGGACTCCACTCGTTGGATAGCAGTTTGAAATAGTTCAGACACACCAGCATCACACATGGGAAATACATCATCTGACTGACCAGAGCCCACGCTTGTAGGCCGGCCACCATCACACGCACGAAGTACGGAGGAAGATACCCGAAGCCGGTCGAAAAAGGCAGTGGTGCAGTGATGGGTGTGGCGAGATCGGTAAAGTAGCCATCGTATCGTACGAATGCGCTTGTCAGGTCGAGGATCATATAGCCACGAACAAAGCTGATCAGACTTTGAAACGCGAAGGCCCTGCGACTGCTGACTGCGTTCAAATGTGGTTGTAACCTGTCATGCGACTTGAGCCCGATCTTCCAGTTCGTTAGCCGCAGCGAGACGAGAAGTCTTCCCACCCACTGCATCCGTTCCAGGAAGGGGGCATCATCTGGGTACGTCTGCTCTGCGCAGCGAAATTCAACCTTGCGTGGGCGGCGAGAGCGGATGGAAGATGTGCCATCACCAGGTTTCTTCAACGAGGACACCAGTTCCTCGCTTTCTGAGGCTGGCGGACTCGTGCTCGATAGCTGGCCATCATTGGAAACACCGGGCCCGATGCTGATGCCGTGCTCCATCAACTTCTCTCTCCGTTTGAACTTCCTTTCCTGGACGTGCGGCTTGTCGATGTCCAGCTTGCTGAAGTCCATCCAAGGGTCGCGGCACACCAGCAGGAAGAGACTCCAAAGTAGGACGTCAGCACTGATAACGTCGACTCCACGCATCCGTATCCATGCGTGTACCGTGGCGACGAAGATCGCCGGCACGAACAGTGCGATGCTCTGGCATCGCGACAACGCAGAGCGTGGGATCAGCAGCGCTATAGGCAACAGTAGCAGCGGGATGAAGTAGGATGCGGACTGCGGCCCAGGGACGATATGTCTGGTCAAGTAGCCATACGTGAGGCTGGAATGCATTGTCCGAGAAGTGCTGTTCATGCCATATGTTCGTGGTTGCTCTCGACGGCGGTGTGCGACAATAGTGTATTGTGTAACGGGGCGACAACGTTACTAGTGCTAGTTTGTGGTGATGTGGGTACACCTGGCAGTATGAAGTGTGTCTGCGCTGTGCGTCGTGCGGTTGTCGACGTCATACAAATACGAGTTGCGAACGTGGGGCTGATCCTGACGAGAGAGACAACTGTCTTCCAGGTTTGCTTGAATATATAAATACAATCATCCTCTTTCCCTCCACAACCCTTGCATTAGAATCAGCTTCAGCAAGGAACGTCAAATTCGTTCGTGGGATTGCAGCGCTTCTGAGTCTAGGCATCCTGATACTGGTACGCAGTTCCACGGTTCGCTGCATAATTCCCAGCATTGTTACAGGAACTCCCCTGCTTAACGTTGACTGTACCTAGGTATGTTGTGAGGCAATGCCACCGCAGACGCAGTATCTCCTGTTATAGGAAGGTTACAGGGACACGGTATACATATAACATATCCATGTTGGTTCACAATACATAGAAAGTCTTGTAAATGAAGGCTGCTGCAATGATCCATATGTGCCCTACGAGGACTACACAACAACATCTAGATCTCCAAACTTCTCTTTTGCCTTCTGAACAGCCGCCATGGGAATGACGAAGACTGGGTGGACGAACTCCACCACGTCTGAATTGTCCACCTTCCACGCTGTCCTTTCCTCGACGCTCGAACGGGATGCCGTCCAGTTGAACGCAGCCAACAACCGATCACCCTCTCCGTTTGTCGACGGCTGCTCAAATTCGTAGTGGTAGTGGTTCATAGCTGCGCTCAGGCCGGCCAGAGAGTAGCAAGTATGGTAGCCGTCAGGTCTAGTCGACGGCTTGTCGCGCATTCCACCTCGCTTGCCAGGCTGCTGTCCACAGCAAAGCAGGTATCGTATCAAGCCCTCCCTATCCCAAAGATCCTCCCCCTCGCCTAACTGTGCGTTTCCCACCATGGCAGCATGGAGGAGCGCCCAGCAGCCGCCTACCCAGTGGCTGTAGCAGGCATCCACCAGCTTGTTGGTGCGGCCGGCGAAGCCTCCCTCTGGCGTTCGTTGTAGAGTAGCCAAGCATCGGACCAGAGCCTGTACGTCGAGATACTTTGGTATGCTGACATGGGGAGCATCGAGAAGGCACAGGCACGCTAACCCACAGAATGCGTATGCGCCATGCGCCTCGTTCGTCGGTGCGCCGGCCATGCCTCCTTCGTACGTCTGGCACCTCCCGATCCACTCCCCTAGACCGTCTGTGAACTTGGTCAGACCGTCCTTCCTCGCTGGTGCATCTGGTGGAAGTTCCATTGGTAGGTTCAGAAGGACGATGATGGTCATCGCACAGTACGCTCCTCTGATATCCTCCTCGGCGTTGGCAGACATCCGAAAGCCGCCGTCGGATTCCTTCATCGTGCCCAGCCAGTGCCACATCGCTATTCTGTCAATGACATCTAAGCCGTCGACACAGGCGAGGGCAAGTGTAGTGGCATACGTGGCGGCACAATGGCTGAATTGGCCATGTCCTCCACCAAATCCACCCGTTGGGTTCTGGAGCGGCGCAACGGTTTCCTGTAGCCGCTGTTTGTAGCTTGAGACGTCTTCCCCAAGCGATGACAATCCTGCCATCGCCCAGTAGAAAAACCAAGGCCGGCTCGCATCGATCAGGACGTAGCCGGAAGGGAGTGGCGAAAGCGTGGCTCGAAGGAAGTTTGCATGGGCATCTCTGCGCAAGCGAGGTATTCCGTACGAGTTGAGTTCCAATCCCTGAGTATCGTCGAGCCGTAGAAGCGGTAGACACTCATCCACAGTCTTCTCCTGGTCTAAGCTCGTTTTCGTCTCTAGATCGTCATGTATGAGATTAAATTGTGGATTCTCAAGCCAGACTGGAAACATCATAGATTTCGCACTAGACTTCTTGCTTTTCTTCAGATGTGAGCCTGGAAACGGCACCCCTCCTTCTGAAGATGCCTCACTGTCGGACGAAGATGAGAGCTCCTCGACCCTGTTGGATTCGAGTTGTAATGTCTGATCGAAGGTCTCCTCCAAGGACTCATCTTTGGACGGAGGCATGTTCCTACTTCTGAATTGGACTTTGCGATGTGTTGCGCCTTGGATCCGAACTGGCATTGAGGATGGAGACTTATATCACATAGGACAATAGGTTGGCGGCCGAAGCGGGCTGGCCTTACTATTGTTTCCCCTGTCAATGATCACGGTCGCCAACACCGCCGCTAGTAGTGGAACGATAGCCTTGAAATCCGATCTGCCGTGGACACTGGTGGCATTGGTCCCTTTGTGAGTTCGGGAAGCTGACCGTAAACTGAAGCTATTCCTAAGCATAAAAGTGCAATAACTCGGCTGTCAAGTTGATGACTGTGAAGCTCCACTCGGACTCGTCAGGCTGCTGCCATTCATTTCCTTGCTCGACTCGCTCAGTATTGGTGACATAGAGAAGTTCCGGCCCCTCCTAACTTTAGTCACTGGTGAGAGGCGAGCAGATGCTAATGCGCTCACATTCACAACTTGACATGTTGTGGCATAGTCCAACTGGAAAGCGAGGTTGTACTGCAAATGGTAGCACGCGTACTGCCAGTACCCCAAAGCGAATATGCCATACTGTATACTATCCATATCGCGTTATCCTGGTACTGATAGTGCGGTCAAATGACTGGAGATACGCAGCGACTTCGGCTCGGAACAAGCCGCATCAGGCCAGCGTCGGCGATACATCATTGCATTCTGTACTCTTCCATGCCCCATTACGATTACCAGCGGCATACGGCTTCAATTGCCGCCCATATCGTCTTCATCTAGCCCTTCATCTCGGTATCATCGCCTCTCGTTAGCCTCATTTAAGCAACTGTGTTAGTGAGGATTCTTATCATCGAGTAGTGGGATACCCAACTGCGGCAGTGCGGTCTGACCGCATCCTCTCCCTCGCCATCATGGCCTTCCAGATGCCAACTGCCTTGCATACTGCGAGCCGCCCCTCAACGAGAACACTACCGGCCGCCATGCGATTCACAAACTTAGCCTCGAAGATGGGCCTGCAGGCTCGCAACATGAGCATCGCCAGACAATGTCAAGAGCTGCGCATCTCGAACAACTGGGCTGGGATGTCTCGATCTTACACAGGCAGTCGCAACCCTGGATCTCCACTTTCGTCATTTTCCTCTCGTCTATTCTCTACACTTATTGGCGCTTCTACATCGGCATCTCGTCCTCTACCTGGGAAGACCTCCTTTGTCGGCCTTCAGCAACAACGTACACTCTTCGGTTCATCATGGGGTAGCACCAGCTCTCGTAATCTGCTTGCGCAGTTGGAGACAACAGCCAACAATCACCCAGGAAGCGCGACAGCCCAGAATGCTTTCTACCAGGCCCTTCTCAGAGCCAACATGCCTGAGATTTTGGTTGAGCGCTATCAGACTGGAAGGTATGCAACGAACGCTGCTTGTGAGGGCGCATACTCCCGTGCTTTGCAAACGATCGGTGCTGCCGAGGCAGCTTCCGTGGGAACTCTTGCTGGTCGTCAGGTTGGTCAGGGAAATGGCATGACCAACGAACAACTCCAGGCTATCGGCCAAGCTGTCTCTGCGAAAGCTCACGGTGGTAACGTCTCAATCTCGAGGAACGGATCCGGCGCAAAGAATGAGCCACTCTACGTTGTCGTTGACGAGTCAATGGGTGCAACGATCTTTAAATGGTTCAAGTTCATCACGGTGTTCTGTCTTGTCTCCTACTCTGCTCTCGTCCTTTTCACCTTGATTATCGAAGCTACTGGTGTCATTAAGAAAGTTGGTGGATCCCAAAACGCCGAAGCCAAGCCTGAGTTGCAGACCACCCGCTTCTCCGACGTTCACGGCTGTGATGAGGCCAAGGAAGAGCTGCAAGAGTTGGTTGAATTTCTTAAGGCGCCTGACAAATTCTCGACACTGGGCGGTAAACTGCCTAAAGGTGTTCTACTCGTTGGACCCCCTGGTACTGGAAAAACACTTTTGGCAAGAGCTGTGGCTGGAGAGGCTGCTGTTCCTTTCTTTTACATGTCTGGCTCCGAGTTTGACGAGGTTTACGTCGGTGTGGGCGCTAAGCGTGTCAGAGACCTGTTCGCGGCTGCCCGGGGCAAGAGCCCAGCCATCATCTTCATCGACGAGCTGGATGCTATTGGCAGCAAGAGGCACGAGAGGGATGCCGCTTATGCTAAGCAGACTTTGAACCAGCTTCTCACTGAACTCGACGGATTTGACCAAAACACTGGTGTCATTATCATTGGCGCAACCAACTTCCCTCAATCCCTCGACAAAGCATTGACTCGACCTGGCCGCTTTGATCGAAACGTTGTGGTACCGCTTCCCGATGTTCGCGGACGTATCGCGATCCTCAAGCACCACCTCCAGAACATCCGCGTCGATTCTAGCGTTGACCCTGCGATCCTCGCTCGTGGTTGTCCAGGATTCAGCGGTGCCGAGCTGGAAAACGTTGTAAACCAGGCCGCCATCAGAGCAAGCAAGAACAAGGCAGTAAAAGTTACACTCGACGATCTTACTTGGGCAAAAGACAAGATTTTGATGGGTGCTGAGCGCCGCAGTGCCGTCATCCAACAGAAAGACAAAGTCATGACCGCCTACCACGAAGGTGGCCACGCGCTTGTTGCAATGCTGACTGAATCTACAACACCTCTCTACAAGGCCACGATCATGCCAAGAGGTCATGCCTTAGGTTTGACGCAGATGCTTCCTGAGCTGGACAAGGTCAGTGAGACAAAGAAGGAAATGTTGGCTCAGATTGATGTGTGCATGGGTGGGAAAGTGGCCGAAGAACTGGTTTACGGTGCTGAAAACGTCACAACTGGAGCGAGCTCAGACATCAGCAACGCCACAAGGATTGCCTACATGATGGTTACACA
This sequence comes from Scorias spongiosa, assembly GCA_018467035.1. NCBI lineage: Eukaryota > Fungi > Ascomycota > Dothideomycetes > Capnodiales > Readerielliopsidaceae > Scorias > Scorias spongiosa. The sequence goes on along the minus strand of JACSZZ010000003.1, from coordinate 2,558,143 downwards.
GGCTGGTATGAGTGATGTCTTAGGCAACATCGACCTTTCTTCAGACTACCAGCGCCTGTCTAGCGAAACTAAACAACAAATTGAACGCGAGGTCCGACGGCTGGTCGAAGAAGGCAGAGAGCGTGCGCTTAAGCTTCTGACCGAGAACAGGGCTGGTCTCGATCGCCTCGCTCACGCTCTCGTACAATACGAGACACTCAGCAGGGAAGAGATGGAGAAAGCAGTCAGAGGCGAGAAGCTTCTCGACAAGATAAAAGCCGATCCAGACACGCCATTCAAGGTTCCCGAAAACGTTCCTCTCCCCCCTGGGTTGAATCTGCCTGGGGCTGGTGAAGGGAACGACGGTGAGCAGAAGCCTTATCCAGCAGGCGGTCCTTAGGAGGAGCGCTACGAGGATCTAATTTTCATCCGAGAGGAATAGTTTCATCCTACAACCGTCAGCAATCTCCCGCCATCGTGATCTCAGAATCACGACAACGCCGATTGCGCTACGCAAGACTAGTCGGGACGACATAGACATGTAGCGAGCCCAAGGCCAAAGACAATGAGCAGCGGCTTCGTTCAACTCTACTCCTCGTTTGGTTGCATGGCATGGTGCGAGATGCGCCAACTGCATAGGATCACAGGTTGGCAAGTCGCTCTACCAAAGGACCAAAGCCGGCCATTGCCGATGGTGGGCTTTCAAATGACCCACTGTCTCTTCGATAGGACAAAGAAACCAACACCTCCATTTTGTAGCATTACGAGTAGTACTGGCATCATTGTAGCGTCGAAATGAATCTCTCATTGATCTTGCAGTCTGCAACACACGTAACTACAACCAGCTTTCCTTTCTACTCGTTTCTCTTCTCGTGCGTAATGTCGTTTTGCGAGATATTTCAGTCTCGAAATGCACTCGTCGGGAAAGATCTTGCAGCTGTGCTTTGCTTGCAGGGCAGCTTTGAAATTACCACAGAATTGCTATCCCACTCAAGAACATTGCTCTCGTTCTATCGTTCGCTGCCCTGTGACAATTTGCATCCGTACGTCTCGGGCTCGTGAGGTTGCTGTAGGTGCGATCAAGATACGGTGCTAGTTCAGAAGGCAAGCCATACACAGGCATCCACGACCATCATAGGTCTGGTGAGGTCGGATATTCTCTGCCTGCCCGATGTAACGTCCCTGCTCTGGCTGGCGTTATCATCAGACTTGTCTATACTTGACGTACAGGTCGCTCTCATGGCGGCCGTGGTTGCTATAGCCCGTTCAACTGCTTGCCCACTTGAGCATATTGCCATTGCTCTGTGATATTGCTATATGCCGAACCTCAGCATCAGTTCAAGGATCTGCAGATGACTCGGATCTTTGACTATGTCACTGGCGAAAAGGACAGTGTAGAAGGTGGTATAATGATCGATACCTAGATTAAAATCAAAAGGTTTTGATGAGCCTGTTGAAGGCACTACTGCACTTTTAAAGGACGTCTCCCGAGATGGGTTCCATCTGATAGCATCTCTTGTATCGTTGGGGTCGTCTACTAGAACCCAACAGTGACATGGACGCTACCATCCGATTCATCAACAGACTTGAAGTTGACTTTTCCAACACAGTCGCCGTACTCATATGCATCGCCCAGAGTGCCAGTGACACCACTCGCGGTAGTAGTGGGCTTCCCGAACGTAACAGAGCCGAAAGGAAGATCGCTGCATTTATGAGTGCCACTATTCCAAGGGTAGTACTCGACGAATCCCAGTTGAGAGCTCTTGATCCCACCTGAGCCTGAAGGCAGGGTGTAGGCTCCAATGTGAGTGGTGGAGCCTGTCCTCTCGTTGATCAGAGTGCCGGTCCAAGTTGTTCCTTGAGTGTTGAGAATCTTCAGACTGTAGGGGTCTGCATAAGAAAGTTTGGCCTCAACGGCACAACTGACGCCCGGCCCGCCGTCTGCACCGGTGTGGCAGTTGGGATCTGTACTGGTAGTGCCAGAAATGAAGCTGGAGAAGACTGCGTGGATGACAGAGCTTGATCCCGAGTCAGGTCGTGGCTGGAGACCCGTGTAGCCCACATCGGACTGGCCTTGGAAGGCGAACTGCTGAGCATAATAATAGCCACTAGTGTGCGGACTGTCTTTCATTGAGATCGGAAACGTGATGTCCTTGAGCCCATCCTTTGGTGTCCCTGAAGTAGACCAGCTAATACCGACTAGTGCAACTGACTGCTGCGTTAGAAGAAGGGTGATGTTTAGTAGCTGCGATAGCTTCATGATGAGAATGTCTGCTAAAGAGGTTATGGTCAAAAAATGATATCTGTTTCTGTTCCCATCAAATATCCCCCGACAAACTGGAGGGCAACCGATTTATATAGGCTATTGACACAAGATCCGCCTGATACAGCAACTACACTTCTCAAACGGCGGTGAAGCTGTCGGCATCACCATTCGAAGGGAAGGGCTGATATTGAAGAGCACAAATGCGATGAAAACAGGTTTATGTGTCTGCGATTGACAGATCGAGGGCTTTATCGGCTGCGTTGCGTCTGAAGTGGAGACAACGCTGGCACCGCGTCGGACATGTCTTATATCATGGGTGGCTCCACTACCATTCCAAGTGTTCGGCGAGTTTCCAAGCAAAGCAGTCGTGGTTTTCGGTGAGTGTAATGGATTCCTTCAAAAGCTACATCCGCCAGTCTGTTCAATAATGCCAGTCCCGGCGTCTACATCTAGCGACTTATGCTATTGGCCTAATTCTGAGAATCAGCACATGAACGATACCAGGTCATGTTCAATAGGGACGATTTTGATCGGATCAAGGCAAGTAGGACGCTGATTCTCTGGCTGCTGTCATGTAGTACAATGACAGAGCTTTTGCCACTTTCTGGCCTTGACAAGGTTAGGCGGTGGATTCATGATATCGAACATAGCTCCTAGTTTCATTTTGGAATGACTCTTGCGTCCGACAAGAGATCTGAGAATCTAAATGTTGGATTCGGTAAACTTGATGTTGCGGATGCGTGCAGAAAGAGGTAAGAGGAGTAGACGGACCAGCCTCCGTTGCTGCCTTACGGCGATTTAAGGCAACAAGCCGCTGCACCATAGGCCTCGGCTCTACCTGACACGGACCTTGAGTTCCTTACTTTCTCTCTTATACAACATGTCACCCAGAGCTGCTGTAGCGTACAAAAAGAAGGATGGCAGTCTCACACTCTCGGATGACCGGAAGTTTCTCTTCTGGACGCCTGCCACCCCTCCAGGCGCCTCGCCAACCGTGACAATTCCCATCACCACCATCACCAATCTGCAACAAACTCCAGAATCCAGCCCAAAGGTCGCACTGAAAGTGTTCGTAGACAAGGACAACTATGTCTTCTCCTTCACTAGAGATCGGACGGAAGCCAAGAAAGAGCAGGAAGCCATCACCGATACACTGAGAGATGTTTTAGCAGCTGCAAAAGCTGACCAGACTCAGCAACTTGCAGCTGGAGCCACTTCCGGTCAGAATGCTGCTCCGTCACAGACCAACAATAATACCCAAAATGGAAACGAAAGTAATGAGGGGCAGCCCCCCGCGATGGCCATTGCAAAGGCAACGTTATCCAGGAACTCGAACGAAGACAAATGGTATGACGATAGCAAATTGAAAAACGATATACAGCTACAGAGGTCTCTTTTGGAATCGAATGCTTCACTAAAGGAACGCTTCAACCAGTCTTTCTCCGAAAGACCTGACTCCGTTTCTGCCGCTCAGTTTACAACTCAATTCTGGAGTACCCGCGCACATCTGCTTCGCGCGCATGCGATCGAAAAAGCGCAGAAGGCTGGCGAATACAATGTCCTTCCTGAGATCAAGTTCGTTAGGGTGCCTGGTGGAGATGGACAGCCGGACCAAAAAAGACTAAACCTCTCTAAGGAACAGATTATGTTGATATTCAAACAGTACCCGATTGTCAAGCAGGCGTATGATGAGAATTGTCCGCCTCTTGATCAAGGATCATTCTGGCAGCGATTTTTCAATTCAAGACTATTGAAGAAGTTGAAGGGCGAGAAAATAACACATGTTGATCCTCCAGATGGGATATTGGATCGTTATCTGGATCTCCCAGAGAGCGGGCCGGCCGGCATCAGCCATATCCCACACATAATCGACCTGGAGGGAAACGAACAGAACCACCCTCAACGGAGAGGCAACCGCCCGGATGAGACGATGAGGCCCAGTGAGAGTGGTAAAGTGCCGATTCTACGCGTTCTCAACAACCTATCAGAAAAGATGCTGTCGCATGTTCCGCCTGAAGACGAAGAGGCCCATGCGCCCATTGGCATAGATGAGGATACTTTTGAGCAGCTCAGGCTGCGAGATCTGGCTTTACAGGATACCGATAATCGTATTGTCTTGAACATTCGCGAACAGCAACGCTTTCTTTCTCGTGGCGTACAAGAAGGCGAAAGCAAGGAGGCACAGTTGTATCGAAAACAGGATCCTGAGAAGGTTCTAGCGTCCTTGCGATCTGTCCTCAGACCTGCTCAACTTGGAGCAGATTCTCAAGGCTGCCTGAGGCTGGATCGAGTTATTGGCTTGAACCCTGATGACGATGATAGTGATGAAGAAGACGGCGTCGCAAATCGAAAACCTCACGTAAGCTCTACCAGCGTCTTGAAATCGGCCTCGAATGGCATTCTGGCATCCATTCGTCAACGCCGATCTCTGCAAGAGGATGATACTACAAACCTGCATGGTCTGAGCACAGCGACCTTCGATAATTTGGTCATGACCAACAATACGACGATTGAGTTCTTGCACTATTTCTGGACCCTCTTCCACAGCGGTGATCATTCCAAGGCGATAGAGCTACAGGGTCTGATAAGCACTCTCGACCGATCGGTTGACAGGATCAATGCAGTTGGCCAAGCCGCTGAGGCCGAGAGGGAGACTAGGGTGAAGAAAATCCAGGAACAGATTAAGAAGCACTACAAAGAGACAGGCAAGAAGAGAAAGTTTGACTTCGACTCAATAGAAGGGGGCAAGAAGGTCGTTGATTCCATGATCAAGCCCACCCTCAACGCATTGATGCAGGCGACGAAAGATTACAAGAAGGTATTTGACGAACAGAGTGCTGCCGCTGCAGCAGCAGTCACATCTTCCTCTACGCCAGTGGCAGCCTAAAGATAGGACTGCCGCAGGCCTATTCTGTCGTGTAAAATTATTGTACCTTTAACGAGCTTACGTGAATTGTAATACAACGGATAACCGAACGTGGCCGACATTTCTAAGATAGTGTTTCTCTTGTCAAGAAGTGTATGTCTACAATTTCCCTTGACAGCCCTAGCGGGCACGGACAGTATCAGTATGGGATTTTGATACCTTTTGCTACAACATATAAGGGACTTCCGTCCATGTCCTAGATCGTTCGCACCTGAAATCGTGGAATGCCTCTAGGGTTTTGACTTTGATACCCTTTATAGAGTTCTCGCTGCTAGACTCATTAAGCGTCCGGGCCAATTAGTCTGTGTTTGCAATGCTCTAGCTCAAGAACCGCTCTGCTATGTAAAGTTACTAAAGTATGAGATCAAAGCAAGCAGGGAGGGCAAGGAAAGCAGGTTAGCAAAATAGATTCTCTCCACATGTAGACCGCATGCCTGAGTAGGAATGCTTAATCAACATACATCATAGGGTACCTACATGTATGCAGGACTACAAAAAACAATTCTCTACAAGCACGGCTTCTCAACATAACTAATCTTCTAAGAGCTAGCACCTTCACAATAGTTTTATCTCTCGCTTCCCTAAAAGAATCGATTACCTAGGTAAGTTAAAGAGTGTGATGGAGTGGGCTTAGAGGCGAAATGTAAGTGAGTTATGGGGGCGAGAGGGTCAAGATGAGGTCGGGAACCAGAGGCAAGGGTCAAAGATAAGAAGAAGTCACCGAGGAAGAGAAATAAAGGTAATAAAGTTTGAGGGTCAAGGAGCTGCACAAGAGTCTCAGCGAGAGAGGAAGGGAAGAAGGAGGTAAGAAAGCTAACTAAGGGTGGAGACTTTGACGCCCTCCAAGAAGACAGCCTGGGTGGATGCCATGAAGCTACAAAAGCTTTGTGAAGTACTAAACCGTCTTCTATAGTAATCCCATTGAGCTTCGCAAACCTAGGACTTGCAGCAAACTTAGGGCCCACAGCAGGGATGATGTCTGATCTTTCACTTCATCCCAAATTTTCATCTGTCACCTAGGCCATATGGAGCTGAACCGCAACAAGGTGGATTTACTACGGTGATAAGAGATTATACTGCCAATAACATTCCAGAGTGTGGAAGAATGGTGCTTTAGTAGAACCATACCTTATAAGCAGTGCAATATACCACGAGCTTGTACTCTCAACCTAAAAAGACACTGGCAACAAAGCCAATTAGACTAGGTTTACGATCGATGGTTTCAATATCAAATGCTAAAGCATTGTCTGTAATCTTTGCTTTGTAGATGTTGGGTTTGATTTGGTGGAGTTGATAGAGTCTTTCAGTATTTGGCTTTGTTCCTTAATGATATCATTATCTAGCTGATATTAAAAAGGTCCCGTTGAACACTACTCTTCAGTAGCATGAGTGTGGTTAAGGGTCGCTCATATCAGTCCATAGAGATCTGGTTTAGATAGATAACAGAATGTGTTCATCCTTTGTGTGACTAATAATGTTAGACCTCCGTCTGGACATTGAGCTGATTTTGGTGCGTCCGAGATCCATAGCACGAACAACCCTTTTCCAATGAACAATCCGAGCCTTCGATGGTAGGGAAGCCGCCAAGTACCCAATCTTTTCCAAAACTGTCGATGGAAGGTGTATACACTCCTTCTTTGTAGAGACCTTCCACAAAAACGCCCCTTTGCGCTACCATAAGGCCGTGGTTGAAGTGTCGGAGTATCGCCGTCGCCCTTTTAACGTTCAGCCAGTCGGGGTTTCTGCTCAATTTGCCCTCCAGTACTGGATCAAGCAGCTCAAATTCTTCCAGTCCACGAAATGAAAATAGGTCTTGCATACGTAACGTGGAGTGAAAGCCTCTAAAAAGGGCTGTAAGGTGCGGAATTGAGATGAATAATCCCCTCTTCTCAACGAGCTGGAGGCTTTTCAGACGTGGCAACTTCCTGAGCAGATTCAAGGCGATTTCCAATGTTGGATCTCGGATGCAGACGTCGTGAGAATCGCCTTCGCTGTCTATCACCAATGTAACTTTGCGAATGAACGAGGATCTCGTGGTGCCCGCGTTTAGCAAGAAAGTTACCAGCTTGTGAGGTTCTTCGAAATAGAAGCTGTTGTTGTAGTAGAAGACACCGACTGCCTCGTCATGAATTTGTCGGCACACGCCGAGAAGGGCCAAGACGGAATGTGTTCTGTGTTGCTGACCTTGCTCATATACGATAAATTCTCTTGCGTCTTGGTTTGGATTTATGGTGCCCCTAATACTTAAGCATTGGTGGTATATCAGATCACGCACCTCCCGAGGAAGATCAAGAATTTGAAAATGACCTGATCTTTTCTTGGTCCTGGAAGTTATTAGCAAAAGGGAATAGGGCACCATGATCGTGATTGCACTTACTCATCCAAAATTCCCATCATCTTAGGTCGAATGAATCTTTGGAAAATTCCGTCCGCTAATGGGCCGCCATAGTACTTGCCAGTTACACTCTGCATCTTGGCAAATTCAACATGCCTGATACCTCTCAAATGCTCTAGAGTCTCACTTTCCATCACTTTGTGTAGTCTCACTAATTCCTGACATGGATATATCAGGGCGTCCGGGGGTGGCATTCTCACGTAAGGGGTCAAGCCCATGTCGTCGATGATGTGGTGTCTCTTGAACATTTCATACTCATCCACTTGTATGACCAAGCTTTCTAAGCTTCTGCAGTGTTCGAGATCTTCGAGATTTAGCGACTCGTAACCATTCCAGGGAAATCGAATCCTTGTCACAAAGGACAGATGACGAACAGGTAAGGCATCCAACCAATGGATAAGGGCTGTCTCGTCCTTGAATACGAAAGTGTGGTTTCTAAAGTACACTGGAATGGCTTCGAACCTGATCCTCCTGGACGAATGTAATAGACACGGAATTGCTCGAGATCTAAGTCGTGCAGGTTTTCTTCGTCCATCCGATGGTGTCGTGAACATATTGTAATGATAATTTTGCTCAATCGAAAACCATACTTCGTCGGAGCCCTCTTGAATCAGAAGCTGTTGATATATCTTTTCCCGAACGCAGCGTGGTAGCGAGAATAGTCCAGATGGATCAGTACCTTGGATTTCGTCTAGGGCAGCGAAATGCTGCTCCAGAAGATCTTCTGCATGGTGAGTGTGACGGTGGCGAGTGAGATTGCCAAGATCAGAGGATCCATCATCGGAAGAATCCATTTCAAAGGTCGATTGTGAAATTTTTCCAGTGGTTCTTTCTACGTTAAGTGCTAAGCAATTAGTGAAATACTGTTATCAGAACTTAGGGTTAGAGGTATTATGTGGTAGAACTTTGGAATTGATATGATAGTATTCTGAACTCGATGGTCAGGTTCTCACCGTAAGGTTAGAAGGAAATGTAGAATCTAGGATTCCAGTGGCAGATTGGCCATTTATATAAACACCACTTATGGTTTGTCAGATCATCATGAAAGCATCAGGCGGTAGGAACAATCAAGGTTAACAATCTAGTCGCTATTGGATGAGCCTCACAGTTATCAATAGATCGCAATACTCTCCAAGGTACATTTTCACCAGTAGAGAAAACTTGCCCATTCTAATTCACAGACTGCGCAACTGTCATGCCTTGCTTGCTCTCCGGCACCTGATAGGACTTATCGAGCAAGCAACACATCAATATCATCGTTCATGATCTTACGAATACCGAATTTTCGAATGCAATGTGAACTGAAGATCACATCTATTTAAGTAGCGACCAATTCAAGTGTATGAAAAGCTTTATAGTGGCGTTAATAGTCCCAGTGGGTTTAACGACACAGATGGATCAAATCATCTAGGATAGTTTTGAGTTCATGCTCCAGTTGTGAAAAGATAATGGCACTATAATTTACTGGTACCTAGGTATATACATGCTGTGCTGCAAGACGTCACGGACACTCACAACTCCACCCATTTCCCGATTTGGAAATGTTAGGGCGTGGATGTTCAATGTCAAGTTGCAAGGCGGTTTGTGCGAAACTCGTCTTCTTACTGGGTTAGAAATTCATATGTGGTTGAGAGGATCTCGCATCGCAGTAACGAAGTTTCGTGGCCTAGAAGGTGTTGCAAGTGGTGGCCTCACGAGTTCAAATACAACTTCGCGCAGTGAAAGTTTCTCTAAGATGTCGCCTCCTCGCCCTACGAAAGCGCTGTATCAGATAGACGAACGACTGCGTAGCCATACTACGAAAGTGACTGCCATTATTCCATTTTCAGCTTTACCAGAAGAAGAGCGACCACTGTTCAAGAATGCTCTAGACTCGAGTTGTATCCTTGAAACTACTGAGACGATCTTCTATGCCCAAGGTGGCGGACAGCCGTCAGATACAGGGTACATCACCATAACTTCGGCGGCGACCAGCAAGGAGGATCGATACGAGGTAGAAGCTGTGCGACAGGCGAGTGGTGGCCGAATCTTGCATCTGGTCACTGGTGAAAACCTTGCTGAGGAGGTGCGGCCTGGTGACATGATAAGTCAGCATATCGACGGTAAAAGAAGGGACTTGAACAGCAGGGCTCACACTGCAGGCCACATCATTGGACTGGCTGTTCGCGATCTTGTGCAAGAGACGCCGGGCATGGAAGTGAGCGAGCTAAAAGCTTCACACTTCCCAGATGCTTGCTTCGTCGACTTCAAGGGACTGATAGACAGCAGCTACAAGGACGCCATTCAACAACGTTCCTCCAAATATGTGCAAGATGCCCTGCCCATAGAGCTGTCCTGGTATGAGCCGCAAGAGCTCGCTGCGCATGGTGTCATTACCGCCGCGGACATGCCTGTCGTAGCGGGATCGGACGGTAGAGTGAGAATTGTCGACATTGTTGGGGCCGGCGCCTATCCATGTGGAGGCACTCACGTTCCAGATACAAGCCATGTGGGTAAAGTCATTGTCAAAGGTATAAAAAGGCAAAAGGGTGTCAGCAAAGTATCTTATCTCATATCAGACGCATCTTGAGAAAGTGGCGATCGAGAGAGACTCGCGAGAGTCAACAAAGATAGAGGCAGATAAAAATTGAGGTGTGCCTTCAACAAGTACACGATATTGACCTTTGGCCACCTGGTCGGTGGTGTGGTGGAAAGCGGTCATCCACCGCAATTTCGTAGAGGAGACCTGAGATCCTGAGCATTGATGACTTGCACATGTAAACTCGTTGACTTCTGTTAGATTCTGTAGTTTGATTTCCTTGATCGTTCACATATGACGATTTTGCGACACCCATTCTTCAAAAAGACGTACTAGAGGAAGACGGGTCAGCTGCGTCTAGCTTTACTACTACACGGCGGAGCGACTTTAATGCGAGGACATCAATGGACGGAAGCGGCTGCTGCAACGTCAAATATATCGATTGTACTACCAGGGAACGATGGAATACCGGAAGGGCTGACGTTGGATGTGTTAAGTGCAGTAATGCATCCCACCAATACAGACTGTGTAGAACGTGTGATAACGAAGGCCCGGAAACGACGAAATTGCTTTCGCCATAGAACTTTTCAAAAAAGGAACATTGCCTGGCTGGTTGTCTGAGATAGGCACCCAGCCTCTGCCACTGGTGATGATCTGCAATTCGCGGTATGAAGACGTAAGTAGGTTTGTCCATGGCAGGACGTTTACCATCAAGTTCGTATCTCAAGAACGATGAGAAGAAGTACACCAAGACCCAGACAGTATGCACCCAAGACACCCGCGCTGAAGAACAAACCCATGACAAGAAAGAGGTCGGCAGCGTTTTCCTTTGCCTTCCAACGACCAGTGCGGCGAGATCATCCCAAGCAGATCCCGACGAACTCATCCCTCCCTATCCCGCCCTCGCCTCGCACGTCAAATTCTTCAATCATGGCCTGCAGTTCCTCTTCCTGGAGGCCTTCGCCGAGTTCGCGGGCAACTCGTCGCAGGTCCTCCAGATCGATTCTCCCCTTACCATCAGCGTCGAAGAGCTCGAACGCCCTAAGGATCTCCTCCTTCGGGTCTCTACGGCTGATCATGTGTGCGGCTACAGCGACGAAAGCGGCATGTGCAAGTAGCAGCCTATTCGGCCCTGAAAAGGTCGGCGGTTGTTGCTGCTGTTGCTGTGCAGCAGGCCCGGCTCGACCTTTCTGTGCTAGCGTGCTCGCTGGGACGCCATTGTTCTGCAGGATCTGAATGATGTCGCCTTTAGGCAGGTCAAAGCCCAGGGCTTTCAGGGCAACCTTAAGCTCATGATAGTCTATGTAGTTGTCCTTGTCTAGGTCGAAGAGCGAGAACTGGTGGCATTGCATCAGTCGGGCCGTTGCATTGAAAGAGAGGAATCATCTCTATATGAAGAATGTTACTTACAGCTTCATTGATCTCCTCTCTCTGTTCCTCGCTTAACTCCTCTAGACCTCCTCCGACTTCAGGCTCTCTTCTTTCCCGCGCTTCTCTTTGCTGCTGTTGCTGGGCTTGCGATTGTGTTTGCTGTGGCTGTTGTGGGGCGTTGCTCGGACCGGCGCCGTATGTAGATGCACCATAGAGGTTCTGTGGTTGTTGCGACGGCGCGCCAAACGGTGTGGAAGCGTTATTGTACGGGGTAGTTGACTGGAAACCAGCCGCGCCTGTACGTGGTAATCCGCCCACGTAGGGTCGTGAAGGGAAGTTTGAGGTTGCCATTGGGATGCGTGTGATGAAGACTTCTAGCCGAAAGGAGGATTCAAGCTTTGACGTGCTCCAAATGCTCGTGAGGCTTGGTTATTCAGTACCTAGGTATGTTAGTGGCAGGCTTGTCATTATTTTGATGCAGACAGATGGGTACGCGCTTTCCGTGCTGCTGTCGCGATTCGAACGTGTATTCAGGGTTAGGGTTCCGCTCTTTACATTAGGCGTGCCGCGGTTCAATTTCTCATAGCAAGATCGCGCCAGACTGTCGGTATCGAGAGCAGTGTATACCAGTATGGCGAACTGCTATCTAGAGGCGTGTAAAGAGAGAATAATAAAGTAAAGCTATTGCGCTCATACGGTCGTTATATCGTACATCATGACAGCACCACTGCAAATGCAGCGGGTTGGTCTACGTCCCTCATCCATCCCTTTGCGACTGACGCTCAAGCTCATCATTCAAGCCAGACATTTGCGCTTCCTCATAGCCAGGTGGAGGCTCCCTCGGCGGGCTGAACGTGTTGTCAGTGGCGCTCGGAGCTGGTCGCTCATCTAGCCGATCGTGCGACTGCTGCTGCGCGCTGGGGGAGACTACTGGCTGAGGCGGCTGTTGGGGAGGCACAGCCGGATTCATCAGTGGGCCGTCATTCTCCTCTTGATACGCTGGTAGGTCATCAAGATTGACGTTGCTGGTGTCAAGCGGGGCACCGTTGGCTGCAGGCCTACCACCACCGCCATCCATGCGAGCGACCTCTGCAGCCTGCTGTAGTCGCTCACGGATACGCTCATGATGCGTCTGGAAGTCGAAGGCGCCACCGTCTTTGAATGTGAGCTTCAGCTCCAGCACGCCGCCTGTGGTTTGGGGCAGACCGCCGCCCGCGGTCGTCTGGCAAAGTGCCACCCAGGCGTTAGGTCCGAAGAATGGCGCAGTGATGTGACTATCATGGAGACCTAAGATGGGAGCGGCGAAAGATTGTAAATCTGGCGTCGGCTTGTCTGGGATATATATAATGCGTCGGTTAGAGAGGTAGAGTTGACCGGTCGAGCTTGTCAGCGAAAACGGCTGCTGTTTCTTCCCTGGAAAATGAGCAGGTACATTCAGAGACAGGCTAACCCTGGGAGGTGAGGTCCACTGATGTTGCTCTTGTGGAAGCGGCGTATATGGGGGATTCGTCTTGGGCGAAAGCATCACCCAGCTTGGGATCTGGTTAGCAGCGAACCCTGACAAATGCTCGCTTTGGTGGATCTACGGGAAAGACAGCGAATAGACCAATCGACTTACTTAATGGACATGGTGGAGTCTAGCAGTGTTGAGCCGCAGTCACTAGTTTGTCTGCTCTGAATCGACACTCTGGCCAAATAGCAGAATGCTTATGGAGGGGTTCGAGCGGTAGGTAGGATTATGACCAGTGTCCTGCTGGCTTGGGTCTGTCGATCTCAAAGGTTGTAGGTTGTCTAACGTGGCGTGGGCTTGTTCATCAATCTCGCATAAGCAGTGACGATGTTATCGTTTCGTAGGAAATCAGAAATCCTTTATATCGTGACGGCGTCGGTGACGGTAGATGGAAGATGGTTGAAACCGCTGTAGTAGTAATAGACTGCATGTGATTACCACGGCAAACGCATCATGAGGCAACGCGACGCACGGACCATATTTTCTCATCAACCTTACTCCAGCAATACACCGAAGACTGCACTGTATAAACTGGACATGCTGATCGCTTCCAGGCATTGCACATACACATGTCAATTCTGGAGCGTCTAGAAACGCGTGAAATGAGTTTTGCTGGTGGAGCATCCTGTTACATAGCATTACGCATAAGCAAACTAGTGCGTTTACATGCTGTCTTGTAAGCCATCATACCACGACTTTGTAAAATGTGTCTCATGCAATCTACAGTATGCTCTAGCCGAGCATTCAGCTTGGCGAAGAAGTGACGAGGAAACGATTCATCGCAGGACGGGCTGCGGCTGGAAAGTTATACCAACAGATCGCTTCTTCACAGTTCCAATGGAATTCCAGGACGAACAGGAATGGGGGAGGTAACCCAAGTAGAAAATGCCTTAAAGAAGTGGTTTCATAGTAAGGCTACCGCAGATATGTACATAGACGAGGGACGAGGTAATTTATAGGAAGCGAGGCTCGACCTAATCAAAAGTCAGTCACTATCACCAAAGTTCTTAGCGGAGGTGACCACATACTCTCCATGGATTGCTGACTTCAAAGCCTGCTGGTGGCTCGACCTTGTCAGTCTGTCCTCTGAGGAAGCCGGTGAGTCGCAGGTCGCGGTTCATCACTGGTTCAATACGTAAGCCATATAGTCCACTGCGCCTTCTGCCTCACGCAGTATGTGACTGCAAGCAGCCTCGCAGCCCAGAATATTCCGAGCACAGAAAGTAGGGTCTCACGTACTCTGCCTGTCCCACTGATCCAGCGAATGCCTTCCTCTCTTGCCGCCGTTCTGCATGTGTCTGATCTTCGAAAAGGCCGCTCCCGTGAAGCCGAACATCTAACAGGCAATCAATTAACATCCAAGCGCGAAATATCTTTCCCGGTTTCACCAGAGTAGACGTACGCCTAAGCAGATCGCATAGGGGATCAGGGCCTCAAAGGGAACACCCATTGTTGTGGTTGGGACGAGTGAGCGGAGATGAGGAAGAGGATCTCTCGTCGGAACGAGAGTGCTTGTCGTTCACTGGGTCCAGAGGGTCGAGATAGCACCGGATCGCAGTGCGCAATTGGCCAAAGTCGTGGGGGAATACGTGGTTGACGGTGTTGACGGTCTTCGTCTCGACAGGCCAATGCCACGGACTGACCTCTGGCGAAGCTGTAGTCCAGTTCAGTTGCGGTCGCGAAGCACAGGCCTCAGTCTTGGCAATGAGTCGAGAAAGTCGCATCTAGCGGGAACTCCCGCCTGGTCCCGTCCCGATCCCGCTCTTGCGTCGGCTCTGGCTTTGGCTTTGCCTTAGGCGGGTACTATATACGGGGTAAGCTACCTCAGGCACCGCGGTGGAGTGGTACTGTAGACTGGCCGGCAATCCATCACGAAAAGGCGCATTCACGCGTAATACATCATTCGGGCTGGTGTTGACCAAGTCGCAAAGCTCCAACAATCAACACACCGCGAAAATTCACGTGGAAAGCGCGTCCGTACCCTTCCAAACTACCTCCGAAACGCCCATCTCCCACTTCAAGCCCTCGCAGAGCCAGGGGTGGTGGTGACTACAACACGCCATTCAACGACCACGAACACATCCGAACGAGATATCCCGGCGATTCTACTGCGACGCGACAGCTCCAGCTGTGGCAATACGCTTTGTACCACACATAGCTCTGATGCGGACGGATTGCTGCGACTGTGACTTGGAAGGAGAGGCTTGGTCTATGTGAGGGAACAGGAGCCCAACTGGCGAGACTTCAGCCAAATCTGTGACCAAATCACAGACCAGAAGCCACACTGGCTACATTGGTTGCGAAGGTTACGGCGCCGCTGACGCCAACCACGTTGCGCGGACGCGGCGTAAAGTACCAGGCACGACCACCCACTATGGCTCACGAAGACGCAGAAGGCTCAGTTGTTGAGGACGAGGATCTGGACGCAGAGGGTAGCATCGAAGAATTACCAGATGAGGTGAAGGCAGAGGCGCAACATGACCAAGCGAACTCAGAGGCCGATGCGGATGGCACAGATGACGAGTACAGCGAGCCTGTTGGCGCGGTTAAGAGCCAGCCAAGCCGCCCGAGGCGAAGTAGACGGCAAGAGGATGACAGATCGGACTCTGAAAGCGAAGTAAGCGACAATGGTAGTGCTAGCGATACAGAGACCTCCAAGTCCGGCGGTGACACTTGGGAGGCCCAAGACGAGGATGCTGCTGAAGATATCGAAGTCGTCAGCGGTGGGGCCAACCGATGCGTGTAAGTGGTGACATTCAATATGGCGATCATAGCTCAAGAAGCGCTAATCGCGAATCCAGACATTGTGGCCAAGACGAGGAACACGACCCAGGAGAAGAATTCGAAGAAATTCTGTCGTGTGCAGTATGCGGAGACAACAGTAAGTCAAACCTTTTGTTTCAAACTGACATATATTTCATTATACAAGTTGAAGGAAGAGACGGTCGCAGAATGCATTTTAAAGTTGCAGGCGGTCCGTGCTGATTCGGCTTTCTGCAGGTCATAGGCAATGCGCTAGGGAAGCTGGCTCGCTTGACACTGATGAAGGTACGTCAAAGGAGCAGGATACCAACTCGGCTATCTTAATTGCTGATCTTCAAGTAGATGCCGATCATTGGCGTTGCAAAGATTGCATTGCGAACGGTTTAGAGGAAGACGTTAAACATGCTGATCACTTGTCGCCCACTCGTCGGGCATCCGCACCTCGTATGGCAAGGGACCTGTTGCCGCAAGCACGTGGAGGTATCGACCCTTCTTCTCACTCGGTCTTTAACAAACTCATACTGGATGAGGATCCTTTGGATGGGTCTCGCTCGTTGCGTAAGCGTAAATCCCCCTCAGAAGACACTGACGATGCTGGACCTAAGACGCTGTTGCGAAAACGAAGACGTACTGCCAGCGAGGCTGTTGAAACTGACGCTGATGACTTGGGCGTGATTGACGAGCTCGATGAGGCCAACGGATCCATAACGCCCAGAACCAGGACTGGACGTCCTCAGCGACATCTCAAACAACGCAAGAAAGGCGCAAGAATAATTTCGCAGTCAGATGACCCCAGAAGTGTTATCTTGGCATTTCCGATCTCACTCGCACAGTTAGATGATATCGTAAAGACTGCTGACAGAAAACAACGACGTCGTGAACGAGACCGGATGCGACGCGCCCGCAATCAGAAAGGTCACGGAATTGTGGAGGCTGAAGAAGTACAGCATTTCCCAGCCGTACAGACCACCCTCTACAGCAATCCCTTCTACGCCTTCCCTGAGAGAGACGATGACGAGTTCAAGGGCAAACCATATGGAGGTGTACTCACCGAAATCGAAGCAGATACCTCGAAGACTTACCCCGTTGACGCGGACCGTCAGGCATTCCAAGATGCGCGTGATAGAGCAGAAATCAAGTGGCAGGAAAAGCATGCTCACAATCCCGAAGCAACCACAGCTCGCAGTCGAACTGCCGCCCAGGCCAGTAAGATCAAGTGCATCAACTTTGGTGGGTACGAGATCGACACATGGCATGCTGCACCTTATCCAGAAGAATACAGTCGCAACAAGCATCTATACATTTGTGAGTTTTGTCTTAAGTATATGAGCTCTGATTATGTCGCCTGGAGACACAAGCTCAAATGCTCCACAAAGCACCCTCCTGGAGATGAGATATATCGAGACAACATCATCAACCCTGAGACAGGACTACAGACCTCACTGTCCTTCTTTGAAGTGGATGGGCGACGAAATCCGCTTTACTGCCAGAACCTTTGTCTTCTAGCCAAACTGTTCCTTGGCTCTAAGACGCTCTACTATGATGTCGAACCGTTCCTGTTCTATGTCATGACAGAAAACGATTCATGGGGTTGTCATTTCGTGGGCTACTTTTCCAAGGAGAAAAGAGGCTGCGGACCAAGCCCTTCGGCCGGCCTAGGTGACGGGTTGGGGCAAGATCACGTAAGCAACCACAACGATGTTGCGGTGACGACCGAGGATCCAGCACTTTCAAATCCAGGAAATAACGTCAGCTGCATCTTGGTTCTTCCTGTACACATGCGTCGTGGCTTTGGGAGAGTGCTTATTGAGTTTTCCTACCTTCTGACTAAAGTGGAGGGCCGCACGGGATCTCCCGAGAAGCCTTTGTCCGACATGGGTCTTGTCTCCTATCGATCCTATTGGCGTGGCGTGTTATGCAAGCTGTTACTACGGTACAAGGATCGGGATAACAATGCAAATGGGGAAGGGCCATTGTCTATTGCGCAGATAGCCAAGGAGACCGGCATGACCGCTGACGACATTATCTCTACTCTGGAGGCCCTTCGATTTCTTGTCCGAGATCCGGTCAGCAAGAGATACGCGCTGAGGTTGGACTACGAGTACATGAAGGAATATGCGGACAAGCATGATAAGAAGGCGACCATCAAGCTCAATCCCGGAAGGCTCTGTTGGACACCCTACGTCATGGGTAGACCGACTAACCTCTTCGCTATGGGCGAGGAGGCCACCCACCCGATGCAAACAGTGGCGCCACGGGGGGACGCGGTGCAAATCCCTGACGATCCTGAAGAAGGGGTGCAACAGCATATGAGGGCGTTGATTAACGGCACCTTCAAAGACGAGGGCGGTGAAAGCGGTGTACTGGACAGCACTGAGCAAGACGACGGCACAGGACAAAACGAGCCAAATGGCCGAAAACTGGGCGAGGTGGGTGAGGAACAAGCGCAGATTACCGCCGAAGAGTCTCCATCGGACACAAAACGCCCAAGCCATAAAAATGGGCGCAACATGAAAGGCTCACCGTCTCAAGCACTCACGCCACAGCCGTCCATTAGGGTGGAAGACAAGGAGATGTCGCCGACAGCCAACGGCCCGACATCACCAGGCACCGCGAACGCAATCGCAACGCGACCGCAGTCGACCCAGCAGCACTACACGCGCTCTGCCAGCCCTCCAAGCTCGTACTACGAGTCCAGCTCGCAGACCAACTCAGCCGGGCCCATCCCGCCAACGCGCTTCGAGATCTTCCCACCGATACCGGGCATGGCTGTGTCAGCGCAGGCGTGCCAGCGAGGCGTGAGCCGGCCCGCCGTGGCGTGGCCACTCCCAACGCAGGCCACCTCTACGCAGGACCTCGCCTCACGGCAGTCCTGCCGCGTTTTCCTCCAGAGCTGCCCCAGCAACCACCGCGCGCCGCACCAGAAGCGCTCTTGCAGTCTCCACTGCTTCTGCTAGGGATAGCAACGAAGACTCTGAAAAGGCCGGTGACGATCGTGACGACGTCGTGACCGTCAACCACCGGACTGTTGCCGATGCGGATGGCGAAGTCGACCTCGAGGCCGACGCCGACGCGAAAGACGCAGAATTCGCGCCGGACGGTGAGGAGGATGACGAGGAGGATGACGAGATACGATACGAATGACTTTCCCATTTCTTTTCTTGCTGTTGACCTGTTCCAGACAGACGCGATGTCTGTGGAAAGGGGTGAGTGCGCATATGGCGGCGTTTACCGGGACAACTGTTCATTTTTTTTTCAATTTTTTTTTCTTTTCTGTTGTTTTCCGTTGGGAGGACCATGAGCGTAGGGCGAGCCTATGGCGCTGCTGCGCGTCTTCCTACGTATCGCTGCATTATGGGATTCGGTAGGGAGGGAGATTGAACCCCGGCATGGGACAGAAATGCTCTTCGACCCAGTGATCAGCAAACCAACTGGGTTTGACGGTCCTGCTATACCGTCTTCGTAAACTCACCGCGCACTCGACCGACTATCGTCAGGCGCGTGAATCACGTCTTTCTCCTCGTCGTCATCAACGCCGAGGACGAACGAGGGAAGAATGGTTTTACTTTGCCTTCTTCCAGACCCTTTCTTCTTGCACTGTCGTCTTTAATTTCCCACTAGGCAGGAGACTCTTCTCCTGTTTTCCTCTTCCACTTTCAAAATATAACCTTGTACGATAATCACAACAGTGAAAGTTTTAACCAAAATTCCAATTGTCCAATTCTTAACGATTCTAACAAACATACACCAAGAATTTCGCCTGTTCGCCTTCTTTCCTCTCGCTAAGTAGAGGTTTTAGTCTCGCTTCGCTCGCTCATAAACTTTTTAAACAACAACCCAAACCTATAAAAAACGAGGGTATCCAGTAATCTTTTGTCCTCACCGGGGACAGTAGTCAACCAAAAGTGAGAGATCGCAGCGTTAAGCGATCATGGGTCGTCTCTTCTCCTCTTAAAGACACGTGAGCGATGCCCCTCCTATGGCGAAGCCATTTTATTTAGAACGCTTTGGTCAGACGTCCTGGACGCCGCGATATGAAGCTAATCGCAATCTTGACCACATTAGTCTTCGTGAGCAAGATGACTAAACCTGAGGAATGACTTTCTCTAGATTAAGACAATTCAATGACCCGCTTCATCTAGAAAAGTCATTCCTTAGGTTCTACCACAACACTTCGAGTTCAGGATACGTCTGTGGTAGGCTGTAATGACTACCGTCGTTGTTCCCGGTATCCGTGCGTGACCTTTTCAGCGGCTGTGACGTGCCATACGACTGTAAGCCTTGCTGGGGTGAGTCTGCTGAAAGAGACGAATGCATCTGAGATGTTGATGTTACAAGAGCAGGTGAGCTGTCTGCCTTGAAAGAGTGTGACCCAAAGCTATGTGGCGTTCTTTCTGGCCCTTGCGAGCCGCTACCGCGGAAATGATACATCCCTGACGGTGGCTGCATCGTCTGCTCGCCGGCGGTAGTCGATTGTGGAGTGGTGAAGGATGGACTTCCTGAGAATGATCCACCAAAATTGCCGAATTGATAGGCCTGTCCAGCCGTTTGTGGCTCGGTCTGTGTTTGCGGTGTTTGCGGCATGGAAGTGGAAGGAAAGCCATGCTGCAGACCATTTGAGGGATGGTTTGAGCCACCGTAGGAATTGAAAGACGGGTAGAAAGCGCTGTTGGAGTATCCCCCTCCAATGGACATATTTTGGCCCTGTTGGGAGGATTGGGTAGCAGGTACCGCCGCGACGGGGAATGTGAAAGTCCTGGGTACGCTTGCGAAGCTGCTGGATGATTGCTGCCCTGGATGATTGTACATGGAATGGGTTGTGTCGTGATGCAAACCATGGGCCTGACCAAGTCTTGGATGTGTCACCACGTGGCTTGAACGACTCAGAGGTGCTGGGAAGCTTTGTATAGTTGCCGTACGGTGTTCTTTCTTGAGGCGTAATTTGACACCTTGATCGGCAAGATTGCGAGACAGAGGAGTGGAGTTCGACATTCCCATGTGATTTTTTGCCTGTATGACCTTGAAAGGTTCGGAGAAGCACGTTCCTTGCAGGGAAACACCACGCTCAAACTTGTGCATCTCAAACAAGGTGAATTTCAAGCGATATTCTCCCAGTTTTCGGCAGGAGAGATCTCCGAAGACGAAAAACCCGCTTTCTGTAGATAGATCTCTGTTAGAGCAAGGTAGAAAGTTAACATTTTTCGGTTGACTCACCTCTATTATCCAGATCGCGTAACCTGTGCAGGGACGAAGACATCTGTCCGATCAGTTGCTCCCTTAAAGCTGATTCACTCTCGTCTGAATCATCAGAAACGGGGACCAAAGACGCGATCATGAATAAAAAGGGACTGCACAGGTATTGCCTGTTTTAGTGATCAGCATTAGCTACCGAATGATACGTAAACTTCGGGGCGAAGCATTGTCTTACTGGTCTGGATCGACATGAGTACTCAGCTTCATCTCAATGACGGGTGGAGGATCAATGGATTTGCGTCCTGAAACAAAGTCAGCATGGGCGGAGACACGACTGAAACACATAAACAAACCTTTCTCCTTGTTCGGGAGAGTGACGACGGCCACCTCTGGCTGCTGTCTAATGACAAGCGAGATATGATTGCTGATCGTCATTGTGAGCGACGATTTGGGAAAGTTGATGGTGAAAATGATGTTTCACTGTTCGAACTCTTACCTGGGCAAGGTGGTGTACCTGCCGTCTGTGGCGATGTTCGGGTGTGAGTTCATGAGGATAGACTTGCAGAAAGCTGGATTGATTTCTTCAGAAGGGCAGCTGAACCAAGGTCACAGTCTCCAGATATATGTTGTGCCGGCTTTGGAAGTTGATGCACTTTCCTCTCAGGTTCAGAAAGGGAGAGAAGAGATATTGGCAAATATATGGGAAAGACAGAGTGGTTCTTTCTGGCCTTTGGCAGTTGCAGACTGTACCGAGGTGCTAGGATTTCTCGTTGAGGAATATTTGCACGTACTGACACACAACTCGACCAAGCGCGAATTATGATGGGCGTGACCCCGTGCCAGAAAATGGATGGGTGAGGAGCTGAAATCCAATGAGGCGAGAGATGATCATAAAACGACCGCTTTCAACGGTAGAGAAATGAAAATCTGATAGACACACGCGACGTCAGTTTTGAAACTCGATAGATCTGATTGGCGACCGATGATAGTAATGGTTTTATGTGTAAGGCGTGTGTGGGCGTTTGTTTGCGCGCGGCGGACGTCTGATCGAAAAGATGGTCCTCAGATGTCACCAAGCGTAGGAATAGACAGACAGGAAGTTGTACTGGATTGAAACGTGCAGTAGTTGACAGGAACCTCCCAGGCCAGATAGAGTGTGCGAGTGCTATAGGAGCCCAACCCAACCCAACCCGAACCTGGAGGTGGAGGTAGAGGTGGAGGCCGAGGTTGGCAGTATGGGCAGGCTAGAAGATTCCTGGTGTGGTGGAAGTGTAGACGATCGTCTGCAGGCGCAGAAGACAGTCTAGGGCGCGAGATCGAGTCTGGGCGGTTGACGATGATTGAAACGGGTGAGGCGGATAGTAGCCGAGTAGAGGTAGATATGTAGGTAAGCAGGCGAGTTAGGTGGGTAGGTAGGTCAGTGTAGGGATGGATTAAGCGGGTGCAGGCAGCAGCATGCAAGCAAGGATGGAAACTTGGACGTGATCAAGGATGGTGAGGGTATGGAAAGGTGGTCGAGGTCGATGCTAGGCTATGCGATGCTATGCTATGCAATGTGATGCGATGCGAGACGAGACGATGCAATGTGTTGCGGAAACTGGGGCGGGCCGGATACCTCCACAGTCGGTCCACAAGCAGGACAAAGGGTAGTGTTGTATAGAGTAGTGTAGAAGTGAGCAGGCACAGGTTGTACACATACGCACACACGCACACATAAAGTGGTCGAATTGAGGGCTGGAAACCGGCGGGTAATTGGTTGATTGATCGGTGGGTCGACAGGCTAACTCCACACTGACTGACAGCACTGATGCATGACAGATGAGCAGTGGCAACGGCGGCGGCAGCGGCAACAGTGGGGAAAGGTGCAAGAGTAGCGGCGGCGGTGGTGCACGTAGTGGCGGTGATGGTAGCGGTCTGAGTGGATAGCGTTTGTTCGATAAGCGCGTAGGTAGAGCAGATTCAGATCCTGGGAGCTGGTGGGGCTTCTATGTCCAAGACTGAGGTCAATCTGGCCAGGTGGGTTCCAGATCGATGCTGTCTGAAATACACGACGTTGTGCCGACAGTGTTGAGCGATTGAATTGCCTCTGCAGTCTTCAATCTGACACTTGGAATGACCCAAGAAATAAATAGAGATCGACGAGGTTGAAGTTGTGGTCCTGTTGAATACTGGGTATTGTTGGTGGCAAGAGAGGAAAAGACAGAGAAGATTGTGAAAGAAGAAAAAAGGGCGGGAGAAAGGGCTATATAGTGGCCTTGCTGTTGTTGACAATCGCGTCGAGGGTCACGTCTGCCTAGACGAAAAGCAGGAGCAGGAGTAGGAGACGCGACAATCGGTCAGTCAATCAGTCAGTACGTCGAGACGAGACGGGAAGGAGCGCGTGGCGATGGCGTGAAGCAATCGCAAGGCGACAGCAGCCCCAGTAGTGGTGGCAACAGCAGTAAAAAACCGTGTTTAGCGACGACAAATAATGTCGAGGACGAGGTATTCCAAATGTGATATGATCAATGCCGACACTCGAACACAATTGCTGTCTGTGACGACGACCACCTCAATCAGAAATGGGTTGACTCGAGTCTGGGTTGGATGAGGTTGTGAATCCCAGCTGATGTGCGAATAGGTGCCTGAGGTTGGGAGAACGAGGACAATGAAGGGCAGGATTGTGGGAGGATTAACAGCAGGGTTGTTGATACCGGCTGTCCTAGTTGTCCAAGTCGATTAAGCCGCTCCGAGATCGCTCGAAGACCAAGAGTCAAGCTCGAAAGAAGAGAAAGATTCAGAGACCCAAGAAGTCGTAGACTGAAAACCAAGGAGAAGAAGAAGAATAAAACTAGACAACCGCAAGCGGTATTAGACAGGAGATGTGGCGCCGGCACTGAGAAAGGCGGAAAGAATCACACAAAATCTGCCAATGGTGATACTGACGACGGTGATGGTTAGGTAGGTATGATGATGGGGACGGCGAAGAGGGTGTGTGTGTGTGTGTCTGGCAGGTGTCAAAATCAAAGTCAAAGTCGTTCGAACTGCAGACGCAAGCGCAGAGCCGACTATAATTACCCTCTCCAGCCAACGGACGGACGAGATGCAGACTGACAGACAGATAGACAGTTATACCTTCACGACACACAGCACACTGTGCCATCCACGACACTTACCTGTTCGTACAACCACAAGCACAACGACAATGGCAATGGCAATGGCAAGAACCCTCATTCTTGCCCTCATTCTCACGCTTCAGGTGCTGTTGCAATCCCAATCACAATCACAACGCACGCTATATCCAACTACCACAACGTCGCCACAGCTCTGTCCACCGAACCCATCTACCCACCTAATTCCAATCTCTCCCAAGACCGTCTCGACTACGGCCAACGGCAGGCAAGCAAGTTCAAGGTTACATGCCTCCTACCCGCTTCGCTACCGCTTCACCACTGCTCGCTCGTCCGCCAGAGGCTAGTCTAATCCCGTCTCCTTTCAATCTCACGTCGATCAAGAGCGGATGGGTTAGTGGGATGGCATATGAAAGATGCTGAGATACGCACACCCGCCCAGACCCTTTTCTTTATTCGCCGCAATTGGAATAGGACTCGCGTCGCCGAGAGCAGCCTGTCGTGTCGTCTTCCTTCGGCATGCTTTGGTCTGTTGCGCTCTGCGCCGGCCTGTTCGAGTCCGGTCGAGTCGGGTAAAGTCAAAGTCGGTGGATTATAGAGCAGCCAGGCAGGAGATGGCTTGCCCACCAACATCCGCACGCAACGCAACCTGTCCGTAGTCCACCATCCACCTTCATATGCAATGTAGCATTGGACATTGGACGTGCGCTAGGAGGGGGGTGGCCTGCAGGATGCATATGATAGCTGCGCCATCCCTCTGCTACCCGCCACCAGTGTCGATACAGTACAAGGACAAGATGTCACTAGAGCGAAAGCGAAACGCAAGAGTCTCTAGAGGACGGTACAGGACGGGACAGGACAGGACAGGACAGGACAGGACAGGACAGGACAGGACAGGACAGGACAGGACAGGACAGGACTCAGGGTCTCATCGCATCGCATCGCATCGCATCGCATTCGCAGGCACTGATAATAGAACACCGACTTCGAAACGCATGAATCCAGACGTGCTGTCAGTTACTGCCGGCCCGTCAGCAAGATCACCCTGGATGATGTACGGAAAGAGCAGTTGGCTAGTCCGGGATAAAAGTCCCGACCGTTTATTGTATGCATGCAGGGCTGCATGCATGCAGGCAAAGCAAGCAAAAGTAAAGTGCAGTGCTGCACTGGGCAGAACACCACACCACCACACCACCATCAGCACAGACGCCCGCCTCATCATTCCACCTGCCGGCTGCGGTTGTTTC
Source organism: Scorias spongiosa (assembly GCA_018467035.1). Classification (NCBI taxonomy): domain Eukaryota; kingdom Fungi; phylum Ascomycota; class Dothideomycetes; order Capnodiales; family Readerielliopsidaceae; genus Scorias; species Scorias spongiosa. Next base: position 2,532,865 of record JACSZZ010000003.1, on the reverse strand, counting down.
GCGCTTCTGCACAACATTCCCGCTCGCCCTTCTCGCCATCCTCCATCCATCTCATCTCCAAAACCGGGTCTGTCAGCCCTTCTACCGGTCTGCGCGCGGGATGGGATTGATGGAGAGATGGGTGAGCTGAATGGGGTGGGTGGAATGGCATGGCATGGCCAGGCACCCAAGATTGGTGACTGGTTTATGGATCGCAGTACACAATCCTCTTTACGATGCCACTCCATGATATGCTATGCTACTCCATGCTATCACCTATGCTATGCATCATGCTGACCATCCTGGTCACTGGGGCCAGATCTCTTGCCCCTACTATTCGCCCTTCTCCTTCACGGCGACGGGCGCAGGGCCGGACAATGATGTCTATCTGTCGCAATCTCACCCTTGAGAGCCAGGAAGACAAGGCATTCCCGTTTCCACACCTCTATCCAACCCTACCTCCCTACACACATGTAAACATGCTTGCCCTGCATGCATAACCATCTCAAATCGTCTAAGTCTTGCATTGACAGAGTGTCAGAGAAAGCCTCCTCATCCCCTCCCCTACCTCCCTTTACGCACAAGATGCTGCAACACGTCGTACATGCCACGTTAGCACACACTGACGGTCGCGTGGCAGCCCGGTTCAACAATCGCAATATTGTTGTCTTTCTTAGGCTACCCTTCTGGCTCAACAAACAAACAATAGATTGCTGTGCATGCAATCGCGCTGCCGTTGGATGCCTGCCGAGCTTGGTCGCTGCGAAACGGGAGGCGAAGCCCACTACGCGGTTGCACAGCATTAAACAGCCGGGTAGAGGTTGAGGCATTGTATGTCGGTGGTGGGTACTGTAGATACTGTGAGATATACCGCTGCTACCGTGTTGTAGGCATCCTACAACAGAACCTGCCATGATTCATTAGAGCGCATTGGCGCAGGATTCAGGCCTGGAGTTGTTCAGGGGAGTTCGCTGCGGATGTTTGACCCTGGTCCTAAACACTGGTCATTTTCATCCTTCCGTCAAACTGCGTGGTTTCCTCACGAGCCTCATGCTGGTCTGTCAGACTTGGCCTAGTGCGATCATCCTCATGTTCCTTACCTACGAAGTGAAGAAGCATTACAGGATCGGATGCGACACACCTTACGCGATACCTCCTCACCATGGCCATCAATCCCTTCCCGTCGCAATCGCAACTGTCGCAACTAGATATGAATCCATGCTACGCTACACTTCGTTGTCCGGGTAGCAGTCAATGCCGTAAAACATCCACTCGACACAAGCGCCGACATAAGACACAGACGTGAGGTGCAGGTGCAGGTGCAGGCGCAGGCCTGGAGGCTGTGTTCTACAAGCAAAAGCAAAAAACAAAAACAAAAACAAAACGTCGACCATTTCGAGACCTGCAGAACCTTAAGCTTCCTATCCAAGACGTCGTGCAACCCGTCATGCAGGCTTGGTCTGGTCTTGGCCTGTTTTCGCTTTGACCGCCTTTCATTGGCGAACACATGCGCGCAGACTACTCAGGAGAAACGGCCGCGCTGATTCGCTTGCCTGTCAACCTCCGTTGTAGCACAGCGTGTGCCATATGGAGAAGGTGATTGTATATTGATATGCAGGTGTATGGTCGGGTGGGTAAATGCCTGCTAGGCAAGTAGGCGAGTATTCAATGCTGGTGTATCGATGGTTAGGCGCTCGCATGCTCCATGTCGCGATGTCTCCTGTCTCCAATCCATGATACTGACTCACCTAGGGCAGTACTACACATAGATAGAGGCGTAGTAGAGAGACAGAGATAGGCGACAGAGGCAGCGGCCAGACAGAAATTGACAGACAGATAGGATGAATAGAGGAATACTCAACCAAAATCAAATGCAGTGAGACAGCGTTACTGTACAGGCTGCCTGACTGGCGAAAACCACCTGGAATGGTCGTCGGCCTCCATGCCATTTACGACCCGGATCAGGATTGCACGGCGTCAACAAGGATCATCCATCTCCTCGCCAGCATCACTGGCAGGGTTACGGGTATGGAGGTACTTACCTGGCAGCATCTGGAAATTGATTGCATTCTCGTTGTTGGCCCAAGACAGCATTTGCGTCTCATCAATCATGCGGGCTGAGAACGAGGCTTTCACCGTCATGGCCTTCGAACAACGCGGCTATCATCGCAATTGTCATCATCGCTGCCATCAAACTTGAAGCAGTAAAGATTCCCGCACTTCTGCTGTCATTGAAGGAGCCGGCTAGAATATGCATCCGGTGACACGGCACATATTTTTCGCACATTGTTGTTGACTACCCTGGAGACAATGGCAAGCTTAGATGCCGCTTAGCGAGTGTAGATCGTCGTGCTCGTCGACTACGTGCGTTCTTATCGCGACGGCGATACATCATCGAAGGCAGTATATGCTTTTCTACTTTTTGCCTGCCCTATACCATGCTCAACACACCTCCTCTAGTCTACTTGGACCTCATCAACTTGCCTACTCGTCTTGTTACATAGCCTCACAGTTATGATATTGCGATCGAACAATGGCTGACTGCTAGCGACCATCGTCTGGTGCATACCCACGTGGCGGTTGCCAACACCCACGGCATGCAGCTTCCCACATCATTCGGATGGAGTTGGGTAAGCCAAAAAAGCATGCATCGTGGCACAACGATCGATTGCCTATGGAAGGCCGGGCTTGCAAGCCAGGCCAGCGAAGCCATATCTGACCGCCATTTGCCCTGAAGCTGCATCATGTCAAGGCAAGGCAAGTCAACGTGATAGGGCAGAAAAGAGCAAACCCGAATCAGTATCATCCACTCTCCGCGGTCGCATCATGCGAACATCGCTTTGCCAGCAACCTGGTGGGGATAATCTCCTCCATCCTCCAATAAATTGGCATGATTTCGGGAGTGGCAGGTAGCAAAAGCCGGATTTCTACGACGGTGAAGAGACTGCCTCGAGACTGTCCATTTTTTCCACAGAAGTAATCCCCAGCGCTCTAGACGCAGCGTTAGAGATCTACACGTCGTCGACGCACACTCATAGAAGCCTCGCATTCTGGGCCTTTCGTCCCCCTCCAGCGAGGAAGGCGGGTTTCAAACCGCACACGAGTGGCTGGGCCTCTTCGCACCGTATGGATCGATGCAGCCTACGGGCGGGCCGTTACACGTCACCATGAGTTTGGCCACATCACAAGACCATCAAAGCCCCCCCTGTTCGTATGCATCGGTCGTGCCTCCACCGGTTCGAAGGTAGACGCCTCGCTTCCACGCTTTTGTGCCGGTTTTGATTTCAGTCCTCGAGGGCTGTACTATCTGTGCGGGCGTGTGGCACGTCTTGTGTCGAGAGGTGACACCTCTAAACGCGACAAGCGCCGACGACGAACAAGCGTCCAGTTGTCCCCCATGGTGGGTGCAATTGCGTAGATTGAGGCGGCCATCGCTGAAGCCAAGGGCATCCTGGCTCTACCACTTTTCGCATGGGAGGCTCGACACGTCTTGATCAGTGCAGTGGTAGTCGACGACGGCAGAAATGGTACAGCTCCTCCATATAACACGACATTGTACTACACTTCAGTTCACGTCGCTCATGGCATCATCGTCCTCTTCAAGCCTATGACGTTGGAAGGGGTTGTTTTCCCATCGTTCCCCTCCAATTCAACCGATATCCAATCTCCCTCCATCGTTGCTCCGTACCACAGCTGCCCTTCTCCACACGATCACGCAGAGCTCTTGGAACATCTCCTGATGGGGTTGAGAAACCAGGGTCCGGTTGAAAATCTGGGCGACGTGAGACATCCTATCGAAAGACGACATTTTGAGTGGAAGATGGCGGGACGAAGCAATTGGGGATTGTTATCTCTGACAGGGTTCGGCAGACCGGCCTGCCGAGAAATGTCTCGGATTCGGATCTCGTATGTTCCAGTCTGAACTATGGTAACAATGCTAACAACCCTGCCTCATAACCCTGCCGCAGATCACGATCGATCCATCTACTGGTTGTGTAGGATTCGAAAGAGAGAACTGCCAGAGGGCGTCAAGGAGGTAGATCCTCCTGTGTGAGGTCGCATTCTTCATTCGTTTTCATTCGCGAGCGCGTTCCGCTTGCCGTTGCAGAGGAACCCTCCATCGGTTCTCGCCATGTACGCTATTCTACGTGGGACTACTGAGACAATGCCATGACGACGGTGAGCGATGTAGTCCATCGCGTGGGAACAAGACAATAGATCAGTCTGGCTGGGGGGAAAAGGGGAGGGAGACACGGTAAGTTCAGTATGTCCCTCTGATCCACCTGTTTGTGTCACCACGTCGGCCCGGGCTTGACAGCCGTGATACACGAGGGAGAGAGGCAGGTGTCCCAGATGCATGTACTGGCCCAAGTAGGACAAGAAACTCGCCCAACTTGCGATATAGCAGGACCACCTATGAGCGGCGTCTTCAGAGCAGACTCACAGGACCCGTATGTACACACATACAAGTACAAGCGAAGGCACACAGACTGGCGGGCTGGTTGCAAAGATCGTTCAAAGTTGGATGGGAGAGGTCAAACAGCACTTGTGTTTCACGCCGCGAACGTTTTCGTGTAACATTGGTTTTTGCTCCCGCCAGACTGCCCACCTGGGAAGGAGAGACAAAGACGAGGATGGCACGCACTCACTCCGCCGTTTCGTTGCCTCTCACTCAATCCTTCACAACGTCACACTTCATCTCGATAGACTTTTCACCTTCACGGGCAGGTGCATGGAGATATATAAAGTCCCATGCATGGGTCGCCCCCAACCAACAAGCCCTTCCGAGGATGGGGGAACCCTGTCTGTTCCTCCTCACCCCCAGTCATGCCGTACGACATACGCTGCCTACTTCGTAGCAGGGCTCGACGAAAGCAGAAGCTGATGTCTCTTAACCCTGGCTACCCATCACCCTCTCAAATCTGCTGTCGATATTGCATGTCGTATGCTCTTCCCTTCACCATTGATTGAGCTCGACTAAGACAGATTCCCTCGACAGGTGTAGGTGCAGATCTACGCAACCATCAGAGACGCAGACACGGATTACACAACATCAATTGCAAGGGTCTGCTCACCGGCTCACACTTTCGCTGTCAATTTCTCTGTCTAGCTTTTGCCGGCTAAAGAGTTTATCTTGGTCCTGCTCAGACGACACAGCGTCGAACCCCTGCAATTACGACTGGCCTGGACCTGGACTTTGACTCGAACTCTAACCTGGACCTAGACATGGACCTGACGGTATAGTAGATGCTCTGCAGGGATTCGTGTCTGTAGGTCTCGGGTGCCGGCATGGATAAGGGGGGAAATAATGGCTGGAGGCTGAATTTGCGAGGCAGAGGGAGAGGGGTAAAAAGTGCTCGGTGCTTGAGGGATACGACCGGGACATGCTTGGTGAGTGATTGTCAACTTCGCTCAGAGTTTTCAGCCCTCAGCCCTGTAGATGCCTGTAAACGCTCCTTGAAGAGCTTCTGTTCGACTGTGTGAGCAGTCGCGTGTCGCATGCCTTGAGGGTGAGTAAGAGGGAAGCATGGGCAAAACTTGTGCTTGATCGAGTTTTGGGCTCATTTTGCAGAACGAATTCCCTATAGAAACTGATGCTGTGGCGAAGAATGTTTTGAAATGTTCTACTGAGAAAGAAAAAAGAACACCGTATATGCGTTACTCGACCAGCCATGTCGGTCTACCGTGGTATAAACTCATGAAGCTTTGTTGGGGCATCAGTTCCCACTCACCCTTTCCCAGTACCCTTCTGCTCGAGATGTCTGACGAGGTGCTCGATAGTTATCACCTTGATGCCGAACTTCTTGCCAAAAGCGAGGCATGCGTCGCGACGCATCATGTGGTCGCCCTGCTCGAGGAGAGCCGCACCCTCAACCTGCACACCATCGTCGACGATCTCAGCAATGACTCCCACAGGCTTCTTCCCAGCAAGGAGACAGAGGTCTACAGCGGCCTCGGTGTGACCCTGGCGGGCGCGCACGCCGCCCTCACGCGCCTGCAGAGGCACGACGTGGCCCGGTCGGCGGAAGGAAGCCTTCGTCGCGGAGGGATCTGCCAGACGACGGCAGGTCAGGCTGCGGTCATGAGCGGAAATTCCCGTCGTGACTCCCTTGCCGTCTCCGTCCTCGTCGCCCACTGCGTCGATGGTGACCGTGTATGCCGTCCGGTTCGGGTCGGTGTTTTGCGCGACCATCTGGGGCAGTTCCAGGTGGGCAGCCAGCGAGGGCGTTACGGGCGCGCATAGGTATCCGGACGTGTATCGAACCATGAAGGCCGCCTTCGCCGGCGTCAGATCCTCTGCTGCGATGATCAGGTCGCCCTCATTCTCTCTGTGGGGTGAGTCGAGGACGATGACGAACTCGCCACGTGCTGTGAAGGGATTCATTTGTAAGTTCTACTGACACCGCGACGGAGGAGTTCAAATGAAAGATCATACGTACAGAATGCCTCGATCGCAGACGGTATCGAGTCGAAGTGCACTTCGCCATTGGTCGTCGCCATGGCTTGGATGTGTTCAAGATCTGTCTCTTCGCTGTGCGATCGGCCTCCCTATCCAACTATTCCCAAGTCTTCGAACGGATTGTAAACGTAGACGTGGTTTCTTCCTTTTGCTGTGCGACCTGGTGGGATGAACCCCACTAGACTTCTGTGTCTCCCAATGTCTCGTGTGATCTTTCTAGCAGGATATGCTGTCTAGTTGCAACAATTCTCGAGCAAAAGAGTACCGATGACGGTGTCTATGGCGATCTGTAGTCGAAAGAAAAACAATATGTACAGAGAAGACAAAAAGTTGTGTAGGAGGAGAAAGTCGAAGGTGTTCAATGGCGCCAGTCATCGAGGGACAATTCGTGACGGAACAGCGATAGACCCCGCTTACCTAACTATCTGCACCCTGAACACGGTAATGGACACGTTCCGTCTGAGGCTGATGTAATCCTGCTAGATAGCGCCTTAAATCGCCTTCCAAGGTTCTCGAAGTCGCGGGCCGGTGCGCGTCGGGTTCGAGCAGTTCGATCTGGCACCAGACGAAATGAGTTACAGACCTTGACATATGCCTCACTTCTACTACGATATAACGTCCATTCCACAATTGACTCGCGAGGAAGCTTCACATGGATAGGTCCTTCTTCGATAGGATGGTGGTGACCACCGCTCATCGATAAAACCACAGCTGAACTCTTGCCTCCCTAGTAGACACGCCGGTTGCAGACTTCACCGAGGAGCTGCACATATTTTCGAGCACGAATAAATGTAGCTCAAGATGCGCTTTTACGAAGGAAGGTAGAATGTTCGCCGAGCCAGCCGCACGCGCATCGTCAGCCGTGATCGACAGAACATCGCGTTGCTGTACTGTAGCATCGCCTTACCGAATGAGAGAATCCATGCATACCTAGGTATGCCTACTACTGAGGTCACCACAGGGGTCTTGCCGTGCCGTGTCGTCGCTTGTCGCTTATGGCTCAATGCATCGACACGTCAAAATTCGACATGCGATGTGTGATTTGTGACTGGAGTAAGCCTGGTACTATTGTCGTCCAGTTCTGAACAATGCCTGGAGAGCCCAGCATGTCGATATGAAAGTCACGGTTTCGAAGTATTCGGTATTCGTAACGAGATTTGATGATATTCTGGTAGGTATATAAAGTCTCATCATCATATTGCAGACGGTTCATCTCCGGCCATGATCTAAATTAATGGCTTCTCCATTGCCTGGATCACCTGGCCTGGCCCAACCACGACGCGAGGTCTAGTGCTTCTCTGGAATGTCTCTTTAGTGGTCCACTCGGGGCCGATGGGCATACGCAGACTCCTCTCGTATTGGTCTTTGCTCTCAAATCCATGAGGCAACACCTTAGCCTTATAGATCGCACCTTTCTTGTCTCCCTTCTCCGAGATGATCACATCTGACCTGCCCTTGTCCTTGCGCTTGTCTTTGGAGGTGCCGCCGGGAAGCTTATGCTTGTGCAGTGGGTTGTGCTTGATCCGCGCATTTTGCTTTTTCGTGCGCTTTGATAATCCGTCGCCAGCCCAGCTTCCCCATCCTGGGAGATGATTGGATATTTCTTTTTCGTCTTCAGAATCCTCAGCCTCGGCCTTTTCTGCTTCAAATGCTAGGTGGACGTCGTCGCCAGCAAAGGCACGACGATGAAATTCAGCCTTCTGTTCCTCCTTAGACAGCATCGGCTGGGCGTCGCCTTCGTCATCAGATTCTTGGCTTTCGGCCTGATCTTTGTAGTTGACAGTTGTCCAGCCGTCAGTATTTCCGGCACTCTGGCCGGCAGAGGGTTGATCTCGATCCACTTGCTTGGCTTTCTTTGAGTTCTGGGTCTCTGGTATAGGATCCGAAGGCTTGATGGTTAGCGCGAGGGCATCGTGATCATCACCCTTCTGCTTCTTCCCTTTACTTTTCTTCTCCGACTCTCCTGTCAGCCAGCTGCTTTCTGGTTCAGCAGGCACGTCGCTCAACGCTTTGGCATCATTCTTGCCTCTAGAAGACATCCCCTTCACGAGACGAACGCTAGAATTTGATTCTTTAGGTTGTTTCAAGATGCCTTTAGACTTCAGGCTTGATGAGCTTGTTTTGCCGTTGTCTTTCTCATGGCCATCCTCAGCATCGCTCTCCGATGCCGATCCCTCTTCCAGTTCTGGTCGCTGAATCTTTTTCTGCTTCGAGTCCTTCGGCCTAGGTCCAAATATTGCTCGACCAAGTCCTTCATCTTCTGATTCTGATTCTTCAACTTCTCCATCTGCAGCGGCAAGGTCACGTCGCATGCGTTCGATATCTTCGTCGTTCTGGGCTTTGCGTCTTGCATCAGCCGCTTGCATGAACTTCATCGCACCGAGACCTTTATTCGGGGTTTCGGCGTCCTGAGAGACTTTGTCTAGCCTTCGGTTGAGGTTGTCATCACCAGAATCATCGTCCCCATCCGAGAGATCGGAACCGGAATGCTCAGAGACATCATCACCAGCCATTCGTCGCCTCAATTCTTCTTGACGTCTAGCATTCTCGAGCACTGCATCACGAGCATCTTCATCCCATGCTGTACGATTAGTAGCCTTCAGGCTTTTAGCCCACTTCGAGTCCCTATGCTTGGTTCCCATTCTAGCCTCTGCACGCTTGCGATCTCTCTTCTCAACTTCCGCCTCATCGATCACACCGGCATCTTCTAGAAACGCAGCTTCTTCTTGGGCTTCTTTCTCACGCTGTCTTCTGTGAACACGACGATATGCTTTGGACTTGATGTTCTTGATCCTCTTGGCTTTGATCTCTTCTCGGAAAAGCAAGTCGCGTTGACGGCGAAGATCGGCAATCCTTTGACGAACCTCTTCAACAGGCAGTTTGTTAGTAGCTAAAGATTCCGCCTTGATCAGTCCATCTTCGATATCGCCGCCTTCTTCTCCGCCATTTGCCACTGCAAGTCCACTCTCCTCCATAATTTTGCGGATGTTGGCCTCAAGCTCGGTTGAAGGTACTTGCTGCGTTGCGGAAGCAAACTTTTCCTTATTGACAGTTGGTCCAGCATTGTCAGACTTCAGTGGAAATTGTAAGAACTCTGCTCTTCTGTTCTGCACGACAGTGTCTCGCCACCTGTCAAGTTGTTCTTTAGCCTTCTCACTTGCCACCTGACGATCCAGTTTGTCCTGTTGTCTCTTTGGCAACGGTGCATCTAATGTTTGTGATGCTACCTTCTTCTTGGGCTTGATAGACTTCTCAGCACTCTTACGTGCATCGCCCTCGAATCCACCGAGTAGATCATCAACCGTAAGTTTGGACTGGGATTTGTCGACTTTCGCATCAGAATCCGCAGCGTCATCGCCGCCATACTCGTTGGCCATGTCAAGAATCCTAGCGTTCCTTTCCTCGTCCCCTTGATCGAATTCGTCTTCGTCCTCAGACTCAGAATATGCATCATCTGTTGAGCCGTCCTCTGTGTTTCCATCACTACCCTCCTCATCATTATCCGAGCCATCGAGCATGGTAGCCAAATCTACAGCCTCGTCACCGAAGTCGTCCTCGATATCGTCGTCCTCTTCTTCGGATTGATCGTCACTCTCGTTCAAGTCTATGTCTTGATTTGTGGATTTCCGTGAAGGCTTTTTCGGTTTGTTCTGTTGCCCTTTGTTCTTGCTACTTCCACGGAATGTGAAACCCTCGAAACGTTCCTCATCACTTTCGCCAAATGCCATGTCTGAGTCCAAGTCACTGTCGTCATCATCCTCTCCCAAACCTCCAAGTGTCCACTCGTTGCCATCACTATCACTGCCTTCTTCCACGGAATCATCGTCTCGTACTTGTCGTTTGGATACTGTCTTTGCTTGGTTCCGACCTGGCGGTCTGCCCTCAAAGTCACTTTCATCCTCATCGTCGTCTTCAGGTTGAACTTTTCGCCTCTTGCTGCTGGGCCCATCGTCAAGAAACTCGCCAAAACGGTGTTGCTTTATCCGAACTTTATCTGGATTTTCATGACTTGCGATCGCGAAGGCATCAAGGTGACGCTTCCTGTTCTTGTTCTTTGCTGTTTTAGGTTGCGCATGTGGCACACTTGATCGTGCAACTCTGGCAGGCATGGCTGTGAGGTAGATGTGCTTGTTACCAGTCAAAGTAATCTAAGCGACCATAAGGGCGTTTTCAAACCTTCAATCCTCAATAGAGCTTCGCCCGAACTTTTTCTAGCGGTAAGTACCGTGGCGGACGAAATCTTGGCATTTCTGAGTCGCCTAATCTGGCAGTGAACCCCCGTTTTCGCCGCTGCGTCACTGGGGTAGGTATGGTATCCGAGGCTGTGAATCTCAATCGCAGAATCACTACGCAGACTTCACGTTGCTTGAGATTGATCAAGCATTCTAGGTCAGGTTGATCAACATGAAGCCCTCACCGACTCTCCAACGTGCCATTCGGCGGCTACCTCTCAATACAAAACAGGCTGGCAAGGGCTTCTACAAGGGAACCGGCACAGGGTCGATGGGCTCGCACACAAAGCATGGAGGCTACAAGATTGACTGGAATAAGGTCCGCACCTATGTCTGTCCCGACCTGACGAACTTTTCGGTATGCGTACCCATGGCCTGCTCTGACTATGGCAGAGCGTCTCGCGGCATGATACTGACGTGACTGCAGTTGTCGCCCTTTGTCCTGAACCGTATCAAGGTCCGACGCGATGACTTCTCCCACACCGAGACCCGTAGTCCTGTTGATGGGAAAGAATACTTGAAGTTGTGGAAGGCGGACGGAGGTCAGAACTGAACGCTGTACGGAGCGCAACTCTGCGCAGTAATGGTTTTACTGCAAAAAAAAAAATCGCCGCGCCCGGCCCTTGGTATCGAGGAAAGCCAGGGTTTTGCACAACGTATCAGCATTGGCGTAATCGGTCGCGGGTCGTGGGTCGCAATGAAGAGCTATGCGCAAGACCCAAGACGCCTCGCCAAAGAAAGTTTGATCCTGCAGGGGTTGCGCTACTACTTCCTGGCTGGCTTTTGTCATTGACTCGGTGGAACATGATTCCTGCGGCGAGACTCAAGCTCCTTTATGGCCTGGGCAAACTTGATCGTCAATGTCTACGAAGCAAAGATGCCATCCGCCCATATTCGCGCCAGCTGAACGACTCCACAAATCCGGGTCAAAGTGGTGAAACACCTTAGCTGTTCTATCAGACAACTGGCTCATAACTTCTGCTTCATGGTTCTTGTATCAATATCACCATTGTGTTACTACAATTCTTCAAACTTTCGGTTGGATTGTCGCAAACTATACCCCATTCTACACATGGCTGTTTGTCTAGTATATGTTGGCAGCAAATGTATACACGATATCTAATAGAAGGAAATCAGTCCACAGCTACGGCTATCCTAGTATAATCTGGATTTTCCAGTGATGTTATGATACACAAATAGTAGCATTTCAGACTCGCTTTAAGAGGCGCAATAGATGTATTGGGAACAGCCCAGCAGCGAATCAGACGCGGAGAGATGACCTTTACACACGGTATCTCCCGTAAGCCCGTGCACGAAAAGCTTCCCATCCCAACTCCTGTGCTTGAACACCGTAAGCTAACATCTACCATTGCGAAGAAGCATTGCCAATCCAATCCACGACTAAAGCCATCGACTCGTCGCCAACACCGCCACGATGGGTATCTTCGACTACATCACCGATCTTTACTCGTCCCTGCCTGTGACGCTTGCGACCACCGAGGCAGAGGAGCAGCAAAACCAAGGCCCGGCGGACACTTCCGGTGAGCAGACATCCACCAAAGATCAACACAGTGGCAGCGGCTCTACGCTGGCCGCTACCCGCGGTGGCGCCTCCACCAGCACCCCTCACAGCGGCACCAATGAGGAGAGCGCCGATGAAGCCGAAGAGAACAAGAAGACCGCCACGAGCGCTTCCGTTCGCGCCGGTGATGGTGAGAGGGGCCACCGCCCAGGCGACGGCGGTGCAGCAAGCGGCCAAAAAGGCCCTGACAAAGCCGGTCCCGGCGGCGGAAGTGTGAAGCAAGCTAACCCAGGAAAAGACGCAGAGGCTGCCAGCAGTGACGAGAGCAAAGAAGAAGAGGCTGCTGGTGACTCTGAGGAGGCTGAAGAGCCTGAGGCGGAAGAAGAAGAAGAAGAAGAGGAGGAGGAAGAAGAAGAGGAGGAGCCTGAGGATATCAAGCCAGGCCTTGAAGAGGGTAAGTCTCGCGCATTGCGCACAGGCGTCACACAGCCTTCCGTCATGATTGGATCCGCTGGATCATAGATGTGATGTTGAGCATGAAACGCTACCCTACAAAGGACTACAAGAATTGAGTACTGACCTTCGACACAGAATGCCTGAAGACCGCAGCCTGCGCTCCCCTCAAGCACCACTACGATGAGTGCGCTGCGCGCGTCCAGTCGCAGATTGACGAGCATGGTAAGGCTGAGGAGGATTGTGTTGAGGAGTGTAAGTTCGGCCTTGAGCTCTTCATCTTGAGCTTCAGTCTGTGGTGCCCAAGCAGTCCAATTTTACTAATGCCTTGAATAGTTTTCCACATGATGCACTGTGCTACTGAATGTGCCGCCCCCAAGCTCTTCAAGCAGCTCAGATAAGGGACGTCACACGGCTCGATATGTGGGCCCCTCTATACACTTAATGTGTTTATAGACAAGATGGGATGGTGGACAAGGTCAAGACAAGGTCTGCAGAAGACTCTCATCACAAGATTATCACCCTGCCTCCGCCTGTACAGATGTTTTGATAAGTTTTAGCACTAGGCATTGTGACTTAGCAAAATGTACCCCTAGATTGATCGTTGATGGATAATCTCGCACGCACTTTCCACCACGACTGACATGGGATCATGCTGTGGCTGTTTGCCTTGCGTGAGACATCTCCCTGTGTGTACGGGGTGAAGCTCTGGCAACAGCCTGCGGTTATGGCCATTGAGCATTTAAAGTCTGCCATTGGCGATTCCAAGATGTGGCATTGCACTTCTAGAATATCAAACTGCCTGTCAGTGGTGCACCGTCAATCACAGATTAAACCACCCATATTTATGTAGGTCCAATCTTATATACCTCCTACTGTGATGCGGGTGTAGGCGTAGGGCGGTTTTGGATGCCGGCTTGCGCCCGAAAGGTCCGAAGTGACGTAAATCCGGACCTCTGAGGTATGGTACCTAAGCTTCCACAACTTAAAGAATCGCGACTTGTCTGCGACCTTTTGCGCTATCCTCTCTCAACCTGCAAATCCACCTCGCCGTTCCACAGTCTCATCGACCTGACTACACGACCACATCTCAACACCCACACAATGGCAACCACCATGCTCCGTTCATCCGCCCTGCGCACAGCTCTAAGGGCCTCTGGCCCTTCAGCGACCAAGCGTACTGCTGGCATTGCCGGCACCAGCTTCGTCAGGACCAAGGCGACTCTGCCTGACCTACAGTGTAAGAACCCCGTGTAACTTCAATCCCACCACAGACTTGATCCATGGCCACAGTCCCACTGACCATCCCATCCTGTGACAGACGACTACGGCGCGCTCGAGCCAGCCATCAGCGGTCAGATCATGGAGCTCCACCACGACAAGCACCACCGCACCTACGTCAACAGCTACAACGCACAGCAGGAGAAGATGGACGAGGCCATCTCCAAGGGTGACATCAAGACCCAGATCTCCCTCCAGCCTCTGATCAACTTCCACGGAGGTGAGTTGCACTTGCACTTCGAGACCAAGAAACAGCGTGTTCAGCAACAGGCTATCACCTGAACATGTGAGATCCGTCGCTGACTATATAATTCATTCAGGTGGCCACACCAACCACACCCTGTTCTGGGAGAACCTTGCGCCAAAGTCTGCCGGCGGTGGTGAACCACCATCCGGCGCGCTCTCCAAGTCCATCGATGCGCACTACGGCTCGCTGGACAACCTCAAGAGCCAGTTCAACACCGCTCTAGCCGGCATCCAGGGCTCTGGATGGGCTTGGCTCGTGCAGGATGTCGCGACTGGAGCCATCTCGATCCAGACCTACGCCAACCAGGACCCTGTCGTTGGCAAGTACAGGCCGATTCTTGGAATTGACGCCTGGGAGCACGCATACTATCTGCAGTACCAGAACCGAAAGGCAGAGTACTTCGGCGCCATCTGGGACGTGATCAACTGGAAGGCAGCCGAGAAGAGATTCCAGTAGAAGATGGTTGATCTGCATGGTTGGAGATAGCTGTAAATTACCTGCAATGGCAAACGTCGGACACAATTAATTTTTCTTATTTCTGGACAAATATAAATGCTATGCTTTTGGAGTTTGCGATTGTTCAAGGCTTCGATCGAGCTAGGAATGTTTCGTTTGAAGAGGTACAGCTACGATCATCTTTGGTATTTGATCTTCTACTGTGTCTCGACACAATCTGGCATTTGATAAACTCGTTTTAATGGCAAGTAGGTATCGCACGTGCTGGGGGCAAGCGAACGGAAGCCATGCACAAAGCGAGTCTGACTAATGATCATGTCTGCACGACGGCAGCTTCAACCGCAATACATCCGACAATATTCCAATCACATACGTCCTGACGTCGTGATGACAACCGAGCGAGAAAGCTCCAAGAGTTCTGAGACCGAGGTTATGTATGCAAATCAACAAAGTGTACCGCATCCTCCACCCCACCTACATGTATGCTCCATTGTTATGTACGAGTTCGTATAGTACATCCATGTAGATGGAGATAAATAGAGGTCGAGTCGCTGAGTACGTCTTTGAATCTGCTCGACCTTCAAAGCGTCTGCTACAACATTGACGAAACGATGGCACAGCAGGTTCCAGACTTTGACGAACTGCCGAGGCTCGACGATGGCACGCCATGTGCCTGGGGAGGTAGGTTTAGAGGGTTGAAGGCTTCATCATGAAGACAAACCGTCGAACTGATCGTCGAACAGTGTTTGACAAGGACGGGGAAAAGGATGTGTTCGGTACTCTGAACCTTCTCACGCCGGAAGTGATCAAAGCAGCATACTCTGAGCTCCGTGATGGCGTGTCCGTGTCGCTGAATTGGCCCATTGGAGCAATCAAGACGCCAGGTTTCGATCGCAAGGGTCTGGCACATAAGGTCCTTTCGTTTATGGACTCGCCGTTACCGACGCACGCGTACGACGACGAGGTCGAATTCAACACGCAGTGCTCCAGCCAGTGGGATAGCCTCTGTCACTTCCACCACCAGCCGACAGCAAGCGGCTACAACGGGACGAAGACGAGCGTACAGGAGCTGATGCAGGCTCGCGGCGATGGAAACCCGCCGCCTTCCAGGATTCCCACTCTCGAGCACTGGCACTCCAGGGGCGGCCTCGTGGCCAGAGGCGTCTTCATCGATTACAAGAAGTACGCTGACGAGACGGGCATCTCATACAGTCCGTTTGATTCCCACACCTTCACCATAGAGGAGATAGAGACCATTGCCCGGAGACAGGGCGTCGACTTCCGCCCAGGGGATGTGCTTATCATCCGCTCAGGCTTCACCGAAGCTCTGGAGGGTAGAACAGACGGCCAGCAGCAGGAGTTGATGGCTTCCAACAGGGCGTGCGGTGTAGTCGGTACGCCCGAGTCGGCCAAGTGGTTCTGGAACAAGCATTTCGCTGCCGTCGCTGGAGGTGAGTCCATCATCAAGTCCAAGTCCAGAGCACCCTTCCCGTCACACCATCATCACCACTTACACCTCCTCCACCTCCACCACCTCCTCCTACTCCTACTCCAGCTGCCCCACTCTGTGACCGCTCCCTACTTTCGTGTTCGCGGTGGGTTTCCTGACTTCACGGTCTATGAGTAGATATGATAGCCTTCGAACGCGCTCCGCCGGTTCTGCCGGATGGCAGTGAGGGTAACATCAGCAACCTCGTCCTGCACCAGTACTTCCTCGGCTTGTTCGGCATGTCCATCGGTGAGCTCTGGGATTTGAAGGCGCTGAGCGAGACCTGCACCAGGCTCAACCGTTACAGCTTCCTCCTCACCAGCTCACCACTGAATGTCCCCAGCAGCATCGGCAGCCCACCCAATGCGTTGGCACTGTTCTAGGCGGGGATACCGATCCCGAGGTTTATGGTGTCAGTTAGAAGGCGTGCAGCTGACTTACTGTAGGCAGGTAAGAACTTTGAGGAAGGGTAGTGTCTTTAGATAGGTGTTTAGAGGATTGGATGAACTTTATCAAACTACCTACCTGTCTGCCTGCCCACAAGCATATTATTAAGGTATGTAATGTGAGAGACTAGCCGTCACAGCATGAGGAAACGATCCACGTCCCTTCGTAATTCCTGCAATGTAACCAGTTGGCTGTGTTGTAAGATTTTCGCCGTCGTAGGGATCTGCAGATGCTCAGGTCCCTGCGTATCGTGCTGGAGTGCATTGTCGGTTCTTACAATGGTGGATGCAACAAATCGGCGCTTTCCTGCAGTATGCTTTTCTATAGTTGACACCCTGCAGCTTTCCGTTGCCAGGTTATGATGTATTTGAAGATGGGATTCTGTGCGACCATTGGGTTCGAATTTGGCTTTGGTTTTGGCTTTGCATGCAGGAAGGAGATGAGGTTCCGAAATGGTCGGAAACCGCTTGCTCCAACAGATACCCACACTACAAAGCATTGTGAATTCAGACGGTTTCGACCGGATGTTGCTGCAAAGCCAGATCCACCTGGCTGTTCCACTCTGTTCTCAACAATCCCCACGAGTTGTAGATTGACATTCTGCAATGCTGAGTTTTCGCACGTATGGCAAGGGTTGTTCGCCGCATCGACGGACACCGTATGAATGTGCTTCCCTACCTAGTTCATTTGGGTTATCGACGTCATCAATTCGATAGGAAAGAAGCTCAAGGATCATGTAGATATACATAACTAGTCCTTCATGAGCTACAGTCTACATGCCTCTCCCTGTGTATCCTGTTTGCCCAGCTTTTACGCCCTAGATAAGATGAAAACTAGCCTTTCGCCCAGTGGTTGGCAATGCTTCATGAGACTTCTGACCGACGTCTTCAACCAGCTCGACATCTGATGGCTTACCTGTGGAAGACGTTTGCCTGATCGTTTGGAATATCAGGTCGACCATATATGCAAATGCAACCATAACAAATCATTGGCAATGAAACGACGACATCTACGACTGTCAGCATAGGTGGTACCCCCTTAAGGTGGCCACATGATCAGCCGCTCTAAGTATACAGGTGCACAGTCTCCTTGCCAGGCATTTGTAGGTGATGGTATGGCCTAGTGAGGGTGAGGTCATACGACACCGCTTCCATGATATATCTTTCTCATCCTACCACCTAGGATCCATAGTACTGTGCTTGTGCTAGGCCGCGGTAGAGTCCCACAAACAAAGATGTATCTGATCTGTGCGAACGAAAAAGCCACGCCGTCAACATGCGTTGAAACGCCCGGTGCCTCCATCGATGAAAGGCATATGAATCAGGATCGCTGCAATCATCATGAGATGCATGATGCTGCCAAGCGACGTTGGGCACTCGATGGCCGTAGCCTCTATCATCTCGTTGTATCGTACTCCAGCGATGTCGTTGTAAGACGTGTAAAGATCACTGATTCGGAGATATTCGCCAGCTGGATATGGGGTATCCGGTATGCTTGCAGTGGTTTTCCCACCCAGACTAGCCTAATGCGGCGCACCAACCGTGATATATCGAATGAGACGCATATCGCGACCCGATAGCGGACTAGCGCGTACATCGTGGCAGTGCAAAAACACCCGACGTCATTGGGCGAGACAAACGCGGTCTCACATCAACAACTCCAAGTTCGCCTTCGTTTGCGGCTTCATCAACGACACATTTTTCACCTCCAGTACCCAGTACAATCCTCGTCTTCCACCAGAGCCGTCACCAGTCCGGCTTGTCGCTTTACCCCCCTCCCATCACTTCGGCTTCCTTGCAGTCGCCTCTCGTCACCTGCCTCTTTGGTGCGGGGACACAGTAGCAATCTGCTTCCACACTCCTGACGTTTCCAACCGTGAAAAATGAGCGCAAGTGAGTTTCCTTCCTTTGTATTTCTCTGTTATCAAGACTGGGTATAGCTGCTTAGTTGGTAGCTTGGCGGTGGCATTGGCACTCGTGCGCAGCTACAACCAGCCTACTCATCACCCCAATCAACCGCGCCAGACGCTATCAACAATCTGGCGACAACCACCTGCTCATGAACGGTTGAGAATCTTGCCATTTGTGCTTGTTATATCTCTTTCGCTCGCACCACGGCTGCCAGTCTCGAATCCTCTGCCCATTCCATTCAGTTTTACTGCTTAGCCTGCGCCGTACTCGCCACCTGATACTGAGCGTCTTCTCGGCGGTTGATGCGTGAATACGAGCTTGGGAAAGGAAAGTACTGATAGGTCGTGTTCGTCATCCAGGCAAACTTCGAAGCAAGCTCCATCTCAGAGCGCGCACGCTCAGCGGACAATTCCCCAGCAGGAGCACTACGATGGCGTCGACAGGGACAGGCGATAGCAACGAGCACACGCCACTCATCAATCACGCCCCCACTAGTATATCGCACGAGACTGGCCTTGCGTCCGCCAACGGTGCCATCTCCAAGTATCAAGAGGATGAAAGGCCATGGGTCCGGCTTCCGTTCAACTTCCTGCGCCTGACTTGGTTGACTTTGGCGAGCAACTATGTCAATGTCCTGCTGGTCTTTGTACCTGTCGGAATCGTGCTCGGTGCTTTGGACATCAACCCGACTGCCATTTTCGTCATAAACTTCCTTGCCATCGTGCCATTGGCGAGCCTCCTCAGTTTTGCAACCGAAGAATTGGCCGCTAAAGTCGGTCAGACACTTGGTGGACTGCTCAATGCTACATTCGGCAATGCTGTTGAGCTCATTGTAAGTCGAATCATACCGGCCGTAATTTTACAGCAAGTCCTTACCTCCACTAGGTTTCTATCATTGCCCTCAGACAAGGCCAGATCCGAATTGTTCAGGCCAGCATGCTTGGCTCTGTGCTCTCAAACATTCTGCTCGTCCTTGGATGTTGCTTCATCGCATCCGGTGTGCGTCGAAATGAATCGACGTTCAACGAGACTGTTGCAAGCACCATGTCATCGCTTATGGCTGTCGCAGCGACTTGCTTGGTCATTCCCGCCACCCTCTACGCCTCTCTTTCAAACGGCAAGGTGTCTGACAAGGACTCCAACATCCTCATTCTATCTCACGGCACGGCTATAATCATGCTCATTCTCTATTGCCTATACCTCTTCTTCCAGCTGAAATCCCACGCCCAGCTGTTCGACGCCGAGGCACAGGAAGGTGAAGAAGACAACGAACCCGAGATTCTCGGCCCAGTCGCTGCGGGCATATGCCTTGTCATTGTGACGGTATTGGTTGCACTGTGCGCAGAGTATCTTGTCGACAGTATTGACGCCATCGTCGAAGAGGCCCACATCTCCAAGACTTTCATCGGCCTCATCTTGCTCCCAATCGTCGGCAACGCTGCAGAGCATGTGACTGCCTGTGTAGTGGCCTACAAGGACAAGATGGATCTCGCGATTGGTGTAGCAATCGGCTCTTCCATGCAGATCGCCCTCTTCGTCACTCCATTTCTCGTCATCCTGGGCTGGATCATCGACCAGCCCATGACCCTCCACTTCCAGGGCTTCGAGACGGTCGTCTTCTTTCTCTCTGTTCTCGTCGTCAACTATCTCATCCAAGATGGCAAGAGCAATTACCTCGAGGGTTGCATGTGCCTTGGCACATACGTGATCATCGCCCTGGCTTTCTACGTTTATCCTGATTCCGCCGGCGATATCTCCAGCGTCGTCCAGCACTTCTTCGCCAACTAATAAGGTTTGCACTCTTTTCGCGTCGGGATGCTCGCCTGAGGTGCTACCGGATCCATGTATTATATCGTCCGCGGAATTGGCAAGTTCTTCTCTGGTCTCCTACACCTTGCCACTAACGACTGTGATCAGCGATCGAAAAACTTAATGATGATGGAAAAGTTCTGGCAGATTGGACCGAGGCCCTCCACAGTGTGTTGTTCTGGCTGCAGGTGCCCAGGAGCCTCGCCAACCTGTGGCGTTGGCCTCCTTCATTTCACTTCATGTATTCTTATGTCTTCTTACACGGGAGACCTTTCAAATGAAACAATCCGATATGGAATTGGCCGTTTTGTACATGTCAGACCCGAGAGATCGTACCGTAAGCAGGTCCTTGTTGATTTGACGCGCCAATTTCAGTTCTGTGTTTTTGTACCGATTTCCTACAGTTTACGAACCCAACAGGTAGCCATCGTCCTCGGCGAGAAGATGGCCAGCAAAGTTCACTTTATCAATCGCCACGGGTCGGCCGCGACCCTTCGTGGGAACAGCTTCAGCAGAATGCCTCACATTCCCCCTTCTTTTCCCATAATAGCGCATATCTCAGACGGGAAGAATTTGGCTCACCAGAGGTAAGTACAAGGAGAAACCATAAGGGCAATCAGAAGATCGCTCCTCTGTTGGTCCATTCAACCTCGTTGATGAACCCTCAATGCCAGAGGTAGAACGTCAAGAGGCGCTCGTCAGTATCGGTATCAACATTAGAAGGCTCAGACGAAGGACGGTGATCGCTTCTCAACCCGTTTACTTGTTGCGAGCGCTCGTATCATGTTGATTCTAACCACCCTTAGCCTTATCGGCAGCGAGCTGGTGGTCGTCGTCGTCGGACTCTGTGCCTTGTCGGCGATGACGAGCAAAACAAGGCCAGAATACTTATCTGCGGCTCGCCGGCTGGTCCAGCTTTCTAGTCCGGTAGGGCTATTTTTGGGGCAAACGGTGTCAAGGGTTAGATAGCCGGGCCAGGAGGCTATCATGGGAGAGACTGATACCGACTTTTGGTCCTTTTACACATGGTGGCTAAGAGCAACGAAAGGAATGTCTCCACCCGACACAAAACAGGGTCTTCGACAATCCTCGAACCTAGAGTGCATTTCTTGGATATCGTGCTTTCTTCTTTACCTCGCAGCGACGGATGCGTAGCGCTGTGTTTGCTCCAGGCAGCGCAGGTGGTGGAGAGGGGCCCTGTCCAGCAGCGATTCGTAGTTGAGCATTGTCAAACTGGAAGGATGCCGGAAACCAACATTTCCCGTCCCAGCTCTCGCTATAGCGCAGCCGCTTTCAGGCAAGGCCCGAACATGTCGTCCGTCTGGCTTCCGACGCCATCGCATTGTTCCTTGTAATTTGTTGTTTGCGTATGGCGAAGATCGAGTGGATCAGTAAACTTACATTCGATTGACTGACTGGCTGACTGTCTGCCCTTGCTGTCACATCAAGCGTCTCCTGAGTTCAGCTGCGCAAGCTGTCATCATCTCCACTTTGGGATGCGCTGGTAGCGTCAAGGGACTGCCTCGCATCCATCCTGCCTCCTGTCACATCTCGGCCCGTTCGTGGGTGGAGAACCGGAACAAAGCTCGCAGATGTCAAGAGGGATGCTGAACGAGTTCAAGGCGTCGGAACCGAGGTGTGCACCATCGATATGGTGAGGAGGGTTGCAAATCAGACCAATCCCAGAGCTGAGGCAGACGGGATCTTACTTTTCTGCCTCCAGTAAGAGGAGATTGGTCTGCCTTTTTCTTTTCAAAGCGACACCCAACAGGCTCGCTTGCAGCGAGCTCTGTGGTCTGATACTCGGAAGGAATCAGGAAGATCTGAGGTGACAATTAGGCTTCGATGGGCCGCGAGCCTGGCGGATTCATATTTACGATCACCTTGCAGTCGACGCATGCGAAATCCCGCCCTGATTTATCTAGTGCAGGGCATGGAAGAAGTGATTGGATGGAGATCGATGGGAAAGGTGTGGGAAAGCCATGCCAACAGACTCCACACATCCCGCGCAGCTCACCTGATACGAAAACCACTCTAAAGCGCGAGGATCGATGAGCTTCATCACGACTTACACTGTAGATGTTACGGGAGCATCTGAGCCGCTCCCAGATCCATCCAGCCCATCAGATAGAGACACTTGTCCAGTTGGCCAGACTAGCGCTTGAAGGTCAGATCTGCGCCTGTCAAGATAAGGTTCGTCTAGAGTAGTACACTTGACGTTTTGCACCGTCAAGTGGTCATCAGGATGTGCAGTAGAGTTGGTGTTCATCGTTGCAATCGGATTGCGCACGACAAAGTTTCATACCGTTATGTGATCTGCTTGTGGGCTGTCATACTAAGGCAATCCCGAACCCAGTTGTATACCCACCTGATTAGATATTGCAATTGGCGTTCATTTTGTTAGTCCTTCTTGAATACGACAAGCCTGGGATCGTGGATCGCGATCGTTTCAGCAATGGTAGTGTAATGGAGCCATACTTGACATATGGCGAATACTCATCTCGGTTGTGTACGTCCTTTCGTAATGGAGTGCGGCAACAAAACTGTGGATCTTGTGATTGAGATAAGAAGGTAAAGAAAGCAGACTATTATATTCTCGGATGGATGTTTATGTAAATGCCTCCTGTCAAAGTGATGAGGCTTGATGTAGCAAAGCAGCCACTGACAAACACAATGGGCGTCAGAGCTGATTCGAAGGCCACCTTTGCGAGGCGATTGTTCATGGTGGGTGATTGAAATGATGCCATGAGTCGATCCAGAATCCTCTCAACTTCAGATCCTGTTGAGCCTCATTCTAGATCGTCCATGTTCAACCTCTTGGTGGCTTGAGGAAGTCTTGCACTGTCAGTCTATTCGATACTGTCTGCTCAGTCACCGAATTACCAATCAGAGCGAGAGCAGGAGCGCAGAGGACATGTCGGGCCTATTTGAGGATGTCCCATTGCAGACTACAATTGCGCCTGCGATCCATGAATATACGTGGGCATACCGGGCTCTATCGACCAACCATCCATCGAGTGCTTCCAACGGCTCCCTGAAAACCAAATACACGAGCCGGGATTTAGTGCCAGTACAATAGTAGCCCTTGCATCTTGCAACGCGATCGAGAAACGCTTGGCGATGCCTAACATGAATCCCCATTGAGATCCCGATTGGATTCGGTGTTTCCTACAATCAGACCGAAGCCTGAGTCCACATGGAGGTTGTTATTTTCGACGATGCAGGCATCACATAACGGTCAGAAACATATCACGGCTCGGAAATGAGCGATAGATAGCAACAACACAACAGCAAGAGAATCCCCAAGATGAACGAGAACACCGCATGGTTACAAACCCACAACCAGCACAACGGTTCGACCGAAGTCGGTCGGAAGTCGCACCGCATTTAACCACAGCAGCGAAATCCCGTCTCGAACCCGATCGGTCTCCACTCGCTACAGGCCAAGGAATGCAGCAATCAGTCCACATGTAAAGAAGCTGTAAGACCATGATGTAGGAAGACGGGACAAGACCAGACGACAAAACAACCCAAGCGGGCGGCACGGCCACATACATACCTGGCCGACTCCATCTATATCGCGAAGGATCTAACGAGCGACAGTGTTGCGGAACATTGACCTCGACCTGCCAAGGTCATCCGCCATGAAGGGACGGGGGGGAAAAAGAATGGAGAATCGCGTGTCTGGGCGGCTGGGCGAGGGATTCAGTCGATATGAATTAGGTGTGGGTTTTCATCTACTATTTCTCTGGGCGCGCTCGCTGAGGGATTCCCACGTGCGCCTGCGTTCATAACGGTTAATGCATCCCTGTCTGACAGCGACCCGGTGGCTTCGACACACTCCGGTAGGTACGTCGATACTGGATGGTGTTACTCGACGCCTTCACGGTCTCGCTGGGATCGAATCGGGATGGGAAAGCTGTTCACTCACAATTCTGCTAAGTTTCTCCCGGAGCGGAGGTGCATATGCCTTCCTGGCCTGAAACGTCTCATGTGCGTGTGAGTCTTGCATGATGGGATTCGCAATCTTTCCACCATTCCTCTTCTCCCCCCTCCCCCTCCCCCCCACACGGTTCACATTTACAAGCCGACTTCGCTGGAGGAGGAAAGCGGAGTACGGCGATACGTATTGACGACCACGCGAGTTGATGTACTGTACCTACTTTGGACTTTTACGCGAAGGACGCACAGGAGGCATGTAAAAAAAAGGCCTATATCCCATTCCTCCCGGGATGGGACAGGGATGAGAGCTATACCTGCTCTTCCCGCACCCCTTTGCCCTCCCAAATGACCACCGTACAGTCTCACCCTACCGGACTATGAGCTCAATCCTGCTATTGTATCGTCCTCGTGAGGATTGAGCGGCGCACGCGATAGGATTGAGTGCATGGCAAGGTATGGCATGCCACGAAACGATCCTGTGATCCACATTGAAAGGCGGGTAGCCTCGTCATGCGTTTAACGCCACTCCCACCAAGGCAAGTTTTCGAAAGTGGTCTGGAACTTCATCGAGAAACAAGCCACAACAAGGAGGATGACGTTTGAATGGTATGCTTCCTTCCCGTCCTTAGCTGTGTTTGTGGAAGAACACTTTTGTTCCATCGCTAGAGACTGGGCTGGACTAGCCCTTGGTTATAGAGGTAGCCTGGAGACAGCCTATCGATTTTGAAGCCACATATACGCCAGTCCGTAGGCCAATTCCGTCCAGTCTGCACAGTCTACGACGGTCGGTCGGTCGTTCAACCTTACACAAAAACGCCACGCTACGCCCCCGCCATACCACGCCACAGCGTCTCGTCCGACCGCCGCCTGATCACGACGCATAGATAGGGCTCGAAAGTACAAGGCAGTCATGAGTCGGTCGACTTTGTGGCGTTGGCCTTGCATCCTCCGGTTCTTTCTAAGCAGACCGTCTGTCAGAGTTAAAGGCGTGGAGTTGAGCGGGTCTAGGCGTGTCTCAACCTTGCGAGGGACATATTAGGGTTCGAAATTGGAAGATAAGACCGATCTCCCCAACAAGACGGAATGCATTATCTGTAAATGTTCGATGAGAGCCATAAGGGAAAAGGAGCGAAACGCTGAGTAGGACCACCACTTCGAGACCCCTTACTGTCGATGTAAGGGAAGCGAGGCGCGGCACCAGGAATCCTCCTTCGATCAAGGGTTGGGACATTATAGATGCCTTTTCGTCCACGTCGCCGTCATCATATTCGTAGTGGCCTTGCTGTCAATGTCGCTCTAGGAATGGAAATATGGGTGCGCTAGAATGCGAAGGGCAGTATCTCCGTACCGTGTCCGCAATACCTCCTACCACTGAGCGACACAACGCAAGTTCCGACAGGGAGTGACAACCTTGAGCCTTCTAAGGTTCCTACCAATGTAGTCACGAACGGCACGCTCGCCCGCGAAGATGCGTATTTGCATCTTCCTCATGCGCCATGTAAGTGCGTTCCTGCAGGATTGGGGGGGAACAGCCCAGCCCAGCCAGACATGCGAGGCTGAACGGGCATTTTCCTCGTCCATACAGCGCACATGATAACGAAACGCTTGGTACGTAGGACAATACATGTACCGTTCTCCTTCTTCGCGCTCGTTCTCTGAAGCATAGGATTGAGCCCTCTAAAGGATTATTAGATCGTGGGAGTGGACCCTCTGATGCAGATGATCGGGATTCAAGGCCAATCTTCTATCATGAAGGCAGGGACCATCAAGGCAGAGTCCAGAGCGTGCCACAAAAGCTAGATCGACCGGAAAGAGTGGAAAGGGCTGGATGTAGGTGGCTTACTCATGGTCTCTCTGCTCATCAACAGAACGTAGATGGCCGTCCCGACGAAATTGGATGGCGTAGTGTAGTTGGTCGTTCCCCCCAGAATGTGAATGTTGCCATCTCGATCGCTCGGAGATGAGGGACGTATACGGCGGACGTCTTCGTTCTGAATAGCCGCAGCTGCGCAGCTGGGACACAACATACAATAAGAGATATAACCTTTGACTCTGCAGGATAAGGCCAGGAGCAGCACGTGGCTATAGCCCTACCCACTGCCCAAGGTGGAGATATCATTGCCATCTCGGCCAAAGAAAATCGATATACGTAGCCACTTCCAATGTACAGTATACTGACGGTGCAGTTAGAGTACATACATGTGGCAATATCCACATACCCAACGCTTACCCCCAAGCCCGAGGGTGACATCAAGCAGCCAAGGCCCAAAGCACGGTGATATCGAAGCCTTCACGGTCCTGATAGCCAGGAACTAAGCCCATCAAAGGCAGGGCACGGCTGTATAGACGGAAGAAGATATTCCCCTACCGCTATCGGCCTAGTGAGCCGGTCACTTAGCTGAATATAGAGAGAAAAGAGCGAAATGGCGAATAGGGGAACTGGGGGACGAGAAGCTCGCTGGATTTGCTGCGTGAGGGAAGTGAAGAGGTGGGCTCGCAGATAGGCACGTCCATTGGTAGAATGTAGCACAGTAATGCGGCAGGCACGCCGTTACCAACCACATTCTCCACCACGCAAGCATTGTCCAGTCTATAGTACAGTATATCGATTCGCTGAATTGCCCCTTCAGGCCCTTCAGGGTACGTATAGGCCGAGGCACTCCAGCGACCTGTTCCTAGTTGAAGCACGTATGGTCATTGGAAGGGGATTATTGGCGACGAGATTTTTGAGTGCCAACGTGTCACGTTGGTCCGTCGGTCAGAGACCGGAGGCACGGATCTGCTCGCCATTGAAGACTTATATCCATCCCAGTCCTGTTGTAGATGCGCCAAGACTTCGGAAACAGCATTAAAAAGATCAATAACAGTAGTAGGAACACGGCTTCAACAACCGTGGGTCTGACCGACTTGGTAAGCGCAACAAACTGAGGCTGCTGCTGATGAGAAGACATCAGCATGATAGTATCACCGCAACGTTTGTGCCTGATCGTTGGACTCAATGGATAGACCACAGCGCTGGCATTACGAATAGAGAGGTAACCGGCAGGGTCCACAGCTCGGTCAATGGGGGTGGGTGGGGAAGGTATGGAGAGGCAGGAACAGAGGCAGACTGAATGGGCTGAAAAGAATTGGAAGGGTTGGAATATTCTAGCGGCGCGGTGACGGACATGCTGTGCCGTAGTCCGGATTCAATGCACAATTGTCTGCCCTGCCAAATGGATATTGATTTCGAAGAAAGGCGGGTCTGTCAGCTGGCTAGACGGGCCTCTGTGCTTTGTGTCTTGCCCTTGTGACGTACGAATTCGACAGAGAAGGGTTTGCTCATTCGAGTGGAAAGAATGGGTCCTGATCCTGTGTGCAATATGCATCACAGCATTACCCGAAATGACTGAAGCCCTGCATTGCTCTGCGATCAATTCAAGCGTGTTGATATGACTTAGGGCAAGGTTACTCAAGAAGTTGGGGCTCGGTCCGTAACAAAAGATTAACGAAAGCGGAATCGAGCTTGGCACGCTTTTTGGCCCAGTGACCTCTTGGGGTATTACTTAAGTTGGTGCCATTTTACAGAGGTCATTGGCCAAACGTCGAGTGGCTTTACGTTGAAGGACCACCCACAAGCAACAGGCAGACCGCGAAAGAAGCATCCGGCGTCAAATCTAGTAGTGTTGCCAAGTCTTGCACTTTGAATCCCGTTCAGTTGGGGTTTGCAGTCCAGCTTCTGGGTGTTTTGCATAGAGGCGGCCATTAAATTTCTAGTACACTTATCTCAGCTAGTCCAGCGACTGCTGTCAAGCGAGGCCGGTGTACAGCCGGATCGGCGCCAGGGTCGGACTTTCTATGCCTGTCGTTCTTGATGCTTGCTGGCTATCGTTGCCATCGGTCGTCGGTCGACGGTCGACGGTCGTCGTTGCTGCAGCACCAGTGCTGGCTCCACGGGACTATAGGACCAGCCATTGATGACCAGCCATTGATGGCCAGCAAAGTGAGAGGCAGGGAATGTGACCTCGGCGCTTTCCAATCTACCGGTGCTGCTAAGGCGCACCGACTCACATATGTCGAAATTTTGATTTCGAGGCAGGGAGAAAATGGGCGTCGGTCTACAGGGCAGTAAGTGGTTGATCTTGCGACTACTGTATCGCACGGCACTACTATGCCTTGCGACCTGCTCGAATCAGAGCTTGATCGGCGTGCGTGGGATGATCGACGAATGCGGCAGATGTGGCGTTCCAGGATCCGGTATCGAAGCCTCAACCGGTCCAAGGTCACAGTGGATGTTCCCCGTAAGTGAAAGCTTGTGGCTTTTATGCCAGTCAAACCATCAGTCACGCAAAAGTCATCCTTCACGATGGCAGAGACGCAGATATATCTTTTGGTGGAAGGCGATACATTGGAAGTGAGGGCGGGAAGGACACGGCGCGGTCCGTAGCGGGAAACTTCGGAAAACCCGCTGATGGATAAGATCAATGGAGTACAATCAGTCACGGCAGCGGCTTTTCCCAGCACGAAATCACAGCTAATCCTTCCCGCTTAACCGTTGCGTCCAGTACGGTCTGTCCAGGTTCATTTTCCTTTAATTTTTTTTATCCCGCTGGATCAGAATCCTTTGGGCGATCTATAGCGTCGGTCTCTGTGTGTCTGCATCTGTGCCGTCTATCCTGGCCTGGCCATTTCTTTTTGCCGCCGCTGCCCGCCGCCAATCTCTGCGACATCCAGGGCATCCTCGCAGCCGCGCTGTGTGGCTTTGAAGCGTGGTAATGCAGTAAGGTATACTGCGGTGCTGCAGCGCGGTAGTCTATGGCCCGTCTGGCTCCATAGCTAGGGCTCTTGACCAGGGAGTTTCGACCAGGAAATAGGCTGGGGTTGTCGTCCTTTCGGGCCTTCTGCCGGCAAGTGGACGAGAAATGGATGACGTTCTGCCGCTGCAGGTGAGAACAAATGAGGCATTTCGAGAGAAGCCAGCTTCCCTTCTCGCTCAACTGTCAGGGGGTCACTATGGCGATCATTCGTGGATGCTTACACCTGAGCAACGGCTGGGGTAGACTACACTATGGATGCAAGCCTGAGCTGATGGTATCACCTTGCTGTGGAATTTACGATGATATACGCTGGCGATGGTAATGACGACAACCACAAGCCGGAACAACAAACCGTGACAGCCGATTACTATTCACTTGCTCCTGCGCCCAGAGCCCCAGACTGGTAGCGTGTATAGCTCCAGAGGGGACGGGAAGGAGGAAAAGGTAGGATGGGAGGGGGTTGCTAGAATGGCATGGCAGGGGAGAAGGTCAGATAGGATGGAGGGTTCGGATAAGATCCAGTTGTCAGGCGACGGATTCGCTGCCGTGTCATCAGCGCTTGGCGTCGCTGGACTGGCTTCCTCCCGTGTCTACAGCTATTATGGAGGTTGAGAGGCGGCAGTAGCGACAATCGTACGTACAAGTACATTGGAGTCACCCTTGACTGGCACGCAAGACTCCAACCACTGGGCATCCTAGGCTGCTAATTTCGAGTCCAGGACGTCTGTACCATGGTGCGGTAATGACAACTCTATATACCACCGGCGGTAGTGGCTGGAAGGACGGACTGGAAATAGATGGTAGAGTACAAGAAGACTTCTCGACTAGGTGCTTTTCGTTACAGGTGAGGAGGATAAGGCATTGAATATTGGGTGAGGTCGGGAAGTGAAGCGTCGCTACCATGTCATATCCAAGTTGAAGAATTTTCCCCATGGTAATAATAGCATAGCCATCGACGCCCGTCGCTGCGGATTCCAATGGCTTACCAAACGACTCACGTCAGGGGGAGCAGACTCTGATATCATGATAGAGCACCGTTACTACCATCTGGCCCGAGCAGAGATGTTCGTCGGTGAAGCCTCCAGATCGAGCTCGTTCCAGTAAGGAGGATACTCCGGACAGTTCTTGGGCTTGGCTCAACTTGCGCTGTCTTACCTAAACTTGCCACTGCCATCGGAATCGATTACAGAAGTAGACCACGGACCTCGCTGTAGGATGGAATTGCAAGATGACGGGAGTAAGTTACCTAGTGAGAGCAGTGATGAACAAGACAGAATCTGAGTAGAAGGCCGAGACACTACAGCTAATCTCATCCAGCAGGCCTTCTCTAATGATCCTTCGCAGCAACTTCTCAGGAGCCTCTTGCAAGGACTTCATCCAGGGCAAATTTCACAGGACAATCTCATGGAAGGGTCTCCAAACCGATGCGGCTGCTCCAACAGATACTGCTCCTGCCGGGTAAGTACCCTTGCCGCCGTAGCCAGTGTGAGTAGGCACTGTATAAGCTGGAGGTCGTAGGACTAGAGGTGCTAGCCGCGTAGCATCGTCCTCCACTCCATCGCTAACCCCAATGCGTCGATGACAATTGTCGTCGGCCTGAATGGATCAGGAAGGATGGCTCTAGGACGTGTTTGGGGTGGTCCAGCAGAGTGGGTCGAAGGATGTGCCGAGGAACTTTTCGGTTTTCTGCGACAATACCACTCAGCGCTCACCCCTGGCAGCGGCAGCAAGCAGCAGTCATGGCCGTCTCGTCACCATCATCATCACCACCACCACCACCACCACCCCATCCATCATCAGCATCATCATCATCGTCACCGTCACCACCACCGGAGCGGATGTACTGTACTGTACTGAATTGTACTCTACAGCTACAGTAACGCCTCATTCTCACCACGCTACACTATACTACACCACAGCATGACAATACTGTACAGTGCAGCACAGCACAGCAGAGGACAGGACAGTATACAACGCATCCACCCACCCCGTAACCATGCTCCACCACACCACACGTCCTCTACCTCACCCAGCAGGAACACCAAGAGGCCCACTCGGGCTTCCTCCTGACCCATTCCTGTTCACCTTTGCTGTCCCGTCCCATCCTGGTCGGCTCGAATCCAGTCAATCCTACTCAACCCAAAACCCAGCCTGACCGGCACTGCTCGTCTATTGCTAGTGTACGAGTGGCCGCCGCTACCACTACCACCATCCTCACCCCCCCGATCCCCTGTCAGTCCTGCAGCATGCGCAGGTGGATCCGCCTGCATGCGTATGCAGATGCGTAAGGAGCTAGCTACTGTAGGGCCCGGGTTGAGCCGCGTCGCGTGTCCGGGATCCATCTGGTCTTTGATCATATTGTATTACCGCAAATGAGATGGTGGAGGAGTGCAGCAATGGGTGGATGGATGGCAGGATGGATGGATGGATGGCGGGATGGATGGATAGATGGATGGGTGGATAGGTGGACGGAGGAAGGTAGGCAATAACACCCTATGCTGTGCGGTACCGTGCAGTGCCATAATCACGTCCTGTAGTGCTATGTCCTGTCGTATCTCGACACCAGACGGCAAGCGGCAGACAGTTAGCAGCGAGGGAGGCGCTCGACCATTGACGTTGGTCAACTCTCTCCATCCATCCTGCACCTTGGTGCATGGCCCACGGTTAACGGTAGGTTATGGATGATGGATGATGGATGAGTATGGTGGAGTGGCGGGTGTTTCTCTTTCCACCTGCCCGTTGGCTTTAATTCCATCGTATAGTCTGCGATACAATACATACATACCATCCTTAGACCCTCGTCCTGTTGCAACAAGGTTTTTCTTCCTGTCATATCCATACAGATCTCCTCCCTCCCGTCTCTAATTCCTTTGATCGATACTCCAGCCTTGTCTTTTGCACTCGCGTGTCTGATCGAAACCGAAGCCACATTCCCTCACGGCCTCTTGTTGAAGCGGATCTTGACTGTGATCTATCCTACCATTTGCTGACGGTCTTCTCCCTGTTCCTCCTCTACCGTACTGCTTACCTTTCTTCCGGATCATCCTTTGCTGCAACTACAGGAACAGATAGACCGACTCCTCACGGGTCCCGTCAATCTCACTCCAGCAGCCCATAGGGCATGCAGTCCGTCTTCTACTTTTAATATATCATGTCTTTCCACTACAGCAACAACAACAACAACAACAGCAACAGCAACAGCAACAGCAACAACACACGATCAATCCATCCCTACGAAAAGACTGGTGGTCCGGCTATGTATGCAAGAGAGATGACTCCTCCACATTCACCCTACCAGGTCAACCTCAAGATCGTGACCCCATCAACATCTCGACTGGACATGCAAACCAAGCTTGCGGTTGGCCACACCTGCCAATCAGCAACCGTCTCACGAGAGCTTCCAATGCCAATCTTGACCAACATCACCAGCTTGGGGCAGGCACATGCAACCCTGGAGCACTGTTTGAACAGGCTGGTGACCTTCACACAACAACAGGGCTCATCACCCAACCAATCGACCTTGACCACCATCCTCGTGTCAGATAGACATTCCAGCTACCTGCCTTGGCTGGAGAGGTGGGAGAGGGCGTTCGCAAACTACCTCTCCGCCGCCATGACCACCATGAAGCCTGACGATGTGATGCGGAGTAGAGTCCTTAAAGCCAACCACCTTCTATGCACGGTCCTTGCTTCGTTCTCCAGCCTTGATCCAGCAGCTTGGGATCGCTTCGATTCCGAGTTCGAGGCCATTGCCGAACTGGCCGGCGCTGTTCTACGTGCAAGACAGGCCCCAGGCTCACCTTCACCAAAAGACCAGCCAAATCTGAGCCAGCCGAGCGTTGGGCTTGGCATGGGTGTAAGCGAGCCACTCTACAGTATGTCAGCCCATCCTCACCTCACTTCACTCACCCAGCCCCCGCAGGAAGAAATGAGTATTTCTTGTAAATCAATGCTGATGTATATCTAGCCATCATTGCCCGTTGCAACAACGCAAAAATCAGAAGCCTAGCCATCGAGCTGCTCACCAAGTATCCTGTTAGCAACAGCCTCTGGCAGTCCGCAGAACGTCCTTTGTCTGACACATGGAACCTCAAAATTCCTTCGTCTGCTGGCCATTCGACTCAGCCCAGCCCTAACTCGCCCAGCTATGGATCCTCTGCGATAGACGCTGCTCACCTTCGCCGTCTTGACTCGGGCTCCAAGGTTTCTTCTCCTGTCGTGTCAACTGCGAGCTGGATGACCCAGACTCCTTCGACTACTGCAATGCAGCCACTTATGCAGAGACATTCGCCTCCCAGTTTTTCTCAGCAGTACCCACAGACACCAGTGCGGATGGATTCTCGCAAGATCGCCTTGACCTGATACACTTAGTGATGACGAGGATACCTAATGGGTGGAATGTCACCGATTGGAATGTCATCTTCGATAAAAGACCATGTCGAGCTGCAGGATCAACGGAGGTCACAGCGGTGTGGTGCTAATACTCTGCCGTTGTTCAACGCATGAACGGCCTAAGGAATTGTCCCGTTCAATCCTTGAGACGCCAGAGTGTAGATCCGCGTCAAAAGCCTCTTAGGCACAACCGATCAGACGAATAATGTGGAGGAAGAACTGCCGTGGTGGCAATCCTCCAGCATGTGCTGCCTGTCGACCAGCATCATGCTCGAAAAAACTTCCCAACGCGGCCACTTCCACGTGATTCTGTGCTATGGCTAGGCCTTGAATCTACGGCATCGCCCACGAAATATGCAAGACCACCCCTCGCCGGCAAGGGTGGAACGCCGGTCTAGCATCTTCATGTGCTACATACAGGGGTTGAGACGGTGCCTCTCACGAAACCGAGGATGGTATTGGCCCTTTCCTCGATCGGATCCACAATCACCGAGCATACAAACCGCGATGAGGGACTTGCGTAGAGTTTGGGGTGGCGGGTCTTGTTCGAATGCCAGTCTATGATTCGCAGATACTGCGGAACTGGAAGGTCGGGGGTACTACTGGGACGAGGAGTGCATTCCCTTAACCCGAATGAACCTGCACTTTTGCCCCAACGTGAGGCCGAGAATGTGCAGCATGATGCATTCATCCGACGTGTGCCCCGTAGGGACAGCCGCGTTGTGACTCGCCCCCCATTTTCAAAAGGCTAGTTTTCTTATGCGCCTGGGTTGGAGGGACGGATGATTCGTGCGGCGCATATGTGATCGGATGGGACGGGGAAATGAGGGCTGTGGGAAAGGGAAACGGTAAGGGACGCACAACGTAGTCTCTCCAATGAGGCAAACAAAGGGACTGAGTCGGAAGACACGCTTTCCCGCATACTTCCGTGTCTAAGCAATAGTTTATCACGAGTTGTAAAATCTCGCTGCGAAGCACATGGACCCTATCTTAGTCTATCAAGAACAAGCCGTTGTCCTTAGCCCAGCCCTTCTGGTGCAAATGTTCAATGACCAGAAATTCTGAAAATCTACTGAATTTGATCACTCGTCGTCTAGCAACACTCCGGTCACAGCAACGCTGGGTTCCTTCCAAGATTCAGCAATTGGGTTCAATCAAGAGGCGTACAATTCTGCCCATCTAGCCTGTCGTACGGGGAAGAGAGTTCGTCCGTTTTTGGACCGAACTCGTGACTAGGAACCTATTATTGGGACAGGTAAAGCGACCAAGCCAACACAGGGACTGTGGCAAGAGACAACATCTTTCTCGCTGGCTACCTCGCGCTATTGTTACGACCAATTTCGCCTCACTTCCTCCTACATCGGTAGACCGATGCCGCTACACAGACCAAACGACAACATGTCGTGCGTCCTCCTCAGAGGTACATCCACTACTCTCCCGCAATCAGTCCACAGCGTCCCTCTAATTCGTATGCATCTAGCGTCCGACGAATGTTCTCGGTCTCAAGACCAAGTCTGCCTCAGTTGCCACTACACAATCTCGGCCGCTCATTGACACGAAGACCCTCCTTTCTCTCCCTGGTCGGTCCCCCTGCCTAGCAAGGCCTGTTATCCATGACAGGAAGGCAGTGTAGATGCGCAAGACACGCCAGTCTTTTCCTACGGCAACAAGAGCCTATCCTTTATTCGGACCAGAATCTCGTCGGCGTTATTTTGTGAAAGGTTGAGGTCGAAGTTATGCCTACCTATTTGACTAATTCACTAATTCTCCGGTTGGGTGGCCACTCATCTCGCTATCCAACCAAATGATACGGGTGTGGTGGTGGTCGTGGCGTGGTGCCCCCAACTGCCCTGGTTGGTCCCTGCCTTGGTATACAGCCCTCCGTGATCGACATATCAGGAAGGGAAACGATCTCTATGGCCAGTTCTCATTGCAACGTCTCCTGTTCGACTACGAACGCGTCCCTATCCGCCGACTAAGCTCGCTATCTCGCAGGACCAATGAGGTCTACAGAATAGTTTTCGAAAAATCGAAGTACAGGGCATGCGCATAATCACACGATTGCGACTGAACCTTCCCTGATTTCAGTCGAGGATTCGGCTCTCAAGTCGTGAGGGTTTGAAGAACGGCAATTTCTCCGACAGACTGAGCGATGACCGATGACCGTGGCTGTCAACTGGTTGACCGGCATTGCACATCTCTTGGCAACAATCACACCTGTATTCAACCAGACCTGGGGGTTCCTCGGCTGGCAGTGGGACATGCGGGTCTATCACTCAAACCTTCTACGCTTAATGTGAGCTTCCCTTTTGGTAAGGGGACAAGATAGGTCGCCGGCAATGTGGTGTGTATCTGTAAGGTGGACCCCGCCCCAGCGCACACTGTCTAGGTCTACTAGGTCGACTCTCTCCCTCATCACATAGCATGGTAGGTTATTTTAGGGCTCCTCTGGGACTTCCTTCCTTGTAACGCTTTCACATGATGCTGCGAGTGAGAAGTGCCTACCGATTGACTTTCCATCATCTGGTGAAAGCCAGTGTGGTTAGCGGAACTGATCGTCACTTACATGGTTGACGTAGTATATGATGTATTTCTTAAGCTTGCAGGCTCGAGTGGGAGGTTGCTAGACCACATACTAGGAGGACCTGTCTTGACCGGACTTGAGCAGAGAAAGCTAGAATGATGCGACATATGGCATTCCGCATCGGAGAGAGCGGGTGGAATATCGGGTTCTCCCACCGGGTCCAAAAAAAGACACCGTTAGAGGGCGGGTCAATCTCTATCATCAACATCATCGTCGTCATGCTCACTACTTACCGCCAGCATCTGGATTGTTGCTAATGCAGGTCTGCCATCCCAGCAGAAAGTGGATTTCTTGTCCTCCGTAGGTGCAGATCCTAAGAACTGGCTGTGCCGTACCGAGGTCATCGTCAATAACTCCATTAATAAATCAATAAATCAACCGGCTAGGGAAGTCATTGTTGAACCCGTCTCGACATCTTGCTCGCTGTGGACTTACCATTTTCCGCTCGTCCAAGCAGGTGGGCGTGTCCACGCAAGAAGGTTCAAATGCCGAAAAAGGCTTTTTACCCACCGCCATGCAGTGGGGGACGTGGAGCGGGTTTCTTGCCTAGCATTTCCCACGTCTTCCGGATGACATTTCTCGTTCAGCTCCCGAGCCTAGCGAGACCATTGACGGCTCGTGGGTGGCGTTATAGCCTCCACACCCTCTGTGTGGCATGGTGCATCAGCAACGGGAGCCAATGCTGGTGGAACGTCGCTCGAACGGTGGGGAGGCGTCTATCTCTCCCTCGCCCTCGCTCTCCCTTCCCGCCACCAACAATGGCAGACGAGCCATTCGCCCCATCAGCGAGCGGGACGGCCTGTGGTGGCACGCTTGTCAGGATAGACTTGCTCAAGCAGCCAACCCATGCTCGCATGCATATGTGCCTATCCGCCTGCTTACACTTGGTAGTTTCCCCCACTCAAAGATCAGGAGTTCGAATAGGTGGCGTCTGATGTATCACCTGTGGGCTTTTCCTGCTAGCCAACATTGGCAATCTTGAAACGCCAATGGCGGGTGATCAAGGCAGTGGGGGATGGACTGAAAATCGAGATTCCGTTCCTCGGAGGCACCCTGGATGAATCATAGGTGAGCAGTGCACTGGGGGCGGTTCGCGTGAGAAAGCGACGGCTTTGCAATCACTCTCATCCAACCCAATCCAGCCCGGATAGCCCCAGTCAGATCAGTCAGGTCAGGTCAGGTCAGGTCATATCATGTCAGGTAGCATATAGAAAGGTGCAGTTGGACCCTGCCTCAGGCAAACTTAGCTCTCACTGTAGACCACTACATTTTTCTCCCCGATATCAACTTTAACACTGCCACCGCGCCTCTGGATTCCAACGCATCATGAGGGTTGTAAGGAGACAATGACACAACCTCTTGGACAGGCAGCGTATTGGTCATCATCGTCATCATCCTCGCCATCATCGCCATCATGAGGTAGAGGGCCATACGAAAACATGGTGGCAACGGGTGACGTCGACGGCTCCTAGGGTCACTTGGCAATGAGGAAACCACCAGCGAAGCAGACTGCTACAAGAGCACGAAAATGCAGTGCAGTGGGCCGGAAGACCATTGCCTCACACGCTTAGGGGAAAACACACGACAGCGTCGATGACTGCGCCCTGTGGTGGTGAAAATGTCAGTGGGACGTGAAAGTCGTTGTGGAATCACAGAACGAGCCTGACAAGAGGTGTCGCTATGGGGATTAGCAATGCTTACCACAGCGGGAACTCCCTGCTTGGCCTAACCAGGCTGCTTATTGTTTGCCTTACCTCCATAAGGTACGCAAAAAGCAGCCAGCGACAATGGACAGTGGAATGGTCCAGTTGGGGGTCTTCATCCGAACGGAGATGAGGCCTCACTTCTCTTCGACTGATTTCATGTTTGCGGCGTCCCGCCATGGCAGTGGGCGCGTCCAACAGAGCACCACCACAATCAGATTGGCTTTCGAGCGCCTGCGTGTCATCACCGAGGTAAAATCTTGTCTCAAACCTTCAAACGCTAGAGCTGTTACATCGGCTAAGACTAGACAGGATGAGGATTATTGCTGCGGTTCACCTGGTTGGCGCGGTCTTGAAGAACCTATGTGGGATGTCATATGGAAGAAACCAGCTACGTGCCGCCCATCAGCATCATCACCCGCACACGCCGCGCTACCGGCGGGTCGCTGAGACGGACGGCACAATGCCCACTAAGGAACAAAACCCAACTACAACTCAAATAAGAATCGGGATCAGTGACGCGCACTGACAACGCGCTTGCCCTGCCTCGGAAGGATTGCCGGCAACGTCGATCAAAGGATTCAAATGGTACCTCCAACATACCGGCTCCGCTACTCCTTTCCATCTCACAGCTGAGGCCTTCAAAGCTCGGCAGGGCAGGGCAGGGCAGGGCCCGCACGGCT
Organism: Scorias spongiosa; assembly: GCA_018467035.1. Lineage (NCBI taxonomy): Eukaryota > Fungi > Ascomycota > Dothideomycetes > Capnodiales > Readerielliopsidaceae > Scorias > Scorias spongiosa. The sequence goes on along the minus strand of JACSZZ010000003.1, from coordinate 2,494,480 downwards.
GGCTGGCCAGGGTGGAGAATAGGGTGTGCGCGCAGTGTCTCCGCCCTCCATCACCACCCCGAGACGCTTGGGCTGTGATGCTGTGGGTGTCCTGCTCCTCCCAGACACAGACCGGCGAGATCGCTTAGCAATGGCCGTGCTCTTCTCGAGAACGACAGGAAACTGCTTCGGCGCGCACGCACGATCAGGGCCAACTTCAACGAGCTTAAGGGGTTCAGCCTTGTTCAAACGGTCCTACAGTGCCTTTATATGGCCAAACCGCCGTTGGTTCAATGCTCTCGAATCCTGCCTCGCCCGAACGACAGCCTTTACACTCTACAACCGTCGGCGATTCCGTGCCTGCATTGGAATCCTGACAGGTAGACAGGCTTTAAGGGGAACCCGTAGCTGATTTCTGCTTCACACGGTGTCTTGGGCAACGGCAAACATACTGTCTACAATCCATCAATCGAGGCAGCCTCAAAATCCTTCCAGACTGGTGTCCTGATCTCTATTCCGTGTCTGCAGCTGTTTTATTGCAGAGGATCGCAGGCTCGTAGGAGAAATGCCCTTTCTGGAGATCTGCTGCTTCGACACGGACTCTGCTATCCTCGCTTATAAGGCAGGCGCAGACCGTATAGAGCTTTGTTGCAACCGAGAGGTCGGCGGTATCACCTCGGCGATCGAAGATGTTGTTGAGGTGGTATCGCGAGTAGACTGTCCTGTGCATGTCATGATCCGTCCACGCGGCGGTGACTTTGTCTACTCCCAAGACGAGTTCGAACAGATGAAAGCAAGCATGGTGAGCCTCGGCCGGTGTCGCCCTGCTGGTTTCGTGTTTGGCTGTCTGACACCAGACGGGACCATCGACATTCCCAGGACATCCGCACTCGTCCGGCTGGCTGGTGGGCTACCCTGTGTCTTTCATCGCGCCTTCGACGCCGTGAGGGATCCTTTTCAGGCGTTGGAGGATGTCCTCCAAGCTGGTTGCACTGCCGTCCTGACCTCCACTGCGCAAGACGCCTCTGCTTTGCAGGGAGCTGGCCTACTGTCCCGTCTCATCACCCAGGCCGGGAGCCGTATTGTTGTCATGCCTGGCGGTGGTGTTCGGGCGTCTAACCTAGAGGAATTAAAGAACCTCACTAATGCCGCGTGGTTCCATTCGTCGGGTATTGACAGTGGAGCCAACACACCTGCATTTGAAGAGATTGTTCGTATGCGAGAGCTGTTGAGGTGTTGAATTGGAAGATGTTAAGGTCTCTTGACATGAATTTACAAGTTCTCCAAGCCAGGTTTACAATGCTACTTTCACATATCTTATTGATCCACTCCGTGACACGTTGATGTGTCTTTCGGTGTGTTTTCCTCTAGGCCACTCTTACACAAACCCCCCATAACGCGGATGCCGACCCTTGTGGGTGCTGTTGGCGATGAACACCATATCGGATGGACGCCTTCAGCTGCAGAATGCAAGTAGCCCACCTTCTTCCATCACAATCCAACCATACCCCTGTAGATCTCACCACGCACATGGCAGTGGGGAAGGTTTTAATTGTCAGCCAGCTGCCATTATGTTTTCCAACCTCCACTTTCGTTCACCTGCGTCTCCGCCTTCGAGGTTCTCTCCATCTGGGGTGGACCCATAAGCTTACCTGAAATTTCGTTGAATCAAACCTGACCACATATCCCAGCAGAACAACTCCTGGTGCATGCACATAAAGGCTTGTGGTGAGACTTGTGCACCGCACCCTGCAATACTTTCGTACACATGAGAAGGGAAGCTGTGGATGTCTGCTGGTGATTAGACTCGAAAACTGAATGCAGCTGTCCTCCTTCGCTCAACCTATAAGTTGGCGGTATACAACGGGCTTGCTGCGTCACTGTCCTGCATACTCATCATATCGAACAGGTGGGCCCATGCCTGCCGTCGGATACGCCGCAACTACGGCGGCGCTGTGATATACTGCATTAATCAACACAACGCCTTCAAATGCTGTGGCGAGAGGTCCCGCTGTCAAACGAGGGATCTGAGGGATTCGATCCAATGCAATGCTTCTATCCCTGCAAGACCCATCCACGCAAATATGTCCAGGTCGGGACTTGGAAGACCCATTGTAGGGATTTGAAGATATCTGATCATCAGCCCGCCGTGGGTACCTTCTCGAGAGTTTGAGTTGCTGGCTTGGCGGTGTCAATTATGTACTACGTCTGACTGAGGTATTGCATCCTTCGAAATGGTGATCACTTCCTGTAACTGTCCGTTAAAGCATCAAGTAGAATCCATTACTGGCAAATCAGAACACTGTACCCAGATACCCCACCCGACCCGCCTCTCCCCACACGCACTTGAAACTACTTCAACCTACAGCATATGGAGCCATCACAGGGTCAATCAATAACTAATATAGACATATCACTTGCATCTAAACGGTTCACCCCTGGTGGCTCGTCTCAGACGTGAGAATATAGCGTTCTGAATATTCAAATGGTGGTGTTACAACGATTTGGAATCCGCGGCATCCGAAGCCAGATCAACCAAGTCAATCAGGTCCGCAAGATGGTATCGGCAACAGATGGCTACAGTGCCCTTGGCGAAGAAATCGGCAAAACCTACTCAGCCTGTGATGTGTGTCAAGCCTATTTTGCGTGATTAGATTACGAGACACTATGTTAATGTCGAGGCCAGTGCTAACCTTGCCGTGTGGCAGGTGTCCGATGCTCTATTGAAGCTGAAACTACCCAATGCAGGCTTCATACCCGACATTGGTAAACCTCTATCTCCTCTATTTTACAGCGTTTGATGGTGAGGGTGAATGATGCTGAGATGAGATTCTGTACCAGCACCGATACCTCGTAAGGTACACTCCAGACTCCGCGTGGTAGCGCCTGTGTCAACGATCTTGTTCGTACCCAAAGACCACCAGTCAGGTACGCAGCCCGACGGACTCATCCCTGTGGAATCGAATCTACCAAAGGACAAGCACTGGTCGGATCTCCCGTCGCCCGGCACGATCGCGTTGCTCCAACAGCCACATGGACAGATCTGTGCCGTCTTAGGAGATATCATGGCTACCCGGTTGAAGGTGCGCGGCGTCAAGGGTGTCATTGCAGACGGAAGGGTACGCGATATCGTCTCGATTGGAGATATCTGTGATGAGGGCGGTTTCACCTGCTGGTCTAGAGGTTACAGCAGCGTAGGGACAGGTCTCCAGGCGAAACCGTGGGCTTATGATGTCCCATTGAAGATTGGTAATGTCCTCGTCAAACCTGGTGACCTTCTTTGTGCAGATGAGGGCGAGCATGCAATAGTGGTGGTCCCTGCGGATCGGCTGCACGAAGTCGCAGAGTTACTCCCTATCCTGAAGAAGGCGGACGACAACGTCGTGGCTGATGTGAAGTCCGGTGTGGATGTCAACGAGGCTTTCAGGCGCCATAGGTGATCTCCCTTCGGCATGGTATGGGCTCTCTCCGACCATGGTGACGACGATGGCAGCACATGAGAGGAATTCAGCTGGCCGAGGCATGGCTGAGATATTTGCCAAGCCTTGTATCCGACGTTCATGTGAAGGCATCACATGGCCGACACCTTACCTGATTGGGAAATACCGAGGCATGATGTAGTGTACGAGAGCATCTACTTACCTACCTACAGGAACAGAGTCAACTACCTATAGCCTTCATCAGCCCAAATGACTGCGCATTTCTAATACATTTCAATTTGCTATATTCATCTGTGTCCACCAGGTCCAGCTTCAAGTCCTCCTTCTCATTTCGTCCCCAATCGCCGTTGCGAGATCTGTTAAACCCTGCCAAAGTAATCACACCGCAGAAATGGCAAATCAATCGTCCAACCCAGCATATGCCCAGGCACGCCTGTCCCAGGTGGCCGCTCACATGAATTCGTCCGGAAGACCAGGACTATTAGAGAAGAAGCCGGATGATGTCGTCATCACAACCGCATTACGAACTGCTATCACAAAAGGTGGGAAGGGTGGTTTTAAAGACACGGCGGCGGCAGATCTCCTTCACGGAGCGTTCAAGGCGCTGCTACAACGATCAGGCATAGACCCCAGCTTGGTGGAGGACATCGCAGTTGGCAGCGTGCTAGCACCCGGTGGTGGTGCGACAGAGTTCAGAGCAGCGGCACTTGCGGCTGGCTTTCCTGAAAACACAGCAGTCAAGGCGTTGAACAGGCAGTGCTCATCTGGTCTGCAGGCGTGTGTAGACATCGCAAATGCAATCAAGAGTGGGATGATAGAGGTCGGTATAGGTGCCGGTGTTGAGAGCATGAGCACACAGTACGGTCCTCAAGCTGTCACTGAGTTCTCAGAGCTGCTAGAGAACCACAAAGACGCCGCCGACTGTAAAGTACCTATGGGCGTGCTTTCAGAGCAGATGGCCAAGGACAGGGGCATATCACGAGAGAGCCAGGACAAGTTCGCTGCCGCATCGTACAACAAGGCCGTCAATGCCCAGAAGCAAGGTCTGTTCGACGAGGAAATCGCTCCGTTGACAGTTAAGTGGACCGACCCGAAGACAGAGGAAGAGCGAGAGATCGTCGTTTCGCGCGACGATGGCGTACGTGAAGTCACCGCAGAAAGCCTGGGCAAGATCCGCCCTGCGTTCGCAAAGGATGGGTCCATCCACGCAGGCAACGCCAGCCAGATCTCTGACGGCGCTGCCGCCGTGCTACTCATGCGTCGCGACACAGCTCAAAGACTGGGTCTTCAGATTCTCGGTAAGTATGTCGCCGCCTCGGTGGTAGGTGTACCTCCTCTCCTCATGGGAATCGGCCCCTGGAAGGCGATCCCCGTCGCGCTCGCCAAGGCCGGCATCACCACGAAGGATGTAGACATCTACGAGATCAATGAGGCCTTCGCCTCGCAGTGCCTGTGGTGCGCCAACGAGCTCGGCCTTGATTTGGAAAAGGTCAACCCCAAAGGTGGTGCTATCGCCTTCGGACACCCTCTCGGTTGCACTGGCGCTCGCCAAGTCAGTACCTTGCTCTATGAGCTCAGGAGGAGAAAGCAGAGCGTCGGCGTCACCAGCATGTGTGTTGGTACCGGTAAGTTACCTTTTCGATGCTAGATGTTGATATTCAGTTTCGCTGACTTACTCAATAGGCATGGGCATGGCTGCTGTTTGGGTTGCAGAATGAAGTGGAGAAGACTTATGAAGATGGATCACACCCGTCGCCCTGTTGCTACTATGATCGGGCCTGTCCTAGTACGTGTATTTCTGGTTTAGCCTTATGAATTGAAAAGCGGATCATGTACGAGCATATGATACATGATGTCGTCTATATAACACCGAGATAATTCTCAAGAACGGCCCGCATGTGTGAACTGAATTTGCCATCCTTGAAACGAGACTTGCCCTGATTCAAAAGAAAGCATGGCTACCGTGACGCCTTTTGGTCGGCTAAACAGTCACGGTGGGCGTCTCCGCCATCCCTTCTGACCGACAGTGTCTGCATCAATCGCAACATGTAGGCATTCCCAGCAACGAGTATTTTGCTCCATGAAAGGCTTCCGCCAAACTCTTCCAAATACCCGATCCCTAAGCCAATCTTTCGTTATAACAGTTGCCACTTGTAGTACTTGCAGATCAGAACTTTCCTGTGTAACTCTTTTGCCTTTGACCTCTGCGCCTCGGTCACACTTGTTGCTTGAGGTTGTCGTATAGATGGGCATTGACTGGGCCATTGTGCCCTCCTCCCGCACTCGTGGCTTTTTCCATCGTCTCAAGCTGGTATTCGCTCTGGAAGGCTGGACACACCCACTTCTGGCGATGGTGACGAGGAACTCCGTTTCGACGGGACATGTTCATTCGTTATGTGTTTATGAAGTTGTAGTGGATAGTGCACGACCGGTAGAGAGGATATATGTCCCACGAGTTGCAAGTTTTACTATTGGTAAATCTCGAGATTGTGAGATCGATCGAATCCGACGTTGCACTACCTCCACTGGTTCAGACTCTCGTAGAATTACCACTCCTAGCATTACGTAGATGCTTTGTAGGCTTCATCATAATCGACAGTTTCCTTATTTGTTATCCCGTTAATCTGTTGAATTGACTCATGTTATGATAGCCTTACACTATAGTAAAGATACACCTTGTTATCGTGACGATAAAAGTATAAGATCGAATCGAGCTACCAGAGCTCTACCACCGTAGCTGATGGCATTTTCAACGCCAACCAACGAAAGTAGGAGCATATCATGTATAGCAGACATCTCACCAGTGCAGATCAACATTCAGGTCACACACGATCGTCACCATGGCGTGAAGACGGGGATGGTTGACACGGAAACAATATCGCTCATGAACGATTTCGAAGAAGATCTCCATCATCATGGAATGACAAGGCCTATCGAGATCAATGGGGAAGTTGTAGTGGCTGGACGACGAACGCCGGATTGGCCATTGTTTGCCATTCTTCATTGTCCAGTTGCTGCTGTGTTCTCGCTCTGCAGGATCTCGAGCTTGAACGGAGCAACGCTTAAGATAGGCTGAAAGATATATAAGCTACAGCGGGAAGGTCGCGAATCGGTTTGATGGTAGAAGTGATCCATCCTGACGCAGCGATGGCAGAGGATCTACAAGTTGAGGGCAGAGACATTATCACCGACTCAGTCTCTACAACAGCGACACGCAACGACGGTGAGATGAACGACGCAGACGAAAACGACAGGAGAGACATGGCGCGGATGGGCAAGAAGCAAGAACTCAGGCGCACCTTCAGATTTCTGACCAACCTCGCATTCACCTCATGCGTGATGGGCACTTGGGAGATTTTGCTCACGAGCAACACCCCTGCACTGATGGCGGGTGGTTTGGCTGGGCTCTGGTGGCAATGTGAGTGATGATAATGAAAGGGGCAAGGTATCCTACCTCTTGGCTGCAGGCTGATCAGTGGCATTGCGACCACAGTCATATGGTGTTATGTTGGGTTTGTATATTCCTCCAGACTCTGGCTTTAGATCGATGGGGCTGATACTAGGTCGGCAAAGCCAAACTGCTGTGGTGTTGAGCTTGTGCGAGATGGCTTCTATGGCGCCCACTGCTGGTAGGACGTCGAACCTCGAGATTGTCGGCGACGACGAGGCCGACGAATAACGTGTCTGCGCTTGCTGATGGCTTCGCTCAGGTGGCCAATACCATTGGGTATCCGAATTCGCTCCGCACCACACGCAGAGACTTCTCAGCTACATCAGCGGTTGGCTGTCGACGACGGCATGGCTGTAAGCAACACGACATCGCGACCATAGCAAAGTGTGGGACTACAACGCTGATGGGCCGTCCAAGGAGCCTGGTTGCGGCAGACAGCTTCATTTGCGCGTCGTTGATACAATCCTGCATCGCCCTCAACCACTCAGGATACGCATGGCCGAGATGGCGTACGTCTTGCAGAGCATGTGTGATCCGGTGAAACTGACCACTTGTCTAGACGCGAGTTTGCTCATGATCGCCATCGTCTGCACCACCGGTTTCATCAACATCATGCTGGCACCCTGGCTAGCTGTGATCGAAGCGAGCTTTGCGATGCTGCATTACATCGCCTGGATCCCAATAGTTATTGTACTTTGGTTTGGGACTCGAGAAGTACGCTTGGGTATTGCTTGTCTGACGGCTCGCCAGGATCAAGACACCATACAAACAGAGCGCAAGGGCGGTCTTCACCGACTTTACAGACAACGGTGCTGGATGGGACAACAGTGAGTATTGTTTGAAGGTAGCAGATATCAACTGATCTTGAGACTTACCTCGCCGTCAGTTGGATTGACAGTATGTGTTGGCCAGGTTGGAGCCATGTTCACGGTCGTCGGCAGCGACGCCTCCGCTCACATGGCCGAAGAGAGTATAGACGCTGCTGTTGCTGTACCACGCAGCATGTGGTGGTGAGGTTTGATTTGGACGATTTTTGCCGGTTCTCTGGCGTGACTAACGCAGGACTGACAGGAGTTTCATCTGCAACATCGGCCCAACCCTCGTCGTCCTGATCACCTACTGTTTCTGCATCGGTGATCTCGAAAAGACGCTCGAGACCAACAATGGCTTCCCTGTCGTTGAGGTTTTCCTTCAGAGCACAGGGAGCACAGAGGTAGCAACCAGCCTGACTGTGCTTCTATTGTTGTTACTGCTTATCATCTCGGCTAGCTGCATGGCGTCGACATCCCGAGCAACGTTTGCATTCGCCAGGGACAACGGCACCCTGGCTGCGACATGGCTTGCGGAGGTCAATCCGAGATGCAAGATACCGGTCAACAGTGTGCTCGTAAGCATGTAAGTCGCAGGTTCTCCAACAGACTGCTGTCCACGCACCCCTGCTCATCCTACGCAGCGGCTATGCGACATTGATGAGTCTGATCAACCTTGGCTCGGCGGCCGCATTCAACGCGTTCCTGAGCGTGGCGGTAGTGGCGCTCATGGCGACGTACACGGTATCCATCACATGCATACTGATAAGGAGGCTCGGTCGCAGACGCTTGCCGACTGCACGCTGGCGACTCATTGAAGCCAACGCGGCTCCAGATTCGCGGTTTGGCGGCCTCGGCAGGTATGGGGTTCCGATCAATGGTTTGGCGCTCGTCTACAGCCTGTGGTCGTTCTTCTGGTCCTTCTGGCCGATAACGAAGGATGTCACCCCTGAGACGATGAACTGGGTCAGTCCGCTTTGGGGAAACAGACTGGGGGAAAATGATATCGCTGCTCATCTGCTAACACCGAGATACCCTTGACAGGCTGTGCTCATATTCGGCGCCATCATGATCTTCTCAATCGTCGCTCTGCTGGTGCATGCTCGAAAGATTTATCATGGACCGGTCACGAAGGTGCAGAAGTCGGATCCTGCCCCCAACATGGTAGGCGCTTGAGATCCGGTGTATGACAAGACGCTATGAGCATGGTGGTACAATCTACAGTACTTATCTCTACTTTATAGATGCACTGATACGCTTCAACCGTTTTGCCAATGCTGGCTTGAAGATCGTCGTGAGCCGTCCCAGGGTCGTGCACATGGCTTGCATGTGTGGGTACAGCAACATAAGTCCCTCGCATTGAATACCGTAGATAACGTGCCATGTCGGCAAAGTATCGGACGCTAATGTGTAGGTAGTTTTGCATTGCCATAATGTGGATCTATAGCCATCAACAAATCCCCATAACATTGTCTCCTTGCGCAAGACCGCAGGTTGTTCCTGTCGGACGGCATGTCCGGCACATTGACTCTTCTGTCACACGTCCTGTCAATTGATTCATCTCTCTACCTCCAATCGGTCTCTGTCAACGTCCAGTTCGTCCGTTTCAGTGCGACAGAGCAGAGCCTCCCAGTCGGGACGACGGAACGGGACACGACCAAACACAAATCAGACGACGAGGCGGTCGAATGTGAAACATAGATAATGCAGAGCTCCTGGGTCCGCTATCATATCACCGGGGGGGGGGCAAGGAAATTTGGCGGATCCGCGTTTGGTGGCGGAATCGCCTACCAATCTGCACACTATCACGGTTCAAGATAGGCCCTAGACCATAGTGGACGGTAGTCGACGATAGTCGATGGGCAGTCGATGGGCAGTCGATGGGCAGTCGATGGACTGCGTCTGGCTGCCCTTGTGGATTGCTCCAGGCGATCGACGGTGTGTAGGATGATGGGGAAGTGCCAGCTGGGCCTTGAGCGCCGCCGTGGACCAACCCACACCCACCCACTCACCCACCCACTGACTTACCACATCCCGTGGTGCAATCCACCACCACTACCACCTCCACCACCATCATCATCACACCGTTCGGCTGTCTGGACCGATAAGGGAGCATCAAGAGTCTGTCGCGTGAGCAGCTTCGCCGCACAGCAAGTTGGCACAGGATGTAGTCAACCTGCAGCGTGACGGATAGGCTTTTTGCTTTATTATTGTCACTCCACCTGACCCTGCCCTGATCCTCTTCTACATCATTCCCTTCCGCTGTCGCCGGTGTGTATACAGTATACGAGACTGCAGAGTGCGAGCACTACTTTCCCACCGTCGCATTCGACGACCCCAGTCGCCGCATACCTGCATTACCCATCGCTTCGCTCATGCCAATCGTCTGATCTGTTTGTCGACAATTCCGATCCCACAGCATCCGATCATGTCAACCTCCTCGTCCTCATGAAGCGACTCGTGCGTTTGAGGGCGACTTGAGCCTTTCAGGCATCCAGGCATCAACACAGTCAGGCATCCAGGCACGCATCTCGGACCTCGGCTCCGATTATCAGATCAGATTAGCAGCCATGGTGCCTGAGGCCTCACAGTCGTGGCCATCCTCATCCTTGCCTTTGGCTGCATCCGCTACCCATTCAGCCGTGTCGCTAAGGAGGGTCTCGCTCGTATCGACCATCTCCACCGCCACCACCACCACTCAGGATATTCCGGCCATAGACTGGATCTCCCTCTCCCGCCGGTCGTCCAGGAATGCCCCATCTCGGTACAGAGTTGCCAGATCTGTGTCCACAAGGAGCGCTGATGTGCCTTTGAGACATCCCACTCCCGACCTGCAATCGTTGCAGGGCGCATACAGGGGCAACGTAGCCCGGCTCGAGGAGAGCGCTGAAGAGATGAGCAGCGCCGGCGGCAGCGATGTTGCGGAGTTGGCTTCAAGGAATGCTGAGTCCGCCGCGGAAGTAAGGAGGAGTGCCAGCTACAGCCACGCCCAAGCAAGGAGGTTCAGCAGAGAGAATAGCATCCAGTCGAGCCACCAGGGCGAGATATCGGTCGCCGGTAGGACCAACACCACAGGAGACAACGACGCCCATAGGGGTAGAGCATCCTCGTACAATGCCAGTTTGAACCACACCAACAATGGCAACAACAATAACACCAAGAGCAACAGCATCGTCAACGTCAACGGTCCGGCTCGTTGGGGTGGTTATTCTCCTGAGGGGTATGTCACCAGCCCTGTTGGTTCACCCAGCACAGGAAGCTTTCACCACGCCCCAACCATGAACAGAACTTCGACTTCCGCCTCGCGCTCCTCTCGTCTGGTCCAGATGGAGCCCATGCATGAGGGCCGTCCGCTTGATTCGCCTTTGGCACCAAGCATGAGCATCACTAGTCTTCCTTCCGCCGACGGGCTGTCAATTGGTTCTGGCGAACATGTTCCCCACAGTGTAGATGCTGATGTCCTGGGTCATCTTCCGGGCCCAGCTGCCCTTCGTACTGAAACCATTCCGACCACACCGCCGTATCACTCTACTTCATTCTCTAACCTTCATCCTCATATCGAAGAGGACGTCACTTCTACACCCGTACCCACAAAGCCTAGCGAATCTCACAGGTACAGCGAAGGGGCAATGCAGACGGATCGATCTGACCAAGATTTTGCTGCCACCATGGATCTCGCTTTCAACTCATCAGCTTCACATCTGCCAGAACAGGTGCCGGAACGATCACGCAGCGCGGACACCTTCCAACAAGCTCAGAATGCTTTCCATGACTTTGACGGTGTTCATTTCGATCCAGAAGCGGAAGAGTTTGTTGAACTGGACAATAACGGCAACGAAATCCGCCGTGTCTCCGCTAGAACCTCATCTGGCACCATGTCCATGGGCGCTGGCATCTCCATGCTGAGACAGCCACACCCGATATCACTCGGAGCTCCACCCCCTAACGAGGGTATGGTCTACTATCCTGCTCCGGTACCAAGGATGCTGAACCTGCCCAAGCGCCTTAGTCAGGTCCCAGCCCATCATATCCAGGCTAAGAGACGCACTCAGATAATGAGCCAGATGGGCCCAGATGCTGTGGCATCTGCTCCATGGCTGAGCCAAACAAACTTGAGTTCCGTTGAGGCTGGTAGTGGCTCAGCTTCAAGACCAATCAGTGGTCTGAGCGGACCGTTTGCTAGATCAGAGAGCAAGATGTCTGGGTCCTATGTTCACCTTCAAAATGATGGTGAGGATAGAAGTAGACAATCTTCTGGCGAGATTCTCGCTTCCCCTCGGCCACATTCGGTCAGCTCGGGCCAACTGATCGGCTCACACGGAGCAGACACGAACCAATACCCTAGCCGATCGGGATCGCTGGGGATACTGCCTGATCTTGATATGCAGACGCGGGAAGATCTGCTTCGACCCATGCCGAGAGAACGTGCCAGTATCGCATACATGCAAAACATACCTCCACAATTGCGCGCCAGTGCGTTCTTCGAGCACCAGAGCGTTGCACAAGACGTGCAAGTTCAGAATCAAAGTGCCGTGGATACGCTCGATAGCATCCTTCTTGCGAGTGCTACGGCGCCTGTCAATGCTTTCACCGATCATCCTTATGCAGGTCCTCAGAACGATATATTTGCTTCACCGAAGAAGTATCGGAACAGAAGCAGTACCAACCTCAATCTAATGGCCATGGCCAATGTGGAGCTGCCAGATAGTCCAGACAGCAACAAGAGCAAGAGAGGAAGTAGATCGTTGATGGGCATGTTCAGGAGGAACAGCTCCGGTGACAGATTGCAGGAAGCTATGAAGCAGAACAACAGCCGTGGAAGTGTAATCCTGGATCTCAACAATGGTGGCAAAAAGTTGCAGAAAAGAAGGAGTCAAATGTCTCTTTCCGCTGCTGATGAACTTGACAACGTGAGGAGTACTATGGGAACACCAGACCCTAATACACCTGGGAGAACACCTGGGCTTGAGCGCACCCAGTCTGAAATTTTCAGGAGTGGTGGTCTAGTGGACGCCGCACAGAACGCGGAACATATTGACCAAGCTGAGAAAGACAAGCCCAGGAGGTTGTCAAGCAACCTTAAGGGTATCTTTTCAGAATCTGCCCAGATTGAGGAGGACTTCAGAAATGAAGAAGCTGAAGAGGATCGTGCAGACGATGAAGTCATCTATGCCGCTCCCACCACCCTCCTTGCTGAGCTTCAAGTGCGCAAGGCTCAGCTCAAAGGCAGGAACCGTACAGCCGCCACAGCGTTTCCAGAAGGCATGCACAGTACTCTACTCGAACTCGATGCAGTCGAAGAAGTCAACAAACGGAAAAGACAACAGACCAAGATTAGATTGGCATGGGAAGATCCTACGCTTGCGGAAGAGGATGCTCTGGGAAGTCACGAAGACGATGATGTACCGCTTGCAGTCTTATATCCCAGCAAGGATGGTGTCCTTACCAAAAGAGTGGGTGATGATCGCGACTGGAATCGACCACTGGGTTTAATGGAGAAACGTGCGCTAGAGGACAATGAACCTCTGAGCAGTCGACGCAACCGCCTGAGAGGCATTAGCCCTATTAGACCCGGACCTTATGCAATGGGCGTGATGCCACATGGTTCGCATTCGAATTTACAATCTCAAACCGATCTACCTTTGGATGGCCAGGTGGGTACCCAAGAAGAAGATCGAGAATCCGAGAACGAGCATATCGATGAAACGCTTGCCGAACGCAGAAAGCGTATGCAAAGGAAAAGCCTTCTCGACGGTGCACTGGGCGATTTCAATGTAAATAGCAAAGGAGACGGCAGACCTCCAAGTACATTCACAGATGATGTGCTCAGTCAATTCGGTGGACTCGACGTCAAAGGAGATGCTGAGGCGGCGAACAAAACAGACCAAGCAACCACTCCGGGCAAGGAGAAACCAATCGAAAATGTTGCAGCCCCTGATCTCGGCTCCTCAATGGCCCCAGCTGCAGAAGACGAAGGCGAAACACTCGCGCAGCGGCGTGCCCGTCTAGCACGAGAGAAAGAGACGCCGACAAATGCTCGTCCCGGTCTTCGATCTTCAGCCAGTTTGGCCAACCTCTTAGCCACGAATCCCATTGGGCAGAGACAGAACAGCCGTGAGCTAAAGACTGTAGAGGGTACGCTCCTTCATACCTCGATACAGGCCAAAGACCAGCAACGGGCAAAGCTTCTACAGGAAACTGCTCGCTATGGCGGACTTGGCCAGTCAGCAGCACCTCCACAGCCATACATCTCGAGGACGAATTTGTTAGGCGGTAGTGGTTATGGAGGTATCCAACCCAGTGCCACGATGCCTTCATTTCTGACCGGTCCACCACCTCCCAACCCTGGTGGGTATTTTGCGCCACATGGTGGTTTCCAGGGTGGGCGGTATAATAATGGGTCAGGCGGCTATCAACCTGGGATGGGCGCCGCCACCTACTCACCCGCTGGTGCAGCACCTCCGCAGTTTTACACCACAAACCAGCAGTTCAATCCAGGCGCATATGCTGCACTCACTGGTGGAAGGAGTAGCATGATGCAGATGCCTTCGCTTCATGCGATGCCTAACCCGAATTCTGTCACCGCAGGCCTCGGTGCGTACGGCACTGGTGGCATACGTGCTCAGGTCGCACCCGCCACCGGTGGTTTTCCCGGCCATTTCGACGACCCAGGTATGGATGCCAAACAACGAGCGGCCATTGATCGGTGGAGGCTGAGCGTGGTCCAGTGAGGTTGCTCTCGCCATACATCGAAAGCGTCTGATCTTTGGCTGGCATACGGGATTATGAGCCGACTTGCATTACTATCTACGTTTTGTGTCTTGAGCATTGTCTAATTGGTGGGGGGAGGGGCATACTTAGGTCGCCATGAGGACAGGAATTGAGTCCATCGTGGTTGGGAAATGTAACAAGACGGACAATAGGCGTCTCGCATTAATATAATAATCAATCCTAGTGATATCATGGAAATAGTACTCTGTAACAATATCGAACAACTTGTCGCAAGTTTTCGTCTGATTCACTGTATATCATATGAAGATGCTCTGCCACCGGCCAACGCATCAGTTCCAGGCAACATTAAGGCAGCAACGAGGCTGCAGCGCAGACCTGTATCTAGTCACGTGATGACTCTTCTTCTAGCAATGTGATTGGCTGACGGGCGTGGCAGACTTCTTGGCGGCTCTCGACGCGAGCTTCACGACTTTCCCTCATAAGCTCCGTCCCCTCAGTCGAAGAAGTATTAATGCCAGAGCGACAGCGCCGTCGTGTTCAGACCTTGTCGCCTCCTCATTCTTCGCCGTGCCCTGTGCCGGTCTCGTTCTCATTGCGGTCTCGCACTGCGTCAACAAGCTGTGCTTTCAGGGACCTGACTGGGCCTGATCCGTCAGAGTTTCCCTAGCCACCCTTGCGGCAGGGCGCGTCGACTCTGCAGCTGCTCTGCTACATCTTCCTCGTCCTCGCCCTTTACGATCCGGTACGTCGTCCCTTCACATCTTCGCAGTGGAAAGTAGTGAACTGGTCGTGCGCTTCACACTTTTCGCGCGCGCGCAGCTCTTCGATTGCCGAGCAGGATTTTGTGCTCTGCTTTGCGCTTTGATCTGTCGACTGGCAATTCGGTTCCTTCTGCGCATATCCACGACCGGTCGAACCTCCTCGCTACCTATCCGCGGTGAATACATCGTACTGACTCGAGTCTTGAAAGACGAAGGACGGCCCCAGCGCTAGCGAGACGTCGCAATTGACACGCGTTGTCAACATCTTGTTGCTCTCAATTTCGACCGATTGAGCAGCGCTCCCTCCCCTAATCGCCACCATGTCGTTCGGGTTCGGTAGCAACAACAACCAACAGTCGAGCGGCTTCGGCGGCTTCGGCTCAAACACCAATACCACCTCTTCTGGCAGCCTCTTTGGCAGCAACACAGCGACTGCTGGTAGTGGCGGGTTTGGAGGGTTTGGTAGCACTCAGAACAAACCTGCCTTCGGTGCTGCAGCGACTGGGTCCGGTGGCCTCTTCGGTGGAGGTTCCACCACTGGCGGTGGCTTCGGGAGCACTGCCACCAACACCTCCGGTACCGCCAACAATGCTTCAGGCTTCGGTGGATTCGGAAGCACAAATACTTCAGGTACGTGGATACAATCCTGCTTTTGGAACTTGTTCTGGATTTGTCGGGTTACAGGCGTCTTTGCGTTTGGCTATGCGGTCAGGGAGAGGATTGTGATCCCTCGAGTTTCATCCGGAGGAGATCTCGAGGGTTGCGGCTATTTGTGATTGTTGGCTGCGCTGCTAGCCTCCGTCATCCAATCCGCATACCATTCCATTCGCTAGTGGGAGCTCCGTGAAGGCGATCTCTTCACTAGCCGCGGACGGACAAAACCACGACCACGACCACGACCAACGCTTTGTACAGTATACTAACTTGCGTTACTCAGGAGGAGGACTATTTGGTTCCCAAAACAAGCCCAGTGGTGGCTTTGGATCAAACACGGGTGGAAGTCTTTTTGGTAGCGGAAATACTACAGGTGGGAGTGGATTTGGTGGATTTGGTTCCACCACCACCAACACCACTGCCCAGAACAACACTTCTGGAGGATTCGGTGGATTTGGGTCGACAACCACCCCCGCTGCAACTGGCGGATTTGGTGCCACTGGTAACAACAACTCAGGGACATCAGCGACCCCGTTCACACCTTTCCAGGAGAAAGATCCTGCCACAAACACCAACAGCCATTACCAATCCATCACCTTCATGACCCCTTACAATGGGAAGAGCTTTGAGGAGTTGCGATGTGAGGACTATGCGCAGGGTAGGAGATATGGGAACACCAATGGCCAATCAGGTGCTTTTGGACAAAGCACTGGATTCGGCTCCAATACTGGCGGCTTCGGGTCGACAACCAACAATACAAATACAGGCGGTGGTTTGTTCGGCAGCAACACCAACACCGCTGCTGCGCCAGCATCTGGTGGATTTGGCGGTTTCGGTTCAAACACTGCTCAGCAAAACAAGCCGGCCTTTGGCGGATTCGGCTCCACTGCTACCACAAATACTGGAGGTGGCGGATTATTTGGACAGAGCTCATCGGGTGCTACTACTGGTGGGTTTGGCTCTACTGCGGGCTCTGGTGGAGGGTTGTTCGGAAGCAATAACAATACTAGTGGAGGCTTCGGTTCGACCAACACTGGCAGCTCCCTCTTCGGTCAGAACAACCAGCAGTCTACAGGCTTCGGCGGCTCTACCACTGGAGGCTTAGGCACCAACACTCAACAGAATAAGCCTGCGTTTGGCGGATTTGGCTCAACCGCAACAACCAATACGAGCGGTGGCCTATTTGGAAACAACAACCAGCAGCAGAATACTGGCGGTGCTTTCGGTTCAGGTACAACAAATACTAGTGGTGGACTTTTCGGTAACAATAACCAGCAAACCCAAAATAAGCCTGCTTTTGGTGGATTTGGCAATACAGGTGGAGGATTTGGTCAATCCAACACAAACAACACCGCTGGCAATACAGGTGGTTCGCTGTTTGGCGGTAACGCAAGCACAAATAACCAGCAACAGGGTGGCCTTTTTGGCGGCGGTGCTGCTGCCAATAATTCTACCAACACTGGGGGATCGCTTTTCGGTGGCGGTCAACAGAACAACACTAGCGGCGGCCTGTTTGGCAATGCCAACAAGCCAGCTACTGGTGGCTCCCTTTTTGGAGGTGGCAACACTGCCAACACTGGTGGGAGTTTGTTCGGAAATCAGACCCAGAACAATAACTCAGGTGGCTCATTGTTTGGAAACTCCACTGCAAACACTGGTGGATCTCTATTCGGAAACAATAACGCGAATAAGCCTGCAGGTGGCAGTCTGTTTGGAGGCACCACTCAAAATACCAATACCGGTGGATCCCTTTTTGGTTCCACTAATCAACCGAATAACGCAGGTGGCTCGCTTTTCGGTGCGAGCACCAACAATCAGAACCAGAACCAGAATCAGCAGAATGCTGGCGGAAGTCTGTTTGGCTCGCTGAATTCTACCCAGGGTCCAGCTCAGAATGCACTGACAACAAGCCTGACTGCCGCACCATACGGCAACGAGCAGCTATTCTCAAGCCTCGCCGCTCCTTCACCACCAATCGGTCCTCTGGCCACTCCATTGAGCAGCTCGAAGCCTCCAGCCAGAAAGAACAATAGTCTGCTTTCGTCGTCGCGCTTTGGTAGCCCAGCATACAGCACCCCAAGAGCCGGAGGATCATTCGGTCGTTCTGGCTATGGATTCAGCTACAGTACCTATGGTACACCAAGTTCTGTTTCGAGCTTTTCTGGAAGCCTGACCCCCGGTGCCCAGTCGCTGTTGAAACCTTCCGGCAGTCTCGGCAGCGGCCTCAGTCAGAGGCTTGGCCTCACTAAAAGCGCATCGATGCACAGCCTCAGGAGCGACACCGATGGTCCAAGACCTAGCCTTTTGAACTCGACCTCTAACAGCGGATCGATCCGTAGGCTGAAGATTGATAGAAGCCTTAGAATGGATCTATTCACTCCTTTGGCACAGAACGGTTCTAACAATGCTGAAGCAGATCAGGCCGCTCCAGGTAATGCACCAACCGGTCTGAAAAAGACCGTCAGCTTCGATCAAACCGTCGGCCAGGAACCCACCCAGCCAAATGGTCAACAGTCGAATGCTACTCCTAGTGCCTCCAACGCCCTGGTTCGCGCAGAGTCTCCAGAAGATGCTGCACGCGCGAATGGTACGCTGGAAACAGTTGATGAAGATGCCACTCCACAGCCAAAGAAGACCGCCAATGCTTCGGTTCCAAGAGGGACTGATGCTGGCGAATACTGGACCCAGCCCACAATTCGTGAACTCAAGCACATGAGCCGCACTCAGCTCCAGCATATCGGCAGATTCACGGTCGGTCGTGGAGACATTGGCAGAATCGAATTCAACAACCCAGATCTCTCGTCTGTGGATCTCGATTCTCTCTTTGACAATATCATCATTCTTTCCGATGCTCATGCAACAGTATACCCGGACAATACCACAAAGCCGAAACGTGGTACGGCTCTCAACGTGCCATCCACAATCTGGCTGAGAGGTGTATGGCCAAAGAAGAGCCGTAATGCCGAGGCGCTGAAGGGCGACAATATCCCCCCACAAGTCCTTGAAAAGCACATCAGGTTGTTGAAAAAAGTCAGCGGCACAACGTTCGTTGGATTCGATCCGAAGACTGGGGAATGGAACTTCCGCGTCGAGCATTACACAACCTACGGCTTTGAGGACGACGAGGATGATGAAGAGGATGGCACTATGCAAGATGTTGAAGAGGAACAAGGAAGCTCACCATTGAGTGATGCCCCTGACACTCCTGGCGATATCTTGGGTGACGCCGAGCTCACTGGACAGAGTTTTGAGTCACGCATTAGCCAGGAGGGTCCTGAAGAAGACACATTCCAGTTCAAGTTCGAGCGCTCCAGGCTTAGCCAGTCTGGCCGTTCATCCGTCAGATCGGCTGCTGTACCAGGTGGGTTTGATGAGGCTCCCGGTAACGTGGAGTACGATTATGACGACTCTTCCGCTGATGAATCTATGGAGGAGCCTGCCCCACCTCGAGACATCACCATGATGTCCGGTGCAATCGCCGACATTGACGATCCTTTCGTTGAGCCAATCATCGTTGGCGGAGCTGTGAGGGACCCTTCTCCCGACGCGATGGCCCGCTTTCGCAGCAGCCTCATGGACGAAGATGAACTTCTCCCTGCAGAAGAGGATGACCACGAAGTCCCTGGCTCGTTCCGTAGAGAGCCAACCAAGCCAAAGAGCATTCTCAAGCAGTCCACAATTGCTCCACTGGCCTTTGATGAAGCGTGGGAAGAGAAGCTTCAACGTACAATGTCACCAAAGAAGCAAGCGAGAGACCGTCACGAACTCAGAGATCTGCAGCGTAGCGTTTTGAAGCCTACCTTCGACCTACGCCCAGCCGAATCGCCTTTCAAGAAAAGCCTGTTTGCCCAAAGTACGACGGGTCAAAGCCAGCAAGGTCAAAGCAAATCCGCCCCCAAATCCATTGGCAAGAGCCAGTTGGGACAAGAAAGTACCTCTGGAAATGAATTCCGCAAAAGTCAGGCTTTCAAGACCAGTATGGACATCATGAACAGCTTGTGGACGAACGACAAGGCTACCACTAAGCAGGCCAACGTTGACAAGGTATGATGCTAAAATCGCTTACACACTCTTTGATTCCATTGCAATTCACACGTTTACCCTTCAATTCTGTCACGAGACTGCAGCTGCCGTCAAACCGTGGAGATGATGGCCATCATGTATTTGGGCGTTCCATCTTGATCGACTTCCACCCTCCCCACCCCATTTCCCCAAATGACCCCAGACGTCACAATGTAAAACTCCCGTCTTATATAGCGCAAATAGCTGAATTCGAATAGCAGTTCACGTTTCCCAACAAACGCACTCGCCTTGCTCAACTAGAGGAAGTGTCACCCGCAGAGGCCGATGTCCTCACCACCATCCCACCTTCGTTTGCTGCCGACGGTACGATCCTATACGAAAGCAGGCCCCCTACCAAACCACTGGATGACCTCATCACACCACTACAACCGGTCGTCGGTGAAGGAAAGGATG
Organism: Scorias spongiosa; assembly: GCA_018467035.1. Lineage (NCBI taxonomy): Eukaryota > Fungi > Ascomycota > Dothideomycetes > Capnodiales > Readerielliopsidaceae > Scorias > Scorias spongiosa. The sequence goes on along the minus strand of JACSZZ010000003.1, from coordinate 2,474,178 downwards.
TACGCTTCGTTAAGTTTGCTCCGGCGGCTGATGTTGACCCTCCAAATATTGCTCTTCAAAGGAAGGTCAGTCGGTTGGAGCAGGAGGGCGTCGTCCCTCGCGTCTACCCGCCCGCCAAATTTGCTTTCGCCGACTTGTCAACCAACGTGTCACCTTCGTCAGAGCTTGAAACGGTTGAGTATCGGATCTGGAAGCTATGTTCCATCCTCTACGACGACCTAGCTGTGATGGGTGACAAGTTCAGCGCCGGAATACCCGAAGCTGAAGTCGCACAGTTTGAACCCCAGATCAGGCTGGCTGCTCTGAAAGAGTTTTGGGCCGAAATTACGCGTCCCTCGGTCGATGCTCAATTGAAGAATCTTCAAACTCTAGAGCAAAAGGCCTTGGTCCTTCTCAGTGCGAATGACATCGAAGGTGCCTGCGAGGCGCTTATCGCTGGAAGGAACTTCAAGCTCGCGACCCTAGTCGCTCAGCTACCAGATCCTAACATCGGCTTGATCGAGAAGCAGATTAAAGCCTGGCGAGACGATAATAGCTGGAGTGAAATGAGTGACACCATCAGGGCAATCTACACCATTCTTTCTGGTGCATTCCAGGTCGATGGGAAAGCGAACACCGCTGCAGAGGATAGAGCTTCGTCCTTCTGCATCGCTCAGCGCTTCAGTATGTCATGGTTTCAGAGTTTCGGCTTGAGACTATTCTGTTCCGCTCGTTTTGAGTATGCAGAGGCTGTCTGGGCGTACGTCAGCGAGGTCTATGAGACCGAACTCGTGCTGCCAACATCACCTTTCGCTCAGGCTGGCGATACCAAGCGTCAGGATACGTTGATGCAGCTCTTACATCTCAGCTCCAGGAGTCGCGAGTTCCACCATCTGACCGTCGCTAACCTTCTAGACCCGATCACGGTCTCTGGAAGTGCTACTAACTCTCGTCTGGCATGGCAGATGGCTACTCTCATCAATGCTACTGAGACTTACGATATTCCGGACACCGTGATCGATAGATTGACCGTCAATTACGCGTCCGAATTGGACTCTGCAGGACTGTTCGTCGATGGTGCATGGGTCCTGCTCCACCTTTCCAACCCTGATGACAGGCTTACAGCACTCAGGTCACTCTTCGACCGAAACAGCGCAAAGATTCCAGATCCAGCGGGCTCTGAAACCGACGAGCCAACCGTCTTCGACAGTCTGGTCGAGCAGGGCTTCCCAGAAGGTATGCTCTGGAGCGCCAAGGCGCTCGCCGCAGCGTCTGTAGCCAGGGACCCTTACCTGCAGGCTACATACCTCATCAACGCAGCCGTGCATGGCCAGCCGCAAGCCGTCGAAGAAGCACACGACCTACTCTGCACCATCGTCGCCCCGCAGGCGATTATCGAGGAAGAGTACGAGCCTCTTGCCGCACTGCTCGATCGCTTCGACAAGGCAGCCTCCGTCGCCCGGCCAGACGCTTGGGAGGTTGGCGGCCAGGTGTATCTGGACTTCGTCACGATGAAGCGTATGTCTGATCGCGACCTGCACTCACGCAAAGGCCTGGCTCTGCTGCAGCGCTTATCGCGCGGCCTCGCCCAGATGGAACACAAACACGCCGCCACTGGCCAGCTGGCGGGTAGCTTGGAAGAGCGCGTGGCCAAGAGCGAGATGAGGACCGCCGTCGACGAGAATCTCGCCGAGGTCGAGGGCGAAGATGCCGCAGCGCATACCCGAATCCTCAACAACGACAGCGCTCGCCCGGGTCTCAATGCCCAACAGAAACGCGCCGACGCAGGTCCCGGCCTTGAGTCCTGGAGAAGTTACCAGCTGGCGCTTCAAGGGTTCGCTTAGGAGGTGCTCCTTGAGATCTGAGACTGGTGTAACCGTGGATAATCAATCAATATCGCAGCACCGTGAATGAGCAGACGTTTTAGATGTATCAGGTCTGCATTGTACTATACTGTATTCTGCACAGCCCATGGGACGATAGTAGATTCGATTAGGGTTTAAGATTACCGTGGTTAATGCCAATATCATCGATCAAGACTTCTTCTTGATTATGTTGTTTTTACAAAAGTACTCCCTCCTCCCGTGGCTCGCCCGTTCTACACGAACGAGTGCTCTTGAGTTCTCAGATGTCTTTGGCAGATAAAATACACATCTGCATGCTGCATGCGATTTGCATGCATCTGCTTCACTAGCAGCTCCGACGGAAATGAATGTTAGCATCGAACCACAACGTCGTGCATACTTGCAAGCCCCATGTAGTCGACGGAATCAGTGAGCCAATATGAATATGAGACGATGTCGAATCCCATGTGGATTGTCCCAAAAGTGTTGTCCGCACATCTGAAGCATACATCGACATGAAATGTACCCATCTTTCTCTTAATCAATCCGTGACAGGTATTGGAACTTTGCCAACCGCATCTTGGAGGTATGATTCGATCTAGCCTACGATTTAAAAAAAATGTAATCGATTACTCAATTATGCTTGATGATTATGACACCCCTCTGAATTGATCAACAATACTACCAACAAACCCTCTCCTTCGAGTAGTCACGCCCTGCTGAGCACCGGTATTGGCTGTACCTTCGACTCCCGTGGCCCTCCCTGCTTCCCCTTCCATTCTACGCCTGAGATTATCATATTGCTCTTTCTGCTCGCTGCCACCAATGACCCAGAGTGGCGCTCTCCACCTTGCTGCGCCCGGTAGGACCTCCCTTCTGTAAGCAAAGCCAATGATCCAGCCAATCGCTGCCGCAATCAAAGATCCAGGAAACTGAGAAAATGCTAGTTGCAGCGGAAGCAGATAGATGATGGATTTCGAAGTGAGATCGAGCCCATAAACGTCACCATTCTGGCCCGGCGGCAGGAAGGAAGAGATTCGGTATTTGTAGCTGTACGGTATCGCGGCTTGGTATTGGGCTAGAAGGGCGAATACGATCGGCGTAGGTCCAGCGGGTAGATAATCGATCCGGCCGCCGGTGAGAGGGCGGATCAACACCGTGAGTAAAACCGGTGGGAGTAGGGTCGTATAAGGAAAAGTTGAGAGGAGGAAAGACTAGAAGAGAAGTAACCAAAACATGCCTGGTCAGCTTGGCTTGTCTTCTTATCACGGACCTACCACGACTTGAGGAACCTGTGGCACTTTAGGAGACTGAGCGTAACTGGGAGCTGATCGGGTAAGGAAGCGGTATGTGGACAGCTTGAGATGAGGCAATGCAAGAGCGGTGTTTCCATACAGCAAACTTTCTACTCCCCCACATCCTCTCTATGATTCGCAGCTGGTACAGCGTCATGGCTGCGAACAGGACTTCTGCGGAATTGGTGTAGCATGCCTGCCAGATGAGCAACCGCCAAAGTTGTAGATAATCGAAGAAGTGCCGGTGAATTTGTATCCAGAAGTAGTACTTCGTATCCGTCACCGTCGCAAGAATGGACGAGACGATAATGCCTATGATCAAGTTGCGCGAAACTGGCGCGTTCGTAAAACCAGAGGCCAGCATTCTCGTGAGATCTGGCGGAGAGCGATGAGGGTTGAAAGTAGACTCGACGGTGCTATCTTGCTGTGGGGAAGCGAGGGACTAATGGTGATATACTCATGGTAACCGAGGGAGCAGTCTGACCATAATGGACCATTGTCGGACCAAAGAAATAGTGGTGGACTGCAGGTATGTATGAAAGATGTCCACACCATGACATGTGACGATCACGGCTGCCCTGTTATTAGGTAATTGAGAGCGGCGGCTCACTCACACGGTCCGCCTTTCCGGCCGTTCGTCCCGCATCTTAGAAGGCACTTCATCAATACAGAATGGGTGCCTGAGGTTGAACAGAAGAGATAATGCCGATCGAATTCATTAGATTGTCTTCTCCCGGTCAACGGTGTAATAACGTCCATCGAATCAAAAAAATTCAGAGACTCATCTTCAAAATGCCTTCTAGCTTAACATTTGCTGTCTAAGCAGATGGCTTGCACTACACAGCCCTGTCAGGAGTGCACTTAACTCTGGGGATCGAGGCTTAGAGCAGCCATTGTGTTACGGTACTGCAGATCCCGTATTGCTAGCTATGTCCAATCCCATTAACGTTCAGTGTCCCATTCGAAAACTCCTCCATTTACCTTCTTCCTAACAGATTGGATCATCTGATATTTGTTGTTTGGATGCCACCAAACGTGGAAATGGCAGTCCGACTTTAAGGGACCGCTTGGTTTCTACTTTCACCGCCGACGCAGTCACCATGGTCAGTATACTGCCTCGCTCACGCAAGTCATTCGATTTCGATGGTCCAAATTCAACCGACCCCCGCTTATCACGGGCATCCACGTTGAATGTCCATGATGGCATTGGTCTGGATGAATTGGAGTTTATGCAAGACTCAAGACCTTTCGCTGCAAGCCCAAATCCATCGTCTTCCCGAAGAAGGTCTCAAACCCACAAGACAAACGCAGAGCTACAGTCTGCCCGGGTCTTTCGTTACCCTTCCATTGCAGATGGCGATATGTTCAGACTCATAGTGCTCTATCCGGCTACTGGGGAGGCACCAGTAAGATGCAGATTAGTGCTCAGCTCGGTACGACGCTCATTTCACAATCATCGTTGTCTCTCCTACTGCTGGGGCGAGCCGACACGAGATGATAGCATTTTCGTCTGTCTCACCAGAGATGGAGAGTTTTTCAGACTGCCTGTCACGGCAAACTTACAGCGTGCCCTCAAAAGTATAAGGAAGCCAACTTCAAACCTGCTGCTATGGGTTGATCAGATCTGCATAAATCAAGATCATTTCCTTGAGCGAGCTCACCAAGTGTCCATCATGCGACACATATACACGTCGGCCAGAGAGGTCATTGTGTGGCTTGGAGACGAAGATTCGCGTAGCGATAAACTGTGTCAGTATGCCGAAAAGATGAAGCGTGGACAAGAAGGCAAAAAATCGGATCTGAATCGCATCCTCCCACCACGCCATCTTCAAGAAGCGCTGAAAGCACTCCTTTCCCGTCAGTGGTTCTCACGAGTACGTCCTTCCTGGACATTTGCGCAAAAAGTCTGCGCAGATGCGGCCCTTCATTCTTCGTTCTCGTTACTGATTTGCAAAAAACCAACCAGTGCTGGGTGATACCCGAGGTTGCACTAGCTCGACATTGTACTGTGCAGTGTGGATCATCCTTTATATCCTGGAGCAATTTACTGCGGTTGATCCGTGACGCTCCTCCACCAATGACATCCGGCTTCGACAAACAAACATGTCTACTAGGCAATCCCCGTCAACGAATAGCCATCCTTTCCGACATGGCACTCAGCCAGTCACATAACAAGGCACACACCGACATTGCCCAGCTATTGATCCTCGCTAAGGCATGTGAGGCCACGGACGTCAAGGACAAAATCTATGCCTTCTACGGCCTGACTCACATCACCACTTTTCCAGACTACGTTGGCGCTCCAGAGGCGCTGTACATCGAGATCGCCAGAACGTACATCAATGCGATACTGTACGAGGAGAGCTACTCGAAGTGGCATGCGCTCAACGACGACAGGCGCAACTTTCAGTTGACCTCCATTCTGTACAGCGCTGGGGCCTTGCACCAGCGCCTCCAAGGACTTCCGTCATGGGTGCCGGACTGGACGTTTAGCTGGCACCTTGCACCCGCATGGTGCAAGACGAACAGCAACCTGCACGCAGGCTCTTCGTCGTACAATAGCAAGCGCAAGCCTGGGCCCATCATGCGACCGGACTCTTTCAGGGCTGGCGGTCTTAACCTCCACACCTTCGAGCTGGTCGAGACTGGTGGCAGCGCCAAGGTCCACCAGTTAGCAGTGTCGGCGGTGGTGCTGGATTCGATCGGTTCCATTGACGAGAGCACGCCGCCGTCTACACCCTCTCGCAACGGGAGCTACAACAGATCCGACGTCGCCAGTGACGACCAAGATCACATCCGGGAGCAAGAATACCTCACCGCGTCGACCTCCAGCTCGATCAATCTGGATCTCCACTCGCCGATCCTGCGATACGGTCGCACTCACTTCGAAACGAGCTCAGGCTACAGCGGCCTTGCTGAGACAGGGGTGCAGTCTGGCGATGTAGTCGCAATACTCCTGGGAGCGGACGTGCCGGTCTGCCTCCGACCAATGCGGAAGCAATCGCAGTTGCATTTGCAGCATCAAGCCGAAAGCGGCAACCACCCCATGATAGCGGACGTCTACAGCTTGCTTTGCGAATGCATTGTTGATGATCCTAGCATTATGGAGGGAGGCTACATCTGGGATGCATTTGACAGAGTTGAAAATATTGTCCTAGTCTGAAAATTCTTCGTTGAAATCTGATCCAAAAGGTGTGGCGCAAAACGGTTATGATCATTGGGGCTACAAAACGGCCATATCAGTCTTCCTTCAGCGCGGTAGAATCTCACTATCATCGGTTGAGACAGCACTGTCAACTTGAGAACACCATCAGTGTAACATAGACTATTTCATGAGTAACGACACAGTAACGGAAGTTGTAAATCATTACCAGCGAGGCGGCGATTCAATTGCATTTGATCATTGTCATTTCATTCCTAGATCTCACACATAAATTCCCGTTTTCACAAGAATGGTATATTGAACGCCTACGCCATGCTGGGACATCAAGGAAACTTTTCGCTCATCATACAGACGCTTAGATCTAGATCTTGATGGCGTTGTCCAGAGCCTTTTGCTTCTTGGCCTGGCGGGCGTTGGCCTTGGCACCCATGATACCACCACCCCAGTGGCGCTTGCTCTCCTCAGTCTTCTCGAGGTAGCCGGTCTTGACAGCGTCAACAACCTTGCTCAGCTCGGACTTGTCCTCGGCGCGAACCTCAGTGAGGGCGACGACGGCGGCGGTCTAGGCAATACATGTTAGTGAGTGGCACGGTGGATCTGCGTATATGTCGAAAACGTACCTTCTTGTGAACAACAGTTCCAAGTCTGGCCTTGCCCTTGACAATGGCGTATGGGACACCCATCTTTCTGCACAGAGCAGGAAGGAAGATGACGAGCTCAATTGGGTCGACATCGTTGGGGATGAGGACCAGGCTGGTCTTCTTGGCCTCAATCAGGGCAACGACGTGGTTGAGACCGTACTTGGCGGTGTATGGCTTCTTGCTGACGTCCTCCTTCTTCTTGCCCTCGCTGACAGCGGTGGCCTCCTTCTGGAGACGCTCCTTCTTCTCGGCCTTGGTCTCAGGGCGGTACTTGTTGAGGAGCTTGAACACCTGGGCGGCGGTGTTGCGGTCGAGGGTGTTGCTGAACTGAGCGATCGCAGGTGGGACCTTCAAACGGAGGTTCAAGATCTTGCGCTGGCGCTGCAGGCGGACGTATTCGGGCCACTTCACGAAACGCGAGAGGTTGCGGCGGGGCTGGATGTCCTGGCCGATACCGAAGTTGCGGGGCTTGCGCTCGAGGAGAGGGTTCTACAGTCATGGTCAGTAATCCCAGGTATCAACACAAGCGGAAGGAAAGATATCAATCGTGCTTAACTCACCTTTGGGCCCTTCTTTCCAGCTGCGCCGGCCTTACCCTGAGGGAAAGGCGCGGGGGCAGTCTTCTTACCGGACTTTGGAGGCTGTCATTGAGAAGACACAGTCAGTTAAGCTGTTCTTCTCTAAAGAGTCTGCGCCGAAGCAACAGCTCAAGCCAAATACCGCTCGAAGCAGTAGAGGATCACGCTCATCGTGTGTTGGTAAACCAACCAGAGGATGGCGGATTTCGATTCAGATCGTTGCTATGGCGTCCCAATCGCAACGAGTGCGAAGAGGATGAAGCGCATAGCTAGGTGGTTCCCGGTGTGATGCTTACCATGGTGGCGATGCTGGCGGTCGAATTGATTGTACTGGTTGTCGACTTGGTAGATTCCTTCTACTCGCTGGCAGGATAAGAGGAAATTATAGAATGCGAACTTTCGGCGTCAAATCCAAAGTGCGATTCTTCGCGGGATTTACCGTGCGCATCTGCCAAGATTGCGGTGCAGTATTAAATATACCCACGACGGTCTGAAAGCTTTATATCCCCCAACTTGGCTAGTTCCATCACCCGTACGTAGGGACTTCCAATAGATACCTACACAGGAGGTATGCAGTTGAAGGTGCAAGGTGCAAGGTGCAAGGTGTAGTTTGCGGACATGTTGGGCATTCTTAAAGTGCCACCCAAGAGAAAGTTGGAGCACGGTAGATTTGAACTAATACTGTATCTACATACGTCAATCTATAGGAAGAAGTGCTTAATAACCACCCCAAAGATCATTATCGTCCTTGACCTGGTCTTCTTCAGTGAGTGCAGCAAGATTGGCCTTCTCCTCCTTCTTCCTCTGCTTGCGCTCTGATTTTGTCATGATGTGAGGGGTGACTGGCGTTACTGGCGTGAAAGGCATGTAAGCGCTATACGGGGTGGCCAATCCAGCGGAGAAAGCACCATTCCGCACAGCTCGTGCACGAGTCTCCACAAAAGTGGTCTTGGTAGGGCCAGCAGATGCAGGCAGGCCAGAGCCGTGGGTAGGGTGAAGATGATTGGCAAATTGAGCCTGACGGAAAGGTAGAGCACCATTGGGCTTGGAGGCAGGTTGAGATCGTTGGTTTGGCTTAGTGTACTGCTGTCGGAAGGGAAGGTCACTGCTGTCAGATGACGTGGTGAGGCGAGCCTGTGAGTGGGTGGCAGGTAAGTCGCCCACGATGTCTTTGTCTTCTTGCTCTTCGGGCGATCGGTCGTCTTCGTTCGCCCAAGACGCGAGTGTGATTGGACTTGTGGCATAATACGAGTCGATCGTGCCGGCGGTTGGTGGCTCGGGGGGTATTCCAGGATCTCCATATGATCTCGGACTCAAAGGTGTCCTCGCACCATCGCTGTTATCTGCGATTTTTGCGTTCGGAAGCGGAGAAGATATCTTGAGATTGCGCAGACCCTTACGTCCTTTCTTCACTGGAACTTGGACATCGTCTGCTCCTGAGCGTGAACCACGAACATGGGGATTGAAATGTGGCGATTGCGGCAGGCCATGCTGAGGCCAGTTTGTAGGCGAAAGCGGGAAATGACCACTCGTAGCGGATTGTGGCATGTTAGGTGGATAGATTGCTCTCACAGGGCTCTTTTGGCTGGCGAAAACGTCCGGGTCAGATGTTCTATCCTGGATATACCTGAAGGAGGATGCGTCTGTGATCAATTTAGGCGGAACTTTACGAGAATTGCCGCGCACACCTTGGTTTTGCCCAATGGCCTCCATTTGCTGGACAGGAGGCGATGGTGGTGGTGGCAACTCTTTCATTTCGACCCCATCGGAGGGAATTGCGCCATCACGACCAGTCTGTTCGTCCTGTTCCATGACCGCAGCGTAGAGTCTCTCCATCTCCTGCATCCGCTTCGCCTTATCCATCTCAATCACACTGTTGTCAAAGCTGACTGGAGAGTCGGCATCAGGACTGACTGGGTTACTAGCACCGCTTCTAACGCTTCCTATGCCACTCTTCTTACTGGCGAGTCTACGAGGAAGGTACCAGTGACCCACACTTCCATCCCTCTCGTGCATGTTGATGTCGAAAGTCTTCAGGACCGGTTTTAGCATTACAGCTGAAGTAACTGCGTTCTGGGCTTTTCTTCTCGCAGCGCGACCGACGGTCAGCATGAGACCGCCGATGAGCAAACTGAAGCCCAAGTAAGCCGCAATTATTCCGACTACTTCGTAAGGCAAAGCACTCTTGTCGCGAATTGCGTTTCTGCTCCAGGGTGGTCCTTGGTCTGGTGGTGGCGCAGGACCGTAATCGAGCGAGACGTGCCAAAGACCTCTGAATGGATCCTGGGCAGTCGCAAGGCCAGCATCGGCTGCGTATACACCAGGTTTCGAGAGCGAGAGAAGGACGTATGCGCAGTAAGTGAGGTAGCCCTGGCCACGCCCGCGAGCCATGGTGAATGGAACAACGTGAGCGATGAGGAATGATCGATTCTTCAAGACGCTGTACGTAGTGCTGAAGTGTAATCGTCAGGGCATAACGAAGGAGATGATATGCAGACCTACCTCAACCACTCTACCTATAGGAGGTTTCTATCTCCAGGAGGTGGTTTCTATGGGATGGCCATGCTTGGCCAATGGCGACCGCTGTGCGCCCATCACATCTGAGACGTGGTGGTGGAAAGGATGAAGTGCAGCAGGAAGCCGGAGGTTTGGTTGTCGATTGGCTGTCTCTAAGCGCCCAGCTAAGACCGAACATTGGGTGGAGAAGGCTATTCCGCTCCCGGACATCGCTTGCGTCCCCCATCACCCACACATCGCTTGCACTGGGCCACACACCTCAATTGACGGCGCTTAGGCTTTGGCTGGTATTCGTCGCCTTGTTCTTTGGCGATAGAAGCTCTCGTCTGGAGGAGAGCCCGGTCTCGTACTGCACTGGCTGGGAGGACTGCTGTGCTTGTGCCTGGACCCTGATAGGAGGCAGAATCCTTGCAATTGGCATTTGGTCGTAATCTGCTCTACTGTGAGATCGTCAACGTGGCTATCGAGCTCGACTGTAGATCATTGAATGGATGTCAAGTCGTGCTCTACGAAGGAATGCGCCAGATTGACCTTCGCCAGCGACTTAAGAATAAATTAAGGGCATCGTTATCTCAGGTCACGAGGAAAATGTGATGGAGCAAATTCGATGAATGTTTCTGCACATATTGCACTATCAACATATCTATAATGGCCTTTACGATCTTGTACGTTAGGCAAGCCAATGAGCCGTTAGTGAAATGCCATCTCTGTTATAGCAATAGCTGTGCTGAAGCTAAAGATCTTCTTTCGCTTGACCGAGTCTAAATGAGACGCTCGGATATGTGCTCTTGATATCTTTGAACTTCCAATACAGTTCGTGTCCCATCTCTGCTCTCAACGCCTGGAGTAGAAGGATTGAGCATACAGGACTGGTGACGGACGGGGCAACTTCGTCGCAACCCAGATCCGTCTTGAAGGGATTGAGACTACAATGAACAACTTATCAACGTCGACAGGATGGCGAAAGAGCACTCGAGAAATAAGTTGATTACTTTCTAGACCATCGACGCTATTGCCTATTCGACGGTGTTACATAAAATTTCCGCTGTACATTTCATATATCGACTTTGAGGGTATCAAACAAAAACAAGCCGGCCGGCATTCATACTTCTTTCATCCGCTCCTCAGCTCGAGGCCGTGAACTACCTCTCTGTCTGAAGACATGTTGGCCAATTCTTCACAAGCAATTCGTCAGTCGACTGTTCGGGTCTTATCCAGATAGCCCCAGCAAGAGCACCAGCCAAAGCACCAGCCAAAGCACCAGCCAGAGCACCAGCCAGAGCACCAGCCTAACAAGTGGTTCCTTTCCCACTGTAAGCTATGTCTGCTCACTTAGAGCTTAGAGACCTCCGGCATTCGACTTCCTCGGCAGAAACATCCCACTCGGCCTTTTTGGCGTCCTTTCCATCCTCTGTAGCGGTCTCGGAATCGATCGTGTTGAGTCGATCGAGGCGCTCTATCACGTCATCAACTGTCGCCTCGCCGACCTGACGATCACCAGACGGCGAGTTCGCGCGAGAGCCGAGCCTGGAATGTGTGCGGGAGTGAGGACGGGATGAACGAAGGCCGTGTGGGGTCAGGGACTGAATGATTGAATGGGGTCGACTGTGGCTGTGGTTGAAGCTGGCCGCTGAGACGGCACGAGAGATTTCATAGATGGATGCTGCCCGGCTGATGGCCTCGTCTCTGACCTCGTGCCTTTCTTCCCTCTTGTTGGCGAGTTCCGAAGCGTAGCGGCTGTGCTGCCTAAACCAGCGACCGTGCTTAGTGAAGACAAACACGGGGATGATCAGCAAAGCCGCAAGGATGGCAAGGATATACTGCGGCAGAGCAAGCTGGTACTTAGTTCCTTTCATGATGTTGTGGAAGAAAGGCCTGGCCCAGAATGCTGCTATACCCGCAAGCACGTCTCGACAGAACCCGTTGCCACCTGTTGCCGACGCGCTGTACTCGCTCCCGTAGGCTTGGATCATGTAGTCGATAGAACCGGCGTAGATGGCAAAGTTGGACACTCCTAAGAGCGAGGTTGACGCAAGTAGCCAAATCCAGTTCCAACCCCAGTGATAGCCGAGAGTGCAGGTCGCCATGAGGATGAGACCTAAGGGAAGCGTGAACACCAACATACAAAGCAGGGTGAGCTTACGTTCTGGCACGAAGTCCCAACGAGCATTATGCGACTGGCTGCGTTTCTGTGTCTTGATGTTCTCGTCTCGGTAAGCCCAGCATGCATACATCAGCCAACCAACGAAATAGCTCAACAGTAACGGTATGAATGCGAGTCCCTTGGAAACGGGTGAGAAACCCCATGGTTCCAAGACGTAACCAAAGGCGTCCAACGAAAGGTAGACCAGCATGTCTGCAAAGCCGCTCAGCAGAGAAAGGCATCCAACTAGTGGCTCTGTGCAGAGCATCTTGTAAGGTCGGAACATCAATGGTCCGACCTTTCTCCAGTGGAGCCGCTCGGTAAGGGTACCAGATGCCTCGATGGGACCAAGTGCCAATGGGTTCCGGTTGGGGTGGCCCTCTGGTAGGTTTCTCAGGTATTTAGCACGCTTGTCAAGGAGGACTCCTGGATGAGTCTCGCTGACGCAGCACAGATGAGCGAACCAAGCAATAGTACTGAGGATTATTTGAAACCCAAAATTCCATCGCCAGCTGAGATACTGGGCCTGAAAACCGACCACGATTGGGCTGATAACGGCTCCCGAGACCGAGGAAAAGACGACGGCAAGGCTAGCCTGTTGACGTTCTATCCCGTCTTCGAAGAGATCTGGAACGATAGCCAGCGTAACCGAACCTCCAGCACTGACCAAACCGCCCAACATTCTGAACGCTATGATCAGCCAGACATTGGGTGCAAGTGCACACGGAAGAGCACAAAGTGTCACCAGAATCAAGCTAATCTGCATGACAGGTCGACGACCGAAGCCTTCACTGAATGGTGCCCAAAATTCACATCCTACGCCGTATAGGATGAGAAATAGAGCGCCACCGAGGTTGGTAATATTTGCGCTCACGCCTGCCCACGCTTCCAGATCTGCCTTTGTAGCAGAATAAGCTGCTGCGTTGAAGTTCATGCTGATCTGACATAGCATGATGATGTAGATGATACGCCACTTCTTGGATGGGGAGAAGGTGTAAGCTAGATGTTCGTAGTTCGATTCTTCATCCAAAGCGTGACTGTACTGAGATGGCATCTTTTCGTTGGGGGCCAGCCTCCTCGCCGAGGGTGGCTCTGGATGTTCCATCTTGCTGATCAGGGTGACCTAGGAATTGCTTGAAATTGAAAACGACAAGCAGTCACCAGACAGGTCCCAGGATTGGGGAGTTTGTGGTGATATAGAAGTGTTAACAAAGATACATTAGTGGATGAATGTATTATAGCGATAGGTAGGCACTAAACAGAGTCGGACGATAGTGTCAAAGTGATATTGGGCATTGTTTGTATCAAAAGTGAAGGAGTAGGAGAGGAATCAAAGTGTTTATATACCTAGCCAACGCTGCGAGGTAGTTGTAACGAGTGTAAACCCCTCTCGCGTGTGGTTTCTCTTGACATAATTCTACCATGGATTCTTTGGAAGGAAGTGTCGAGTAAGAATGTACGCATATAGGGTCTGCAATGGACATCGTCGTCTTGAATCCCCGCAAACATGGGGAAAGCTCAGTAGGTGTGAGTCTAGACTGTGGCTGATACCAGAGCAACGAGTTGGGGAGTTGATCGGGTCGATGTCAGATGACGAGACACAATTGCCAATTAACAGAACCGGATACCTTGCTTCCGTGAGGGTACCAGCTTCCAATTATCTTGGTATATATCGTTTCCATGTCAAGCATGATAACATGGGCAGGTATGATAGGACGCTCCAAAACATTGCCAGAGGAGGTTTCCGTGTTTAGACCTACCACATCGCCGGAAGCGGAAAGCTCGGCCGCCAGGGCGCGGACAGCAAGTCGAAGCGTAATTGTTGGGCCATGGTAGAGGCAGAAGAGCTCTGACATTCTTGAATTTTATCACTGCCGAGCAAGGACGAGAATCCGTTTCCATCACACCTCGGCAAACCGAGAGGAGCTCATGTTTGCAATGGGCCTCGAGAATCTACTTCACGCAATGGTATAGCCAAGCCGAGACCTGAAGTTGGAAGCCAAATCCGTCGTGGTGAGAACTGTGTGCAAAACGAATCGGAGCAGTGTCGAACACTTGCGCGCATATGCGCATAACTTGCCACCACTCAATGCAAAGTTTGGGTCGTGATATATTGAAATTCTATAGATCCCCCTTGGCAAAGAAGTGAACCAATAACGATGGCGGTATTTGAGCAGTGTCGACACACTGAGGTTGCTTCTCATGTAAGAGTAGTCTGCGACCTGGGAGATGGTATTATCAGAATGCAATAAAGAGCATGTGCTAGGATGACTGTGGACGAAGTCGATCCAAGTATATAATTTGAGATTTGAAATGGAATGATTGAGGATAAAGGCCGCCACTGAGTGATGATGCGGTCAATTACTATGGGATCTTGTACTCAGAGCTTACCGAAATCACAAGCAGGGCGTAGGTACATGAAAGCCGTCGGGTCGCATGCTGTACGAGACATTAATATTTAGAAATCCGCCATTCTAGAGATGAAGTCTTCTGTCGTCTGAGGAAGGTGAAGTTCGAGTGGTGGACTACCTAGTTAGATCGACTTGTCACGTGAGGAAAACAGGACAATCTAATCTATTACATAAGGCGATGAAAACGGAATCTCGGGAACGGGAGGGAAGCTACGGCCCGTGGGTGGTGATGACGAACTGGCCAAGACGAGGTGGACGATTTACCTTCCTAGCTCGGCCGACGGTCCCTAAGGCAATCGGCATGCGCTGTGCTGTACTCTACTCTACCGTGAGCCAACAGCTTCCACCTGGTCTTGCGTACGTGAGTCTACTCAAGGCACATTGACAGGTCTTGTCCGTCTACATCCCTACGTTTGACAACTACAACGACACCTACGCCTCCAAGCCACTGCGCCTCGCCTCGCTGACGTCGTCTGTGAAAGTCTTTGCGCATCGCAGTTTTCCATTCCTCTTTCGCGCCGTAGTCAGATGTGAAAGGCCCCCCTCCCAGCCATCCATCCATATCCGCCAGCCCACTCCCGGTTACATCATCCTGCAGTCGCGAACAGAACACCTCGCTCTCGTGTCTTCCACACTTGACGCTACAAGACACAGATCTATACGATTCGCGACTTGTAGCTGTGTTTTCAAGCGAACGATCGACCGCCGTCACCTATCTACGCTGCGCAATCTCAGCGACCACTCGCCACCATGTCGTCGGTCATACGCAGTGTGAAAAATGTCACCAAAGGATACTCTGCGGTGCAGGTAAAGGTCAGAAATGGTACGTTTTCCCGACACCTCACCGTCGCGTTGGATGTGATGAAGACAGACTGACAGTTCCGTGATAGCGACCAGCAATGACCCGTGGGGTCCGACAGGCACCGACATGGCTGATATCGCAAGGATCACTTTCAACAGGTGGGCGCAAGGCAACATCACGATGAGCTAGACCGACAGTGCTAATAGGTCTATAACAGTTCGACCGACTTCTACGAAGTTATGGACATGTTGGACAAGCGACTCAACGATAAGGGCAAAAACTGGCGTCATGTGCTCAAGAGCTTGAAGGTTCTGGATTACTGCCTACATGAAGGCTCAGAATTGGTCGTGACATGGTCGAGAAAGAACATCTACATCATCAAGACCTTGCGCGAGTTTATATATCAGGATGAAGATGGGAGGGATGTCGGTGCTAGCAGTAAGTGCCTGGTTTTACTTCACCGACAAGCGACATGAGATACTCACGTTTGTATAGTTCGTCATTCAGCAAAGGAGTTGACCTCGCTCATCCTCGATGAAGAGCGATTACGCGCCGAGCGTGCCAACAGAGGGTCATGGAAGTCTCGTGTCACTGGTCTTGAGGACATGGGAGGCATTGCAGGAGGTGACCATGCTCCACCTCCCAGGCGAGAGAGGAGAACCCGACCTGAAGGCGAGGATGACAACGATCTCGAGTACAGACTTGCTTTGGAGGCCAGTAAAAACGAAGCCGAGGCGGATGCGGCAAGGCGAGCTAGGAATACTGGTACAGATGGCAATGACGACGACCTGGCGAAGGCGATTAAACTTAGCAAAGAGGAGGAAGACTACAGGAAGAGAGAGCTCGATGATCAAAATCAGGGCAATCTGCTGTTTGATGATCTTCCCTCACAGCAGGCACAGCCGACAGGCTTCAACCAGGGCTATCAACAACAGCAAGCTGTCGACTGGTTTGGAAACCCAGTGGATCAGCAGCAGCAGCAGCAACAGCAGTCACAACAGACGGGATTCTTGAACAACGCCTACAGCCAACCTACTGGTCTCCAACCACAACAAACAGCATTCCAGACAGGAGGATATGGTGGTGGGTTTGGATATCAGCAACCCCAGGCGACTGGTTATGATGCGCTGCAGCAACCACACCAGCAGTTTCTCCAACCTCAAAACACCTACAACCCATGGGCTCAATCTGCAAATGGAGGATTTGGAAGTCAAGCACAGCAACAGGAACCAGCAGCACAGTCGGGTTCGAACAATCCATGGGCAAGCTCGCACCAGCAATCTCCGATTACCTCCCAACCGACAGGTTCGAATAACCCGTTCTCAACTCACCAGCCTGCACACCAAGCACCGTCAGCTTCGAAAGCGCCAACTCTTTCGACACTTCAAGAGCAACAGACAGCGCAGCAGTTCAACAACCGACCTAATCCAATCCAGAACTTTTCCGCCCCAGTCCAACAACAACAGCAGCAACAACAGCAGGCTAACCCTTCACAAGATCCGTATCAATCGCGGCTCAATGCGCTGCTGGCGACGGGTGAGGGTCAAGACACGTTCGGCAATGTGGGAGACCTACGTCTTCCAGCTCAACACACTGCACCAGGTACGTTCATCAACTCGGCCGGTGCAGGATCGTTGGGTAGGTTGGAGGCGGCAAAGACTGGAAGCAATCCTTTCTACGGTGGTCAGCAAGCTCAGTCGCTGTACCAGCAACAGACAGGCTTTCAGGTTCCGCAACAACAGTACCCTGCTCACCAATTCCCTGCCGCTACTGGACCCGTTGGTGGTGTCGGCTTTGGCGGTAACAACCCGTTCGGTCAGAGGCCACAGCAGCAATCCGGACAGGGTGGTAGCCTGATCGACTTGTAGAGTGGATTGTACAGATTTGACATGTGGAGATGGATCGAGAGTGGATGTGTGTTGGGATGTGAATGGAAGAGTACGATGATGCAACCTCTTTTTCCTTTACTATCTTATCTTTCCACCTACGGTCGTATCGTGGAGTAAATGAGAGAGGGAGGAAAGCACAGTTAAGCCTCTTTCTGCCTGACAATTTCTCAAGATCTTACCTATTTTGCTATGGGTTTTTTTTGGTCTGTTTGATTTTTTTTTTTTTTTTTTTGTCGTTCTTGCTCAGGTCTTCATTTGATTCAGTCAATCGGCGTTTAGATACCCTTCGAAAAACACACATACCTAGCACTTTATCGATTGGAGTTCCATACTATATACATATCTACCTAGCCACCTCCCTGCATAAAGTGAAGGGATAGGGCGGTCAGCACCCACTCTCCCCTTTGTTCTAGTCATGTATGACTCCTCCAAGACAAGGTTGCCCATCGACATTCCATGTCTCGGGAATGAAACAGCGTATCGATTAGATCAGAGTGGGTGTTGGGTAGAGAGTTGAGTGAGTGAGTGAGTGAGTGAGTGAGTGAGTGTGAGTGTGAGTGTGAGTGTGTATTTGGGCAGCTGATACCTAGGCAGGTAATGTACCTCGGTATCCAGCCGTGACGTGGGATTGCGGAGGAGGTCGGTTCTGACTGCACATCATTCTACGGGTAGACTTCACCTACGACCTACTACCTACCTACCTACTTGAGGTACTGTACCTCGATTATCTGCCCGTTTTTCCCCCACGTCCCTTTCTTTCTAAGGTTCTGCCGTATCATGTGTACATATGTGTCTGAAGGTGCAATGGGGGTTGTTAGCCTACCCATCGAGCATGCTGCCTTGGAAATGAACGGTAGTCAATGACACCACACCACAAGACGACAAGACGACATCACGAGGTGAAATGATGGATGTGCACTCTCTGATTTTGACAATCATCGGGTTCGGTGGTAGATACGTGTCTCGCTGCAGGTGCAGTGGTATGAAATGGGTATCGCACGAGGATGGCCATCCCCGGTGAGCGAGCGTCGACATTTCAATGGTTGTATGCAGGTCGGTCAGACCGGTAGACGATCGTTGAAAGCTAGGTGACTAATGTAGGTGAGTAGCCGGGTGGTTGTCATCCCACATCACCAAACATACAGCGAACATTTCTCCTACCTGTCTGTTCCAGCGTGACCCCTGCCCGCTACCCGTATCGGCACGGTACAGCAGCTCGGTCTCTCAGCCTCGACAATGAGAGACAGAGGTGGGATGGCAGACGAGCGCAGCAGCGAGGGATGGAGCGTGCGGAATGAGCACCGACGCATACCAGCGCCACAGCTGCCCACCTCCCAATGCTGCCCAATTCCCGGTGCTGGAAAAGGCAACGGGCCAATCGATGTCTGGCGCACCGTCCTCGCAGCACGCCGCCCCGATGAGGGCATATGGGCCACGGTCGTGCATGGCATGGCATGGCATGGGCACGGCGTGGCGTGGCAGACCAGGGATATGGGAAGAAGAGGAAGGCGAGCAAATGCAGAAGGGGGGGAAGGAAAATGCATCTCTGGGTGGGAGGTGTGTGCAGTAGGTCTCTACGGTGATCATGGCCTGGCCTGGCGTACCTACCTACCGACCTGTCTGGCTGTGTGCACGATGCATAACGTAACGTGACGTGACGTGATGCCGACGCCTTCGAGAGGCCGACTTCCATCCTGATACACCCCTTGCACCGTTTGCTTGGGCTGCGGTGGTCGTCATTGGTCGTTTGCGTGTCTGTCTGTGGTCGATTGCGAGCATCGTCAATGGATCCGCAAGAACACCCGTTGGTGCCTCGACCGAGGAGGGCTGAGGGTCAGATGACAGACCGATCGATTGGAATCAAACGGTACATGGATCGATTCGGTAGGATGGAGGAGGGAGGAGGGGGGGAAGGGAAAAAAAAGCGAGACGGACTGAGTCGAAGTGGGATGGGATCATTGGACATACAAGGATGATGATCGCCTGCTAGCTTTCGAGATTTGTCTGGGCAGCTCGGAATTGTCGATGCAAGGGGGTGGGAAAAGGATGGCAGCAGGAAGATGCGTATGTAATGATGCAGCGTGGACGCGTACAAGGGCAGGGGAGCCCTCGATGGGCCTGGATGCTGTTCTGACCTGATATGGATGACCTGACCTGAATTGACCTTGTTTTTCCGTCTTTGTTTGATCATGCAACTATCCCATGAACGATCCGGTTATTGGTTGGAATTGGAACTGGATGGAAGAGATAGAGAGAAGACAGAGGGAGAGGTGGAGTTTAGATATGTAGATTCTACCTGGTTGACGAAGTGAAGAACGAATTGTTCAATAATATGTGTATGTGTATGTGGATGACTCGCATGCTGCCATTGTGTACGACCAGATGTGATATTCATAAACAACAGACAGACATGATGAAGTGGTTTGATCGAGAGAGGAACCTATACGAGTCCAATCAATCAACCAATCAATCAATCAATCAATCGACCGTCCGACGAACCACCGCGAGATGAACGGGAAAATATAACCCAAGAACCTACTGGACAGCAAGCAGATCTTTCTTTTCTCTTCAAAACAAACCCAACCGAAGTGCACAGCCCATCGCACGACACATACATACATACATACAAACATACATACATATAAAAGCAAGCCAAGTCAAGCCCCATCGGTGGTGGTAACACATGCGTACGCTCGAGCTCGCGCGTGTCGAGGTCGTGTGAGATTGATGCGGTGTCGCCGCACCTCTGGAAGGGCGTGCTGGGATGGTGATGATGGTGGCGACGGTGGGCGATGAGGGTGGTGTTGATGTATTGGCAATAAATGCCTCGCTGTGGATGTTGTGCATGCGTGCGAGTTGCGAAGGGGGGAGGGTGTGTGTGTGTGCAATGTCATGCCGTGCAACGCTGCTACGACTTTTTGTTGGACCACCGGTAGGACGACAGATTGGCCCCCCCCCTCCCCACTCCTTCACTTTCCATGTGACACTGGGCGACACGACGGGAGTTTTTTTTTCTTCTACGACATTACAGAGAGATGGATGGAGAGTGTGTAGGCAGTTTAGGGGGGTGGAAACGTTGTCGAGTACTGTAGTATCGACGTTGGGTATGGTTAGGTACTCGCTGGGATTGTTGAAAGCACGAGAAGACACTTGGGAGGATGACATTACCATACCTACCTCTAAGCAACAATGCAATGCGATGCAATGCCGTGAATCCAGAAACCTACCTATGGATCAATGAGGATCTCAACGCATGATCGTGAGAAAGGAGAAAGGGGAGAAGAAAGATGTCATCTACGTAGATGGAAGGACGTTTCTCTCTCTCTCTCTCTCTCTATCTCTGTCTCTCTCTCTATCTTTATCTCTATCTCTCTCTCTCTATATCGTACTTTCTGCCTGAGGTGTCTACGATCTCACCGCCAGATGCAAAAATCGGAAAAAGATTGGTTCAGCATGGGCTAGCGTAACGGATCCCTACAGTCCCCGTGCTCGGGCCGCGCCGGCGGGACGGTGGATCGGCGGGTACCATCAGCTCTAGCCATAGCAAGACTAGCGCGGGGCTTTAACTCCACCACACCTGACGAGAACTTCCGAGGCCCAGCCACAAGTACCGAAGTAGAGTCGACACTGTCCATCCCCAGCCATTTTCGCTACCTTAGGCACCTTAGCTGGGGACTAGGAACTGGGAACTTGTGCTTCGCTTCCAGCCACATTTAGGATTATTACATGGTCACAGACCAGTATAAGGTACTGGTCATCGGTGGAAGCAATAGGGGAGAGAGAGAGCCCTTCCTCACGGTAAAGTAAAGTCGCAATGGGTGAAGATTCTCATACACAAAGCAAAGCAGCCGAGAGTGGTGGGAGTAGCCGAGTAGTAGATGCTGAGTCGACCAATCAGAAGTGTAGAATAGCCGTCATCCGCGCTAGAATGGGAGGCGCATATGCATTGCATGTGCATTGCATGTGCATTGCATCGCATCGCATCGCATTTCTACAGTACTTCCTACAGTAGCATCGCATCAGCAGGGCCACAGTAGGGCTAGGTGGGTATGGATAGGTACAGTAGGTGGGTTGTAGTAGGGTCGTAGCAGGGTCGTAGCAGGGCCATAGCAGGGCCATAGCAGGGCCATAGCAGTGGGCTGCAGTACAGCACACACAGCGTCCACCACTTGCCACCACACCGACTTTCGCTACCTACCTACCTACCTACTGTACCGTTGGCTGCTACTTCTGCTGCTCTCACCCCTCGTGCATCACGGTGCATTGCATTATACAGGTCTGTCACCATATTTGTATGGGGGGTCTGGTATGGTGCAGTGCATTGTAGTGTGGTATGGTATAGTGCAGTGCAGTGTAGTGTAGTGACCACAGTCTACCTAGTCTGCTACTGTAGCCGTCGCTTTCTCTCTTCATCCAACCCTCATCCTCCCTCTTCTCTTACACCATTCAACATTCACCATTACTACTACTACTACTACTACTACTACTACTACTACTACTACTACCACCACTACTACCACCACCACCACCACTACATTCACCACTAAAGAAGCACCACCACAACCACCACCATCACAACCATAACCACAACTACAACCACAAGCATAACCACCGCTTCTGTCACGGCCACCAAACCCAACTTAACGCCTTCGCTGTATACCTGTTACAGCGCACTCCCTCTACATCCTCCTCACATCTCTCTCTCTCTCCCCTCCTGCTCCCTCCATTTCTCCCTCTCATCTCATCTGCCACTATTACCATATCTCATCCTACCCTACCCTATCCTAGGTATCTGAACATGTCACAGTAGCCGCCAGATAGAGATAGTCCTACCCTAACCCACTCTCCACACCTCACCTCATCATCTTCACCTACACTTCAAAGCCCCCTCAATGCTCACCACTTTCCCTCACCGCCAACTTCACAAACACCACCGGAACTAGAACCACCAGCGCCAGCAACACCAGCGCCAACGCCAGTCAACTCCCCTACCCTCCTAGTCTTCCCTCTGCATCTTTGACCTCTTTCTCTCTCTCTCCCTACCGCCATCATGGACAATCTCGACTTCTCCCAACAGGACCCTTTACTGTCCTTCGCCACCCAGTCCTACTCGACTCAGGATTTTCAAGATCATCCTTCCTCCCAATCCTACCAGCCTCTAGCATTCCTCCAACATCCTGTCAATCAGAATCCTTCCTGGCCTCCTTTGACTTTTGAAGTCATGGACAACGAGAACTCATATCCTGCCCAGCAACAGCAACAGCAGCAGCAACATCACCAACAGCAAATCCAAAATCACCAACAGTCGCAACATCAACATCAACAACAACGACCACAACAACAACAGCAACAACAACAACAACAACAACAACAACAACACCAGCTGAGGCAATCATCATTCATGTCTCAAGAACCATCTCAACACCTCACCCAGACCCATATCCTCTCTCAATCACAACCCAACCAACTCACAACCTCGAGTAGACCGAGTAGTAACCATTCCCAACATGCTCTCCCTATGCAAGCTGGATCCTCGCTTGACTTTGCTGATATGCTACCACCAGACTGGCAATTCCAGTACCAGCACCCTTCACAACAACAACAACAACAGCAACAGCAGCAGCTTCAACATCACCATCAACCCACAGAACCGTCCTTTGTCGGTCCTAACTCTACCATGCCAATGAACCCATCCGCTTACTCTCAAGCTGCTGCCTTCACTGGTCAATTACAAGCATCTCCTGTCGAATTCATGCCAAACGCTGCTGACAACTATTCCGTCACTGCAAACATGACCAACCCGAACTTCATCTCTCTGGCTGGTCCAATGGAGAGCATGAACTCCCTCGCCTTCCCACTTGACGACTACTCGAACAGCCTGATGTTCTCCACCCACATCAGGAATCCTTTGGGTCACCACGTCACTGATTCAACAACCTCGAGTTTACCTGGCAGCTCACCAACTGGTACATTACTCGAGGTCCAGTCCCTTTCGGACAACGATTGGTCGGTTGTAAACTTCACCAACCACCGTCAATCCTTCGACAGCTTCTCTGGTACCGTGTCAAATCCTAGCCAGAATCTCCACATCCGTACCAGTTCAGACACCTCGTCATCTGATGGTCCTCAGTCTGCTGGACTGTCTGGAAGTTATGAAGAGGTTCCTCCGTGGCCGATCAGCCCACCTCACGATTTCAACGCTAGCGATTATATCGATACTAGCTACCTCCAGCAAACCCCAGCTTTGCCTACTGCTTCTGCCACTTCCATCGCTGGTCCTTCAGTGCCTAACGAGAACACTAGCAACTCTGTCTCTTCCCTCGCTGTGAGCCCTGCAACTGGTGGCTCGATCCGTACCTACCGCAACTCATACGGATCCTCGTCGTCCAATTCCCCTACCTCTTCTGGACCTACCTCACCACCTGTGAGAAGGAGAAAATCCCCTATTGGAAAGACGACAAAGAATGTCATCAAGAAGCCAGCCCATCCTACTCGCAAAGAGAGTACCCTCGAAAAGATTGAGAAGAAGGTCGGTCGTAGGAGAGGTCCTCTCCGTCCCGAACAGAGACAACAAGCTCATGAAATACGTAAGCTGAGAGCTTGCCTACGCTGTAAGTTCCTCAAGAAGACTTGCGATAAGGGTGAACCTTGTGGTGGTTGCCGTCCGAGTCATGCAAGGCTATGGCAGGTTCCATGCACTCGCCTTGACATCAAGGACATTGGTTATTTCATGAAGGACTGGAAGGCCGACTACGAGAGACACGTCAGTCTCGGCTTCAGCGTTGGCAACATCAAAGGTTTCAGTCAGACCGAGAGAACCCTCTACATCACGCATGGTTACGGTCACTACCTACCCATCAACGCTCGTGAGGTCTTTGTAAGGGATGACAAGTGCTTCGAGGTTGACTGGGTAGAGGCTGCACCAGACAACGGTGATCCGTTGAGTTTCGAAGTCAACACTGCAAACCTGAGTGCCGGTATGGAAGGTGTCTCGACTAGCATGCTGTCTGACTATCTCGATCGTCATATCGATCACGGTTTCGAAGGGTTTGTCGATGATTACTTCGAGGGTACCAAGTTCATCACTGAGATCCTTAAGACTGCCCATCGTTACTATGAGAAGGAGAAGAAGCCAGCCATCCGCAAGGCGCTCAAGTTGGTCCTCGCCTACAACCTCACCATGCACGTTACCATGGTCGAGGGACTGACCGAGGTCGAGCAGAGCCATGGAATGGTTGACGATCCCGACTCCAAATTCTCAGGTAAGGTTGTTGCACCTGTCATGATCAACTTCCAGGTCAAGTGTGCTCTTGCCGATATGTGGCGAGAACTTCAGAAGGACATCTTAGAGGAGCTCTCAAGCCTCTACAGTTCTGTCTATTCTGGTGACAAGTTGAAGAACTGGCCTACCATCTTCATGCTCGCTGCTATCCTTCTCAGCGTCTGGGAATGTATGCAGTTCGACTGCCATTACCGCGTTCCTGATGAGGCTGCAGTCGAGAAGTTCTGTGACGACATGGAGACTACCCCAGTCGGTGTCATTGTCGGTCTGTTCCAGGCCATTTCCACCAAACTGCCAGGTTTGCAGGAGTGGGATACTAGAAAACATCACCACCTGTTGGGTTCCAACGAAGCCATTTGCGAAGCCTTGACCGAGGTCAAGGGCCACGTTAACAAATACGGTACGTTGCGTTCTTGATCATCTTCCTCTTTCGATAGTGACTAACGATTACATATAGAGAGCTACTTGCGCGAACGTTCCAAGGCAAGCTTCGACCGTAGCGATTTCGACTGCCTCAGCAACAAGTTTCTCAGCAAACTCGTCATTCGTGCGAACTAGTCTGTCACATGAAAACAGC
The DNA here is from genome assembly GCA_018467035.1 of Scorias spongiosa. Lineage (NCBI taxonomy): Eukaryota > Fungi > Ascomycota > Dothideomycetes > Capnodiales > Readerielliopsidaceae > Scorias > Scorias spongiosa. The sequence continues at coordinate 2,449,057 of JACSZZ010000003.1, read as the reverse complement.
AGACTCAAGCATTCACTCGACGGACAACATCAATGACAAACTTCGTCTTTTCGGGATACGAACTCAACAATCAACCTCTCAACTCCAAGAGCCTTTGGGAAAGTGAAACCACCTTTCCAACTGCCCCATCTTTCTTTTATGTTCGCATGTCTAAAACAACCCACGAATACTCGACTGGACGATACTATGACGACAACGGCCTCATGCCTTTTTTGCAGTTCGGAGCACCCTCTGAGCACGCCATGATACCATTCCACGCATTGATCTTATCATCAGCATTTGTTATTGCAGCACCACATATTGTCGAAAGTTTCTTGCACACACCCACTGCTTAATCTTGATCATCGTTCCATCATATGAGCCGACGACATGAAACGAGACACCATGACTCAGGAAGTCATCACCGAACGATTCAACATGTGATTCCCCATTCTCGACACGAAACGGATGATATGAGAGAAGAACTACTTTGAAAAGACATAAGCATTCTCTTCTTCTTCAACATCAGTATAGCTTTTGATTTTTTTTCCCCCTTCATCAACTGGCGATGGGTTTTTCCCCTTGTTTATGTGTGTACATATGGATTGCCGCGCGTACTACACCTTCTCTTTTGAATCAGATGAAAGAGCTCGGCATGCTTGCATGCTTCTGTATATGGGTTGGAGGGAGGCTTTACTGCCTCAAATGATGACCAAATGGATTTGCAAGATGTGCAAGATCTCGTTGGCGATGAATGGAGGAACCACTCCATCCCCTTACCGATAGCCATGTAAACGTCTCTCCTATGCAATGACGCAGATGTCGAAATGACGCCCGTGACGATCGAGCTCAATGTCAATCTACCTGCTTTTCCCTTACCACTACTTCTCCAAAAACAATCGTTCTCGTCTCTCTCATTATCATCACCGTATACACCGATGAGCGCAATCACGTCCGAGCTGAACGGTTCAAATCTCAAGACGTCGCCAACGCAGCAAATGTAACCCACTACATCACGAGCAGCTCACAACCCCAGCCCTACAATCCAACACCTACCACTGCCGCCGCCGCCGCCGCCACCATCGCCGCACCAGCTGCCACGACGCTCCACCACGCGGCCACGCTAGGCACTGCCGCGCCACGAGCCTGGCCAGCAGTGACGGGCACGACAGGCGAAGACGAAGAAGAAGTGGTGGGAGAAGACATCGCCGTCGTCGCCGCTCCGCTCCCAGACGGCCCCACCGTCGTGCCGTTCAGGTTCTGCGATCGGAAGTAGTTCGCCGCCACCGGCGCGCCGTACCGCTCCGCCAGCGCCTCCACGCTGAAGTTGAACCGCGCCGTCGTCGCCGCCGTCGTGTAGTTCCGCCCGGCGTCCGCCGCCGGCAGCGTCCCGCTCGTCACCTCGTCCTCGTCCCCTTGTCGGAACAGGTAGAACGTGTACGTGTGCGCGATGTCGCCTGCAGGTGGCATCGGTCGCGCTGTGGTTGTTCACGAGATCGAATCAGTGGACTTGCGGATTGAGGGGTTGTAGAAAAAACTTTTGCCATTTCGATGGTGGATGGATGGATGGATGATGCTACTGCTGCTGCTGTTGATGGTGTTGATGATGATGATGATGATGATGATGATGTAGAAGGACGCCTTCCTTACCGTATGGTGCAATCGCCGCACTCGAGCTGGTGGCCGTCGCGTTGGACCCAGCTCCTACAAACTGTACGTCCGGCTGCAGCCAGTGCAGCCGCGTCGTGCGGCCCTCGCCCAAGCCACGCACCAGGCTGGCCGTGGCATTGGCCGGGAAGTCGCTCGTCGTGATCGACAGGTCGACCAGGGCGAGCAGATACTTGCCACTGTAGCCCTGTCCGACAGCGGCCGGCAGCGAGACGCTCGGTGCGGATCCCAATGCTTTTTGCATCATTCCGTATGTCAGCAATCTCTCGCGATCGTGAGGCATGTCAACAAGGAACACCTGGACAGCCAGTACTCACACTCGCGAGGAAGAAGCGCGTCTGTGACCAGCTCGCCGAGGCTGGCATACCGCACTTCCAGCGTCTCGTCCGTCGACGGCTGCGTGCCGGTGGGTGTCTGTGCTAGCACTCCGCTGGCCAGCGTCGCCGTCGCCGCCGCCGTGCTGATGATGAACGACCGGGCGACCATTCTCTCTTTGCCTTTTGGTTTCGACTTTTGACTTTCTTGGATTGAGAGCTTGGATAACGGGAATGGCAGCTGAGAAACTGGACGGGAACTGTTGGTCGATTGGTCGGAAGTTAAATGCAGGCGCGGTATTACCAATGCGCAACGTCACGTATAATAAGTAATCAACTGTCTATCTCTTGCTTGTCGAACGATGCAATCCTGCTGGAGGCGGAGAGTCCGATGCTGACATGATGTGGCTTGCTGGTTGCCGAAGAGGAATGATGAGTCGGTATGTCCTTCGGATCTTGCTGCCAACCCCCTCTTCAGAGCTATGCAGGTGTGTCCTTGTGTATGGTACATATACATAGGTAGGTATTTATAACTGCTCCTGTCGACAGTCGACGTCGTCGAACATGTACCGCTTGTTCTGTCGCTGGCTGCGTTCGATCATTGATGTTGACGCTCGGCATTGGGGGGATTCGTCTTTGTCCACGAATAGACTATACCGAGGCTGACGTAAGGGCAGGATGAATGAAATGCCAGCTGAACATCACGTGACTATATTCGTGGTTTCATTTCTCTCCTACCATTCTTCTTATCTGGATACCTGCGTACTGTAATCTATCAGTTGTGTGAGGTTGGAAGAGTATACGGAATTTCTTACAGCACCTACATGCCAGATAATCCAGTGAAGCCTGGGACATTCTACCCCTTTGTCAGTCAGTTGGTAACTATTGCAGTAGGTTGTGTAGTTATTGTATTTTGAAAGGCTAGGATATAGCGTGAAAAGACGATCCACATAGTCATTCGATTGAATGCACCAGCGGATAGCTAATAGTGCAAGCAGTAGTGGTAGCGCTGGCTGGTATCATAAAGTATAATAGTACAAAAGCCGTCAGACTTCAACCCCTGACTTTGGTATTGAGCATGATGTGAATCTACAGTGCACGTTGAGTTGACATGCTACAGCCACGTCTTACCGCAACCTGCTGTGATGCAATGGTTGGCAGAGAGCCATGGTAGAGCATTTGCAAAGAGCGAGTGAGCGAAGAACCTACTGTAACACTGTGTGTCTTTTCAGAGTCTGGTACTGTACACGCCATCAAGTGGACGTATGTACGGTACAACGACTTCGCTGCATGACATCTGGTACCGAAACCAGCTGTTGCGCGAGCACGCGCCTGTGTCGCAACTGGGAAAGATGGGATTGGGACTTTCCATTGTCCGTTATCGGCATGGTCTGATGCTAGCACCCTTGAATCTTCAAGATAGGACCAAATACCAACAATACGATAGCCGGGCCAGAGCATGAAACAAGAGGGGAAAAGGTTGGTTGGGTCAACGAACGCAAGACGCAGGAGTCTGTTTGGGGGAGCGGAGTGGCTGCAGATGCTTCTGCAGGTCCATGGATCGAGCCTGCGTGATATGGTGGTGATAGTGTGATGGGAAAGAATGTCTACTTGTCCGGTCTCGCCATCGTCGAAGTCTATTGTTTCCGTGCCTATTACAACGTATTCCAGCGTAGCGATGGAAGACCGAGTGAAGCACTGGTGAAATCTATGCGTCAGCGATGGGACTTCAGCGTTGCCAGGGGAAATGGACTAATCTCCCACTCTGTTAAGCATGAAGGCCTGAAATGACAATGGAGCCGGCTGGCGCAGAAGAGGATGCATTGTTGTGGGGAGTCGAACGATGTAGTCGTGCTGGTGATTGGACAAGGGTCGCTTAGTGTGTGATCCGCTGCAGTGACTGCATCCTGGTGTACCGCATGTAGCGTGAAAGAAACGTCTGTGGACCGCAGAAAGAAAGTGTGTGTGTCTAAGTGAGTGAGTGAGTGGGAGAAACGACGAGGCCAGAAGAGATCAGACGAAACAACAACAAAAGATCGTCCAATTCCACACGTACGCTCCAGCCCTGCTTCACTTCCACGGCCATCCGTGACATCTCCATTCCCAATCGCCAACTCCTCCACTCCCTCTCTATTGTCTCGTCCGTAGTTTCGTGTATCCCTTCCTTCTACCCTACCTACCTATCTACCTACCTAATCATGACTTCGACCACGTCCCTGACCATACCCATGCTGCATTGGTGAGACGACGTCGACGTGGGGTTTCAAACCTCGTGTAATCTATCTTTTACTATTGCCCATTCACAGCGCCTGCTTGACTTTCCCATCCTTGTTTGGCTACACAAGCCACTCTTTTCACACTTGACCGCGTTATCGAGATATACTACAACCTACGCATACCTGTCACATTCGCTGCTCTCACCAATGCAACACCGTTTATCACCTACTGTTCCAGCCTAGATATCGCCTCGCCAGGCGCATCTCGCTCTCTAGACCCTTCGCTGGTGGATGATGGGCGATTATGGCGGCACGCGCCGAAGCGTGCCTAGCAGAAGACCCGAGACTGTTCTGCCGTCCTCTGAATATCTACAAGAGAAACTACTGGAACGACGCGCGCGTAATACCAAACCCAGACGAAGATCGCGATATTCAGACACGGATCACCAGATCGGTCGCGATGACGACATCTTCCTCCAGGAAGCCGAAGAGAGTAAGAGGAAGGATGCCAGACCGTACGAGAGCTCGCCTCTGGCACCTGCTGTTGCTCGAACCGTCTCAGATGCCGGAACCACCGCTAGTAGCGAGAGGAGGCGTCGACAGATGGGCGCAAAGGAACTCGATGTTCAGATGGACCGCTTGACGAAGGAAAACTTCGCCTTGAAACTCGAACTGGACCACAGGAGGGAGAATGCGGTCAAGTTGCAGGAACAGATAGAGTCTATGCGTGCGCAGTCTGCTCGCGCCCTCAAGATTGAGTCTGAGCATGCAGAGCTCATGAAGATCAATTCCGAACTCATTGCAGAGCTGGAGAAGCGGGACAAGGCTTTAGAAGAGGCCATGGACATGATATGCGATCTGGAGGATAAGGTCACGGCTTTGGAAGAGAACGCGAGTAATTCGCGACCCACGACTGCCAATGCTGATTCTGGATACGCTGGGACCGAGTCTCTCGAACATTCTCACCGCTTTTCACCACCTCAAACTCAGAATGATCCTAGATCGAGACCTGGTAGGTTACGAGTGCCACCGCCTGCTACCTCTGTCGCTACCAAGCAACTCCAAGAAGCTGTGAATGGTACAAACCCAAGATCTGCCAGACGGGAGCCTTCCTTCATGGCATCATCCCAACCAACTACTCAGGCCTTACGAAATGCCTACTTGCAAACTGGACAGGAACTGCAAGCTATTAAGAGTTTCAATTCCCTAGTCACGCAAAGAGAAGGTGGCTTGGAAGTTGATGAGCCTGTCCTGAACTCCCCACGCTTGAGTGCGCTAAGCGAGGGTAGCTTCGAATCGATGTATAGCCCGAAGAAGGATAATTTTGACAAGAACGAGTGGGAAGCCAGTGAAGGTGACAATGACAATGACAATGACAATGAAGAGAAGATGGCTTCGGTAAAAGCTCAAGCTGCGCACTTCCGTCAGGACAGCATCAGCCGTGTAAGTAAATGGATGGCAGAGAGAGAACGGGTTGAAGACGACAACACGCCGACTCGTCCAGAAAGAGTCCGTCCGCAGAAAACAGAAGCATCAAACGCCCAGCAGCAGATGCAGCAGCCTTCTCAAACATTGCAACGATCTAACGGACAAGCTCAGTTTCAATCCCTCAACAACGCTCTTTCTGCAGCACGCTCCCAGCAACAACAGTCCAGGATGCCAGTGCCTTTGAACACCGCCCCAACCAGACCATATCAATCACAAGCGGAAAGGCAGATGGCAAAGCAGAATCCAAAGACTCCTACGTTGAACGGTCCCGTGTTTGGCGCGCCCCTGCTACCACCCACACCCGAGAGTGTCAGTACAGGCATGTTACGCGATTCACGTTCCACCATTACTGAGGACAAGCCCCCACCTGAAGTCGTGCATGCCGTCCCAAAGGTGATCGATCCACCCCGGCCTACCTTGAAGTCTGTGACTAGGCAAATCCAACCATCTGTCAGGCCAGTTCCGATCCCACCTCGCACATCGACCCAGTCAAGCTCTGTTTACCACCGTAATAGTGCACAGTACCGTCGAAACATGAGCCATCCGCTAGATGCCGAGACTTCGTCCAGCTCTGAGGAATCCTCTTCCGAAGAAGACGAAGACGACGACGATGACGAAGAGGAAGAGGATGACGATGACGACGACGACGACGACGATGATGATGATGATGAGAAGTCAGAGGCTGTCCGCGATTTCATGCATGACTACGATGGCTACCCAGATGGCAATTCGATCGTTCATGGAACACCTAGCAGGTTCATGACACAGTCTAAGCAGCCTGAAGACATGTTCTTCAACCATCAAGCCATATCACCACCAAGTCGCGTACGCCAGGCCGAAACCTTATCACGTGCCCCATCCAGCGCTGAGACCGTACCTCACGGGCCTAGGCCGGTGTACAGTCGAGGTGAAGGAGGATCCCACCAGTCCAGTGGATCAGGCAGACCGATGGCAAATGGGCCTCGCTCACCGAACGATATGATGACTAGCCCAAAGTCGATCTACTCGACCTCCAGCAGTAATGGCACCATCGTACAGCCCAACTCTTCCGATCAGAGACAGCGGTCAATCTCCCCAGAGGTTGTCCGTTCCCAGCCTCGTTCTCAGGTCACTTCGCCCACCAGAATGATGCTCGGATCTTCGCCACCCTCCTCTTCTTCCCAGTCCTTGTCTCAGAGGACTCAGAAACTCTTCCGTCGTGTCAGTAACAGTCATGAGCGTAGCCGTGATCGCGAGACTTCGCCGCTGCCTAGACTTACTAGCACCCCTTCTTCTGCTTATGTAAACGAAGTTCCTAAGGCTCAACGTCGTCCCAGCTTCAGCCAGTTTAATGATACCTCTAGGGCTTCTTCTGCTACCATCACCCCTCAACGCCAGGCTTATGCTCAGGCTCAAGCTCAAGCTCAAGCCCAGGCTCAAGCACAGGCTCAAGCACAGGCCCAAGCACAGGCCCAAGCACAAGCGCAAGCTCGGGCTTTGGCCGTTCGGCAGGCTTCTAGTGAGAGTAGAGACTCTCCACGACAAGCTAGAAATACTGACTCTCCACAACTTGGTCGGCCAAGTCCAGTAGTGAGCAATGAGAAGGCATTGAAGGAGGGTAAGGAGCGGAAGAACCCATTCAAACGCAGTGGAAGCACGAGGCACTCTGAGCCACCACAAGACCAACGAAAGGGCAACGAGAAGTCAGTCGGCAGCGGTGGTGCCAGCAACGGCCAGGGCAGCAGCAGTCGAAGGAGTAGCTTGAGAGACGCCATGGGCTCGGCAACAGCCAGACGACCTTGGCGTTAGGGATGTTGCTCTCAAGCTTACAATCACGGTCGGTCTAACAATAAGGCTAAAAGCGCCCTTTCTTTTTTTTTTCTCCTTGTGTAATAATGACGAATTAACGATGATGACCTAAGAGCACAACACGAATGACATGATTTGAATCACCTGGGTTTGAATACGAGGGAAACATATACGCTGGGTCGGGATCTTCGGATTGGTCGGCCGGCCTTTGCGTCGCAGACTTTTGGATTGGATGGGAGGACTTCCTCGTTCTTCTGGCTTTCAGATCAAATTGGAGTGTTGTTTCTTTGATTTTGCAGAACGGTTCTTGCGCTTGATACGCTAGCAGAACGCTCGCACACGAACTTGAAAAGACAAGGAAAAAAAACCGATGTGATCAAATGACGCTATGAAACCCCAGAAAGCTGCTGCATTTTCCGTCATGTATCATTACTTTTAGACAGACACAGACATGCACACCGCTGAGCAATCAGAATGTTGGTTTAGATCCATTCGCAGGCAGTGCAGAGGATGCAAAACCGTATGATTTCAGTGCTCCGTTGTCAATGGCCGATGGTCTCGGCGTTTTTAAACCACCGTTCCTCGGATTCAAGCGGTAGGCAAGACGCGATACATCCCGTCTATGCCGCAACCAGGAAGAACATCTTGATTTCTGTCATCATAGTAATGTCTCTGTGCTTCTCCACATGATACAGTCGCCCTGAATAAGGCATTCACCAACGTCACTTCACACCTCAAGGACGACTACGATCAATTAAGGTTCCAATGGTGTTTTCATTCGGGAATACCCGCCAACTACCCCGGCCTTAAATCATCCTTGGTCTGCCCCACGTGCACCATTGGCTCGACGTCGTCGATCTCTTCCATCTCGTCTGGTCTCGTGTTGCATCGCATCGCTGACGTATTGCAGCTGCGGGAACTCAGATACTAACCCTGTTGTCTACTTCCGGTACAACATCTTGAACTTACTGCGTGCGGTCCCGGGTATCCTAAGGAGACGAGGGGAAGAGGATGGTGACGATGGATGCGGGACGAGATGTCGTAACAGCAACAGCACCAGCACCAGCACCAGCACCAGCACCAGCGACGCTAGGTGGCAATTATAGCCGCCACGGCAATGAGCAGCATCTTCCCGACTATAATTCAACCTCTGGGCATCCCTCTCGATACTCTGCTTTTCCAACACAGCAATTCGACTTGGAAGGCCATCCCTACGACCAGCAGAAATCTCAGGAGAAGATCAGGGCTCTCGACTCAGACGCTGCAGCTGCTCAGGTCATCGACGGTATCGCGGCCAAGTTCAAACGGAGAATCGTCTTTGGCGGCCAGATCTTCCTCTTCCTAGTCATCGTCATCCAGTTCGTCATGCTGTACAGGAGCTACGCCCTCGCCGCTGCCGTTACAGCCTCTGCTGGCTTCGTCAATGCTGCGGCCGTGAATGTCGAGCATTGGAGTGCTCCCTCCGTTGTCGCTTCGAGCATGCCAAGTGGATGCAGCAGCAGCAGCAGCAGTGGGGTTCCTCAGTATCTCCAGACCTTGCCGGAATTATATCCTGGTGTATGTTTGACTTCCTTGTGCTTCTCTTTGCATGTTTGCCACTGAAACTGCGAAATTTCGCAACTGCTCGGATTCAACGTAACTGACTTGATGTGCTCGTGTGATTGTGTGTAGCCCACGCCAACTGGTATCCCTGCCTTCCTGGCTCAGACCAACCCAGCGCCCTTCCCATCGACAACCTATGTCCCGCCGCAGCCATTGGAGACGCAGGTCCCCATCAAGGGGAACACTCGAGATAAGAGCATTTTCCAGTTGATGGGCCAGCTCTCGCATTACTTTCCGTAGGTCTCTCCGTTGTACTTTGAGTGTTCCTCGCCCGATGACTTACTCATAGTCGATTCTTAGGAACCCGGACGGTTTTGGGGTTGACGAATATCCCCTTCCTGAGAATGCATCAATCGTTCAGCTTAACATGCTGTCGCGACATGGTTCTCGATATCCAACCACTGGCAGTGGGTCGCCAGATCTTGGCGCTAAGATCGCAAGTCATACCAATGGGACCCTTGGCTATGTCTCCTTCGAAGGCGAACTATCTTTCCTGAACAATTGGAAGTATCGACTTGGTGCTGAGATCCTTGTGCCTGTTGGAAAGCAGGAACTTTTCGACTCAGGTACTTTGCATCAGTACCTCTATGGGCACCTTTACCCCAACGACGGCAGCAAGATTATCGCTCGTTCCACGACGCAAGATCGCATGACAAAGTCTGCCGAGTACTTCCTGGCTGGCTTTTTCGGTCTAGAATGGACGACCAACGCCACTCTCGTCCTTGCTATTGAAGGCTCTAGCTATGGCATCTTTAACAACTCTCTCGCCGGTTACGACAATTGCAATAATTCAAACACCTATGTCAACCAAGGCGGTAACAACGCTACTGCTAAATGGGCGAGTATCTACCTGGCAGACGCAACCGAGCGTCTGAGAAAGCTGGCACCTGGTTTCAACTGGACCGTAACTGATTCGTACAATGCCCAATCTCTGTGTGCTTATGAGACTGTAGCTTTGGGCTATTCTGCCTTTTGCTCGCTCTTCACGTATGAGGAGTGGCAGGGCTATGAATATAGCATTGATCTTAGCTTCGCCGGTGGAAGTATGTTTCAGTCGCCTGTTGGTCGTGCTGTTGGTATTGGATACGTGGCCGAGATCTATGCTAGGCTCCAGCATCACCTCATTACCGAGCCAACCGCGCAAGTCAATGTCACCTTGGACTCGATGAATTCAACCTTCCCTTTGAATCAGACTCTCAACTTTGGTATGTTTGCGAGAGGTTTGACCTTGACTAAGTGACTTGCAGCTAACTCACTTGATCCGCATAGATTTCAGTCACGATACCAACATTGTAAGTAGATTGAAAGGCAGCGAGTCCTAGTTCGGCAAGATGAAGCTTCTGCGCTAACAGACATGATTCTACAGGCTAGTATCCTGACAGCGTTTGGATTCACCCAATTCGCTGAGGTCCTTCCCGCCGACCACATCCCTGAACACCGTGAGATGATTGTCTCACATATGGAGCCTTTCGGCGCTAGGCTCGACATAGAAATCATTGAAACTCCTGCACCTTTGAATGGAAACCGGTCAAGTGAACACATTTACGAAGAGGGAGGGAAGACAAAGTACATTCATTTCATCCTTAGCCAGTGAGTACCATCCTACATCTGTAGCGAAGGCTCATACTAACTTTTTCACCACACAGACGCACCCTACCCCTCGGCAAGAGCTTCTCACAGTGTGGCCAGCGTGACGATGGCTGGTGCGAGCTCACCACCTTCCTCGACGTGCTGAGCACCAAGCTCGATGAGGCTGAGTTTGAGTATTCCTGCTTCGGTGACTACCCTGCCGTCCCATATGGAACTCTCACAAACGGTGTACCTCAACGCTCATCCAATGATGTCTTGACTGCTTGAATATGAAGAGGTATCGACCATGGAACTATATCATCTAATACTCGAAAAGCACTCTAACATGCTAGAGCCGGATTTACTATTGAAGGGAACATATTGTAGCTTTTCACATGTCTTAATTCTTTATTAACCATCGAAGGGGTCTGTAGGCTTTGACATAGTCTAGTAAGAGCTCTGTTCCAATTGCCGTGGTTTCAAATCCGATTGGACGCTGAATCATGTAAGATTCCTCTTGAGGTCCTCATTTTGGCCAACTTTTCGTGCCACACTGAGATCTATGTGGTTTTTTTGTCTCATACACATTGCTGGATCTATAAAGATGTGGCTATATCCGCTCTACGAGTAAGGCTCCTCTCGTCGTACACCACAAATAACTAATTGCAAGACATAACCATCAAGCCATGAAATGGGTCTCGACTATGGCGTTTGGGGCATCACAAAAGTCGTAGAGAGCCGGTCAGCCTTTCGTGGGTTTCCGGAGGAATTGGACGTATCTTATGTATGTGCACAGTCTAAATTGATAACTGCAGTTAGGACAGAAAGCAACTCGTTAATAAGAGGATAGACCTCGGGTTTTAAAGGTCTAGTTCGGCCGCGCCAAGTGAGGGGGAGCGAGAGCATATGCTGTTTACACATCTCATCGACAGGGTATTGTTATTGGGATTTTCCCATTTCAGCATTGGAGTACTGGAAGTTCAGAAGCATGTGCGATTGTAAGTCGTCATCACTGCCATTTCCAAACAACCAGGACGATGTGTTCGACCCTGCTTCTTCACCGTTTATCTTCCGGACTTATCTATCGGACTCCAACCAGAGTCCGCGCCCGACGCCATACCTAATGGTGTACCATTCTGTCGCTACACAATAGATCTCCACTGCCCCGTCGCCATCTACAGCACATCACAGTACCTACGCGATGTGACTAGTCCTGCATCCGGCCGTGGTGTTCAGCCGTAGATCCAGCCTAATAAGTAATCCATGGCTGCATCAGCTACTGTATCGAATGCTGGCGGAGAGGCTAAAGATAGGCGGGTGTCGATCGAGGGCAACATATACACTATACTCCTCCAGGACCCTAGCTACAAGATCCCATTCCTCCAAGCTACTCTCGACTCCAAGCTGTAAATCCATACACTTGCACGCCTTTCTCCCAAGTGTAAACATATACCCCTCAAGCACAATGACAGATCCCCGTACAGGCTCCCGCTGGATCCTTGGCGACAAGTTCGACCAGGTCTACCCCCACCTCGGCAGCATTGATAACCTCTGGAACAAGAAGTGGAAGTTTCCCTGCGAGCGATCCCTCTATCCTTTCCACGATGGCAAGTATGAGGACTTCGCTCCTGTCTTTGAGACCCTGATCCAGAAGGGCATCCATGATGGCTACACCGACGAATACACCCGCGAATTCCTCCCCACATGCGAGAGCCTCGTCAAGCAGGCCGATGCCCTCGCCAGCTCGGATCCCCAGGCCGCGATTGATCTCTACTTGCGAGCTTGTGCCGTCTACCGTATCGCCAGATTCCCCTACATCAACAGCGCCCTGAAGACGGAGGCATACAACGCCCAGAAAGACGCCTATATCAAGGCCGCCTCGCTGTTCGAAACACCCATCGTGGACATCAGCATCCCACACACCGCTGGTGCACCGAACGATGAAGGGACCGAGGTCCCACTGTACGTGCGTGTGCCGAAGGGTGCGTCGAAAGAGCAACCATGCGGTGCTGTGATCCTCATGTGCGGCCTGGACGGTCACCGTCCCGATAACACCGTACGATCGAACGAGTTCCTCGCACGTGGCTGGGCATCGGTGATTGTGGATATCCCTGGTACAGCAGACTGTCCGGCTGACAGGAGCGATCCCACCTCGCCCGACCGGCTGTGGACCAGCATCCTCGACTGGATGCAGGCGCAGGGTCACTTCGACATGAAGAGAGTGCTCTGCTGGGGACTCAGTGCAGGAGGACACAATGCCATCCGTGCCGCACACACGCACGCAGATCGTCTCGCTGGCGCTGTCGGTCAGGGTGCAGGCACACACCACTTCTTTAGCCGGGCGTGGCTCGAGAAGGCCAAGGACCACGAGTACCCTTGGACTGCGTTGCCAGCTCTGCGGGAGAAGTTCGGCTTCAAGACCGAGGAGGGTATGTTGGATAATCTGCAGAAGAAGTTCTCGCTCATCGAGACTGGCATCGTCAACAAGCCCAGCACTAGACTTCTGCTCATCAACGGTACCCATGATGGCCTCATGCCTATCGAGGACAGCACGCTCTTGTTCGAGTATGGCTCTCCCAAAGAGGCTAGGTTCTTCACTGGCTTGCTACACATGGGTTACCCTCCTGCTAACAGCGCCGTGTATCCTTGGATGGAGTCAGTCATCGGCGTAGGTTCGAGTAAATAAATGGGCCTCTATGCGCAGTGGCTATATTTACCTGCTTCGATTGTAGCGCTGCTATGAATTTATTTTTTCTCAACGATTTATCACATCATATCAATGCCTCTCACGCCGAGTGAAAAGCCCCATGATTTATAAAGCTGGGAGCTCAGAAAGAAATAGCTGTTGGAGCAGATAGTACTTCAAACCTCACCCACCCTCGACGTTGTTCGATTGCGAAACTATCCTAAACCTTCACCGTGTTCTCAATATGACGACCCAAGAGAAAAGGGAAATCATTCTTCAGCGGTCCTTCCGGTCAGTACAGGACTTTTGCTTTTTCTGATTCCCGCCAACTGCTTCAAAACCAGCCATGCTGATCGAAGTCCTGCACGTGTGCTTAAGGGCAAAGTCTTGAATTGAAAATTTGTTGACTGTCCAGGCTAGCGGGAGCCGGGATCTGGGCGGTCTCTCCGTCCTCGTTACCATTAGTGGCAGTTGCCTAGACAGTGATTTGCGACAGCTTGCTGTGTTGGATTTTACTTTCCAGCGTCTTCGTTAAAAAGTCATCTGTGAACACTTTTTCGAATGATTCCGGCCGCTGCTTATATCGAAGTCTCGGCAGGTAAGCACTCAGGCTCTTGAGCCTCATAGTTACGGAGTAGCTGTGCAATCTCGTCATGGCCATTGACAATAGCCGCCTGCAGTGCAGTTCCAAAGCGGCCACCTCGAGCATTTACGTCAGCTCCTATGTCAAGAAGCAATTGTACTGCGTTTTCATTGCCTCTTGAAGCCGCTACTTGAAGCGCGGTTGTGCCATCGCTACCTCGAGCATTTACGTCAGCCCCCATGTTAAGAAGCAATTGCACTGCGATTTCATTGCCTCTTGAAGCCGCTACCTGAAGCGCAGTTGTACCATCGCTACCTCGAGCATTTATGTCAGCCCCATTTTCTAAGAGAATTTGAACGATCTCAGTGTGGTCCGATGCAGCAGCTGCCTGAAGTGCGCTTCCATACTTGTCTCCTCGCGCATTTATATCGAACCTATTGTCGAGAAGCAATTGAACCATTTTTTCATCACCATTGAAAGCGGCGACTTGAAGTGCGGTTGAGCCATCGTCGTTACGAGAATTTTCATCGACTCCCTCGGCAAGGAGTATCTGAGCAATCCTAGTGTGGCCACTCACGACAGCTGCCTGGAATGCGCTTCCACGTATTGACCTCGCGGTGTCTTCGTCGGGCCAAATATCCCAGGTCCAGCCTTGAAGAAGATCTTGAACATTCTCGGTTTGACCGTTTGCGGCAGCTTCCCGTAACATTGATTGATATCTTACGGTGTCTCCTAAATGCCGAATGATAGTTTTAACAATCTCTAAGTGGCCATTTACGGCAGCTGCCTGTATTGCGGTATCATGTCTGCCTTGACGATCATGTAAATCGTCCCCGGGCCTAGATTGCGTTCCAACATTCGCCTCGTAGCCAAACCGAGACGGTGTCTGGAGTGCGCTTCCATAGTTTTCATTCTGGGAATAAATGTATGAGTCCTTAGTAAGAAGTATTCTTACAATATCTAGAGAGCCACCTCCGGCAGCCGCCTCTAGCGCATTCTCGTACTTGCTTGCCTGTAGATTTGAGTCAGCTTCCCATAACAGAGCATGTACAGCTGTCGCATCACGTGTTTGACATGCATGAATCAATTGATCATTTATGTCATCGACAGCCCACGGTCCATTTGGTTCCCCTAGATTTGAGGCGCCTCCTGCCGAAGAGAATTCAGGCAGATCATCCTGTGAGCGCGAACCGACAAGATCAACAGCCTTATCGCTGTTCTGAGTCGAGTCTTCATTTGAAATGGTAACGTTCCGAGGTATTGTAAATGCTGCGAATCTTTCTAGATGATTGACGATATGTTTAAATATATCTTGTGATTGTGGCAGTTGTCCAACTGTGATCAAGCAGATTGGGCACTGTTTCCGATCGTCCACCAATGACGTTCGCGAATACTCCATCAATGCGTCGCAGACTCTGTCGTTCCATTCAGGATGGTCAGACTGCAAATGGTTTTTGAAGTCTTGTTGCTCTTTAAAAGTGAGACCTGGGTGCTCGCGGCATTTCCAGGCCTGTCTATGACAGGTTTGCTCATGGGCCATCAACTCAGCTCGTGTGCTGTAAAGCTCGTCTCCCTGGTCACAAGCCTTGTATGTGCAGACGTAAGGCCGAAGATCCTCAAGTAGGTGCTTCCTGAGCAATGTGTCAACTCTGATACAGTCTTAACAATTAATCCCTCTACACTTACCTCCACCTCTTCCATTCTGTGGCATCTCTTGTAGGGCATGACAAATGACAATACGGGCATGTGAACTCATAGCTGCCTTTGGTGATGCTCGGTGGATGTGGAAGCTCTGCTTCATGTCCTGACAGGTCGAAAACTGTGCTGGCGACAGAAGACACAGATATTGCATCCAAGTCTCGCATATCCGGAGCTGGTATATACTCGGTCGCAACAGTATCAGACAACAAACTCTGAGCGAATCCAGTCGACAGCCTTGATGTTCTGACCTGTCTAGCTTCGTCAGGCCGACTGTCTTGCCTTGAAATTGCTTCCAAATTCCTTGTCGGTCTCAGCACAGAAGTCGGAATGCGAGTCGAACTTGAAGATGCTAATTTCTGTGCATGGCGCTCCCAATACGCAAATTGCCGGCGGCGTTTTACATTGGCATCCGTTAATCTTGTGATCAGACTTTCAGACTCGGGACCTGGGTCCGAGGACACACTGCCACAGGCCCTGCGAAGTTCCTTGATCAAATCTAAAACAAAATTCTTTTCAAAATATCTGTAGCAGTCACCAAAAAGGTTCCTTTTGGTATCTTGATCGATTTTTTCATATCTTTCAGCCTTTTTTAATCCAACGTCTTTCGATTGACGGTTCCGTAGGATAAAGGAGACTTCATAGAGGTTTTCCAACGTGTGTTCAACATCTTTCAGCCGTTGGATGATCTCGTCTGCATCTGTAAATTGTTCTTCATCGCTGGAGTATGCAGGATCGTCGGCACTGTTCGTTTCGAAATCATGAGATCCAGCATGCTCAGGATAGACTTCGAGGATTTTAAGTGCTATGAAGAGTCAGAGGGAATGATCCAGAATGAAAATAAGAAGGTTAATTGGCCGAACAATTTGCCAAGTCTCCTTCAACATGTCTGAGAAGCTTCAAGACTATGGAGACGATGTCATCACTCTCACGCAAACGCCAGTCCAATGACGCATGGCCGCTTTGCCGCACTCCCAGGTTTCCACACCATATTTTGAATCGTCCATCGAGTTCTTGGAGATATGACGCTTGAACTAGGTCTTTGAGGTAGGTTGCTCGCAATAGGTAGGTGACCAGGCATTGAGTGAAAAACTGCAGCACTTGAGTGGCCTTGTCGCTTGCAAGATCAGAAATATTTGCGCTTAGCCTTGCCAGGATGGCGCCCAATGATCCGGCTCTGAACAAGTACTTGGCCCTCTTCTTGATGGCTTGCATCGAGACTCGGTCGGTTGCTTTGATCGTGCCATTCTTCGCTGCTTTCAGCGCCGTCCATATCTACAGCATTACTAGTATCAGTATGTGATCCTGGTGTTGGCAGGCTACGATACCTACATAGTCATTGACATCACTGAAGTCCTGCTCTAGACTAAGAATACCGCATACTTTGTCAAGATCGTGCTGAATTCTTCGTATTGTCTCAAGGAATCCATGTATGTACATGGCACGACCGAAATAATTGATCAGCTTTCCTTCGTTTTCTTCGTTTTGCCAGAAGCTAGAATCGTGTTTATGCAGCATAGCATCCACCTCTTCCTCATCAGCGATATCAGCAACCTCAAAAGCCCTTTTGACAGTCTGATCTAACTTCACATAGCAAAGCATAAGGTCTGACCAGCTTCTGCGATATTCGGACGCAAACCCAAATAATGCTTTAAACGGCCGAATCTCATCTTCATGATGCTCGATGATCGAGATGCAAAGCGGTATCACCGCCAACACAATGCCCGCGATATCGACTCCTGTTAGCATGGCTGAATGGATTTGAGCGACATGAAGGTACAGATCCGATTGTCATGAGACATGCGGCTTTCTGAAGAGAGAGCACAGCCTGATGCAGTTGAGCACAATCTTGCATTCTGCAGAAGGCCCACTAACAACCGGTGAGCGTGTCCGCCAATCATGATCGTTATTATGAAGCGCTGGGCTTCAGAAGGTGGGCATGAAATGTTATTCGTGGCAGTCCTTCCCAGTTCCTAGCAACCCGTGTCCAGATTTGAACTCGGTAAAGCCGAGACCAATGCACCGAGCTGGATTAGATTACTTAGCCGTTCCCATTGGCCGGTCGATGACCGGTCGATAGACCGTTATCAAATTTTGAGGAAGTAGAGAAGAGAGATCCTACATTGAGATAGAATCTCAATAGTTCCTCATGCATTGTGCTATGCGAAGACCAATTTCGACTTGAAGCAGCGGCCAGGACGTAGAGCTGTTCAGTGCCATTGTCTATTGTTAGGGGCAAGACAGTCTCTGAAAGGAAGGGCTATGTTGATTTGCAACAGCAGTTAATCGTTGGGGGTGTGAAGCTTGGAATGATTATAATATGGTAGTATCGCAGTATAAGCAGTGAATATCTGTAGTGCAGTTTTACCTTACTGTACTCAGACTGGTCTGACTATCCTCATACGAGAATCCTGGCGGCCTGTTAGTATTACAAAATACCAGGACATATTGAACTTGTCCTGGCGTCTCTGAGCTGTTTTTTCGCGATGGTCAAGTCTAAAGGAGCAATTAGGTATTTGGGCGTACATACAAACCCTGTGAAACGTTCCAGCACTGTGAGTCTTAGCCTCGGCCAATGCAGTGCAATTGGCTATTGTCTTGCATTCCTGCCAAGCTGTACTTTAGTATTGTAAGTGTGTGACTTGCATCTATACAGCACTACCGCACTCAAGCAGACCTCGATTTGATCAACAAGATGGTCCATGTACGTTGCTCATGATGGTGTAGAGAACATAAGAACGAGTTACCTTAACACCTTCCATGGGCAGGACGTGAACACCCCGCCAATCGTTTCGTTGACGGCTGGGGGAATCGCGGGCGCCGTTGAAGGATTCGCCACGGTATGGGCCAGAGTAGCACCCTTCCCGAGTATCTACGCTAACCGACTCGCTGGACTCGAAGTATCCTTTCGAGTTCGCAAAAACCCGGGTTCAATTGCGCGAGCGAGCTGGAAAACCTACCCCTCGAAACCCGTTTGCGGTGGTGGCTGGAGTGTACAAAACCGAAGGCCTGCGGGCATTGTACAGGGGATGCAGCACGCTGGTTGTGGGGTCAGTGGGAAAGGACGGCGTACGATTCTTGAGTTTTGACGGAATCAAAAACTATTTCAAAGACCATGAGACAGGGACTTTGACTCCTCTAGGAAGCCTGGGAGCTGGGATGGCAAGTGGCGTTGTTGCGAGCGCGACATGCGTGACGCCTACAGAGCGGATCAAAACAGCCTTGATCGATGATGCACGTACTGAACGCCGGTTTCACAACGCACCTCATGCGATTGGTACGATAATCAAAGACGACGGTCTGGTACGAGGATTGTATCGCGGGTTCGCCGGCACGACGCTAAAACAGGCGGGTGCAACGGCTTTCCGTATGGGCACCTACAACATCCTCAAGGATTTCCAACTCCGCGAAGGGATTGAGCAAGGGACGGCGATGAATTTTGCAAACGGGTGCGTGGCTGGAATTGTGACGACGTTAGCCACGCAGCCGTTTGATGTCATCAAGACCCGGTGCCAGAGTGCCAGAGGCACGTCCACTGTTGAGGCCTGTAAGAGTGTCATGGTTGACTACGGCTACAGGGGTTTCTGGAAGGGGACCACCATGAGATTAGGTAGGACGGTCTTCAGTGGTGGCATCTTGTTCACAACTTACGAGTGGGCGGCTGCGTTACTACAACCTCTACTTGGGAAGAGGGTGATACAGTAGAACTGTCACATCCGCATAGAATTCATGCAAAGAAGATGGTTAGAATGAACGCCTGGTATCTGCATCAACACGCAATTCGTCTCTCCACTCTGTATTCACGAACATAGAATCTGTCCTTTTCAAATCATCAGGTCACACACCTTACTATCTAGCTTCCGCCGGTATGGTATGTATCGTGATACATAAAGACTCAAAACCAGGCCTTCGTCCTGCGAAGATTTTCCCTGGATATTTTTCATCAACGCACCATGTGCTTGAAGAAATCACAGACATATGTCCAATATCCGGAGGCGCCCATGCCTCTAGGATGCGCAAGTTACAGGTAGCGAGGCGGAGGAGACGCTCCGATGTGGTCCAATGATTGAAGGTTCTGCACGATACCAGTTGATGGCCTAAGTGTTTTCGTGAGAACGTCCATAACTGTATCGGGACTGCTGCTCATTTCTGAGGGATGCACCTCCTCCTCCTCTCGTTGGCGACAAAAGAGGGGCATTTGCGGTTTCACCAGAATCATATCCTGAGTGAATTATGAATGTTGTGTTGAACAGGACAAAGCACAACACCTCATACCTAGCGCTAAGGAAGTCATTGAGATTGAATTTGTAACCGGCGCGAATTCATGTTGCTTTCGGAGATAATACCGAAATCCACGGCGTTAAGTCTGGCTCCAGTACCACACGGTTCAGCTCCTACCAGCATGTTGCACGTCATCACCACCGTCATCACTTAGGCTTGTCGATGGCAAAATTAGTACGATAGTTTGGGGGAGTCATGGCACCCATCGGTAGTCACGGACGTGATGTAGGGCTTATTGCTTTCAAATTTGGTCGTAACTGGTGAAAGTGTACACGCTCTTCCCTAGTTGATTTTCCCAGCCGTACCTGTGCCCTACCGAGCAAAATGGTAGGCAATATTGAAGAGACTACCACTACCCAGGACAATGAGAGACAGCCTCTGCTTTCACAGCAGAATCAATCCACCGATGGTGGTGAGAGCGGCGAGCAATATCAGCAGCTCTTACAATTCGGCCCAGAAGATGCTGGGAATCCCAGACAATGGCCTCGCAGACGCAAGATGTTAAATATCCTGGTCATCGCCACGATGTCCATCCTATCACCCTTGGCCTCAAGCATGTTCACACCCGGTATTGAACAGATTGCAAAAGGCTTGGAAACTTCGACCCAGACTGTGATAGGATGCACGACCGGCTTCGTGGTGATGCTTGGAATCGGGCCTCTAATCCTTGCTCCACTATCAGAGACGTTCGGTCGACGGCCGCTCTATCTCATCAGCTTCACTATCTTCGCCTTGTTGCAAATTCCGAGCGCTCTAGCGCCGAATATTGGGACTTTAATTGCCATGAGAACCTTGAGCGGATTCTTTGGCAGCGTTGGTATTGCGAATGGGGGTGGGAGTATCAGCGATATGTTTTTTCCAACAGAGCGTGCTTCAGTGTTCGGTTGGTATTTGCTTGGTCCGCTCTTAGGTCCCACTCTCGGGCCTCTTTTTGGTGGTCTAGTCGTCCAGAGACTTGGGTGGAGATGGATGTAAGTCTAACAGTCGGCCAGTGTACGAGCCAATGCTAATGTATTACAGCTTTTGGATTCTGACAATAGTCTCTTTTGTCAACACCCTTGCGGGCTATTTGTTTCTCAGAGAGACCTACCCTCCAGTCATCCTACAACACCGCAGACGTGAACTTGAAGCCAAAGAAGGGCAGCAAGGGAGATATCGTTTCGAAGGTCAAGACGATCGCCCTTTGTCAACTAAGCTCTTCCATTCCCTCTCTCGGCCAATACGGATCCTGTCTCAGCCCATAGTCCTCACAATGAGCACTTACCAAGCAATCCTTTTTGCAACCACATACAGCATCTATACAAACATGCAGCCGATCTACCAGGGCGAGTACGGTTTCAACACAGAACAAGTTGGTCTGCTATATCTCGGTCCAGGACTAGGATTTTTGTTTGCTGTCTGGTTCCTTGTCCCTAGGATCGACAACGTCTATAACTCCTTGGCGTCCAAGTTGAATGGCGGAAAAGGCTTACCAGAGTATCGGTTACCACTTGCTAATATCGGTGCAGCCTTTATTCCGGCTGCCCTATTTTGGTTTGCTTGGGCGGTTCAATTCCATCTCCACTGGGCAGTCAGTATTACTGCCACATTTTTCTATGGTATTGGACAAGTCATGATTCTCAACACAACGCAGAACTATTACATTGACAGCTTCGAGAAGTATGCAGCCTCTGCAATTGCAGCGGGAGCATTATTTCGCTCCTTGTTTGGTGGAGTTGTACCATTATTTGCACCTGCATTGTTCGACAAGTTAGGTTATGGATGGGGGATCAGTGTTTTTGGGTTTCTTGGGCTTGCCATTGCACCCGCCCCCATCATCTTCTTCATGATAGGTCAGAGGGTACGGGAAAGATTCTGGATTGATCTCGACCATTGATGGGGTGATATAGAACTTGATACGGCGCTGTAATTTGCGTTGCTTATCCTAAAACGAGGGAACTGCATACGGTAGACATTCATGACAAGCCAAAATTGTAGTAGTAACTGTTTACAATTACCTTATTTTAGGACGCATGAACCTTCCCTTGACCTACAGTCAGCATTCATTTTTGTCCGAGTCGTGAGGCCTAATTACGATTCTTGTTGAAATCAATGTTGCCATCTAGACCATTAGCCGATCCCTTTCTTGGGGACCTTCATTACAAGAGAAACCCCAATTTGGGCAGAATTGAAGAACTGGCTATTGGGTAGTATTTTCATGCTAGAGAAGCATGAAATTGATACCAACATTGACACCCTTAGCATCCTCGCAGCACAGGTGGCAATTTCAGACGCTTACGCACGAAGCAACAATCTCCAAGGTAAGCAAGTTTGATATTACGGCCTCTTCAAAGGTCACTGCATGATTTTGGATAGAGATGAAAACAAAGAAATAGAAGAAATGACAGCATTCATTTATGAGCTGTTGAGTTGAAAGAGAAAGACATTTATAAGACGCCGGCTCTTTTCCGAGCAGTGGATTCCAGGGCCACAATTCGAAAATCTCTATAAGGGGATTGACGGAAAACTCTCTCCATCTGAGAAAACACAAATCGCAGTTGCTCGCCACTTGGCCTGCATCTCTTACCCGAACCTGAACTGGATACTATACTCGGCTTTCCTAGTGCGAGACGAAGAGCCGTGACGGTTTTTCAAATGGTCCATATCGGTCAAAATCGTCCAAAGTTGTGACGAAGGGAGCGCTAGCCAGACTAAAAGGCCTTCCAAGGCCACAAAGGCCAGCACACATGGTAATGTTGCTCGTTGGATAAGCCAGTCTCTCGTCCAAGTCGTGGCCAGCTCAATGTGAGCAGGAGGAAACCAATGAGCGTGCGTATGGCCATACCATTCATACTGCCGACTAAATTGCAGGATAATGTCCTGAATAAAAGCTGCCAGGGGACTTTCACTTGAAATACTGGCAGGAGAGTTGCGCTACAAGACGAAACTTTAGCCTTCGTAGAGTTGTCTTCAGAATTTCAAATTGAGATGAAATTTCATGGACTGCTGTTTTTGTCCATATATTGAGCAAAGTCAAGTGCGTCAAGTTGCGGCCAATTGGTCCATTCGGAGAAGAAGTCTTCATGGAGCCAGTCGAGGTCGCTAAGCGATTGAGCAAAGGCATCGCTCTCAAAAAACTGGTCGCTCGATGCTGAACCGACACTGGGAACCGTAGCGGCACCGGCATTATCATGAGATCGCAGCAGACTGGTCTGGTTCTTGTCAAATATGTTTTTTCTCCAGCCGCTCATTATACGGTGCAGGCTGCGAATCAGTTTTGCGCTAGCAGCAGGGAGATTTCCCTGAGCGATTGCAGCTTTGCAGTCAGACAGAGCATGAGCCGAGAATGCCTCCAGTTTCTGGGCACATGTTTGGAACAGAATCAGAACCGTATCTATGTCGTCACTTAAAGCCCCCCAGCCCCTGTATCTGGCAGCGTTACCTTCAACAATGTCTTTGCAGACAAAGAGAACTTCAGACGCTGCCTGACGTGGCGGCATGATCCAAGGTACTCCCTCGAGCTTGAGGTCACAAGCTGTGATGAAGTCGATAAGACATCGCCGCAACACTTCGGTTCTCGAACCTCCAAACTCTTCCAAGAAGATCCTGGCAGGAGGTCGTTGCTCATCCTTTGCTGAATGAGCTTTCAGACGATCGATGATGTGCTCACTTACCCTTACCATGTCGTCTGGTGAAATCTCGTCCCCTTCGCTGGAACTAGACATGACCGCGTAGAATAGAGAGAGACCAGTAACATCTTTTCGACAAGTATGTATTTGCGCCTCTAATAAGTGATGGAGAGCATAAGCTTCCTCCGCGCTGCCTTGCTGTTGAACATCGGTGCACCACACTCGACCAGCCTCGAGCAGAAGTCCACACTTCAAGTTGTGATCTGCAACGCCATCAGCTAAACGATCCAGACGGCGCCATTCAGATGCAAGTAGATCGCAGGAATCCATGCAGTCGAGAATGCTCTGTAGGCGTATATAAGCATGAATTATACTTGCTGGCATCGGTTGATTGTCAATAGCGAACCTAATGGAATCCAAGGTATCGAATGCAGATGGTTCAACTCCACGAAGAGGCTTGCGTTTCGACTTCGTGCATCCAAAGGTCTTGACATCAGTCAAACACAGCCTCACCCACTCAACTCCACTCCCAACTAACTCACGTAATTGCGGTAGCTCTGGCTCCCCTGCAGTAATACATGTAAGGATCGATTGGAACACTTGGTTGAAGCCTAGCTGCTCTGCAACCTTTTTAGCTGACGATGTCAGAATTTTACCGATGATGGCACCAGGTCCGGCTTTGGTAGTGGCTATTATGGACAGAGGCTGATAGGCCGCGATGAGACTCAGCGCGTACACTGTATGGGAATGTTTTGGAAGAGTAAAAAGAACCTCTTGACCAAGTTCAAACAGGATTCTATTCAATGGCGGTCGTAATTTTCGGTATGAGCTCAATCGGTCTGAGGGAACATCCAGTCCAGTAGCGCACAGGACAGTGAACAATAATTTAGTAGCAGGGAGACTCATTGCTACAGGCCGACTATGTGCGATTTGGCGACGCAAGTCTTTCAAGGTCGGACAACAAGGAAAATAGAATCGATGCCAGACCAGGCTAAGATAATTCAAGAATATGTCAGACTCAAAAGACTAATCAAAAAAATGTGTAAACTTACTGCTTGTCTAATATCGCTGCAAGATCATAGCTGACCAACGAGAGTAGATCAAGGCGGTTAGAGCATACAGCCAGGGGCAGAGCGTACGCAAATGCTTTGTCTTGAGCAAGTAGCGAAGCAAGTAAATTAGTTGGACCTATTAGAGCTTCGACGAGCTCCTCATTGGTCGGTTGAAACGCTGTCTTGGAGACTTGGCTTCCGTACGGTGGATCTCGTGTAGTATCGGCTCGCTCTGGGTGAGAAAGTAGAAACGTTTCAGGAGATGGTGATTCTTCGGTAAGCGATTCAAGTTCCGTGCTAGTTGAGATAGGCGCTGAATGATGTGAAATAGCCTTGTCAATCATGGGCGAGGGAGGTTCATTTAGTCTGTTGTCCAGTTTCTGACGCTTCTGTGTTGGGCGCCCCAGGGTTGTGAAATCAAGAACGCACTCGAAACTGTTCTGCTTGCATCGCTGACACGCTTTCTCTGGTGGAAGAGGGTTGGGAGAAGGTTGTAGGGAGCCGTCATCATCATTGATAATGCATTTTATCTTCCTCGAGCGACAGCGGAGACATATAGTTCTAGAGTAGCTTCCGCGCGTTCGTTTACTTAGCGACGCATTCTTTTCTTTAGTGATACAGTTAGTATCTTCTTCCGGGATAGTATTGGTTGCCATCACAAAGTTGACGTTGCGCTTCGAATGAGCTGTGATTGCTGAGCCTTTATTAACATGCGCGCGGAACGACGTTGCGAAGCTCAAAGAGCGTAGAGCTGACGAAAGCGGAAATGATTGACGCCGCTGGCATTGGCAACACCTGGGTATTGGTTGTTGTTGCGATACCATTCTGAGCACACGAGGTGGATTGCTACTTCAGCATGGAACTGTGGCCAACGTTTAACGCGTCGTATTGTAGACCATCATATGCTTGTCAAGGCTCGGGTAGTCATTCCATCATTTGGCAGATTGACTGTAATGAGTGACTCTAGACTTGGCAGAGGAATATCCTGGTATAAAAACATAAGGAACCTTGTCCAGATTGAAGGGCGTGCTAGAATAAAAACAATCCATTCGTCATAGCAATGTATCATTTCGCCTTCTATCCGTCAGTACTTGCTTTTACCGTCTGTGGAAGTCCAAGATACTCTGGAGATAGACACTCAGCCAACTACAATCCATATGCTCAGTTACCTAATGGCAGGTAAATGATAAGTCAAGGTAAAACTGATTAAAATGGCGCTCACCATTTAGCAGATACCATGGGTTGCACGATGTGAAGTCGAGTAGCACTGTATGCTATGCAATTTCATACGCCACAACAGAGAGATTCGCTGTTTTTCAAGGAATCGATGAAACCACAAGTTCCATGCACAAGACAGTTGTAGATGCCAGCAAGCATGGTGGAGCCTGCATTTACAAATCTTCCGTAGCTGTAAGACAAAGAGTATAGCTTTTCCCTTGGATCAAAACCTCTAGAGCCACAGGTTAAAGACTCTGAGCATGGGCGTTTATTTTCCCGACGGGGATCATCAAGATCTGCACGTTTCTGTTTTCATGGTGGATTTCTGGTTGGCACAGGTTTTCCTTATGAGATGGGGCATCTTGTACATCGCGATGTTGAATGGGGGGGGTGGGGCTTTCATTGGGGTAGTCGTCAAGTATCGATTGGGACCCCTTGCCAACCCGAACAGATCAGTGGAACCTTAGCCTCTTGGACCAGACCGAAGGGCCTGAATTCATCAAGCATCATATCAGAGCATTCAGCGGCGACCCCGAGAGAGTCACGATATGTGAGAACTTGTGAGAACTCGATTCTTCTATCTCAAACAATTGGATTTTCCGGCTACTAATTCTCATGGAGCTGATGAGAGCGCAGGTGCTGCTTCGGTGATGGAGCAGATGCTGTGGACAAACGAAAGCCTCTTCCGAGCCGCCTGCGTCATGAGCGTTCCATCAGGGTTAGTCTCGATACTTCAATGATCGGATATTTCACGTCCGCTGACACCAAAGACTGAAGTGAACCAGACATCAGAACCGAGCCTCAAAGTAGAAACCTCTTGATTCAATGGTATGCAGAAGCATGTGGTTGTCAGAACAACAATACGCTCCGAGCTAACTTGGGCTGTTCGCAGACCGTTGGCGTCGAGAAGTTCTGAAGAACGCATCAGCAGCTTGGGAAGGAGATCAGTTAAGTCTTGGTGGTTCTTTCGTGAAGGACAAGAGTTTCCGTCAAATCAGAGCACCGTCAAATCAGAGCAGACCACTGTCCGAAGATTCCAATGGCGTTTTCGATCTGTCGTGATGAAGCCATATCGCCGGCATTTGGATTCCAACTGGAGACCGATGCTGAGGCCGAGCTTCTCGTTCAAAGTAAGTCTCTCCAAAAGCCCAGAGCAAGTGATGGACACTGTTGCTGACTTTGAAAGTGCTCATTAATGGTGCAGATCGTTACAATGACACTCAAGCCCAACAAATCATCCTCCAGGCGAACCCCAACGATCCATCGCTCGGAACACCATTCGATGGACTCGACAAGTTACAATCAATCCCCACAGTACAAGCGAGCGGCCGCAATGTTTGGAGACACAACCTGGATCGAAGCGTGGACGGAATACCTCCACACTTTCGGTCGAGACACCAAAGTCTGGGGATTTTCGTGGGAAGAAGCTATCCCTGGTCCTGATTTGTTCCTTTGCACTGGGTTTTCAGCATGGTTCCGACCTCGTATTCAACTTTCCCACCCTTCTGCCTGTCGCCAGTGACCCTCGAAACAATGGAATGCGTTCTCTCGTAAAGACAACACGCACAGCGATCGTCAATTTCGCGGTCGACCTGGATCCGCGTGCTTCGCAGGAGCCGGCATATGGCAAAAATTGAGCCAGTGTTCCCAGAGTTTGGACCAGAAGGCAAGATCACGAACCTGAACGCTCGCGACAGGGCGGTAATGGTAGACCTACCGTATCGTCCAGGTTTCGGGCTGATCAAGAAATATATCCAACGGCATGACGCTTGACGTTGGCAAGACATCTTTGAATGGCTGACAGCCGTGCATGAGATCCCTCAAGTTTTGAGAGATCGGTGTTTGCAGTTCACAGATTGGATGAGAAAGCAAGCCTCTAGTCAACCTCCCTTCGTGCATTATGGGTCGCCCAGCAACACACAGTCTCGTTGTGTCTCAGTGTTGATTCACGCAATCTCAATATGTCATAGTCAAGCGAGGCTCCAACCTCACCACTTGCTTTCTGAATTGACACGTTCTGCCTCTTCACCCATTCTCTTCATCCATCGGTCTACCAGCTCTTTATTCTCCCTCTCGGCCTTCTGCCTCCTCTCTTCGCTGATGTTCAGCTGCAGCTCCAGGGCGACAGCATCGTCCTGAGCATTCTCAACCAGCTTACGCTTCTCTCTCAGTTCCTCCTCGCGGTCTCTCACTTTTCGCTCTAGTAATTGCCTCTGTCGAGTAAGATCGTTCACCTGGTTGATAGAAGTCGAAGCCTGGGTCTGTAAAGCGGATAACTCGGCAGTAAGGGCGTCGAGCTGGGTCTGTAGGGTCCGGCGTGCTTTTTGCGTTGAAGCGAGGTCGTTCCTCAGATTGTTGAGATCGCCTTGCGCAGTCGCAGGGCCAGTGCTGGATGCACTGAGGGGCTGTGTTGAGATGTTTTGTTGAGCGGCTGCAGTTTTGTCGGCCAATCTTGTGACTGTCAATGATTAGCTACGCATACGTGAACGATCAGGACAACCGACCTTACAAGCGTCAATGTAGGGCTTATGTGCCTTCTCTCTGGCATCTCGCTGCGCCAGAGCAGACGAATATTGCTCTAACCAGTCGGCCATGTTGTGATTAGGGGCTTTGCTTGACGCGAGAGTCAGCGTTCAAACGGCGCATTATCGGTTACCACGATGACTGTTCATGGCATACAGCTTCACAATCACCACTAATGGCTGTAATCTGGCATCACGTTTATCCAAGGTTCTTGCTAATCACGCCTTGGGTATGGCATATGAGGGGAGACGCCAGCCCCGCTTTCGAAGCCTGAAGAGCGTGCCTGCTTGATTAGGAATACAGACTGTCAATTCCCGGATATATATATAATCTGGGTGTCTTGCTAATGGGGCCTACCCCGACGTTGTCTACCTAGGAGACCAATCTATCTTCGTTCTTCAAGTGATTCCTCAAAAGCAAGAACACCATGTCTGACAAGCCACAAAAAGTCCTGATCTTCGGTGCCACCGGTGCCATAGGCAGCTACATTGCCAAAGCGATCGTAGAGGCCAAATCAGACTTCAGCAAGATTGGAATATTCACGTCTCCTGCCACGCTCGAAAACAAGCGTGATGAGATCCAAGCATTTAAGGGTCAAGGAGTGGAGATTATCGTAGGCGATCTTGAGCAAGATGCCGATGTTGCAAATGCTTATAAAGGTACATCATTGAACCATACAGTCCTTGTTGCACAAACTCCCGCTAACGCTGCATACAGGCTATGATACGGTCGTGTCTAGCCTGGGACGAGCCGTGATCGCGAAGCAGATCAAGCTGATCGAATTGGCGGAAGCCAGCGGCACAATCAAGTACTTCCTGCCGTCTGAATATGGCACGGACATCGAACACAACTCAAAGTCTCCAGACGAGCCTCCGCACCAGCAGAAGCTGAAAGTGCGTGCGTACATAAAGGAGCACGTCAAACGATTGGAATGGACTTACGTGGTGACCGGGCCATTCCCGGAGATGTTCATCTCGCCGCCCAACGTACGAAACCGCAAGGTCGGCGGTTTCGATGTTGCGAACCGCAAAGCGGTACTGTTGGGAGACGGCGAAACCAAAGTGGCGTTCACGTCGCAAGGTGATACCGGCAAGCTCGTTGTCGGGGCCCTGAAGAACTTCCAGGCGGCTGCTGGGAAGGCGCTGATCGTGAACTCGTTCACTGCTACGCCCAAGGAGATCCTCGCTGAGTTCGAGAAGCAGACCGGTGGTGCCAAGTGGGAGGTAGATTTTACCAGTCTGGACGAGTTGCGTCAGTTGGAGAAGGAGGCATGGGAGAAGAGCGAGCCGCTCGCGACGGCGTTCACGCTGAGGAGGATCTGGACTGAAGGTGGCACGCTGTACGAGGGCGACAAGAGGGACAACGAGATCATCGGCAATCCCAAGACCGAGACGCTTGCGGACCTAGTGGCGAAGAAAGTGACAGCGTAGTGTGCCGATGGATTCTTTAAAACACGAAAAAACTATATACCCAGCCACAGCCAGGATGTGACTTGCTCGCTCAAACGCCCATTTTCATCTAGTTACGCCTGCCGACGCCGCATTCATTACAAACTTCCCATCTAGTCGTTTCTAACCTCAAGCATCCTCGACGCTACCCTCCCCAGAGGACGGCTCCTGTTGGGTTCGATTGTGAGGAAACCTCGTTTTGTCGTCTGCGATCTTACGCTTGAAGAGGCCGAGGTCCTTCAAGAGATCATCGACGTCGGTCTGCCACGCGTCGTGCTCGAAACCGCCATCGGCCTCGTAGTCAGTATCGTCGCCCATGCCGGAATCGTACTCGGCATCGTCGGCATCGCCGTCAATCTCGCTACCCATGCTCTTTCTCAATTTAGGCAAAACAATAGGATCCTTGAGCTCGCCGACGACGAGTCTCAGGTGCCTCCGCAAGGTCTCGACTTCGAGTTGAAGAGCATCATTGGCCGGACGAAGTTCCTCCACTTCCTGGGTGAGAGCGCGGATCTTGACCTCCGAGATGGCCCTGCTCTCGTCCATGGCGCGCTGCATCTTGCCGACCTGGCGCTGATAGTCCTCGAGCTCGTCTCTGGCCCGGTCGGCCTCGTCGCGCTTCCGGGTGGCGGCGGCATTGACGCTGACCTGCAGCGAGCGGATGGTCTCCTGCATCTCGACGATCTTCTTGTCGCGCTCGGCCGCAGACACGGCGTCCTGGTTGACATGCGCACGGGTGCGGATGCGCTTGGCCTGGTCTGCATATCGCAGCGTCGATAGAGTCTCCTCGTAGTCCGTGGGCGAGATGCATGC
This sequence comes from Scorias spongiosa, assembly GCA_018467035.1. Lineage (NCBI taxonomy): Eukaryota > Fungi > Ascomycota > Dothideomycetes > Capnodiales > Readerielliopsidaceae > Scorias > Scorias spongiosa. Next base: position 2,418,523 of record JACSZZ010000003.1, on the reverse strand, counting down.
CACCATCGCTGTCTTCGAGTTGCCGCCGAGTGAGTCCTTCAGCAGCCATGTGAGAACCGAGTCACGGTAGGGGACCACCTCCGCACGCCTCTTGGCCTGGTTCTGACCGCCTCGCATGGACGACGCTTTCTGTCTCTTTGGATCTGCCAAAGCTGCAATGACACGGCCGAGTGTCGTCAACGACTGGTTGATGTTCCCGCCCTCCCGCAATCTCTGACCCGTTGCCTCGGTCCTGTTAGCCCTCTCCGAGCCAGCAAGGTCGACCAGTCGCATGCGTGCCAGTCGTTCGATCGTCGTGTCTGTAGCCAGGTCGTGCTGGATCTGCTTCAATGTGAGAGTGAAGACAGCATGACTCCTCGAGCTTGTGTCGTTCATCTTCGTACTAGCTGTCGTCCTGTTGGCATCTCCCACCCTCATCAATCGCTCTATATCCTCGTAGCTCTTGACCTGCTCATCGGTCAGGTTCTGAACGTAGACACCATCGAGCTTCGACTCTCGGATCTTCAGGTAGCCAGAATCCTTGCCCTGTGGTGACAGCAGATCCCTGACGTGCTCGTTGTAGATCTCAAAGTAGGAGACATGGACGTTGTATGTTATACTGCTGTTCTGCTCCTCTCGCACCTTCTCGAATAGACCTCGGCAAGTGTGTGGGATGAGGCCAGGCTGGTCGGGTGTGCCCATCATGGTGTATGATTTGCCAGAGCCGGTCTGGCCGTAAGCGAAGATGCAAGTGTGGTAGCCATCGAAGTTGTGTTCGAGAAATTCCTCGCCGAACGACCGATAGATGTCTTCCTGGTGCGCGTAGTGCTCGTCGGCCTCGTCATGCGACCAGAAACTGTTGTCGAAAGTGAACTGCTTCTCCTCGTACAGCTTGCGGCTCTTGTTGTCTGCTTCCAACACAGGTGGTTTGAGGGTGGTCTTCTGTGTTGCCGGGTCCATATGGATGAGACATGGCGCCTGTTTCTCGAGCTCTGTGTACGGCAAACCGATCAGCAACACGCACGACGAGCAAACAAAGTTCGAATTACGACTGTCGCACCTCTCGGTATGAACTTCCTCACTCGCACGACAACCTTGACGTTCCCTGCACCGTCGATGTCGCTGGGCACTAGCGGGCGGCCCTGTTCGACGAGCTCCTCGACGACAGGCACTCTGCTCCTCAGGCTGGGAGCCGTGGCGGAGGTGTGGTAGTCGCCCATTGACGTGTAAGATCTACCTGGAGCCATTTGAAGTTCGGCGGAGACCAGGTCACCAGGGCTCTCTCGATTTGTTGTATACGGTGCGACAGGCGGAGATGGTACAGCAGGTGGATTTCGGTCTCGAGCCGGTGGCAGATGCTATCGATGCTATGTACAGAGCGCAGCCGGAGCGAGACAAACATCTAACACTCGAATGGAAAGGGCCGGCGCATGGTTGTGGATGTGATTGCCGCCGGCTAGGTGCATAAATCGTCCACCAGGACCTGTAAACGCTCTGTGCGTTGGGTAGATGCGCATAGGATCTGTCGCGATTGCAGACCGACCTACGACGCGGTGACGCAGGATCTATTTTGCGGGGAGTCAACACTGAGCTGCGCCGTCTCCACGGCAACGAGTGATCTCATGGCTTGGCAGGGGTCTGCCTAGTATGGATAGGTACCTACTAGACTTTTTGATGCCCGGTACCGAGTTACTCAAATAGATCGCTCCCAGAAAACCCTAGGTCTACAAGCCTTGCGAATGGCTTATCCCGGGAAGCACCATTGCCGATCGATTCAGTTCTCAGACAATGGACGAGGATAAGACTCCAGTCAACCGACGGGAGCGTCGCGCAGCCGCGAAGGGGTCAGGCAAGCCGATGGCAGCGGGGACGAAGGCGCCACGGATCAAGCTTGCGCAGCCAGACCGCAGTAAGCCGCAGACGACGACGACGCTGCTGGACCTGTACGAGCAGAAGCGGGAGCTGCTGTCCCGGGGACAGCCGTTCGACGCCAGACACGAGGATGGGCAGGCGAGGGACGAGAGCGGCAACATTCTGGAGGCTGGGCTGGGGACGTCGGACGGGGATCCGCTGAGCGCCGGCGAGCAGGCGGTGTTCTGGGCGGTGGTGCTGGCGATGCTGCACTTCACGCTGGACGTGCTGGTGTACAACCAATACCGGCAGGAGCTGGAGTGGGCGCCGATCTGGCGCCGCACGCTGACGATGCTGCCGGTGCTGTTCGTGCTGCTGTGGCTGGCCCGCAGCGGCGCCGTCCAGCGCCTGGGCGTGCTCAAGCAGCTCGTCTGCATGGCCGCCGCCGCCGTCGCGGGTTGCTACCTCATCCACATCACAAACACCCACGGCTACTATGCCGTCATGAAGCAGGCTCCGCCCGTCGGCACCGTCTGGGTCTGGACCGTCATCGAGATGGACATTCCCTACGCCCTGGTCAGCCTCGCGGTCAATGTTGGCTTCCTGCTGTGGAAGGGACATAGCCTATATTAGAGCGTTCGGTTGGCGGTGGTGTCGTCGGAAAGGTGGATGATGTATGATTCGAGGTCGGTCTGCACCTCCAGTGGCCGTCTTGCTATCTGCTAAACCATAGCTCCGCGCAACGCTCGATTGAAAAGTCTCTTCAGCCATGCCAGACGATAATAACATAAAGCTTTAGTTTGAGTGCTAGTTGGTGTTGTATCAACCAAGTCCAGCAATTCATACATGCTAAGTCGTCTTCGGGACAGTGCGTGATCACCAGGTAGCCGCCTCAGGCCAAATGGCCAAAGTCTTGTGAGAAGGAAGAGGGTACAGCGAAAGTGGAAGCAATACGACAAGCCAGTTCTCGACGAACTTTCTCAATCATTAATTTTCGTTTGTCCCCACAGGCAGCCGCAGTTGCGACCTATGGACTATGCTATACTATCTATGGCTATACAGAAGTATAAGGGAATCCGGGTATCATGACCACAGTCCCCATGACGCGTAAATACGCCGAAACAGAAGTCCTTCCCAGTGTGTGCGACAGCTGCTCCCATAGCACCGCTGTATTCCATCCCAGCAGGCTTTGATCAGTCTTGCTTTGGGTGGTTATGCGTAAAAACAGCTCTTGAAACGCCAACCCCAGTCATGAATATCGTACAAAAAAATGATGCTTACAGGATGAGGGCGAAGCCCCCGGCAACTGCTAGGAGAGTCAATATCCCAGGCCACATCTCCACCCTGCCATGGCTCGGGCGGATAGAGGGCACTTTGAGATTGACACCGCTACCCTGACTGGGTGTACTGGTAGCGGTGTAGACGCCAGTGAGCTTGCTAGACACGTCGCCTGGGTCGCCCTTCTTGGAACTGCCACTGGTCTGTGAGCTGCCGATGGAGCTCGATTTCGAAGGCAACGGCGAGCCAGGAATACCACCAGCAACAGTGTTGGAAGGAAGTGATGGACGACCGTCCTCAGCGACGTAGATGCCGTCAACGAAGCTACCCTGTCCCATGATAATTGACTGGATCTCATCGTCGGTGCAGGTGTCGTTGATATTCCGGATCCAACATGTGGATGATGGTGAAATTGCGGTATGAACAGAGGTCGCCTGCTTATAGTCGGCAGACGAAGGACCATCAGTCCCAAATTGGGTGAGGTTAACAGTCTTACCAGTGCCAACATCTGTGCCAAAGATAATCCGGGTGAAAGTTGTGAATGCAGTTTCCGGCTGAAAGTATGGTACAAAATGGCCGGCGTCAAAGATACGGCTGAACGACAGATTGCCAAACTGACGCACTTGTCCACCAATGTAAGACGAGTTGACGATGATGTCAGCGTAGCCAGCTGCGGGGAAAGAAGTTGAATAATCCACGCCAGCAGCGTCGGGTGGAAGTAAAGCAGCAATAGCTAGACTAATTGCTTCGCCGCCAAACCAGTTGCAGAGAAAGTCGGCATCGCCATATATGAGGGCGACGCGTACACCAGAAGCGACGAGGTTGGCGAGATCCTGAACTTGGCCAGCACGGATGGTGTCACCCGTGCTGATGAACGCGCTCTGGACATAGCGGTTGGATTCTGTGTAGTTGATCCTAGCTCCAATAGCAGCCTGCACCATTGCGCTATTGAGGTACTCAACATATGCTTGTGGTGGATCAGGACTGGGTTGGAGTTGACGGATGTCGTAAGGGTCATGGCCAGAAAGGACATAGCCGGCCTGCATATCTTTGGCACATGTTATTTGAGCCAGCTTGCAGATTGCATTGGTGGCCTCAACATCGCCTTCTGCGTCCGGGTCTGTCTGGTTCATGGCGTTTCGACAGGCGACGATCTGAGCCTTGCATCCACCTGCGTTATTGAAGGAACTGATTGCGTTCAATTCGTCCGTCTGACTTATGGCTTGGATACCGTATGTGTTGTTGTAAGGAAAGGTGGCGTAATAGTAATCTTGAATGAGATCGTCGATGATACCATTGATGATGCCCACGCTTTCTAACTGGATGGCGAGGGTCGAGTTTGCAGGAAGACTGCCGTTTGCGCGTCTCTCGTTTTGCTCTGCAAAGTATGTTGCAAATACGGGACCATACTTGCCACCGTACGATTCAGCGAAGAGATGGATGCCGGCAGGGTCATCTGTACTAGATCCAGAGGTAGTGACATTTGGTCTCTGGGCAGGGTTGTATTGTGGGAACGTGGCCAGCCATGACTGTAGGAAATGCCAAGTTGCTTGAGCAGCGATTTCAGTCGTATTTGCAGTAGCATACCACTGGTCATTCTGGTAGGAGACGTTCCCTGAGGCTGAGCCAAAGGTGCCTTTCTCGAGTAACATTTCAGGTAGGTTCGAGCGAGCAGCCTCGTCATCGCTCAGTATAGTAGCATGGAGGAAGTCATAGGTCTGATTGGAGGTCTGGTCGAAGGACAGGCCGACCATGTTGGGTTGATCGATGTACAGTACGTTGCTGCTCCTGTCCCATCCCCATAGGCGGTTCTGGGTACCGTAGCTCCCATCGCTCATCTGGATGACCTCACACGGTCCATTCTCCTCGAACAGGCCGACCATGCTGCTGGAGCCAGGCCCACCGCTCAGCCATATCGTCAGAGGCGCAGTCTCAGGCGTCTGCCTAGCTTCGACGAACCAGAAGAAGGAGTTGATGGAATAGTTCTGCTGGATCGGAGCTAGGGTATATGGCGGCAGGTTTATGTAGCCAGTATATTGTTTCTGGGTGGAGAAGGCGGTGGTGCAAGTGCCTGCGGGCGGTTGCTTGAAAGATATGGTTACATTTGAGTTGAGAGGTGACTGGACAATGCTGTCGTAGGTAGCCGGCGGCGGATACTGAGCGACGACGAATTCCAGGCCAGCGAGGGCGGCAATGAGGGCGAAGGGCAGCATGTCCGTGTGCGGCGACAGGACGGGACCAAGTAGCATTCGGTATGGCTATTCGGGTTAGCGATGCAGGCTAGGACAGACAGGCATTGGCGGGTAGAGGTTGGAGACAAGGCTGGCTGATGCTGGATGGGATGAAGTCGAATAAGCAGCAGTTAGGCGGCTGCGGTTCTGGCGACAGACGAAAGGGCATTCCGACGGCAGGATGTGGATGTAGAGCAGTGGAAGGAGAGATGAGGAGGAGAAGACATTGGCGACGTGGTCATGACAGGAGACAACATGACAAAGGCATATGCAGTGGCACGGCTGGAGGGGATTGTTCAAGACACAGCACACAGGGAACGCGCAAGCAAGCGAGGCAGCGCAATAATCAATCCACGGCCGAGGGATTGAAGTCAGGAAGGGCCCCATGAGGTACTCAGGCACTCAGGCATCCAGGCATCCAGGCATCCAGGCATCCAGGCACGCTCAATTTGCTATGCAACAGCCAATAGCCGCCCGTCCCTGCTGACTAAACATGCGCCTTACCCCGGACACGAAACACGAGGCCAAGGCTGAGGCTGAGGCTGAGGCTGAGACTGAGACTGTGAGACTGAGACTACTGTGGCCTAAGGCATCACAGCTCCGTTTATAGAGGCGGGAGCCGGAACGGCAACGGGACGCTCCTGGCACGAGAGGGAAGCACGGGAATACGAGGGAACGGGCCTTTCCTCTTAACTCTAAAGAGACCGTGGGGAGAGCACTTGATCTTCATTGAGTTTACGTCTTTATAGAAAGTGCCATGTCGCTCGGACTTCTTCTCAAGATACAGGCAATATGGACAGAGCAAGCGACGGTATCACATGTTGCCTGCAGTACACAGAGACAAGGCTGAACGTTGCACAATCTCCCCGGCTAGCCTTCGCCTACCGGATCTGCAACGCGTACGTAACTTACCCCTCGTCTACGCCTCTCCTTTTCCCAACGGGCTGATCATCTTCACCATTGCTGGTATTACCTACTACAGTACCAGCCAATACATATGTCTACACAGAAGATTCATCCATTAATGGAAGTAGCCAAATAATGAAGCAATGTATGTATGTACCACACCTGGAACGACCACACTTTTCCAGTGTCTTTGGGCGGGCTGTCCAATGGCACCATGTTAGCGCTGTGCTCATATCTTCATGTAAAGACGTGACATTCTAATGGAAGAATACGTAGTTTGTCGCCAATAGCAGTCTAGATAGATTTCTGCCGTCACGATTCAATGATTGACCTGTTCATGAACGAAGCAGACACATAGCAGGGTTACAGCACATAAAGCTACACGAACGAAACACATATACATACACGCTCGTACAAGCTCAATGTCCTTCTTGACCTCGGCATTTAGAAGTTTTCTCGTGATTACCCTTCGACACTCATTATTTTTCCGAGACACTGTTCCGTTTTGGAATCTATAGCGTTGCTATCTACAGTGTGGAAGTTACGATAGGTCCCAAACCAAGGTGAGCCTGCTCAGTAGCGTAGCGGACGAAGGTGTTTCTCAATGCGTTTTTGTTGGTTTAGATATGATCTAGGTACCTACCTAGGTAGTCGCTCACTACATGTTGTTAAAAGCCTTGGAACCTTTAGGGTGGAGCACAGTACCTAGGTATGTTACCTGACCTACTGCCTAAGAGTACGGTGGTATGCCTCTGCAAACGTTCAAATGTGCAATCGTCTATATCCTTCCGTCGCCACACTTCTTCCACTTCGACTGGACAATGTCTCGTTGTGAGAGTGACCCTGTTGGAGCCGAGTATACATCATTATAAATGCGATTCCAGGTGTACCTCCCAAGAACATTTGGGGTCTATGACGGGATTACAACACATCGACTGCATTGAATCGCTCGGAAGGGTGACCAAGGAGCTTTGTAACCTCTCATTTTCTGACATTTGGCTCTCTGTATCTATATACAGCCGATACTCCCACAGGAACCCTTTCTCTCGATGATCTCTATTGCATTGGGCCCCACTGTGCACTACACCACTAGGATTGTGGCGTGGGACAGCCATAGGCATTGGCTGTCCAAGGAGCAGAGCATAGTTCATGTGAGTCTACTCACCTTAGCTCCTCCTCAAGATCATACTGACGCTATGAAGGGTCCGGTCTGGTAGATTACTTCTCTGGCCTCGCTTACATTGCTAGGAAGACAGACGCCTTTCCAGCTATTGGATGTCAGCCAAGAGAAACTGGGAACAGTAAGCAACACGCATGGCAGTCAAAGCCTCTTTTACATCGACACCATTTCATCCTGACTTCCACACACGCAACATCTTTGTTACTTCAGACGAGCTGCATTCTACTCAGAGACCGAGAACTTATCTAGCGTGGCTGCTCCATTGTGAGACAGATGGCCGGGTAGAAGCTGCCAGGTGGGAAGAAGTCTTGCCGCCATGCCGGGCCGAGTATAAGCGCTTCATAGAAGTGTATGTAGAGATTCGCGAAGAGGAGGCGGTTGCCAAAGGGGAATGCCTATAGCCGTTTGACCTTCGATAACACTGTACCTGTTCATGAGCGATGGGAGGTGCAGTGTGGACCCTCGGTATCTCGTCGATCTAGTCAATCAGACTCATGTAACCATGCTATTCGAAACCACGGTGAATCCGTACCGCAACCATCATACCTCCGGTTTTTTGGCGCAGTCAAGACGCTGTTGCGAAAGTCTAAGTATCAGCGCTAGACAGGGGATAGACCCTCAGCGTGCAGATCATACGGTCCATGGCACACGACAGCTTGGTGGTGACTGCGTCTTCTCGTTGTTTCATGAGCCATGAAAGTCCTGTATGACCAGGAGGAGTAGCTGATATAACGATCCATCCAGCAAGGGTGACAGGCAGTTCGGCTTCTCTTGTACGCTGTAAGCAATCGTCGCTCGTGCCGTGAGACATTTCATGACGTTGTGGGCGTTGCAGGGCAAATCAGGTCTCCTACCTACCATACCCAGAAGGAATTTAAGACCCCCACATTTCACAGTCCAGCCCTCGGGTGAAAGGTGAAAGCAGGCGGAAACTTGAACCCCATCCCGCATTCCCTTACATGCGGGCCTACTGCTGCTGTTGTCCTGCGCGGCACTCGAGCTTGGTGACATGAGTGAGTGAGGAGTTGAGGACTGTTGAACGCAACGTGAATGTCTCCTCTTATCACCTACCACCGTACTTTTGTCTGGGCCTGGTAGATAGGTTCACATCCCCCTCTCCTGTGCCTCACCCAATCTCATAGTTGCGCCATCGCACCACACCACACCACACCATACCACTCCGCTCCACCTCACGACACCACACAACAAAGCGTAACATACCTATAAAGCTAAACCCGCCACCCCCAACGTAAACCCTTGCCGCCCACAGCGCTACGGATCCGAGCCAAGGCGTTTTCTCTATAATATTCATGACAACATACATCTTCCAAGCCTGAAGAGTTGCTTCTTCACAAGAGGACATCATCGACCAAACCGACCCTCGCGACGCCCTCGGCTCGCGAAGGATTCCATTCTCCAGCATGGCCAACAAATCCGTTCCTCCACCACAGGGCTCGAAGCACTCTAACCTGGTCTACGACATCGTGCTGTGGCTCTTCACCGTCATCACCGACCTCTTCTTCCGAGAGATCCATCCACGCTCCTCATGGAAGATTCCACGTAACGGGCCAGTCATCTTCGTTGGTGCGCCCCATGCCAACCAATTCGTCGACCCTCTCATTCTCATGCGCACTGTCCGCCACGATGCCGGTAGACGGATTGCCTTTCTTATCGCGGCGAAGAGCATGCAGCGGAAGTTTGTTGGGTTTGCAGCTGGGCTCATGAACAGCGTCAGCGTTGGTAGAGCTCTAGACAGTAAGAAGTCAGCGAAGGGCAGGATACGTTTCAAGAGCGTGGACGATCTGAGCATCATTGAAGCAGTAGGTGATGAGACGGACTTCACCGGTTCGCAGTTCATGAAGGGTGGCTTGCTGGTCTTGCCTAGCGTCAACAACGAAGCTGCAAGTGCAGAGATTGGTGAAATAAAAGGTCCTAAGGAAATCGTACTCAAAAAGCTTTTCCAGGGTGATGTCGCTTTCAGACAACTCACGGGCCAGTCGCTTGAGGGACCAGTAGACAAGTCGGTGGATGTGAGCAAGTTCGAAGGCACAAAGTTTTCCGTTGCTCCTCATGTGGATCAGAGCGCTGTGTACAACGCGGTATTCCAACGCCTGGAGGAAGGCGGATGCATTGGGATTTTCCCTGAAGGTGGTAGCCACGATCGTACTGAGCTTCTTCCGCTGAAGGCTGGCGTCGCCATCATGGCGCTCGGTGCGTTGGCCAACAACCCAGATTGCGGCGTCAAGATTGTTCCCGTCGGCATGAACTACTTCCACGCGCACAAGTTCCGATCTAGAGCCGTCATTGAGTTTGGCGGTCCCATCGATGTTGAACCGAGGCTTGTCGAGATGTATAAAAACGGTGATCGCCGCACCGCGATTGGTGAACTTCTAGACATCGTGTATAACTCACTCGTATCGGTGACGGTGACGAGCCCTGACTACGACACTCTCATGCTGATTCAGGCTGTGCGACGTCTCTACAACCCTAACGGCAAGAAGCTTCCTCTTCCTATGATCGTGGAACTCAACCGACGATTGGTGAAAGGCTACACGACTTACAAGGACGACCCTCGCATCATCAGCCTTAAGCGCGACGTTCTGCGGTATAACAAGCAGCTGATGTTGCTCAATGTGCGCGATCATCAGCTCTCATATGCCAAATTCAGCTGGATCCAGGTTGTTGCCACCCTCATCTATCGTGTGTTGAAGCTTGCAGCCTTGTCTATCGCCGTTATTCCCGGAACGATCCTCTTCGCCCCAGTCTTTATCGCTGGCAAGCTGATCTCCATCCAAAAGTCGAAGGAGGCACTCGCAGCGTCATCCGTCAAGATCCAAGCTAGGGATGTGATGGCCACCTGGAAAATCCTCGTCTCTATGGCTCTGGCCCCTACGCTATACAACTTCTACGCCTTCTCCCTCGCATATTGGAACAGCAGGTCTCACATCTCTGGATTTGCACCGGATTGGGTACCGTGGTATCTGATCGTCCTTGCTGGGTATATCGTTTTCCCAATGATCACATTCGCCTCTCTACGGTTCGGTGAGATTGGGATGGACATTGCGAAATCCCTACGACCGCTCATACTTTCCCTCAATCCAACCAGTAGCAACACCCTCGTCAAGCTACGGCGGCAGAGGGAGGACCTTGTCGAGCGCATCAACAGCGTCATTGAAGAGCTCGGACCGGAACTCTTCCCAGACTTTGCAAAATACCGCCTAGTACCTTCGCAATCAAACGAAGGCGAAAAGGGAGACAAAGAGGCTGGCACGCCGAAAGCAAACGAAGCGACCGACAACTACGAACTCACCTCCACCACATCTCCTCCCGACAAAGCCCCTACGCACGGGCGAGGTCACTCGATGCATCTCCACCGAAGCGACTCTTTTCACAACATCGGCAGCGTCGACCTGTTCGCCACCCGCCCTGCTACACCCAATCGCTCTCGTTCGAGGACGAACAGCTCGGACGGCTTCAAGCTCGGCGGGTTGGGTTTTGGCTTCACCAAGATCGCCAAAGCTCAGAGGCCTCCTGAGACGAAGGAGACCGAGGCTGGAGAGAAGTCGACAGGGGTCGACATGGATGACGTCTCGAAACGGATCCAAGAGGGAATGCGCGAGCGCGGGTTGAAGAGGAGAAAGCAACGACGCAGCAGCAGCAGTGGAGAAGGGAGCTGGGTCTTGGAAGGTGACGATGATGGGGAAGAGAGTGACGACGGGGTGGGAAGTGGTGAGATCGAGAATCTGGTCGTCGAGGAGGGTAGGAAGCATCTCTAGTCCTTGATTCTTTGCATCCTTGCATTTTGTCCTACTTTTGAAAATACATACAGCATCAGACTCCGACTGTGTTACGATCTTGAAGACGAGTATAAACCAAAGGAAAAAAAAAAGATTTCAACTGATAGTGTTGTCAAACTTTCGATGTTGCTTCAAAGCTTTCTATCATCTTAAGCGACGGTGGATGCGTGTGACTGAGTGTCATTTAAATTTAGACTACGAGCAAGATGCACGAAAGAATGCCAGCTCAAAACCAGCATCCATGCCACGTCCCGCTTTTGGAGCAGGACCTTCTGCAGGCTATGCTCCCTTGCAAATCTAGATCCTACCGTGGCCACGTCCAACCTTCTCCAGCGTCAAGCCGAGTACCTTTCCATCCGCACTGCCCACGGGTTCGGCGAGGTAGCCGCCGTTGTGGGCCATGTCGCCCCAGCCGTCAACGACACGGGTGTGGAAGCCGAAGGGGCCCCAGACGAGGGAGACGACGGCCTTCATCTCCTGCATGGCCAGATTGCTGCCCACGCACATGCGCCCGCCAGAGCCGAAGGCCCAGAACCAGCGGCCCATCTCGCGCAGCTGCTCCTCGCTCGACTCGCCGGCGACGCCTTCGCCATTGTCGCTGCCCGCCAACAGCCATCGAGCTGGGTTCCATCGCTCAGGGTCTGGGAACACTTCGGGATTGCGGTGCAGCGACCAAGCCTGTGCGTTGACGCGCGTGTTGGCTGGTAGATTGGCGAAGACCTGTGTCCGCTCTTGCTCGGATTTCTCGGAAGACGTGTAGTGTCGTGGAGCGCCGCCCAGTACGGCATTGGCAGGGGTCACACGAGGCTGGTTGCCTGGGATGGCAGCATGGAGACGCAGAGTCTCCATCAAGATTGCCTGTAGCAGAGGGAGAGAATCGATGGCTTTGGGGGAGGGAAGGACATCGCCACTACCATCGTCATTGCCACTGGTGGAGATGGAGGAGATTTCCGCTCTTAATCTGTCTTGCCATTGCTTGTTCTCTGGTCGGCTGAGCTCCCAGGCTAGATAGGTTAAGGTAATGCCGGAGGTATCGAAGCCGGCCATGCTGTGGTCTAGCAGCTCACTAGCTATCTCAAGCCGCTGCTTTCTGATCGTTTCGGCGATGGATGCATCGAGAGATTCACTTCCAGCTTTGGCCTGTTCTTTGAGCATAGCACCTTGCAATTGCGCGTAGACTGTCGGGTAGTCCTCTTCATCTTCACCGTCACCACCGTCTGCCTCGACTGAGTTGAGTGTCTTCTCTGCTGCGTCGCACATCTCCAGTATCCAGTCTTCGATCCCAGCATTGGCCTCACCAACCCAATTCGGCACAACTAGAGAACCCAGGCCAAAAGTTTTCAAAACTCTCGTCAACAAAGGGAGCTCTTGTGGCCAAAAGGTAAAGTTTTGCCTCAATTTGTAGCTCTTTAGGAATTCTGCACATTGATCTGGCTTGCGAAGGAAGTCGCTACCGCTCTTCAACCCGAAGATGTACGAGTTGACAAAGTCCATCGTAATCGCCGAAACAAGCTCGTACCACTCAAAAGGCTGTCCTGTCTCGGCGAGACGGTCAAGCTTAGGCAAGACACGTTCCTTGAGAAGGATCCTTGATGCCGCCTTCAATTGCTTTGACTGCTGTAAGGTTGACTTAGCATAGATGTTGCTAATCATCCGCTTGCGCTTGCTGTGCATTCCGTGCTCCTCCATGGCAAACATCGGCTTCACGCCATAGTTCGCGAAGACATTACTATACCAATCGCCCTTCTCATACCCACCAGAATAGACAGACCGGATACCGCCCTCGACACTGTTGACGCTGATTTCCTTGGGCCCGAGGCGGATGACCGGACCGAGCTTTTGATGTGCTTCATGCACAGTCGGCGTGTCTCGCTGGATGAGACGCTTGTGTAGAATCCATAGCCGTGATATCGGCGAGGACCAATGGGCGTTGGGGATCTCGCTCAGAGGGTCGAACAGGTACGGGATGATGATGAATTTGTATATCAAAGCGAAGATGGCTATCGGCAGCACCGTAGGGATCAGGGGAAGATTCCCGGAGAGCATTTTGACATCCAGCAGCCCTGCTCCTGTGTATTGAGTCCTGGCACGTGTCTGTCTTTGGTATTATGAGCTATGAATATGGCTTCAATGATCGTGTCTTTGGCCAGATCCAGTAGAGATAAGTTACAACGAGCACATGCGTAGAGTTGGGCTCTCGTCAAGACGTCGCAACATGCTTCGTATCCGTTACGTGCGGTGTAGCTTTATATAAGGAGATAATGTGTCGCCTCTAGTTGGCTCCAGCTACTGCGCCTAGGGGCGAGATTGTGGCCATGTTGACCCACCCGTAGCAATTGGAGGTGGTCAAACTGGGGTCACGACGCATTGTGGAATTTAGGCGGGGGAGAGTCTTAGGTAGGTTAGGTAGGCAACCTTAAGACGCCTATCACACCTACCACCGCAGAAGGCTGCGATAAGCTGATAAGCCGATAAGCCGATAAGGGCAAATTTCGCCAGCAATGAGGTCAGTGTGTTGACAGTTCACTTGGAGCTTGTCTTCACTGTCGGCGTTCGTACAATGCATCGAACGCGTGAATCCTCAGTCATTTTCGCTTGACGTTCGCCTTTGCCTTGCCTTGTTGGCGTGCTGCGTTGTAACTTTGTTCTTACTCTTGTTCCACCAGCTCGTTTTCTTCCTTTGGAGCCTGTGCTTTCTTACACTCGTTCACACAGACCCAAATCAGTCATGCCGACCGATGATGATGCTGACCGTGCCGACCGTGCCAACCGTGTTGCCAATGCCTGTGCTACTGACTTGGTCGATCTGCCGAATGAGCTGCTCGACCATATCGTCGCATATCTTCCCACTGCATCATCACTGACCAGTCTGGGAAGGACGAACAAACGGCTAAATTTATATGTGAATAGGGAAGAACCTTGGAAGAAGTTCGTCGCGACTCGATTTCCATCACTGCATCCGAATGATTCGCCTTCGTGGCGCGACACCGCTAGGTCTCTGACCACCCTATCGCGCGCGCACGACAGGCGTGCCATCCTTGCGCGAGACGTAGCACCGACTGGAGATGTTCTTATGCTGCCACAACGCCAGCGTGCGGAAAGAAGACCTGGGCTAAGAGGGCAGACAATGGGCTTTGTACCTCAATTGGATGTAACTGAGGTTGTCGGGTCGAGATGGTCTGATAGGGAAGAGGTGCTTGTGTATAGTGCAGGGCCAGAGATCGTGCTTCGAAAGACGAAGTTAGATGGCAGTGACGACGAGAAGGTGAACACGAGTTGGACGACATACAAACCGTTCAGTGCTGAGGATGGAAAAGACGATGTGGTCATCCTGCACCTGGTTCATTCCGATAATACTGGACGCCAACGTGTGGTCACAGGGACGGCCAATGGCGACCTGCAGCTATTGTCATTGCCGGACACCCTCACGGAAGAGGTCTCCAAGACCTATTTCACAACTCAGGGGATGCCTATCCGGTCAAGCTCTCTATTGAAACTCGGGCAGAATGGAGAACAGGACAAGATGCTCGCAGTCAATCTGGGGGATTTCAACGTGGCACTCTACGATCTTACAACAGACCAATCCAAGATCGCGCCACTCTCGCAAATCGATCTGCGCCCATCGCCAGCGAATACTCCCGCCGGTTCCGCAACTTCTTCAATCAGGGTACATAGGATTCGGTCGACACAGTTCCTCTCGCCGAGTGTGTTGGCTCTGGGTCTAGGGCCTCACACGGAGCCCATCCGTATACACTCTGTGAGACCGACTGGATTGGATTCGCAACCGCTTCGAAGGATCGGTCTTGTCAACACAGGCTCTCATTTAGAGGATAGGTCCGATGAGATTGCTCCAGGTGGTGTCGTTTCGAAGCCGGTTAAGAGCGTCTACCCAATCATACCCCTACCATCATCATCAGGATCTTCTGTAAGCGACGGCAATATCTTCTTAAGTGGAGGTTACGACGGCATAGTGCGCTTGCACGATCTTCGTAGCCCAAGCGATGTTGAGACTAGCTACATCGACCCGACAGATGACAGTTCTGTATATAGCCTCTTGGCTCAAGGGAGGGAGAGGCTCTTGGTTGGTGCTTCGAGACACAGCCTCCTCAAGGTTTTTGACTTACGCCTTGGCTCCAAGTGTTACGACTATACATACGCAGCGAATTCATCTCAGGAGAAGACATCAACTAATGGAATCATCAACCAACTGAGAAATCACGAAATCACCCAAAGCGACAACAGACGAAGCAATGACTATAATATTTTCCTTACCGCGTCTTCCGCATCAACAAACTCGCGACGAAGTCAGAGAGGCTGGGGACGGTATCTCCCTGGAACCATACAGGACTCATCGGTTTACTCACTGGCATCGGCTTCGCCATCCTCGTCAAAGGTCTACGCAGGTATCGAGTATGCAGTGTTGGAGCTTTCGTTTACGGGACTGCTGGACAGCCATCCCGACCCTGTCATTTCTCGAACAGCTTTCCGGGCTAGGCCAGAGGCAGGCCGGGACGAGACCGTCAGGAGTGCTGAGCAATGGCTTCAGAGGAACCACATCCTCGATCTCTCGATGTATGATCACAGGCGAGGCTTGCAACTCCTCAAACAGAGTGGCGTTCGTCCAAGGGTTTCTTGGGCGGATGATGAATCCGAGCAGCTGCTGGATGAGAGATGGGACGTTTGAATGAGATAATGATCGACATCTAGACGAATCTACATGGTTCTAGTAAGAATCTTGAAAGTTATCGCTGGTGTTTCAACTCGGGACATCTAGCGAGCATGGAAATGAGCATGGCCACGGCAATGGGATAATGGGACCAGGACAAAAGCATACTGCATGTAACAGTATTTAATGAAGACAGCCATGTAAATAAGTCTCCACGCGAACTTGGAACATGAGCGAATGTTTGAAAACCATTCAATGGTAATCTCACTGGATGTCCAATGCTGTTAGACCTACGAATCTTCAGGTTACTGCTGTCTACCTACCTAAGGTAAGCCAGCTGAGTACGTGGGACTGACGTAGACGATCTCGCAGCTTGGAACTAGATTTCCCCACATCTATATAGGTAAATCGCAAAATGCCCGTCTCTGGATCGGCATCATCAATCGCCGAATGCAGGAACGGAATCTATTGGATCAGAGAGCAAGACTAGAGCAGGGTGGGAGATGTTAGATCGATCGCATCGCATTGCATCGTATCACCCTGCCCACGACCCGGACGATGTCGCACGGTACCAACCACTCGTCGCGAAAGGGGAACGGTGCATGACGATGGATACATCATCGCGTCGCCAATGCTGTAATGAGGAAATCTCAGGTCATCGTGTCTAGGCTCAAACATATGGCCAGCAGCTGGCACATCCTGTTTTAACAACTTGACATCTGAGAGACCTTGTTGTTTTCTCGACAGACAGGCTGGTATATGTTGCTCGTCGTCACGTCTGTCCGCTGGGGATACAAGAGTTCGACTACACGCTCTGTGACTACACACATACGAGGCCTCTCCGTGACAAGACAACCCTCAGCACGAAGGTCCATAACGAAAATGTCCAAGCACGATAGATCCAAGAGCAGTGAAGACGTCTTGCGTCATCCATCTACAAAACGTGCGAAGGAGATTGACCAGGACACGCCGTACGAGCAGCTATGCGAACTGGTTGACGAGACAAGGGCGAGTGCGGATAAGATCAAGCCGCGCAACGTGCTGCATTGGTTCCGGTCGAAGGATTTACGACAGGAGGACAACAGGAGCCTCCACGCTGCTTGGCAGAAGGCGAAGGAAGGCAAAAGCAGCAACCTGTTGACCATGTACCTGTACAGTCCCGAGGACATGGAATGGCATGGCACGTCGCCCGCTAGGTGCGACTTCCTGTTGGAGAGCTTAAAGTTGCTCAAGCAACAGCTACAGGAGAAGAACATACCGCTCGCCATCGTCACGGCCGAGAAGAGGAGCGACAAGGTAGAGAATGTGCTGCAGTTCGTGCGGGACAACGACGTGAGCCACGTGTATGCGAACATGGAGTACGAGGTCGATGAGCTGCGCAGAGACATCAAGTTCGCGAAGCACGCTCGTGATGAGAAGGAGTTAGCGTTCCACGTGCTGCATGACCAGACAGCTGTCGTGCCAGGTACGATTCTTGGAGGTGGTGGTGGACCACTTAAGGTCTTCACACCCTATCACAAGGCTTGGCTGGCCGAGACGAAGGAGAACCCTGATCTGTTCGAGGATCTAGCTCCTGCACCCGAGGACAATGCAGACTCAGCTAAGAAAGAGTTCAAGAAGCTCTTTGACTCCAAAGTACCAGATCTCCCAGACAGCAAGCAGTTCGAGAAGAAAGAGGATCGTGAACGGTTAAGGAAACTGTGGCCTGCGGGACATCAGGCGGGTATTGATCGACTGAAGACGTTTCTGGACAAGAAGGTTGGGAACTACATGCGAGACCGCTCGAAGCCTGGACCAGACCCCTCCAGCCGATTGTCGCCATACTTCTCGGCTGGTGTGATTAGCGTCAGGGAGGCTTTGACAGAAGCTAAAAAATGGAATGAAGGGGCGCATTTCGACGAGGGCGATGCCGGTGTAGATTCATGGGTACGGGAAATCGTCTTCCGTGAATTCTATAGGCAGATGCTTGTCATTACACCTCATGTAAGTTTGAAAAAGCGTGCACGAGGGCATTGATCGAAACCATGCACACGACATACTGACATTGTGTGTACAGACATCGATGAACCTCCCACAGAACATGAAGTTCGACTTCGTACAATGGGAGGATGACGAGGAAGGGTGGGAGAAGTGGGTAAATGGCACGACTGGGTATCCTTTCGTCGATGCAGGCATGCGTCAACTCAACCACGAGGGGTACATGCACAACCGTTTGAGGATGAACACATCAAGCTTCCTGCGAGCAAACCTGCTGCTGGACTACCGCCGAGGGGAGAGGTATTTTGCCGAGAAGCTTATCGACTGGGACCTGTCGAACAACACGCAGGGCTGGGAGCCAAGCTACACCATCTTCAACCCTGTGGTCCAGGCCGAGAAGTGCGATCCAGAAGGTGAGTACATCCGGAAGTGGGTACCTGAGCTGAAGGAGGTCGAAGGCAAAGCGCTGTTCGACCCATTCCATCGACTCGCCAAGCAGGACTTCCAGAAACTTGGCTACCCACAACCACATGTGGACTTCAGCAGCAGTCAGCAGAGGGCGAAGGAAAGGTATAAGAGCGACCTCGCCAACGCCGACCCTTAAGAGGCTAGCATGCCGTGTGAGAGGATGAAGACATGGGCATCCTACGGTGGTCTA